>OZ010666.1:12116863-12726863 GCA_963932185.1 Troglohyphantes excavatus | reverse complement strand
ATTTTTTAAATGAAGCAATTAAAAATTAAAATTATTGGTACAAATGTATTATCGCGGGGCACCGAAAAATTTAAATGCATAGAAGTCGCGAATATTAACGGCCAACGATGGGCAACGGCGATAGCTTGATGAGCATAATACCGGTTTCTTTGGTTTAAAATCGGGTCTCGGTGGCCCTGATGAAAACTTCGATGAATAAACGCGATTGGTTGGATGAAATGCACAGGAGGCTATTACAACGTTGTACAATGGGCTATTGCACGGACACATTTGAAAAGTAATTGACGTTTATAAATTGTTTAAGTATAACTTTGTTTTGGTTTAATTAAGGCAATATTTGAGCCACACAATGGGCTATTAAAGACGATCCAATGTTATTATGTAACGAATGGTTTATTGGTTTGGTTATATAACGTCGAACTAGAGCTGCACAGTGGGCTATTGGCGACGGTTCGGGGTCTATCTCAAAGGAAACACCCGCGAACGATGCTTCGTATTTTTGAATCATGGTCAGATAACGATAATGGCTTTTATTGAATAAGCGTCGCATTACGGCTGCGCAATGAGCTATTGGAAATGGTTCCGGGTCTATCCCGAGAAAATTTGGAATAATTTTAAAATAACGGACCTGTGGTTTAAACCCACTCTCTAAACTTTTGTGCTACTTTGATAATTACTCTGATAATTTTATCGTCTGCGAATTTTTTTTCGTATCGTCTGCGAGCTTTGTTACTAAGCTCTCCTTTTGTTTTTTTTAAATTTTGTATGGCTCTTTTTACTACAAATTTCATGGCTTTTTTTACTCCTGATGCTCTTTGAAAATTTCTGTGTGTTCTAAAGTTGCCTCTTTTTAGTAACTGACGAATTGTTTAAACTAAATACGGTAATGCATCTGTTTGAAATTTTCATTTATATATAATTTTTTTTCATTTTATATTCTATGTATAACAATAGTTTTATATTGGAAATGCTTCATATTGAGGTGTGATACCCCAAACGATTGCCCGAAGGGCAGTCGTTTGGAGCATCATAGCCCTTACAATTCAATGCAGTTTAAATCAAATTCAAAGCAGAATAACCCATCAAAAAATGCAGTTTAAACCTACAAATGTATTAGTATTGTGATGTGGATTGTCAAAATAGGTTTTGTTTTGTTAATTAACGTCGCACTAGAGCTGCACAGTGGGCTATTGTAGACGGTTCGGGGTCTATCTCGAAGGAAAGACCCGGGAACGATGCCATCGTATTTTTGAACCAAGGTCATAGATGACGAGGAAACACCTGAACTAGCACCCAGCGCCTTCAATAGACGTCGGGACTTTGGACCCCGATCAGATTTATCGTGCACCTGTCCCGAATACACGTCGTTAATTTTTGCGGATGTTCTGGACGACTTTTATAGTATTTTGTGGCAACTCTCCGATCACAAGATCACTACTTTTAACTTTTCTTTGTCAAGTCCATCGCCAGGCATCGAACCAGGAAGACCTCAAAAATTAACTTTCCATTCAGAATAGCAACTTCCGTCATCTAACCATGGTTCAAAAATACGAGACAGCTTTCCAGGGTCCTTTCTTCAAGATATATGCGAATTGTTTACAATAGCCCAAAGTGCAGCTTTGGTGATGCGTTGACCAATCAATCGCAAAGCAACCAACAAGTCAATCACTAATTTGCCGACTAATCCGTTTGGTTAATAAACATGATCTTGGGCTATTTAACATTAACGACATTGGGCTATTTAATACAAATCTAAATAAAAGTATTACTCTTATCAAAGTTAACTGGCAATGATAAAAATTTATTTCGTAATTGAAAGTTTGTTTATATTTTTAAAACGGCGATAGTTTGCTCTTATTACAATAATTTGTTACTAAAATATCAGAAATTACGAAAAAATAACATTCCAATGATAAATTATTAAATTATAACAATTGTAAATATAATATTTAGCATCGTTCCATTGCACTACGACTGCATAATCGAGGGTTACCATCTCGTTTGGCGGGATTAACGAGTCATGGAATTGGCGACTTAATTTTGTTCAAAGTTCGGTGCCCCGCGATAGTACATTTAGTTCCAAATTATTAAATTTCATTACATTATATAACTTTTTTTAAGTAGTATTCTTGTTTTATGTAGTTTTCAATAAAAATGACATTTTTCACAAATGCGATTGTATTTTATGACATATTAACTGAGTTCTCTCCTCATTAGGTGAAGAATAAACACTTAAAAATTTGGTCGCACTGAAACTAATAATAAAAAATATATATTTGTAGCCATAGGTAGATCCAGAAAATATTACTAGGGAAGCATAGTACAACTTACTAAAATGAGGGTCAGAACCCCTTCTGAATTTAAACTAATTTTCATAGTGTTTTCAATAGTCAATAATATGTATAATAACCTATTTAGAATTAATTTCATACAATGTGTAGTTTTATTAAAATTTTCTAGTTTGGATCAGAGCAATTACAAAAATAATTGGAGAGGTTGCATGGGAATTTCCAATCTTTAAGTTGATTTGTCAACTTAAAGATAGGAAATTCCCTGTTCGAACTCATTAATCAAATATTTTTTTTACAGATTTAGTAGGATTAAAGAATTTAAACAGTACAGGGTTCCCACTAGTCCTTAAAAACTGCATTATATGAGGCAGAATATTTCATTTGTTTATGATAAGTAATGCTTTAAAGAAAGAAATAATGGACAAAAGATATAGAAAAAATATTTTGACAAAAAGAAATCAAGTTTTCTTGTTAAACTTGAAATTCTTTTTTTGTTAAAAATTTGAATCTAAAATATAAATATTTTCAAATCAATGAGTTAGTCTTGTTGAAAATTGTTAATTTAAATTTATTTCTATTTATTGATATAGTCTTGGACTAGAGGAGGGCCAGTTGAAAAATTGTTAAAATATAAAAAACTACACGAGTAAAAATTTAGGCAAATTTTCGATATTTTATTAACAAGGAAATAGTTTTGTTCATAGAATCAAAATATTTGTTATTCTTTTGTAACCAGTGGACAAAATTAAAAGGCCGGCTGGCCATATTCTTTTATCTGTTTGAATATATTCAAGTTCGACACATTTTTTAAAAAAGGTGGCAGGTTTTACCAAGCTTTTCTATGGCCCTTTCGCTTTATTTCTATTACTGTATACTTGCTATTTTTATAAATTTTATGCCCCATAAGTTTCCTATTTGTTTGGGACTGCATTGAAGGCAATCAAGAAATTGGACATTGGTTACTTAAAACCATAATTTTGTTGAACCAGAGTGGAGTGTGGACCGAAGCATTATTTTCTGAAATTCATAATAATTATTTATGATGAGTGGTGCTGCTGATAGCAAATGTTTTACCAAGACAAGACGTGATAACAATTTAGTTAATTGTTGAGTTTGTAAAAGCTATGGTAGCAGTACCATCTTTTATCGAGTATTTAAGGAAGATGCCCTACCTATGTTTTTATGTGTTCTGGAAATTTTGAACTACAGTTTTGAAACGTTTCATCGAGCAGCAATTTTTTTGCATACTCTTGGTAATAAAAATTTGACCTCTCTTCCTACTGTTGGAGGAAAAATAATTCATATTACATATTTATATATACTCCCCATTTTGTGTTATTTGAAGGATACCAAACTTAAAATAGGTAAAAGTCATCCAAGTCTATTATTAATCCATTTTGCCCTTGGCTGCAGTATACGCCTCCGCCCCCCTGGAGTTAGCCTATTGGGATAAATGACATACCACGTGTACAAGAAGATAAGACGTCTCGACCAGGCCAATTGCTAACCCATTTCCCCTTCTGACCGACAAATCAAATGGGAGGAGGAAATGTCGCCATAGGTGCAGTACACGTTTCCGCACCGTAACTCCATGGGAAATTAGTCCGAGGATAAATTACATACCATCCTGTAGAGGAAGGTAGACCACGTCAAACAGTTTGATAATTTGTACCGCATAGGACCAAAAGTATTAGAAAATCCCCTCCTTCTGCCCTCTGAATCGCTGCCATTAGATGCGTGTACGAGGTTCTGTTGAGATACGGTTTAAATATTAGCATTGAATTTGAATAGTAATTTTTAAGTTAACACGAAACTTTATTGTTGTCACGGTTTGTTTAATTTTTTCTATCTTGCAAAAGCAGCGCGATAAAAAATGGTCCATAATTTTTTTTTTATGTCTTTAGAAAGTCCTTAAAAATTCTTTATTTTTAAAAATGAGTGGGAACCCTGCAGTAGTAAACTACAATATATGATTTTATTCAATTTATTACAGAACACTATTTGAAAATAAATTGGATATGATGAAATTTACGTGCCATATCAACAGTAAGTGTGTAGTAAATTCTTAAATTGAACTCGTGAATTTAAGTTTAATCTTACAAGTTTGACAATTTATAAATTCCTCCGACAATGCTGGTGGTTTCATTTGCTAAAAATATTAATTTTTTAAGACGTAAATTTTTTCAACTTGCTTATTTTTAAAACTCGAAAATCCCAACTGTTGGAGTTTCCAGATTATTAAGGGGCAAAAGATCATAAATAAAATCTTGGGTATACATCCTTGGCACACTCAAAAGGATGTTTGATAAAAAAATTCCAATCCACTCACTAACAGCTTAAATTCTAAAATTAAACTTGTTTTTTTAAGACTTTTAAAAGTAATTCTTAAGACTTTATAAGTAAAAAGTTAAATAGAATGAAAATGACCTGGTAGAAATTATGCAATACTAATATCTGAAAAAGTTAAATATATATTACATTTGTATTACAATCTAATAAACATAAGAGAAAATTTATTTAACCCTTTGCAGTTGAGAAGAGACTGTCAAGCATAAAAAAACGATGTTGTT
Organism: Troglohyphantes excavatus; assembly: GCA_963932185.1. Taxonomy (NCBI): domain Eukaryota; kingdom Metazoa; phylum Arthropoda; class Arachnida; order Araneae; family Linyphiidae; genus Troglohyphantes; species Troglohyphantes excavatus. The sequence continues at coordinate 12,722,002 of OZ010666.1, read as the reverse complement.
TTGTTCTCTGTTTTTCAAATTGAACAAGAACCATATTCTTGAACATAAAAACACAATTTTTCATTATCTTGTTCTATTTAAAAGTATGACATCACTTGGAATCAACATATTTTATTAATCCATTACACTCGAGTGTTGCCTGTTACCAAAATAATGTGTTTTTTTCTCCGAGAACAACATATAATTGAGTTTAAAAAGTTATTTTCTCACAAACTTTTATAAATATTATTTTTGTCATCTAGACGCACCAAGTATGTTGGTAATTAAAAAATTTCTTCAGATTAAAATTCCTCATACATTTCTTTTTATTAAACATTTGACAAATCTCTTCAATCGCTAAATACATGTTTGATATATACTCTGATTTATAATCAGCTTCACACAATTTTTATAATTATCCACACTAAATGTACAAAGAACATGCTAAAAACTACTCTTTAAAAAGATCAGGAATAGAATGCAATTGTTTCCAAAAAGAAAGTTAATATCAAACATGTTAACAGTAAAAGGTTAAAATACAATATTACTGTCATTATTTTTCCAAAATATGCAATAGAAATTCACTGTTCATACTATATTAAAATATAAATATCAGGAAAAAGTATTTTAAAAAATGGCAGGCTAAGTATGATTGGTTGAGAAGAGATTGCGGAATCACTGAATGCAAGATTAATTGAGCTATTGTTGTACGCAAAGGTTGTTAATGCATTTATTTTTCAAAACAAAAATTGGGTAAAAAAAAGCACGGTGCCTATACAAGTCTTCCATGGAGGAGGGTATGGATCCCTCCCCTAAATCCACCAATGTTTGTGGATATTGAATTAGGCGAAGAACATATTAGAAACACTGAAGCAAAAACAAAAATCAATGCAATCGCCGAGTAGAGCAAAAGAGGATATGTTTGGGTGAGACACAAAAATACCGATCGGCTGTCACAGGGTCCACTTCCTTCGAAAGAAAGTGAACCGAACTCAGGGATGATATGTCGGAGTGTCAAATTGGGCTGTCGAGTGGGGAGCTTTCTGCTGACCAGGGAGGGGGATGTTGTTTAAACCCCTTTAAAGTTGAAAGTAGGTTCCGGGATGTTGCCTTTTTCGCGGATGCAGCAAAGAAAACTGAAGGGTACCACCTGAGGGATGGATTCAAGCAGGATGTTGAGAGGTAGGACTGTGCCGTTAGCCAGGATTATTGAACTAGGGTTGATGAGGAACTGCCGAGTGGTTGGTGCCACAATGCTGGTGAAGAATAGATTGGAACGCTATGCAGAGACCATTTTTGGAGTTAGATGTGATGTGCGGTATTATGAGGTCAAGGAGACTACTGTGTTGCAAGGTGCCCATGAGTTGAAGAGTATGGGATTTTTCTGGCCCCATTGTAGAAGTGTGCTTTTGAAATGTGTCTGTGTAGATAATCGGTTCAGCAGAGTTTGCATGGTTGTCAGAAGCAAGAATACAATTCACGTTTGAATGTTAATTATCAGTCGTGAGAGTAAGATTTAGTCAGACATTTCCATGTCTATTTAATAAACTGAATGTTCAACACACACCACGTAACACAATAAATTGTAAACACTTTTCATGACATCACAGAATCTTTTTTCCTGTTTTGTTATTTATTTTTAGAAAGAAAGTGGAACAATTCTGAGATAAACAGTTAGTTTCTTAAAATACCTACTATCCAGTCGAAGGCCGTAGACAAAAATAGTATTCACTTAATTTAGTCTGTTAATTCTGTTGTTATACAGAATCCTTTAACAAATAGTTCTTACAGCAAATATGTAAATTGATTGAAATCACAGTTTATAGTTTTCTTTCAGTACTGCGTAGTGGATAAAGTTAACAGAAAAAAAATTGTTTAATATTTTCATATCAATATTCTAGTTCCACACAATTCTTCTGCATTGTAAATTGGGGGGTCAGTCTGGAAAATTTTGCAATTCCACGTTATGTTGTCTGTCACACCGATAATATGCGAAGATCTATTTCGGCAAGTTGAATATATCATGTAAATCACTATTCTTGAACATGCGAAAAAAAATTAGGATTTTAAATTCAAATTGAACACGGGAATACTTCTTTGCAAAAATGTAAACATTGCAATCCAAACAACGTTCTATTGCCGCTAACCAATCAGGTTTTAGTATTGATTGGCGACATTGGTATTTTTTGGCGATAATTGACAGACCAAACATCACATGCCAGTTTTTATAAAAAAAAAAACGTTTCATTTTTCATGATATTATATTCAGCGGTCGGTTGCACGTCTTCAATGCACGTAATTTCTTGATTTTTTTAAAAAAAGTTAAAAACTTAATGAGAATTACGTTCGAGACGATCTTAATTTACACTTTCACGAGTGACTAACAGTGCATCTGCAGATGCACTAGTAAATCTGCAGCTACACTAGTGCATGTGCGAAATCAAATAATTTTCCGCACTGTCACGTATTTGCCCGGTGTATCTGCGGAGTTACTAGTGAGTCTGCAGATACACGCATTTTCGCACTATCACGGTGACATATATATACATTGTGCAATTATGTGTAAAAATTTATACTTTGATTTGTTATTGGAAAAATATATTCGCTTCACAATAATATTTTTGATGACTCCATGAATATTTTTAAAAAGATCATTGCTTATCATAAATTACTACATTTGAAAGTGGCAAATTATAATTTTCCATAGGTTATGCTAGCGTAATTTATAAATAGTCTTCTCGATTAATAACATGAGCAAATAGAATTAAGCTTTAAATCGGTTATTCCTGCACAAGTTCACTGATCATGTCCTCCCGGAATTTTAAAACAGATTGCATAATTATAAAAACAAAAATATTCTTGTTTGTAATATTTTAGAATGGTTGAAATGTTACTGGATTCAATTGATGATAAGGATTTTTGTCTGAATGCATCGTAAATTGGACAGACTAAAAATACATGATCCAAGGTATCATTTTCTGTTGTGTTATAAAATTTACAAGAATTATTAGAAAAAATTTCAAAAACAACTCCTTTAAAAAATATATACGTGATTGATTGCAATGAATTTGTATAACAATTATTTTTATAGTGATATCTATATTTGAAGTTAAGTAGTCTTCGATTAAATGTGAGTTTTTGATATATTTATACTGTGAGTGGTTAATACTATTGTTCATTGAAGAGCAAGATCATTTTGGGTTTATTGGTTATGGTATGCTTGCACAATCATTGAAATGTAATGTTCAGCGACTTAATGGTCTTGCGTAAGCCAAACAAAATAAAAACCAGCGTTTTGTAAAATATTTCTTATTGAGATGGCCCAATTAAATTTATTGTTTGTGCAGTTAAAGGATAAATTATACATGTTTAAGTAGCAAATTTTAGCAAACCTATCATCTGACATTCTGAGAAGGTGATAGCAGTATTTTAAAATAAAACGAATAAAAACTAAAAAGGTCCTAGGATGACCAAATTCGTGTCTTAAAATATATCCAGGTATATAACGGGAATATCTCTCTTCTTTCTCTTCTCTCTCTCTCTCTTATCTCTCTCTCACTCTGCTCTCTCTCTCTCGATCCACACAACTATATCCCTTCCTAAACCCAGTCTGTTCTTCAAATAATAAGTTTTTTTATCAAGCCAGCTTACCAGTCTATTGTTCAGAATAGATGTAAATAATTTGCTTACTAAATATGTGGGTCTAGTTACTCGGGTTGATTGGATCACCTTTCTTAAATATTGGGCATATTAAAATATCAATCCAGCTAGCTGGATAGGAACCAGAGCTGAAAACTTTATTAAAAACTGTTGCAATGATTTGAATTGACACATGGCATAAATATTTAAAAAAATTCTCGTCTCAAACCATCTACACCAGGAGATTCCAATTCATAAGATGTGATATCTGGGTCAAGAATAGAATGGAAGTGTGGGAAGGTACGTGTTACACATAAATTAATTGAGGGATTTGGGTATAATTGATTGTTTGAAAAAAAAATACCGGAATAGTAATCACCCAATTCTTTTAAATTTGCGTATAGTTTTCCAAAACGGTTGCGAGTTATTGCAATTTGCTAATTGATTTTGGATAGAAGACAAGTAATTTTTCTTTTTGCCAGCACATAATTGTTTATATTCTTTTTGTAGGAGCCGATAGTTTTGAATGTTTTCGTTGTAGTTTTTTGTTACGCGTTTCAGAGCTGACCTAATATTGAATCTTAAAGTATGACAGTCTTTATCGAACCAACAGTCTGCACATAAATGATTCTTTTTTGGTTTATGAGGTGAGATAGATTTCATCATGTCATATTTCTCTGCAACACATTCAAAGATGGGTACAATATTTTCCGCATCAATATCGATTATATTCTGCAATTTAAGGTATATATCTGTTATGAAATTAGTGATTAGATTTGGATTCCAGGAAGAGACTTCTTCAGGTGAAGATCTGAGGTATTAAGTGCGTTTAGTTTCTGTGATTCAAAAGTATTAAAATAAAAGTTGCTAATATGAGCAAGTGATCGGATGCTAATTTAGGCAAAACAAAAAAAAAATCTGTTACATAAATATTAAATATAGGGCTGGAGACTATAATATAATCAACTGTACTTGCACCGTTTACAAATAAATAAGTAAAGTTTCCCTCTATATCACCTGGTAATATACCGTTGAGACATTTAAAATCATTTTTAATTTTAACGCAAAAGTGATGCAGAGATTTACTTATTGAATTAGTAATTTGGTCTTTTGACTGTATTAAAATAGAGTCATTGAAATAAAGATGATCGTGTGTATTAACTTTGAGTATAGAGATTTAAAGAATTACGGTGTACAGCCGGGGAAAAAAAAAACGAACCACCAATGATTATTTCGTTAGTTTTTATAGTAGAGCTAAACTTAATATACCATTTTGTAGGGAATAAAGTCTACTACACATTGATATACAAACAATTTGCATAGGGGACTATCTTCATATTAAAATCCGCACCAACTTTAAAATTTCCAATAGCAACACCCAATTTTGATTCAATATTTAGAATCTACGACAAAATTTATCGTTGAATACCAATTTGCAAGTCATTTGGTTAAGTAGTTTTTTAATTATGAATATCGAAAGTTTAGAACTCGTAATGTTAAATGAATTTCTTAAACTTTTAATCATATCTTTCGAAATAATATTTTTAGTAAGCTGATATTTTTATATGTGTTACTTCTAAACAACCCAAATAAAATACACTAACTTTCATTACTTATATGTATATTTTTTAATTTTATTTAAATTAGGATATTAATATTCATAAAATTTATGAATAGCAACCATGCTATATTTTCATAGTGATGGATTCAGAAAAACGTTTTATATGCATATCTAAAATTTCATGATTTTCCTCTTTGTAGTTTTTCGGCTATATTAAAATGTGCCTCAAATGATCATTTAAGGGGTCATACACAATTTTAAAATCTGCAGAACTTAACAGAAATCTACTAATTTTGAGAATTAAAAGTGCTGTGATCGCGTTATAACAAAATTCTAAATTCTTATATAAAGACGAGGGGTATACGGGAGTGGGGGAATGGATGACCAGGGGAAAAGAAAAACCACAGCTAACGCCAAAACATTTTTTACCAGCGTACGTTATTTCGTATTCTCACTAATACTTTGTCCAATGTGGAAGTAGCCCCTCAAATATGATAGATACATATCGTCTAATATCTTTGCATATAAATGTAGGAAATTAACGAAAATTTATATTTAGATTATTTTGAGGGCGGGGAACATTTCTGCGCTATCAAAAGTAGGTGTTGCTATTGAAAATTTTAAAGTTGGTGCGGATTCGAATATGAAGATAGTCCCCTATGCAAATTTTTTGTATATCAATGTATAGTAGACTTTATTCCCTTCAAAAAAGGTATAATAAGTTTAGCTCTACTATAAAAACTAACGAAATAATCATCGGTGGTTCGTTTTTTTTCCGCGGCTGTACATTAAAGCCTCCTAAGAGTATGACATTACTGAAGTTGAGATATTGAACCTATTGAAATAATTCATTGAGGGCATCCATATTTAACATCAGGAGTAACATAACAACAGCTAAATAATACATTTTCTAAGGAGTTATAAGTAGCAGAAAACAGAATCCAGAAGCGGGTTGAAAATTAATACATAAAAATTAAGTCTGAAAATTAATTACTTTGGATGGTAATAAAGTGCTTTAGATTCGAAATTAAATTAAATTGAGAAGTGTGCCAAGTTTTGACTAAGGTGAAAAAGTCAGAGTGTTGAAATATTAACCAAAAATCAGGATAAATATCTTTGTTGTGTATACCTGCGACGTTCAGGTGGGTGATTTTTGAAGAGATGGGCACGTCCGGGAGATCGACCCGTGGAACTTTTTTGTTGGGTTAAAGTTAAACTCTCTTGCTGGGTGGGAGCCCACAATAACAACACTTGAGTTTTCAAAACTGTAGACATACTGTTTGCCATCGATTAAAAGTTTATCGTAGTTCAGCCTTGCAGAAACTACAACCTCGTTTTTCCTTTCTTTCATAAAGTTACGCAAGTGAAACCTGGCAGTTCTTGTCCTCTGAGAAAAATCATCTTTGATAAATATGTTTGTTCCCTTTAACTTGAAACAGTTTTTCTTTATTGGTTCTTTATCTTTGAAGTTTAGAAGTTTACAAATAATAGGTCTGTGTTTGTTTTGATTCTTTCTTCCTCATCTGTGAGCATATCAGTATTATTGTGGATATATCAGTATTATTTAACTTCGATTTGCAAAGTTCCATAATTTGGATTTCTGCTTCTTCCCAGGACTCGCATCCAACTTCTTCCAAGCCAGCCGATAACTATATTATTTCTTCTACTTCTGTACTCGAGTTCCGATAACTTGCGCTGTAGGATTTCGTACTCATGGTTAGGTGTTTTGGTGGCGTTTAATACGTCGGCCTGGGCCGGAGGTGGCTGACCTTTTAATTTATTTTCAATATCGTTAACTCTACTTTCAATGTCTACAATTGCTTCGTCAATATTTCCAAGCCATGCGGTGAGATTATCTATTTTGTTAATCTATTTAAGGTATTGTTGGATTCCAGTTGAAGTTTAATCAGAATCTTCATACCTTTTTGGAGATCAATATTTTCATCCGTGAAGATAGTAGATATGCCTTCAGTAGTATTGTCGAATCTGAATTTTGACTTATAGGCTATAGATCACTTGTTGGTGAGATTGGTGAGTAGGTTTTCCCGTTCAGAACCCTTTCCGCACTCACTCCGCACCTAAAGTTTTCTTGAGAATCAGGATTCGATTATTGCTTGGATGAACCGGAGTTTAAATCCTTTGGAGCGTCGAAGGGCATAATGCAGATTTGTTCATTATAAATAGAAAAAAAATATATCAACTCCGCTTAAAAAAAAGTAAAGAAGACATATATTAAAGTCAAGAGCTCTGGCAAAGGGTCCGATCGCAACGACAGCTAGTGTTGCCACTTCAATCTCTTTCTCTTTTTAACGTGCGTTTCATATCCATTGGTTAAGTAAGATTTGAACAAGGACAGTGTAAGAAATTGTTTTTAGCACAAGCAAGCCATTTTAGCACTCTTCTGCCTTTTGAGCAAAGTATTACTTTTCAGGCAATCAGACAACTAAAAGTAATATAGTACATTTGCTAATTTCCTTAAATGCAAAATTTGGAAACTCTCATGCTATGCAGAAATTTTTTTAGTAAGAAAAAAATATTAAACTATATATCCTCTATGAAATTAAATTGCACAAATATTTATAAAACAAATAATATAATCGAAATTTGAGTAAAAAAATTCTTTAGTAATCTAATTTAAAAAAATATTATACTAAACTTGTAGTGTTCCTTAGTCTAACGCCGCAAGACGCTTGGGTCTTGTAGCCACACTTGTCAGTTTTGTCTTCATCACATAATTATTTTATTTGCGAGAAACTACTATCAGGTTATAATACCCGGATGTAAAAGAAAAGGGACTAAAATGTTAATTAAATATAGTTTAAATAATGGGAAACATACACAAATATGAAGATTTGAAAATGTTACTGTTCATGAAAAATGGAAATGTGACATTCTTGATATTCATACTTTGAATCAGTGGCGTAGCCAGGATTGTCCGAAGGGGGAGGGGGGGGGGGGGGGGGGGGTCATAAATTATTTTTGATCCGACCAAAACCAAATAAATTTTTTTATTAATAATTAATTTAAACCATTTTTAACTAATAATTTTAATTAAAATGCATTAATAATTTGAATTAAAATAAATTAATAATTTGATAATATAAAATTAATTAATAATTTGAGTTAAAATTAATTAATAATTTTAAATTATCAATTTTAATTAATAATTTTAAATTATCAATTTTAATTAATAATTTTAAATTATCAATTTTAATTAATAATTTTAAACTATCAATTTTAATTAATAATTTTAAATTATCAATTTTAATTAGTAATTTTAAATTATCAACTTTAATTAATAATTTTAAATTATCAATTTTAATTAATAATTTTAAATTAGTAAATTTAAATTAGTAAATATAATTTATGATATTTTTTAATTTAAGTAGTAGTTTTAAATTTTAATTTTAATTAATCATAATAATTTTTAAGTAGTAATTTTAAATTAGTAAATTTAATTTATGATATTTTTTTAATTTAAACAGTAGTTTTAAATTAAAATTCTAATTAATAATTTTAATTAATTAAAAATATATATAAAAATTATAAATAAGATGTAAATTAAAAGCTTAATTTTCGCAGGTTAATCTTCAGTCATTTCCTAATTTAAATTACTAACAAACCTGGCTGACATTTCACTGGGATTTAAGTCTGTAGCTAGATATTGATGGTGAGTCCGGATTGAAGCAATTTTAAATTAGTAATTTTAATTATTAATAATAATTTTTAAGTTGTAATTTTAAATTTGTAAATAACTCTTTATTATATAATTAAAAATAACAGAATAATAATCATTATTTTCCGGTTAATTTTATCATGCATGACTGTGGCGTGACATGGGGGAGGAGGTTTCATTGGTTGCGTGACGCAGCAAAACGGCGCATTGCGGCAAAATCATAACTGAAAATAGCGTTGCTCTTAAAAAAATCAAATAACTGAATAAAAAAAATATTTTTATAAAAAAAAACATTGATTTGTATAATCTGTGATGCTAGATAATGGAAAATTTCTTGCCTAATCATCAGCACGAGATGTAGCACCGCAGAAAAAATCTAGAAAAAGGTTATGAACACAAATTTAAACGAGAATCTGTTGACCCCACCCTTCTTTAATAGAGCCAACTATTTCATTATGTGCCCTTCGTATTTATAATAGTTGAATATTACTTTTAATTATCCTCCATAAAAAATTTCACACGAATGTTCATCAATCTTGGGAATGATCAAATCCCAAATTAAAAAAAAAGCTGAAAACCGCGTTTCCGCGTGAAAAGTTATATTTACAAATTAGTGTCTGAGTGACAGAAAACTAATTTGCAAATGTAATTGAATAAAAACTTAGTTAGTTTTGGGTATTTTCCACGATAATCTCAATAAACAAAAAATATTTGAATAAGGAATGCATACTTTAAACATATCAGTTAATTTTTTTTGCACGATGCTCCTTTCTTTTATCTTAAATCTTCCAATAGTTTATGTTTTGATGACGGCATACCATGAAAATGGTAATTCAGATAAGCTTAGCAAGCACGTGCAGTACTGGAGTGATTTTCAAATTCAAATGGCAAATGAGAGACACACAATCTCTCAGAAAACTGATGTTTGAGAAGGGGAAAAAATTCCACCGGTATTGTGAGGGAGCAAAGAGGATCACAATTAGGGGCATTATATTTTTGACAGGAGTCATTTATAATCCTTTCTCAAAGCGCGTAGGGGATGAATGGGTCTTTTCAGGGAAAATACCCAAAAAATAAGCAATTTCTGGATTGATGTATTGTGAATTCCAGCTCAACTGCCGCCTCATTTCAAGTGTTAAGAAAAGTAACCATTTACATCATGTACAAACAACCTACAATTATCTTTTGTGTCGCCAACTGAAATACCAATAGACTTCTTTACTCTCGTGTTAAGCAAATGTCACGTAGGTTGAGGTACAATTGAGACACCCAAGACAATCATACAAACCTACTACCCCATCGCCCCCCACCCCCACCCCACAGGCGCTCTTTAAAATTATCCCTTCAGGGGACAGAAAGGAAGGAATCAGGAGTTACATGTGGGTTAGACCAGGAAATGCAACGTGTGTTTTTTTCTATAGAAATCGGAAAAAAAAATCTTCTGTTTTTTTTTTTTGCACTTATTATTTTTCAAAAAAATAATTTTGATTTTAAACTGGCTATGGGGGGGGGGGGGTTCTGACCCAAAGTAACCCAATGTTGGCTACGCCACTGCTTTGAATGATAATATTTAGCTTTGTGGAAACATATTAAGTTTCAAAAAATAATTCAATATCAATATTGGATTTTAAAATGTTATTTAGATTGTAGAAGAGTGTTCCAAGTCAGAATAGCTACTTGGAAACAAATAGGGTAGATTTATTCTTCAACTCTATGGTAGCTTGTAATATAACTTATTTGCAAAACCCCCTCTGTAAAATTAACTTTATCTTAACGTCAAACAACCATTTTTTGTTAAAATATACGTTCATAAGGTATAGAGAGGTTTTTAAACAAAATAAGTAACAAAAGATGTCCTGTCAAAACGGTTTCTTGAGTTTTCATGTCACTTAGTGAATTAGTATTCACTTTATTCGCCTCTAACGTCAAAATGGTGAGTGGCAGAAACATCATGTAAATTGTATTTTTGTGTAAACTTGCATAAGGAATAATTTTTTAATTGACATATATTCTCTAAATTTAATAACTAAGAAAATAATCATAAAATAATACGATTTTGGCCGCCATTTGTTCAAGATGGCGGCCAACGCCGGCATGGTGCAGAAGTGCAAATTTAATATATCACACGAAACACTTTTTGGAAGCGATTAAAATTATTTCCATCTTTCCCCTATTTTTTTCCGAATTCACTCTCTTTTCATACTTTGCTGACTGGACTAATTCCATATTTAAGCATTATTGGCACGGATATTGGATTTTATTGTTGGCTGTTTATTTGTTGGTTGGGGTTTGATGGAGGTTTGCTCTTGGTTAAGTTTGGTTTTTGTTAATATTCTTGTAATTTTTTAGACTACTTAAGTCTTTGCTCTATTATTTTATAATGTTAGGGTTTATTGTTCATAAATGTATTTTCGGAAAAACCTGTTCTGTCCATGGTGTCGGGGGATTTGTGACGATTTAGCATTTTATTTGTGCACGTCACATCAGAAACCCCGTGGATCTTTGGGACACATGCGCCTCGCTCCCTTCTGATGAAGAGGGGTTCGCAACACAGCCCTTGTTGTATCAAATAAGGAGAGCGCCTTCCATGCCAGACTCTCGTAAGGCCGCGGTGTCAACATTGAAATACAAAAACCAACATCACGTGGTTTTAGCGCTGCCACATTTGGCGTTCAGATATCTGCAGGAGTTCCAAATTTGGCGCACTTTCTTCTTTTTGGTGATAAGGCGTTCTGTCCGTATTCAACTTGTTAACATATATGTAGGTATTTACTTATTTTCAAACAATTTGCGCTAAATAATTCCTCTTCATTAACGAAACGAAAATATAATTTTCTTTGTGTTCAATATTCGAAAAAACGAAATTCTTTATATTTCTCCGGTTTTATTGTTCTTATTTTCTTATTGAACTATACAAAATAACAATTGAAAGAACTTCGCTGGTAAATTTTTTACATAAAAACGTAACGCAATTATTTCAAAAGTACAAAGTAAGAAAAATATCTTTCATATATCTGTTAAACTCCCTTAAATTGTGCCACTCGTTAAAAAAACGAGTTTTAAATACAAAATTAAACACAAAACCATATTACAATACTTCGATCTCGTATTGTTCTGAAAGTCGTCAAGGCCTGCCAAGTAATATTGGCGCATGCATGAATTGGCATTTTCACAAATCAAGTGGTTTCAATGATGCACACACGGAAATCAGCATTTTTATTCCTCTATTTGTATCATTACTCTATCGGTTCACGTGTTTCGAGGATTATTTATATTCCATATTTATTATTTTTATATAATTTACATAATTTTTTTATTCTCTTTTACTATACTGATAGAAAAATCTACATTGATATTGCTGCTTTGCGTATACCTCGTGGTTTTTAATTGTGTATTTTTAATGTAATTTTCAATTTTTTTTGCATTTATATATATATATATATATATATATATATATTATATATATATATACATATATTTTATATATATATTATATATATATTATATATATATATATATATATATATATATATATATATATATATATATATATATATATATATATATATATATATATATATATATATATATATATATATATATATATATATATATATATATATATATATATATATATATATATATATATATATATATATATATATATATATATATATATATATATATATATATATATATATATATATATATATATATATATATAATCATTAGATTAGTTTTTTTCATAATTAAAATTTTGCTTTGTTACTCACGATAATTATTTCAAAATTCAAAAATCATTTTTTGTTTGGTGTTAATGTGTCAAGCAACTTTGGTGTTAAGAGTCACTGCAACAATTTACGAAATTTGTGTTACAAAGTGTTCTCTTGGAGAAAATAAGTCAATTTTTTGGCTGTGAATTGCGACAGAGCTGCCATCTAGTGAGTAACTATGGAAAATGTGGAGTGATGAGTCGTTAAATGATGTCACATATCAGTGGTCTTTTTTTTGTTTTCAAAAAATTCTCAATTTGGGAGGACTGTAGAAAATAACACAACCACTGATTTCCTTGTTCAAGCAGATATGTAAAGATCGAAACTCTTTTCAATTTCTATAAAGCATATAGAGCACCCAAAACCGCTAATGATAAGTGGTAATCAGTGGGGGATCTAGGGGGGGGGGGTAATTCTTTTTTTGTTGGGGTGGTATATATATATATAGGAATTTGTATATATATATATACAAATCCTATTTTCGAGGATTGCCGTTATACTGTATGTGAAAATTCCGTCTAAAAAATCTTATTTTGATACCTTGACGAGATAAATGCCTCCAATATAAAGAAGCTACTTTGTTGTATATTATTTTAGTGCAATGTACTTTATTTTGTATAAGAATAAATTTTGTCTCGAAGCCTTCTGATAATTAAAAAGGGAATTTTTGAGTCGACCCTTAGGCTAAATATTTGGTACGAGCCCTCAACTACTTGGTGGTATGGAATACCCCTTCGTAAATCGAAATGGGGAGGGGAGATCGGAAATTGTTTGAAATGCAAGAATTGAAAATTTGCAATTTAAATAATTTTTCAGTTTTATTAAAATTGGAATGCACTGGTTTTTTTTTTTTTTTTTTTTGTAAATTTCCAATACTATGTTGAACAATTCAACAATTTCAAGGAATTTCAATGTGCAATGGAATTTTGAAATTTATGAAAATTACAATAAAACATTGCACTCGTCTCCGTATTATTCTCAAATCACCATGAACAGAATAACGTAGAATAAAAACAACTGATTTCCAAAAATAGTAACACAAGGCCATTTTAAATTATCACAAATTAAACATATATTTTAAAAGAATATATAAAAGTATTGTTATATTCTGCATCATAAAAATGTTGTAGAATATTATTTTCATTAGGATTTAGTTCGATTTATTATTTATTAAGAAAATTGTTCGACACTTATAATTATTTTTTGTCTAAGTAATTTACTTTCAAAGAAGTCGTTGTCATAATTTTGAAGTGTTGAGACACCCATTTTTTCAGTAATCTATATTATTATTGGTGAGTTGTGCGTATACTATTGCCTACTTACCTATAGCCTAGGCCTAAATCCGGCCTTGCACCGAGCAGTCAATTTTGTCATCTCAACTCCCTTTTGATTAGTCGTATTGGGATTCTCGTATCATATTTTATTTTCCAATAAATGTAACCAAAATTTAACAACAAAAAGAACTTGCTCTAATTTCGCAAATAATAAAAAAATTACATATATTACAATTTTATACACACGGTTAAACAACGTATTTTATTTAGTATTTGCATCACAACAACTTACAGGGTTGCTAAAGTTGGCTTAGTAATATATTTGGCTATAATATATTTTTGCGTGAAAGAACAGATAATGTTTGCAGCTGAATTTACCGATCGATTTAAAAAAACGAAAAAATTTGCGCCAAAAATTCCTTATACCAATTTGTTGAGAATATTTTTTATTTCGTAAGCAAACGTAAGATACAATAAAAAAATTAGTAGTATAACATAAAAAAAACAACACTAAAAATAGTTTCATGTGAAAATGTACACAAAGATAATAACAAATATGGAAAATTTTTGACTAACGTTTAAATATAAATTGTGTGTTTTAAAGTAAAAATTAAATGTTACAAAAATTATAGTTTAAGTCTAATTTGCATCTTAAGAGGCCGTTTATTTATTACGACTCACACCCTTGGAAAAGGGAGTCCATCATTTGTGACTGTGGTGTGACATGAGGGAAAAGGGTCTCGGTGATTGCATGACTTAGCAAAAGCAGCAGTCTTCGCCACTGATGAGTAATAGACTTCCATCAATGAATTAGTATGGTTGTGGAAATCATGTAAGTATAAATATTCAGGGGTTAATTGACAGAGCAGGAGACAAACAATATCTCGCCAAATCTCTCGAAGAATATTAAATTTTGTAGATTACGAAAATTTAAGTACAATAGTGACATGTGAAATATCATTGTACTAAAAGTTTGATAAATGATGTTAGAACTGAAATAGTTAGGTAGTTAGCTGAACTGAAATAGTGAAATAGTTTTGACCAATCTACCTAGATTGGTCAAAATAGTAAATGTTTTAAACTATGCGAAGGAAGACTTTACGCTTTTAATAAGAATACCAACTAGCAGTTACTATAGTACTTGATTCAATACACACAAACTCAGACAAATGATTGACATAGGAATAGACAAAATTCAAAACGTGTTTTGTCACTTGAAGCGAATCTTGGGAAAACGCAAATTAATTTTTCTAATTCGCATAAACAGATTTCAATTTTGCAAGTTAATTTCAATGTGACAAAACGTATTTTGGACAAATAAAATACCTTAGTTAGATAGAAAAATTCGGTAACGAAATCAGTGATGTAGCCCAACTAATTTTTAAAAGGGATTTTGTGGATATTTTCTTCTCAAATCGTTATAAAAATGTTAAATATGTTCAAACATTTTATATTTTCTACATATAGAATCAATTTGCGTATCGCCAAAATCATAGGTTTTTTTTGCTACTTATCCACTTATTATTGGTTAAAATAGATTTCAAAGAATATGCATTTAAAATATATTGTAAGGTAAAATGAAAAAAAAAATAGCCAAAACACTACAATTCGGCATATTTTTAGCATGAACAGTATATGAAATATAGAGGTAAAAACGGCATCAAATAGTTTAGAAAATTGTTTAGATACGGTACGAAAATTATAAAGGAACAGTTTGTCTTCGTGTTGTCGTAACAACGTAAATTAAACCTTCAATCATACCCCCGCCCCATGGCAACGGCCTTGTATCGTGGGGATCTACCGATATTTATCCGAAGCAGTGCGTTTCTTTATTCATAAAAGGTGTATGCAGTGGCGGATTTAAGGAAAAAGGCCCAGGCGGCAAAACCTTCGAGGGGGCCCAAATTTCATATATAGTAGAGGCCGTTCAATATTACGTCACGCATATTTGGGAGGGGGGGGGGGTCTTTCATGCGTGGCATGGGGGAGGGGTCGTTGTGGTTATGTAACGTAGCAAAACTTTCTAAGCAAAACATGACAAATTTTGCACAAACTTTGACTTGAGTCACTTTTTTCAAATTCACAAATTTTCTAATAATATGTTTTATAAAATAACAGAGTTGAAGTTTTAAGAACTCTTATTTTAAAATAAAAATTTATCATGACGTCATATGGGAGAGAGAGGTTGGGGTGACGTAAGACTATAAGTACGTGACAGAGAGGGGGGGGGGGACAATTACAGGTACTCTCCCAAAAAAGTAGACTATAATGGGGCAGTTGATGTGGGGGGGGGGGGAGCTTAATAAGGGGCTTGCGCCTCTTATTTAATAAGAGACGCACGCCCCTTACTAAATATTCTTAAAATCATATACTTTTTAATTATTTTAAATAAATTTATATTTAAGGGTAATTAGATAAATATAAAGGTCTGTAAAATTATTCTCTTCACTAAGAAATAAACTTAGTAAAGCATTACTAAAACTGAAATAAATAATAAATTGTTGAATATATAATTTTGATGCAATAAAACTATTAGAAATTTAACTTTATGTAAAACGTATTTTCCTAGTATTTATACTAATTCGCTTCATTGAAATTTAATTTAATTTATATGTTATTCAAGATTAAACTTAGCTTCGACTTGTTTCTATACCTAAACATTCTTAGTGTTACTGACTTAATGGTGTATAGCAAAAACAAACAGTTTAATTATAGTCACTGCCAACTTATTAACATAATTACAAAAGCCCATTTCATTAGGAAAGATGTTATGATTTGTAATTGATTTTTAGAATATAGAAATATTTACTTACTTGCAAAACAGTAAAATATGCTGATGTAAAAAACCTCCTACATTTGTTATTAGTATTAAAAATATTGCTTCCTAAATTTACCGTCTTACTCTGAAATAAGAAGCTGTGAAATGGAAGCAGTTCGATCTCATCAATTAGGTTTTTTTTTTTCAAGTAATCCCCTACGATCCCCCCCCCCCCCCCAAAAAAAAAAAATTCTCTACATTTCATTCCCTAGGGGACAAATCAGGGATTTTTTAAAACTCGAAATTCCCAACTTTTAAGGATTTCAGATTATGGGGGGGGGGGGGGGGGGGTCGACCGGAAGAAAACCGCAAATCACAGACTAATAAAACGAGGCCAAATATGCTCAGACTCTCGGCGCCTATAGATTACGTAATACAGCATTTTAATGTAAAAAGTTACATTGGATAAAAGAAAGGGTGTCTGATCTATTTTCAGAATAAAAATAAAAAAAAGCGATATGAGCCGACTGGTCTACGTCCTGGGTCTGGGGTGATGGGTTGATTCGTACAAAAAGAAAACAAATCGCTCGCTTGTTTTTCGAGAAATTTAGATAATAATCAAAGAGCAGATGTTTTCGCGGACCAACAAAAGCAATAAATTTAAAATCATTATAGAAAACATGGGATATGGTTTTGTTTTATAATAAACTGGCAACTTATAATAAAGTATTTTAAGATTAACGAAATTATGCGGCCGTGGCTAGAAGAGAAGGTTTCAATAGCATGTTTTAGAGAAGGTTCTCGCAGCTACCTTCGCACAGGGCCCTGCGTACGGAAAGAGGCCCCACGTTTGGCCTCTTTACAAAAACAGGGCCCTGCCCTCCCCCTGATGATTTGGAGGCTGCTCAGAAACCTTAGGTACAATTGTTGTTTGCACGGACTTATTCGATAATGGGGTCCTGTAAAAAGGAGTGGGCCCGGGCCCGTTGATGAAGAGCACCTGTTTACTCATATGCATAAGGATAAAGGAATCCAAACAGATAATTTCAGTGAAATGTTTAGTAAAATTAAAATATGTTAAAAAATAAAAGAAACAAATATTTCTCTTCCTCCTATTTCTAATTTTTGGAGTCGAGGGGGGCCCAAATGGACCCAAGACAAGGGGGTCCAGGCGGCAACTGTCCATTTGCCGCCCCTTAAATCCGCCACTGTGTATAACAATGTAACATACCTTACATTTAGCTGTAAGGATGGATAAAAAATGCATTCTGATTAGCCGATATATCGCCAAATGAATGAAAATGTCGCCAAATGAACGAAAATATCGCCAAATGAAAAAAAATGTTGCCAACTCAATAAAAAATCATCAAACGAACCAAAATATGGTCAATTGAACTAAAATATGGTCTATATCTAAAAATATCATCCAGTTTTTTTTCTCTGGCACTTCAGCTAGTTTTTATATTAAAAAAAAACTTTGCCTTTCCACTTGCACACGTATCCTATTCTTGGCATCTTTGAAGTAACTTATTAAGAAGAAAGGCGAGTGTCCCTAAAGCTCAATATAAAAATAATAATAATAAAGTTACTAAAAATCTTCTAATATTAGAGAGGCATATTTTCTCAATAGCCGCTCATACTGAGTATATCAAAGCGACGGCAAAATAGACAGGCTGTTTTTATTCATCTGTTAGTTAACATAAATACAAGAAATCGACTCGTAAAAAATGAAATTTCTTCATATCACGGCCAACAGTGAGGTCTAATATTGATAGCAATTTCATTTAAATATTGATATTCGAAAGATATAAATAAAATTCGAAAATATTTTCTTTTGAATTATAACAATTGAACTGTTAAAAGTAAAAATATGTTTTCTTTGTACTTAATGAGTTTGATTTATATGATGAAAATAATACTAAATAAAAAATGGTTTGTGAAAATTTAAATTAATGATTATTACTCAATTTCCCTAGGGGGGGGGGGAGGGCTTTGTGTCTTTTTTGCACAGTAAATATATTTTCATTAAAAAAATATCTGTTATATCCCTTTAGGGTTCGCCTTGAAGACGGCTCTACTCGCTGGTGGTCTTGTGATAGGCACCAAGGTCCTTGTTTCCTCTGTTGGATTCAAAGCTGTTGGCGTTGCAGGAAGTTCATTGGCAGCCCTCTATCAAAGTGCAAATGCAAAGCAAGGAAACAACATCGAACGAGACAGTATATTTTCAAATCTACAGCGTATCGGTATGTCTGGGATGTCGAACTCCACCCACACGAGCATTGTCGGTGGATCGGCTGCAGTTGTAGGCCTTACTAGTTTGCTTAAAAAATAACTAACAAGACTATGAAGCTATTCTTGATACCGAGTTACGTATATTTCTAATAAATAGTGTGCACACAGAACATTGTTGACTAACAAAGAAGCCTGAACCATAAATATTTAAGATTAAAGTATGGAGAAGGGGGCATCAAAATGAGTTCTCCCCTCCCTGGAGGAAATGGAGATATTTTTTTTTATCTGTACAATTTGATTTTAAGCATTTTAATAAAATCACAAGTAAAGGGGGTGAAGCTACAGGCGGGCAAAGAGTGCGCACAGCCAGTAGAACACTAACTCATGGTTCATACAGATTTTCAAAAGTAAAAATTAAGTAGTTCTTAAGGACTTTTTAAGGACCTCTCGATAATTTTTAAGGACCTCTTAAATTTTTTGGCGCCAAGAATCGCACATTGTTTGGTGCAAAATTGGCACATAATCACATGTCAGTGGGGTTTTGTAGCAAGTTGGCACAGGATAGCCACTTCCGGAAAATTCTGGCGCAAAATTGCCATCCCTTAAAGATGCTACATTCTTCTGAATTTCCTCGTTTTTCTAGAATGAGTATCGATTCTTCACAAAACAACAAACGAATTGAGATTTTCCAATGACGAAGTGTAATGTATTATAATGAAATACCACTGACTAAAAAATGGAACAAAAGAGATCAAAAGTTCACTTTTTTTTTCTGACACTAAATACGTCCATGCATGCCTTTCTCTCCTTGCCGATTTATACTTACGTAAAACGGTCAAAAGTGTGGACACGATCAACATAAAATCTGGAATTCTACATTTCAATAATTTTAATGCACCCGGAATTCTGAGTCCGAAAATTAAAAAAACTCAGAATTTCGGGTTAGACACAAAAAAATACCACCCATGTGAATTAGTAAAAAAAATCATGCTTGACAAAAATTAAGGACCTTAGTCGAAAATTAAGGACTTCAAGGGCCCTTAATTAAGGACCAACTTAAATTAAGTAGTTCTTAAGGACTGTGCGAACCATGTAACTATCGTTGATTAACAAAGAAGCCTGAACCATAAATATTTAACATTGCAGTATGGAGAAGGGGGTGTCAAAATGAGTTCTCCCCTATATGAAATGGAGATACTTTTTTTATCTGTACAAATTAATTCAAAGCATTTTAATAAAATCATAATATGAAATATTTATATACATAATTATACAACATAATTTTTCAAAGTCATGTCAATGGATGTAGTCATTGTTCACTTCATTATATATCATATAATTTTAACCAATGTAAATTAAATTAAAAAATTTATTGTAACATATTTTTACGAGTTGAATAAAAGTTACAACGCCTTGTTCAATGTGATTTTAAACACTTTTTGTGACATTTACAATGTATGAAGACACTCAAAATAAAAATAGTTTTTATAAGTACTTTCTATGTTTTAGACACATCCAATATAAGAATGAGAAGTTTATAAGGGCTTAACAAACCGAGTGATGTATTTTTTTTTTTAGTTTTGTATACTTTTTCTACTACAGTGTAAAGTGTTAAATGAACCATGCATAAATTTTTGTATAAAATGCGCTACTATAAGATAATAAGATGTCACAATTAGTAAGGTAATATTAACCTTCTGTAGATTATAATGCTTTTACATATAGGGAAGAAAACAACAAATAAAAAATGTTCTGTTGTTATTAGTCCATATTCTTTTATTGTGGTTGAGTAAAGTTTATATCAATCTTGTTGGGCCTTGAGCCTGTTGTTGGTCGTCAATATTTGTATGATAAAAAGGTATCGCTATAACTTGTTCTCCCTCACAAGTCAGCTATTACTAATGATTTGGAATGTACATCAAAATACAATCTTTAGATCACTGTTTTGTAATATGATTGGATAATGTTTCGAGGATAAAACCTGAGCTGACATGGGCCTTCAGCCAGTTGCCCAGTCGATAAAGGCGTTCAGCTGGTAATCACAGGATTGCTAGTTCGTGCCCGTGCGATGGACTTAACAAAGAAAAGTAAAAAGTAGTGATCTTGCGATCGAAGGGTTGCCAGCTTCACTACAAAAATACTAGAAAGTCGTCCACAACATCCGACAAATTATACTGGTGTGTATACTATTGATAGTGCACGATAAATTTGGTCGGGACTAGTGCACAAAAAATCTGATTAGGATCCAATATCCCGACGCCTATTAAAGTTGTGTCGGGTTGGTTTATTGAGGTTTACTGGCACAAGGGCCAAATATGGCCAAGCTGCGCCAAACACTTGATGTTTTAAGTTGTGTCGGGTGTCAGCTCAGATGTTGCCCCCCGTCATCTGATCATGGTTTAAAAATATGAGGCATCGTTCCCGGTTCTTTCTTTGAGATAGGCTCTGAACCGTCGCCAATAGCCCACTGTGCAGCTCTAGTGCGACATTATTTAACCAAACCTGAGCTGACATTTCACTATCCAAATTTCTACCTCGGAATCAATATGTATTAGAAAATTATAACCAACATAAAATTTAATGTACATTTTTATTATCTAAGTTTAGCTGCATGCTAACTGTGTCTTATGGATATCCATTTTTCCAATGAATTATCAGCTAAAAAGAGATGGCTTGTAAAATGCTTGTTGGGAGTGGGAGTGAAAATATTTTCAGTGTTGTTTAAATATATGTATTCTGCATATCTATAAAAAAAATTATGTTTTTGACTTGGTATTATTCATTAAAATTCTAAAAATAATTACGAAAAACATTTCCGGTGTTCTGTAATTTAAAGTGTTTTTCATATTTGTAAAATATTATGTTTCTGAATATGTATTATTCAATAAAATTCTTATTAAATATTTTTTTCTTTACTTTTTACCATCTAACTTTCAGATTCTAAACACAAAAGAATAAAGAAAAAATAACAAGAATATTAGCCATACAAATTTGTTACAATTAAGCATTCTTTTATAATAAATTCATTTTGTAAAGTTTAGAACTTTAGCAAAATATTTGTTGCCAATAATTGAACTAAATACAAGAAGTGGAATAAGTAAAATATATAAACTTATTATGGATAATGACTCCCAGATAGCACATTTGCTTACGAAAACGTTGTCACTTCATTTACATTTGATTGTCACTGAAAAGATTGTCAACGAAAACCGTTGAAAACGTTGTCACTTCATTTACATTTGATTGTCATTGTAAAGGTTGTCAACGAAAACCGTGGAAAACGTTGTCACTTCATTTACACTTGATTGTCACTTACAAGGCTGTCAACGAAAACCGTGGAAAACGTTGTCACTTCATTTACACTTGATTGTCAATGAAAAGTGTAATCTCATCTCGTTCTATCACGTTTACATTCGAGATTATGTGGTTCAGTTTCAGCGTATCGGCCGACATTTTTCACCCATTGCTTGTTAGGCTTAGAATCTTCCTAGGAAGGTAAGTTGCATATTTAATTAATAGTTTTTATATATATATAAATTGATCGGAATAGGTTATTTACATTTCTCTCTCCTCAATTTCTCTGTCAACTTGGCAACGTTTCGAGTTAATCAAACGCCGACAGCGACAATACGCGCGGGAATTGCGGATTATTTAGTTGCTTACATAAATGCATTACTTAAATTATTCGCAAGTAAAATCTGTTGGTTATCGCAATCGATTTCTGTACTGACCTTATAGAAAAAAGGGCTACAAATTTATGCATTTTGTAAAAAGTAAGTGTTGTCAAAGTTATTTATAACAAATTTAGTGAATGAAATGTTATTTTGTAAAGTGTAGTCAATGCAATGTTGATGTTTTGTTAGTGGGGAATGCAATGTTTACTTGGAATGTTTTCAAAAGTTGGAGATAGTAGTTTTTAAATGATAACTTTATGATCCTTAGATATATATTTCATTAATTTATAGAACAGCATAATATTAAGTTATGCATTTAGAATTTGTTTGTATTAATGCATATAATGTTTTTGCTTAAGCCATTGATAATATTACAAAATAATAAGTATTTTATAGATACATTAAAAAAGAATCTTGTATATGGATACCAAATGAACATTTAAATATGATTGTATGATCCACATAGGAATAGCTTCAAATCAAAACTACCAATCCCTTCCACCTACAATTCTATATAGGTATTAATACTTATATATTTATCTGCAGAACCGATAACCAAAACACTTGTAATTGGTGATATCTTCGTATCTAGTTTTCCAACAGTACAACCCAATATAAAATTCATAACAAAAGCTATTTCTTTAAAAACAAGTGAGTAATTAAAACATTACAATCGCTGAACACTTTAAGCGGCGAGAAAAATAATAAAAAAAATTTAAGTGATTTTCAATGCAAGAAAGTTTCATTTACTTTTTTAATACATGAATTGGTACAGATGTAGTATAGGACATTTGGCGCGCCAGTTGTTTTTGGAGTGTTTTATAGGAGCGATAAATTTTTAGTATGGCGACCCCACCTGACATTGTTGATATTTTCCAATTCTTGTGCCGACTTTCAATCTGCGACTTTTTTCGTCGCCAACAAAATAAACGCGCCAAATGTCCTATAGTACATCTGTTCCCATGGATTTTGTAAACTTTTTTTTTAACTTTTAAAATATACCCTTAATGTTTAAAATTGGAAAAAATATTTAAAAATTAAGTATTTTTTTATTTTGAATTCTGTGAATTGCTGGAAAAAAACTCATGGACAACTAGACATCCACACCACTTATAGAGTGAATGATAGAACCTCCTTCTGGAAGGATGCATTGTACTGCCGATAGGACTTGCGTTTTATGATCGCATAGAAGTTTTATAAGATTTTCTGAGTTGACGCAAAAAAAAAGTTTAGAAATTCCAACTGTAAAATTTTTTTAGTTAAGTTACAATTAGAATTTTTAAACTGTTATTCAAATTTTTTATTACGAAAATTTGAAAGTTTCCAAGCTTACAAAGGCAAACCGATAAAGTCCACTTTGTGTGCTTCAGCAGTAGTGTTTTCCACAGCTTCGCTTTTGAATGCCTGATTCCAAGTTCAAAATTAATACAAAACAGGTGTCCTGCCTGCATGACGCAGTAATTAGTTGGAGGGCATGTGCAAATGTGCTTCCGGAAGGTACTTCTGGCAGGACTTTGACTCTATCATTAAGCGTTAGAGGGGATTTCAATAAAAGATATAAATAAATTATTACATGTTTCTTATAAATTATAAATATCCGTAATAATCTTTTGTCCATTTAAGTCTATTGTCCTTTCCCAGGCAGTCTTCCAAACGGTCGAGTTCTCTTAGTTTTTACATGGGCATGTACGACTACAGGCCCTACGTGAAGGAGGTGACCAATAATCGGCAGATCATGTAGGAGTGCCTCCGCCATTACACCCTCATCGATGGGCCCCCCAGGTGTAACTTACGTGGATGCCCCAATTGCTAATAATAAGGTGTATTTTCTTTTTACCAATCTTCTATTGTTTATAAGCTTTTGTTATTAAGTTTTTAAAAATACAGAAATTAAAAAATAAATTTCTGAATTGCTGAAAAATACTAATTGTACGAAAGATTGCAATGGAAGTTGAGGTTTTTTCTACAGATGAAGCTGTGTTCTATGTCTACCACAAAACTTTGTTAGTCATTACCAGATGCCAGGCACGTTGGTAAGGGGGTGGGTGGTTCAGGATTCAAACCCCTCCCATTGAAAGTCAAGAGAAGAAAAAAATTAAAAATCGAATTACTGTAAAAATCATAAACATACTTTAAAAACCTAGAAAAAATTCAATTTCTAGTATAATACTTCTTGTTGAGTTGCATGAGGAAAAACTTGGTATTTTCCGGGGGTCCTATCCCGAAAAATAGTTTTCAAAAGGCGTCATAAACATGTTTTGAGGTTATTTTTATCTAAAAATAGGCGTAACATGACGTCATCGTGTTTCATTATATAACATTTGAATTTCAGCGACGAAGGGAAAAGATTTTGAAACGGGATCCATATATTATTTTACACAAGCAATCTAAAAATTTAAATCTGTTCTATAAATTTATTTCATAATTAGGGAGTGATATTTACTAATTTTAAAAACAGTTAATAACTGATATTGGTAATGATTTTATGAAAAAATAAATGATAAATGTAGCTGTTTCGATACTTCTATGCCAATGTATTCCTGTTTACTTGAATAAAAATTAATAAGTTTTAAAAAATTGGGGGGGGGGGGGGAGAGATAATGAGTTACTCAGTCACTGAACCACCCCATGAAAAATCTATACCATGCCAGATGCGGTTGCTAAGCCAGGGTCACATGTTTAGAACAGCTCTCTAGTCTATATTGTCTGAAATTAAGTTATTTTGTACATGCATATGCACCTCACAAATTAATTAAAATGTGTAAAAGGGGATATGTTTCATAGACTTAACATAACACATATCCCTCTTTACATCTTCCAATTCAAATATATCTGAATGTTCTTACACGATTATTTGCATCGTCCTTAAGAACTATATTTTTGGTAGGTATTTAATCAAGAACCCTTAAAATCTTTAAATTATAAAATTGCAAATATTAATTTCAATTAGTAAAGAATTTAAATTTGGTGACACTGTAGGTACTTAAGGTGTACATTTAAGTTATGATATCAAGTGCAATAAAAATGAAATTATGTTTTTGTATTTATTTTTGAATTTGAACCTTTAGGCACATTTGAATTTTGATCTTTAATTTATTAAAGCTAAGAATTCCTTAAAAAGTTGCAACAAGTCCTTAAAACTATTTAATTTCTACTTTTTTAATCTCTATGAACCATGATGCAGAATATATGTACCTTTTTTAAAGATGTATAATGTAAAGATTTGTTGATACATTGCAGTAATCAAATCTGCATGTTGTTTTGAATTTAAAAGGTGCTTTCAACTAAAAATCAAAATAATTATGATTAATCAATTTGGTGATAATACTTTTGACAAATCTTTTTCTCAAATATTTTAGATCAGAACACATCTTGAAGAAACTATGCTGAATTAAAATTATAAAATTCATGTAGTGCCTTTAAAGCATTCTTTTTTTTGTTTTTGTTTTACAGATCCTCATTAAACTTGTTGTTTCTGCAAAGTCTCTTCTTTAAAGCGTTGGGAAGAAGAGTTGTGTCCTGCATTATTCTTTCTTGGGAACATTTGATGGTGGTTGAATATTTATAAAGGATTAAAGTAATTCAATAATGTTAATTTTTTTATTTCTTATATTGCACCATAAAGCAGTAAAGACCAATATATTTATCCTATTTTAATCTCTTTCTAACCAACCATATGGATGTGTGCTTAAATTTTAAATATTAAAATAAAATAATTTTTCATTTATAAATTGATATGAGGAAGCAAGAAACAAATGAGTTGACACGGATTATAAGTCAGACATACAGTATGAAGCAGAATTGTGAACAAAATGTCAACTTTTAAAGAAAAGGTTTTACTCATCTGAAGAGAAGGACAATAAAAAAATATCCCTTTCAGTCACAATCCACTTCTACTAAATAAAAAACTTCTATTGTTATATTGTTGAAAAAAAAATTATGAATTAAATATTTTTGACAGGTATCTTTTAATTTCCTCCAGAACTGAAGACTATTACATAAATGTATTAAAGTTCTTAATTTCAATTAGGTATTCAGATATGATGTGAAATCTTATATTGTTTATATATATTATGCATTTTCTTTTTAGCATTCCAGAAGAAAATTCTTTCAAGATTTAAAGAAACCTCCAGAGTGTTCTTCGTTAGCCCTAAAAGAAATGGCCAGAATATGAAAGTTTTTTTTGAAAGACAAAAATTTAACCATATTGTAAGTTTGTGCTTCTTTCTGTATTTTGAATGTTTAAAAAAAATTATGTTTTTAATTTATTTTTGAATGTTTAAATGTTGTTTTATTTTAAGCTTGTTTTAAATCTATTGTAGGTAAGTTGTAATATTTTTCAATGATGCTGGAAAACCAGTTGTCATTTGTTTACATTGTAGTAATATCCACCATTTTGTTTTGCATTAAGTTAGATATTTTGATTTAATTCATGTTCTGTATTTACATTACTAGTCGTTACAGTTTATTCTAATTTGGAAATAAGGTTGATATTGTTCTACATTGCTATATTGATGACAACACATGCATGGAGGGATACCTAATTAATTAATTTCAATTAAAAAAATGTGTTAATTTCAATTAAAAATTTAAATATTTCAATTTAAATTGAATTATTTCAATTAAAAAAACATATATCTGCCTTTCTCTTTATTTCTGATTTTATATATATATATAAGTTGTATATTTAACTGTTATATTCACTTTCAGTTAAGAATGTTCATATATTTCCATGTTATAAGTATTCGTCCTGCATCGTTTATTGACTTATAATAAAAATTCATATCTTATTCCAATTTTTCTTCATCACATATTTCATGGTATAGATATTTTATTTAAATCGATTATTTCAGAAAACTTAAATTGAGTTCAGATGTAGGCATATGTTAAGTTGAATCATTTATCCTTACTAGAATCAGTCGTATAGCCAGATGAGAACTATCAAGATCAAGCCCTCTCCAAAATTTATACAGGAGATAAAACAGTTTTTTAGATTTCTCCAAGTCATTTTATTTTTTAATTCTATTTCAAGTCTTATAAAATTATTTCACTTTGAATTTTATTGGAAACTACTAATTCTTGACGAATAAATACACACTGATAGAATATCAAAGTTGTACTAGTCAAGTAACTCTAAAACCATTCCTCATTTCAGATCCAAGTGTTTAATACTTCAATCCCAAAATTATTTCATTTTCATATTTATTTGTAAATGCACTACCTTCTTCTGTTGTGTAAAACAGAAATAAGTATAAAATAACTTGCATAATACTCCAACCCTCAAATTAATAATTATTGAGTTCACATACTTTAGTGCTCATGCACTCTTTTATTTAATTAAGGTAATTCTCCAGGTGTAAATATTAAAGCTGTAACTTTAAAGTATCCCAATTCATTATCAATTTGTATTTCATTATAACTGATTTAAATTTATTAATATTAAATAGACAGGTTAATAATATATTTAGAAATACATATTTAAGTTTATTTTTTTTCTTAAAAAAAAATTGCTTGGGCCTCTTCTGAAACTAAATTGTGGATTTGCCGCTGACTAGGATGATGAGCATATATACTAAGATACCAATAGATATTGAATTTGTAATATTAAATGTTTTACTCTAATATTTTTTTAATGAATTATGTAAAGCAGTCGAGCCGTAATGAAATAAGTGGCATGAATGAAATTTTTAGATAATAAAATTCAAAATTTGTGTTGACATAAATAACAGTAACAGAGTGTAACAATTAGTGTAAAAAGAGCAAAATTATTCAGTAATTATTTGTATTGAACTTGTTTCGAGTAGAAATGGTCTGCCTCTATAATATTAAATGTGTAAACCCATTTTTGGAAATTGTTTTACTCGTATCACTATGCTTCGGAGTGCCTCATATAGGCACATACAGGGTTGATAAACTTATATTTTTATGTGCTATGTAACTTGACTAGAATACAATATCAAATATGCACATTTACCACTTATTCAAACGGCATTAGTCATCTTATGGGATATATGTTCCGTTCAGTCTTAAAATAGTCCGAAATTAAAAATGCTTTCCATGGTTTGCCTCCCTCTGCAGCCAAAGGATTCCATTATTGAATTTGTTTTTGTTATAATTAAAACAAATATTTGGTTATATTTTCTTGAACTATGCCTTTATTTTTACAGGGAGAAAAAATTAGTGCAGAGAAAGCAGTGTCTTGCCAGTCAGATGAAAATTCTATTATCCAATAAAAAAATTTGTTTTCCGATAAAAAAAAATAAACTAAATTAAAAAATATGTTACATGTGTTTGTGTTATTTTTAGTTAGAATCATTTAGGTATAGTATTTAATGTACAAAAAGAAATATACATGTGCAAATTATATGTAAAAAAATGCCTCTAATTTTTAACACGTTAATAGTTTTGTATCGGCCTTTAAGGTTAAGGTTTTTTATTGAGAAAATAAATCATCTTTATTGAACAGACATAATAAAACTTGGAAAGTTATAAATATAATAGGTCATTAGTATGTTAATTTTGCTTGAAATGTAAAGTAAAAAGCTACATTTTTTTTTAACGTTATTGCTTTTATGAACATGATTGCAGTTAATGTATTTAATTCTCAGATTTTCCTTTAGATGTCGCAATAATCTTTCCTTGTTGCATAAGTTTTTTTTTTATAAATACTATGAAAATTCTTTTTATTATGTTGAATATTTTTACATGTACATCAACTAACCTTAAAAGAAGTCATTGATATATGTAAAAAATATTTGGACAGTATAGCGTACAAATAGCTAACTGAAAAAAGGGGACATCTACAATACAATGTTGGAAATTCCCTTTTTGCAGTTAGCCATTCACTTAACTGTATGTTTGCAAGAAAAAGCTTCGAATAACCTTTTCTTTGTCAACCTTTTCGTACGCTTATAAACGAAAAGGATACATTTTCGTTATCAACCTTGTCGTATGCTTGCACGACACCCCTATCGTATGCTTGCACGACAACCCTTGTTGTATGCCTGCACGACACCCTTATCGTATGCTTGCATGACACCCTTGTTGTATGCCTGCACGACACCCCTATCGTATGCTTGCACGACAACCCTTGTTGTATGCCTGCACGACACCCTTATCGTATGCTTGCATGACACCCTTGTCGTATTGTTTGCTTTTGTCAAGTAGCGCACCTTGTCACACACTTGTTTCAGCCTTGCACCCTTGTCACCGGCAGTCTTATGACAGCCTTTACACTTGTCGTTGACAAGGTAAGAACAATGTTGAAACAAGCTTAAATTGCTATCTGGGCTTAAGTTTGAGTATTAAAAATAAAAAGCTGAATATTTATAGAAGTTAATTCAAGTAAAATCAACAATGTGAATGAATAATATTACTTTACCATTAAATTATACTGAACATTTTTGTAAACAATGCTACAAATGAATTAGCCATTCATATTGTGAATTAAAATAAAAACTTAATGAATCCATTCTCAGCGGTATTATGATAAAATTCCTAATACATAAATACCTAACCATTAAAAAAAAAGTACATAGAATAGCACAAATTTTCTGTTGTCTCAAACCCACATTTATTAATACTCTCACAAATGGATTTATCACACTTATATTTACATGTTGTTTTTTTGACTGGTAACATCTTTATTTCCCCTCTGCAAAATGCATAGATAAAGTTATACATATAATGCAAGCATTTAAATTCATGAGATATTGAATATTTACACATCATATGAAAATTGAATTTCAAACAATTTATGAACTATTATCATAATCCATCTTTTAATGGCAGCAGAAGAAAGGTGTGTTCCTCCTTTATAAAGTCAATGAAAAGATTGTCAATATTATCATAACATCGGGCCATTTGGTTAACAAAAGCCTGTTTCAGGTCATCCTTCGCACCCTTGTTAACCCCACGAGTGACAGCCCGTTGTTTGCTCGCCTGGAAAGTTGGCGTGGACAGAATTTCCAAATTCACATTACCCCCGACAGAGGTTGCCAAATAGGATATCTCTTCCAATATATCAACATTTATAATGTAATTGAAAAACTTCTGGAAACAGAAGCTTTTTGCCTTCTTGATGGATTCAATGCACCTCTGAAGCAGATCGTATTCGTGCTCCAAATCATACTGCATGAGGACAAACATGTACCCCAAAGTCATGTCCTTGTACGTCTCGTCCGCATTCTCCTTGCATTTGTAAAGCTTGAGTAGCATAGAAACACAATACTGCAAGATCTCCCTGTTATTGTAGCCCATAAAGTACATGTACCTAGCTGGACACTTGCCGATGTTCGGTTTCGCAGCACTGGGTGCAGTAGACGACGGCAGATTTTGTTACAATTAAGCATTCTTTTATAATAAATTCATTTTGTAAAGTTTAGAACTTTAGCAAAATATTTGTTGCCAATAATTGAACTAAATACAAGAAGTGGAATAAGTAAAATATATAAACTTATTATGGATAATGACTTAAGTTTGAGTATTAAAAATAAAAAGCTGAATATTTATAGAAGTTAATTCAAGTAAAATCAACAATGTGAATGAATAATATTACTTTACCATTAAATTATACTGAACATTTTTGTAAACAATGCTACAAATGAATTAGCCATTCATATTGTGAATTAAAATAAAAACTTAATGAATCCATTCTCAGCGGTATTATGATAAAATTCCTAATACATAAATACCTAACCATTAAAAAAAAAGTACATAGAATAGCACAAATTTTCTGTTGTCTCAAACCCACATTTATTAATACTCTCACAAATGGATTTATC
Source organism: Troglohyphantes excavatus (assembly GCA_963932185.1). Taxonomy (NCBI): domain Eukaryota; kingdom Metazoa; phylum Arthropoda; class Arachnida; order Araneae; family Linyphiidae; genus Troglohyphantes; species Troglohyphantes excavatus. The sequence goes on along the minus strand of OZ010666.1, from coordinate 12,690,653 downwards.
ACACTTATATTTACATGTTGTTTTTTTGACTGGTAACATCTTTATTTCCCCTCTGCAAAATGCATAGATAAAGTTATACATATAATGCAAGCATTTAAATTCATGAGATATTGAATATTTACACATCATATGAAAATTGAATTTCAAACAATTTATGAACTATTATCATAATCCATCTTTTAATGGCAGCAGAAGAAAGGTGTGTTCCTCCTTTATAAAGTCAATGAAAAGATTGTCAATATTATCATAACATCGGGCCATTTGGTTAACAAAAGCCTGTTTCAGGTCATCCTTCGCACCCTTGTTAACCCCACGAGTGACAGCCCGTTGTTTGCTCGCCTGGAAAGTTGGCGTGGACAGAATTTCCAAATTCACATTACCCCCGACAGAGGTTGCCAAATAGGATATCTCTTCCAATATATCAACATTTATAATGTAATTGAAAAACTTCTGGAAACAGAAGCTTTTTGCCTTCTTGATGGATTCAATGCACCTCTGAAGCAGATCGTATTCGTGCTCCAAATCATACTGCATGAGGACAAACATGTACCCCAAAGTCATGTCCTTGTACGTCTCGTCCGCATTCTCCTTGCATTTGTAAAGCTTGAGTAGCATAGAAACACAATACTGCAAGATCTCCCTGTTATTGTAGCCCATAAAGTACATGTACCTAGCTGGACACTTGCCGATGTTCGGTTTCGCAGCACTGGGTGCAGTAGACGACGGCAGATTCATAATGACATCGAACAGAATCTTCAGGCAGCGTTCGTGCTCACTCAGGAAATAGTAGCAGCTTGCAATCTGCAGAGCGGATTTATTTTTTATGGTTGGATCGATGGTACTGTTCTGAACCCTGCCCAGATGCTCTATGGCATCTCGATGGCCGCGCTCGTAAATCAGCATGTTGATGTAAAATTCCTGAAACACGGGCCATGTCTCGAGTTGGATATTCTTACATAGGGTTTTGAATTCTTTCATGAGGTGCTGGTGCCGATGCAGCATCCCCCAGCATTCCACCGCAGTGACGAAAGACGGTATGAGCATGCTAGTGGCTTCCAGATTAGCGTATTTGCTCACGACGACATAGCCTCGATCGGTTCGCTTGAACTCCGCACCCAGTGCTCTAGGGCAGTTCTCCTGAGGTTCTGCTATCCCCTCCATGAGGAAGAAGTTGTAGGGGCCGGACACCGAATTGGAGGGCATCTTCGGAAGGATGATCTTCCCGAATCTGTAAAGGTAATAGAAAAAGGTCACTGCAAGGCAGAAATACGCTTCTTCGTAACCGGACATCTCCTCCCTCCTGTGTTTCTCGCTGCTCAGACTCGCAATGGTTTTGTTCTTTCTCTTCAACAGCGACATCAACTGCTGGAGGCTCAACTCGCTGAAGTTGGACACAAACATCTCCGGATAGCTCCACCTGTAGCGAACGGCAACCAATTCAAGTAGCTTGAACAGAGGTGTCCAACCCTCATCCGGGTTGGCATCGGGCTGTGAAACCACCTCTTTTCTGATTGCAGCCTCCTGGGCATTCGAACAAGTGAGCATGCAGCAGACGTAGAACTCCAGAGACTTCTGCAGAAGCTGAAATATGACCTTGAACTTGTAGTCAAACTGGGATACTCTTAGTATAAGTGGCAATGCATCACAAACCAGCATCTTTCTGAAGAGGTTGATGGGGGCAGGCACACCTGGTCGCTCTTCGGCTGCCAGCAGTGTGTCGATGATGTTGCTTCCGTGCTGAAGTAACTTGGAGTTGGGCATTCGCTTCAAAAACAGGAGCATGAGTTCACAGTGTTCCTCTATGGACTGTGCACTTCGAGTAACAGCAAACATCACATCTTGTTTTGTGTCTTCAGGCAACTTTTCAAATATCTGGTTCAAGAAGTTGTCTGTTTCGGAACACAGAGCTTTTGCCAGATCCTTGAGTTCTTTTATGAGAGTCGGTTCTTTGGGGAACTTCTCGACTAACTTGCTCAGGCAAACGGAACTTTCAGCCAAGTTGTTCTCCTCACACTCCATTTTGTAGTATTGGAAAAGGATGGCGAAACTCTCTGGGTCGACAGACTTTGAGAAGATCATCCAGGATTTTGCTGCAGCCACATTTGTCTTCATATTGCCCAGTACCTGGGATATCAGGTATTCCTCGTCAGAACTCATCTTGTTCTTGCTTTACAAGTTAGGTTGTGATGTGATTCTGGAACAATAATAAAATTTAGTTTCATTCAAGGCATTTTTATAAAAGTGAAAATATAATATATGCAGCGGTCTGGATTAATATTGATTGCTTTTAGACTCTTTTTTAATTTACGTCTCTTAACATTAGACTAACAGCCAATCAGTATGGAGACTGCAAACATAATGACTCTCACCGATAGTCCCAAGTGGCTGAATGGTTTCAATTTAATACTTTTCCTAACTCATTACAATTACCTTTAATTCTAATTCTGACTATCTTGTAATGGTCATGTGAGGGGTCATTATATGAAGGATATACTGTATATATATATGCTGGGTGTGCAACAACTGTAAGTAGACTGCGCTACCAAAAGAATTTTGGGGAGCTAGTTATTCACAGGGAAACACACAAGCTACTATTTATTGTGGCTATGAACCACACCCAGCATATGCAGCATATCCCTGATGAAATGATTTCCTCACAGGATCATTACAAGATAGTCATACTTAGAATTAAAAGTACTTGTAATGAGTTAAGAAACTTATTAAATTCAAACTAATCACCTAATTAGGACTTTCAGCGTGGGTTCAGAGTTTCTATATTGTGGGGTCATTGCAAAGAGATTACATTATAATTTTTTTTTAATAAATACATTTCACTTGTATTAAATGCATTATAAATAAACTTGTTAATTGTAAAAAAAATAGTATTTCCAATGACTAAAATATGCATACCAGAATGTTATTGGATTAGCACCATAACAAGGCATTAATAACAACTTCTCATTACTAATTTATTCTATTTCGAATACCTGTTGTTTTGAAATGCAGTGTTAAATCTTCATTACTACCATATTTTTAACTTTAGTGTACAGAACTTTTTTTCTAAAACAACACTATTAAATTAAGACTTAAATTGAAATACAAGTCATATTTTTATTTTAAGATGACAATATAAAAAAATAATGGTGGGACTGTGTGATAGGTGTAGGAAAGGAAGAGGCTCAAGCCCCCCTTCTTTCATTCAATTTATGTTATTACTACCTTTTAATAATTATTCAATAGTTAATTTCTTAAGAAATTTATGGAACAATGCCTTGTATTTTTTAACCATTGTCAGATGAAGAGGACAACTCCTGAGCTGGCACCCAACGTAACCACAATAGGTGCCAGGACATTGGACCCTGATCAGATTTATCGTACACCAGTCCCGTATACACACCAGTATAATTTGTTGGTTATTTTTAAACAACCTCTTAGTATTTTAGTAACAAAGTTGGCAACCCTTCGATCACACGATAACTAGATTTTACTTTTCTTTGTAAAGTTCACCAGTCGGGCCCGAACTTGCAATCCTCTAGCCTAATGCCTTTATCCACTGGGTAACTGGGGGCCTTTAATTGTATTATTTGACACACAGTTATCCCAAATTTTGTTTATACATACTCTGATACCCCATGTTAAGAAGACAAGAGAAAAAATAATATTTACCCATGAAGGGTAACAAACTCTTTACAACTAATCCACATAGAGTGAAACAATCATCCAAATGGAAAAATAAACATTCAATATTACAAATTTATAATTTTAGTTGTATATTAATCTAGACACATTTGCCATAAAACAATTTTGAACAGATTTGTGGATATTTCTTTATCTCACAACTAGTAACTATTTTCAGTATCCAACTAAGAATTTTAGAACTATGATTATAAAATATTTAGCAATGGATTCTGCTGTATGACAGGCACTAAAATGAATAAAATATAACAAAAATATTCTTAAAATAAACATACAACTACACAAGGGTTAAAATGCATTAAACTATCACTGAATTGGGTTACCAGATTTGGCAAGAACGTTCAATACATTATAATTTGCACAAGTATTGACAAAGTAATAAATAAAATCTCATCTAAACTTTTGAGTTTCTTTGGACCAATGAATTTTATTTTTGTGGGGAGGAGAGAGAGAGAGAAGGGTATAAATTTGAATTATCACAGTGAGTTACCATACTCAGCATACAGAGAAGGTACACAAAAATATTACTTTTATGCACTTAAAATTTAATTTACTTTGCTCTATCACCTACCCTATTGCCTATTTTGAATTTTTTTTTAATTATTTATAGTTTTAGAATTAAATTGACAAAAATTGGTAATATTTGAATTTTTAGTGAAATTTTTTAATCAATAAAAATGAAAACACAAAATGGTTAAAATGTAAGGTATGGTTCATCTTGGCGACTTTTTTGAAAAAACAATATTCACAACGCTAATACGGTCTTGGGGCCGAAAAAACAGTTTTGGTGCCAATCTAAGAACTCCGCCAGTTTCCCCCTGTAGGGTTGTTGAAAATGGTAACTAGATTTGGCGAAAACATTTTAACCCACCAAAAAATCTTTATGATATATCTGTTCCATAACTTTTCTAGAAGATCGAATTGCATTAATTGAATTCGTTTTTATACAGTAAATTCCTACACAATCAGCAAGTACTTATAGTGCAACTTTATTACGTTTTAAAAATTATGTTTCGATCAAGTAGTCCCTACATATATTTTTCTTACTAAACATTAATACCGGCTTAACCGATAAAACAAATATCACATACATAATTTAACTCAAACTTGTTAACTCGACACTTTATTTCTTAAAATTCAATTAATAAAAATTATAACACTAAGGATTATCTATATTTGTACATGTATGTAATCCAAAATAACACACAAACAGTCGCTCGTTACCTGAATTTTTTAAATTTTCAACTTTCTGAAAATAAAATATATTTTGTCCACAAGGAATTAAGAAATGAAAAGAAAAAAAGTTGCACATAAAATATTCGTTAGTTTTCTTTAATAAATATATTATTTAAAATTTTATTTAACTTTCAAATCAAATATGTAGACAATGTTTACAAATTTTTGCTGAAAGTGCTACTTCATTTCATTTCATTTTTTTTTATTTTGCTAGTTTGTAACATTAACATTTAAAAAGGTCTCTTTGGTTTGATTAAAAAACGTCGAACTAGAGCTCTACCTTGGGGTATTGGCAACGTTTCGGGGCTTTTCTCGAAGGAAAGCCCCGGGAACGATGCTTCGTATTTTTGAACGATGATCAGATGACGAGGACAACGCCCGCGCTAGCACCCGACGCAACTTCAATATGCGTCAGGACATTAGACCCTGAACAGAACCTTGTCCGTATACACGCTAGTATAATTTGTTGGATGTTCTGGACGACTTTCTAGTATTTTTGCATCGAAAGTGGCAACCCTCCGATAGCAAGAGAACTACTTTTGTTTACTTTTCTTTGTGAAGTCCATCGCATAGATTCGAACTAGCAATCCTCTGATTACGAACACCTTTATACACAGGGGCACTGTCTCTGGTTTGCAAGGTAATGGCTGGTTGAATTAATGTCGCACTACAGTTGCGCAGTGAGCTATTGGCGATAGTTTATAGTCTGTCTTGGAAAGACTCGGGAAACACTGTTTCGTATTTTCAAACCATCATCAGATTGCGAAGGACTACATTTTGAGTTTGAATTCGACGCAGCCTCAATAGGCGTCAGGACATTGTACCACGATCAGATTTAATGTATATTATTTCCTTACGCACGATGACGTCTATTGAGGTTGGGTCGGGTGTCAGCTCCTGCCAATAGCCCACTATTCAGCTCTATTGCGACGGTAAGTAACCAAACCAACCCTTATGCACGGCGGTTCTTTTTTAGACGACTCTTTTTAGGAATGAAGCTATAGCAACCCACCGATCACTATCTCGCTTCAAGGACTTGGGGCTCAAGAAACTCCAATGCACAAATCAGATTTCCTACGATAAATTCACCCAAAGACTCACCGTATTAGGTCGAATATGTATAAAATCTGGTATGGGCAAAATGTGTGCGTTATTGTGTCTATAAGTTTTGAAAATGGGGTGTAACCTCAGATAAAATTATCATTTCACACGAGAATTTTTTCTTGTGATTGTTTCACATTAAGGCATCAGAAAGAACAAATCAGGAACTCAGATTCGCAAATTTAAATAATGATCAAATAACAAGAACAACGCAACTGACATTACAGCACCTCATTCTCTAACTAAACTTCCACATATCGATCAACGGGAAAATATTTGGTTGGTTGAAATAACTTTCGTATTATAGAATTGAAGGGAATGGGCAAAAAAAACAAAGAGCTCCACTTTTTTTCTGATATGCACTTCTTTACTTATTCCTATAAAGAAAAAAATCGTCTATTCATTGGTGCAAGAACCAGACTGCTGTACGCAATGGCTATATAGACAGTGTTCACTCTAGAAATAAAAAGGGGCAGGGCGCTGTTGGTAGTAAAAGGATACCCCGTTTTTGAAAAGGCACTTCTTGTTTTTAAAAGGGCACTTTCAGAAAAAAAAATTTGGTGTGGGCTCGGCCACCATTGACACATCGGACCCGTGACCAAATAAAAACAAGTTCCGATTTGTTGATTAACATTGCGCTAGAGCTATATATTGGGCTAGTGCTGACGATTCGAGGCCTATCTCGAATTTTACATTTAAAAATTAATTTTTTCCCTAAAAACCAAATCTGTAGGGCTACTTACAGACTCCTTACAAAACTGATTGAAAGGCTACTTAAATCCAAAATTTGGTAAAAAAAAATATGCATAACCTTGCAAATACGCCCCAAACCATCTTCTCTTTAAAAAAACACAGAAAAAGAAAACTTAGCATTTAATATGTGGGCACATGCAACCAATAGGATTCGTAGAAAGCTCCGTGCTCGAAATATCGGAATCATCGCGATTGCAGAACACGCGTAGTTAAAAAGGAGTTTGTTTTTCTACTGTCATAATTCACTTCATTCCAATTTACACAAAAAAATAAATTTATTCGATGCCTCTTTTAAAGAAAGTTAGGGAAGCAAAGATGCTTGTGCTTGACTGAAAAGGGCCAGAGGGGCGGAATGTTTTCAAAAGAGGGCGGCATTTTTTAAAAAGGGCCATGCATGAGGGCGCAACCAAGATAAAAAAAAAAGGCTGGCAGGGCGGACCGCCCTTCAAAAAACGCCTAGAGTGATCAAAAAGCGCCTAGAGTGACGCCTAGATATAAACGAAAAGGATACTTGTACTGTCGCTACATACGGGGCAAGAAACGTACCAACTACAGTCCCAGGTAGCACAACAATATTGTCCGATATTGGGCCAATGTTGGCCAATCACGCTGGGGATTGGTGTATATCGACCGTTCGTTTGCGACATTAGCCAATATCGCCCAATGTTACCATGCCGATACTGAGGATTCAACAAATTCTTATAAAACCTTCAAAGTTGTAAATTTGCACTTTATAATAAATAAATGGATAGAGGCAACAAATATACACAATTTTTATGTGATAAATGAAGATTTTTACTCGTTTTAAAGATTTTGTCGGTTTTAACTCGGTGAATGTTGGTCAATATCGGCCGGCGATTCCCATGTCAAATACTGAAGTTTCAACAAATTCTTCTAAAAGCTTCAAAAAACTACATTTGTTAACAAAAAAATGTGCAGAGAAAATAATTTTTCACATTTTTTACGTAATATCTCCAGATTTTTATGCTTTTAAAAGAATTTATATTGACTTGAATCGGTTGATTTATTGTTCACAACGCTCAGGCGATGCGCATGCGCAGATTACATCCTGTTGTTTATTTTCGATCTTCTGCCATTTTGTGGCCGCAAATCCGAAAAGCCCGGGATTTTTGTATAGGAAGCATCAACTGCAAGTAAATATTTATCATATTCAACCAATTATTTGTTTAACAAAGTATTATAGGTAAAAAAAAACTGTGTAGTATATTTTTTTTTACAGATTGTTGTTTATTTGCCGGAATTTACAGTAAAATTCACCAACTGTACAATCTCTTAATAGAAGCATCGTATCGTTAAATTTATAAGTTTACAAAAAAAACTTAGATTTTCTTAAACTTATTTATAGAAAAAAATATATTTAATTAATTGTGGTTTTATTGTAGTAGTGGGTTATTCTGATTGAAATATTTTTATAGTTCTCTAAATAAGTAAATTCTATTGAGAATATCTATCAATATAAAAAAAATACTAATTAGTTGTTAATTAATAATTATCAAATATTAGTTGAAATAGAATAAATAGAAATTGAATATTAGTTGTTAATTACTAATTATCAATATGTTAATTACTGAAGAAATTGCATAATTTTCTTAAGATATTAACAATTTTTTTTAGAAAATTTTGACTAAGTGGGAAGGGGAACAGCACTTGAGCCTCTTCCTACGCCACTGTATCCAGGACTGTATTTACTATCCACTGTATGAAATACTTTCAAAATATTAAAAATTGCCAATGGCTTATATCGGAACTGTATCCAATATTTAATTTTAAATAAGTTCCTTTTTTTAAAATAATAATGTTTGGCAGTGGCGGCTCGTGGGATACAGCCGGGCTGTACCTTAATTTATTAGCTAAAATCAGATATTTTACTAAATTTCTTAAATGAAGATTAGAGTTGAAAATGAAATCTCCGATAAGTAGCAAACCTGTTGCTGTAATGCATAATTCAGGAGGGGAAAAACTCCATTCAATCAAAACTGCAGCCAAAGAGCGAAGTTCAAAATCAGCTGTATCACTGCTGTGGCAACCTCTACATAGTATGGAGATGTGTTGCGAGATACACCTCGAAATTAATTTTCTTACTTTGGCTGCACTTAAGAATTCAATACACTGATTGACTCGTGTATGAATCACAGAGATGGGTAGGAGAACCGAGAATTTCCAAGAATCTATGCAAATGGAAATAGTTTTCGTGATAAATTTACTGTGTGGCATTGTTTCGTTATTTGAGTTAATATTAAAATTGACCGATTCGCAAGTTTAAAATTGGATAGCTTTAATTTTCAAAAACTAAGAAGTGTTTTCTATTTTTTCGCATGTTATCATTTCGTAAAAATTTAAATGAATCTTTGATTTGATTAATAAATATTAAAGAATTTCTGTTCAGGTATGGTTGTAGAAAATAGGGGGGGGGGGGGGTCACATGATTTCAGCTGCACTAACAGTTTCGACCATGGGCCACCACTGATATTTGTTTAAAATGCATTGTATGGTCCCCCCTGGCGACTTTTTTAAAAAGATATATTTGCAACGCTGGCACGTTCTTGACGACAACCGGTTTTGTTGAAAGATTTCAATTTTCTCCCTGCAGGATAGCTGAAAATTTTAACTAGATTTTCAGGGAAATCAAGGAAGACCGTAGAGTACATTTAACCATATATTCCAGAAATATACCAGGACATGATAATTTAGTTACAATGCATTATATTCCTGAATTCCTCTTCCTGCCGAAAAAAGCCTTGCCTATCTTATTTGTTATGGATCACAAAAGAAAATGTAATGTTAGCCTGTTTTACCCTGTTCAGTAGTTATTGTGTACTAGATGGTAATGATAATAACCCAAATTAATCGAATATGCTTTATCGCTATATTGCACAATCTTTGAGTGCATTATTTATTAAATCTTCATTTGGTTATTCAGATGTGTCTTAATTCCAGAATATATTAGTTCCATTATGATTTGAAAGTTCTCTGCAAATTTAAAATGTATTTTAAGCCGGCACATAAAAGTATAGGTACTAGGCAGTTGGCCAAAGCATTTGAAGTACTTGCTAAAATCGATTTAATACCATGTTAAAATTTAATATATTTTTTTATCCCTCAAGCTTGTATTTAAGCAATTTTAGTCGTGTTATTTTTTTTAGAAAAAAGTATGAGGAATAAATTAGAACAACATAATATACAGCATTAAGAAACTGATCACTAGATTTCCTCTTTCAGTTATTTTTGACTTGTTATCTAGCATTTGGTATTTTTCTCTTTCATTTAATATGTGTTATTCCTATTTTATTTTAGCTGAATTTCCACTAGAGCTGCTCACGGATAACTTGAAGAGGCTGCATTGATTAAGGGCCCCAAGATCAGTTTTGAAACCCAAAAGTCTGATTCATGAATATAAAGCAGTTCTTGAAACAACATTTCAAGAAATATACTCCACATCCTGTAGCCTGAAGCCACTCGGATGGTAGCTACTAAGTCAACAAACACCCAAACTGGCACCTCGCTCTCCCAAATTTCCACACCATGACCAATGTGAGGATATTTGGGCCATGATAGATTTATCTCCAGCCCCTTTTCCTACCCTGCCTTTGCTGGCCTTCTGGACAATTCAAGGCCAGGAACAAACTCACAATACTCTAATTAAGAGATCAACACTTTTATGTGAAGACTATTGTAAGAGGAGTGTGAAAGCAGATTAGTTTTTTAAATGGAATTTAAAGCAAAAGTGATAAATGTTAAAATAAAAATGTGGTTTAATAACTCTTAGAATGTTATTTAATATTTAAAATAAAACTTGTGCACCAATGATGGAGGTAGGAGTATGAATCGTTAACCAATTATGCGATTGAGTCACTAAGTGATAAGGTTTGTTTAGAAGTGGTCTCAGTGGAATAATTGGAAGTGGTAACTGCAGTAAACTTTAAAGTTGGTAGAAATAATTTTCATGAATGTCTTGTTTGTATTCGATTTTATTAATTGACTTGTTTATTTTATAATTATCCATAGAAATCAACTAAATTCTTAAACTTTCTCATAATGAGGCTTTAGCATCATTAGTCAATAATACAATTAAAGAAGGATCTGTAAACACAGCTTCAGACTTTTCAACTATGGTCAAATTATAAGCAAAATGTCTTAGCTCGGTTACTAGGTGTTAATTTTTTTTGGTTCCTAAATTACAAATAATTTGAAATTGAAACACAATGTAAATAAAGTATAATTTTTACTTTCTTTACAACAACTGACGTCAAACACAATACACATTTTCAGAAATTTATTTTGCTAAAGATAAATAAGCAACGTATCAAATTATATTATATATTCGAGCATATTTAATTTTTATCAATATATTTCATGCTTATTTTATATCTAATATATCATGCATTCAACTGTTGTTCTACATATACCAACTTAGTAGTATTTTAGATTATAAAAGTACACTTAATGTGTTATAAATGAAATATGTGCTCCAAACTTCAAGGAGTATCCAAATTATTCTACAATACTTGTTACGTTAGATTTCTTTTTTACAATAGAAGGGAGTCATAATATTTAATTGAGGTAAGTGAATTTGGCCCCAATATTTTATGCCACAGGTGTATAACAATTGTAACAAAAGATAATTTTAATTTCTTATAAGTGCTAAAAAGTTTTTAAAAAGGTCAAATTTGTATTGGTATTTTAACTAAATTGCTGAAAAGTTTACAAAAACCTGCTTAAATGCAGATATCTAACCATCTTAAGATATTAAACTAGCCTACTAAAAATTCTTAAACTTGCTTTTCAATCTAGCATCATTAACCTTGACAAATTTTTTTTCTTCCATTTTAAAAACTAATTTACTTTGGTGTAAATTACATTTACACTAGCTTGGTGATAAAATTTTAATGTATGAGATGAAGGAATACAAGATAGAAACATTTTGAATTGTGTTTCTAATTTTAATTTTTTTAAATGGTAAAGTGTAATACATTTAATTTAGAAAAGTAAATGTAAATATATTTTTTAATAATATTACAGATAACTTAGTTCAAAATTAACTAATTTAAATTCTTTTAAAGAATTATAAATTTGTCTAATTTTAGGAAATTTAAAATTTTAATTATTAAATTTTTGAATTATAATTTTATTGATTGGAATATAGATTTGGAATACACATTTTTTTATGTTTTTAAGAGAAAGAAAATGAGTATTATAGTCCAATATTTTCCACAGAAGAAAGAATATTTTTCACGCAACAGCTTTAAATGATCAAAAACAAAAGAAACAAATTGTTTTATAAAAATATTTTTAAAAAAAATTATTCGTAGTTATTCAGTTCATCAATATTGTAAAACGTTGCTTTCAAATATATTCGATTTCGGCTAATGTCGAGTCGATCAATGTAAATCGGCCGCCTTTTATTTAATATTGACAGATATTGCTTTGGCAATATTTGCCAATATTGATAAAAGGTTAACCATTTGACATTGGCCAACCCGACATTCGCCAATATTAGCCGACCTAACGTTAGCCAATATCGGTTGAGCAATATTTGCCAATATTGATAAAAGGTTAACCATTTGACATTGGCCGATCCGACAATCGCCAATATTGATGTACAATATTGGCCAGATCAACATTACCCAATACCGCTCTGCAATATTGGCCAATATCGGTCCGGCAATATTGCCCAATATTGATAAAAAGTTAACCATTTGACGTTGGCCGATCCGACATTCGCCAATATTGGCCAATGTTGCCGAAACTCTCTTTGCCGATATTGGCCAATATTACTGTGCTACCTGGGGTAGCTGTCTTGTTTTTGCAACGAATTAACTTTTGGTTGCTTAGTTGGATCGTTTTCCGTTGTTCGCGTCAGACAGTCATTCTCGTTGGTTGAACCAGGTAAAAGGTGTGTTACATTTCCAAAATCCCATTAAAGGAATAATTACGAGCTTAACTATATTTATAGAGTTTATTATGTTATCCTTAAGTGAAACGAATATTTTTATTGTTTGAAGTTTACATAGCCGCGTTGGTTGATGATTTCGGAGAAGTATCTACAAATATTTTATTTAGCCTTGCCACAGAATTACAATGTTAGGTGTAAAAAACTAGGCAGCTCCACTATTTTTTTCAATAAAAAAAACCCAGGCAAAAAGTTGAAAAAGTAAAACCGGTCTGATGATAAAGAAAGGTATTTTTAATATTTTACCTAAATTTGATAAGTTTTTGTTTAATTTAAATATTTTTAAAGTGTTTTTCATCTTTCCTGAACAATTTAAATAAATGGAGCTGTCTGGTTCTTGGGGTTGCTGGCGTCAGTTAGGATGGATTATGAGACATTACCTGTGTTAATTATCCCACTCTCCATTTGTACTCTACGATGGATTAACGTGCACCATCTTCCTCTATACGGCGGATGTTTGACAGGCGACAAGAATTCGAACTCGGAACTCAACTACGAACTAGCTGCTTTCTCTAAAGAGGGAATCAAACCCACAACTCTCCGATTTCAGATCTTTTAGTCTTCCGATCAGGCTACCATCGACCGACGATATTTACACTTCGATAGATTTAACGTGCACTATTCCCTTCAAAAATGCGTTGGAAGGCGCCAAGCTTACAAGCCTACGAAAATAAAGTCGCCAAAAGAATGACATCAAATTCGAATTTTTTTTTTTATTTGAAAAGTACTAAAACAAGCAAGAATATAGAGCTAACAAAATTAAGCTAAATTTTAAATCCGATTTGATATCTACAAAGATGGTTTCAATCTAAATCCTTGAAAAACACGACCTCCTTTTCCAGAAATATCTTTTAACGTTGAGTATGGACAATTATAGTTTAAAAGTGAATAATAAAAATGAGGAGTGCTTCATAAACTTGAAATGTAATGGTATCTCCATTACCAAAGTTTGATGTTCTCTTAAATATGACATAATACATTTTAAAAGATAAATTAATTATGTCCAAAAACGGCAAATCTTGCAATAAAATCCCTTCAAAATAAATTTCTTTCAAGACGACGGGGAAAGAAAAGCAGATGTTTTTATCGTTCAGGAAAAAGGGTGGAGTAGTGGACGCAACTGGAATTCTTTCCGAACGATAACAGTGAAACACATAAAATCATGTAATAACCATAATTATCTTTTTTCTCCACGAGTTTAAATTTATATAGAATATTAACGCTGGGGTTTACTAACACTATGCTTCTACGATTGTGAAAAAAACTTTTTTTTTTAATTCATACATACGTTTTTGTTGGTTTCCAAGATGGCATTCCGTGCACAGAGTTCATTAAAAAACATTGACTGTATTAGATGAAGCCCCACGTAATATTTAATTTTCCTTCCTAAGTTTTATTGTGTATTTTTTCGTCTTACAATGGTAACGAGAACAAGTTTTCGTTGCTATGGCAACAGCCAGAGGACTGGGGACTTCTATAAACTTAGATACCAGATTTGTCATCTCTTCGCCATAGCCATAGTTACCTCTGTACTTTAATGTCTCAATATTAAATAATTGGCTAATTCCTTGTGGAAAGATGAATCAAAGCCTGCCATGTCTACCAGGATATTCATTTCGAGATATGACCGTGAGTTGTTTCTATATATTTTGGTATTTTTTGTTTGAAGATGAAATAGAAGATTCTAGTTATTTTTCATCGTTGCCAATCGACGACTAGAATTTTTCGCCAATTATGTTCATTCTGCAATTTTAAGTGTTGAATACACCAGCAATTTACAGTTTTAAGTTTTCGCCAAACTTAAACTTTTCGCCAATTAAACATTTACTTTTGCCTGTTCAAAACTAAGTGTTTAATTGGCGAAAAATTCTAGTGACCGATCGGTAAACGATGGAAATAACTAGAATTTACCAACTATGGTAATTGGTGAAAGTTTTTTGCATGTAGTTCGACATATATTATACAGGTGATTTTTTTAGTACATATATTATAAATAAATGAATATTTCATATAACATTGTGGGTCTCCAACGAAAAAGTTTTCATTGTACATTTCAAGCCAAAATTTGGCTTAATGTATTTGTAATTAGACATTATAATTGTTTAGGGAAACATATAATTCCTGAAAACAGCTTGTTTATTCACCATCTGTTTTCAAAATTTCCATTAAAAAAAAATGGTATGTTCTTAGAACTGTTTACTCATTTCGAAGCATTTTGTGGAGTTTTCTTTTAGCTTTTGTACAGTTTAGTATTAAGAATAATCGAACAATTTTTTGAAAAATGTGCACAGAACGAGTACAATTTTAAATCCACAGAATTATATTAATTGAAATTTTTTTCATTGCGTCTTCTACAATGCATGGCATGAATTTTAAATATATATGATGCAATAAATTTATATAAAAGGCGGTTAACACAAAATTTTAGATTACAAAAGTTATCTAACCTTGCGATATAATAATAAAATCGCTGTGAAACACTTGTTTGATAAAATATATATCACCAATTGATATTTGAACTGTAAATTTCGACTCTAGTGGTTTAGGAGGGAAGGGGGGGGGGGGGGGGGGGGGGGGGGGTTAATTTATTGTTATGCACAATTGCAATTGGGAGAGGGGGCCAATCATGCGCGACATGGGGAGGACGGCTTATGTGATTCCGTGACTTAGCAAAATTTTGTAGAAAAAAACGCTAAAATTTTTATCACAAAACTTTGATATTAATCACTTTTTATAGAAGTAACAACCTTTCTAATGCCAACAATATGCATTAAAATACACAAGAGCGAACAGTTTAAGGACTGTTTTTAACTGCAGAAATTTATTGAGATGAGGTATGAGGGAAGATAGGGGTACAGGATGATAAAAATAGAGTGACGTAATTCGTGAACTCTTTTCTTACTCGACTTCTCACTAACCTCAGCTTCAAAAATATCCTATTTCCAACGGCATATCATACACACTACAATTCACTATTTTAATAATATGCACAAGATAATACAGCTGTTATAATTTGTTTATTAGCCGAATTAAAAAAAATATTTTGCTAACCACGTTGAACCTCATGTCTTCATAATTGACCAGCCTGGAACTAACTTGCTCTATGTAGATAAGAAATGCATAAAACATAGACCAGGTCTATCCCTAAACAAGGCTAAACTTTGAATACTTTGCATTTCAGAAAACCAACTTCGGATACCCACGAACACTTATCTACAGCAGAGGGGTGGCTGTGCCACAGCCGATTGCTTCCAACTCTGCCAAGACAGCACTGGAACTGCTCGATTCTCAGAACCTAGCACTGGACAAGGAGAAAATCACGAACTCACTTACGGTCCGAAAAGATCTCCTCTTAGCGAAATCAAATTACCTCGGTATCTGACTTTAGACAAGAAGGTAATGTCTATCTCTATTATACTAGTTGTCTATGTCTAAAATACTAGTTGTTCGCCCCGCGTTGCTGGGGTACCCGTTTAGCATATAAGTTTTAAATAATAATTGAGAGGCCACCGTCGGGACTCGAACCAGAAACCTATCGTTCCGAAGTCCTCTGTCGCTACAAACTATGCTATGAAAGCACGTTGTAGCTTAATCTGGGTAATATTTCTTTCAAAATGTTTAAGCAAAATTTCTAAAACTGTTAAAATCATTAAAATTTTTTTAATGGAATGTTACAAATCGGAGCCCCAGATGCCCCATTTTGAGGATGAATAGTGTTTGTATATAATTTTTCAGCTTTTTATACGCAGATGAAGTAGGCATTTTGCGATTCACAAACAGACAGCTTTCTTTTATTACTAGCATGCTCGTAACGATAATGCCCCCCCCCCCCCCCCCCCCCGTTAGCCACCCCACCCCCAAGAAAATAAAAAAGTTTAATGGTCTGTCCCTAGATGGCAGCATATCAACGGATTGTTTAAAATATAAAAAAAAACGTTAAGATGAATTATTTGAAATGCATTTAATAAAAAAAGCCGTTGATATTTATGAGATGAAAGTACGATTCTTTCGTCACTGGTCCATGAAATTCTCTTTCTTTTACTACCTCATGTGTTAATATTTTGTTGTTTCAAAGGGGCGTAAAAGGGATCTTTACTACAGAAATATTACATACTAGCATACCCCATCGATAATCTTACCACAAGAGCAACCCTTCCACCATCCCCCACACACATTAGTTGTAAATTACTCATAGATGACACTCACTCTTTTCAAATAATTCTACCCATAGATGGCGGCATGCGATACCTGTCGCACAGGCATGCTAGTATATGTTATTTCTGTAGTAAAGATCCCTTTTTACGGTCCTTGTACACAATGGATCTTAATACATGAGGTATCAAAAGAAAGAGAATGTCATAGACCAGTGGACGAGTCATAACGTTATATAATAAATATCAACGTTCTTTTTTTAATGTGTTTAAAATAATTCATTTTAATAGGTTTTTTAGACAAGCCGTTGACAATGCTGCTATCTATATGCAGACCGTTTAATCGTACGTTCATTTCATAAATATCAACGCCTTTTTTAATTGCGTTGCTTTTTTTTAATGCGAAAAACACGTGTAAAATAATTAATTTAAACGAGTTTTTTTTAAAAACCGTTGATAATGCTGCCATCTACAAATGAGCAGAAGAGTTAAACTTTTAGGATTTTTTTGGCTATAAGAAATACGTTATTATATTTCTCCCCTGCAATGAATGGGAGGGGAGGGGGGCGTTTTAATGCGATTATTATCGCACGGGCATCCTAGTAGATATTATTCCAGTAGTAAAGATCCCTTTTGCGGGTCTTATACGCGACACATTTTAACATGTGAGGTGAGGTATAAAAAAAATGGGAATTTCCCGGAGCAGTGACGAATTGTACTTTTGTCTCACAACTATTAACTCTTTTTTAAATTAATTATTAACGTTTTTTTTTTGTCCAATTATTAATTTTCAAAAATTGGAATCCCTATAGGAGGAATGTGCAACCGACATGTCAATAACTATAAAAAATTAGATAAGCATTGAATTTTATTAAAAAAAAATATTTTGCAAAACAAAATTAATGTCCTGAAATATCCCTTTCAGTTTATCTTGAAAATACAGAGGTTCATAGAAATGAATACATCTACCAAATATTTTTTGCAGTTTTTCCTCGATTTTCGAATTTATGACGTGCTCGTTTTTGCATGGACCTCATTGTGACAAAACACATTTGGGATGTTTGCTTCTGAATAAGGAAAGTGTAGGAGTTGTTACAATTATGGAAGTAGGTATTTTGCGGGGCACGGATATATATGTAGTTTTGGTTTGTTATCTATATATATAAAAGCCAAATACCAACTCCTAATCCTCCCAAATATCCATATGAAGAAGGATAAACGATGCATTTTTATTGAATGATGAGTTAATATCGCCAAATGAATAAAAATGTCCCCAAATGAAATAAAATATGGTCATATTTGTAAAAAATATAATCAAAATGGCGAAACTAGTATCCAAATATTAAAAATAATATCACTATTTACAAAATATGGTAAAACAATAGCAAAATGATGAAATTAGTGGCAAAATATTATTTACATTATCAAAACAAGTAGGTAAATAATGAGAAAATATTATTACATATTTTACGAATACTGTTTTGAGGTTCCGCCACCACCCAATATGCTTTAAGAACATATAGACTCCTTTCAACTTGATTATTACACACACATATATATATTGCACATTTGACCTTTAAAAAAAGAGGAAGGTCATTGTTTACATGAGATTTCTAAAAACCACCCCATCCCTTTCCCTTTAAAGCAGAAATGACTTGTTAGTAAAACCACCAGATGGCGCCACGGTGAAGAAATCGTCCAACACTCTGGGTAAAACATTTCAGGCTAGTTATAGACAAAGCAAAAGTTATTTCTTAAACATGCAAACGTGCTGATTTAAAAGTAATATTTTTTCTCCAAATACCTCATAAATGAGATTTTTTAGTAACTAAAAATGTACCTTTATTCCTAGGTTCTTCGTTTCGAGGGATATTTCCGTGAGGACATCGATGATTGGTCCAATGCAACCTACCGAATCAGACAAGTCAAGGTGCTGTACTACCTCCAGAACGACACAATGGAGGTGATCGAACCCATAATTCCCAACAGTGGCTTAGTTCAGGTGTGTGTGTGTTTACGACTTCCTATTAAGCCATGGGGCCGACGGCGTGCTGGCATATATATTATTTCTGTAGTAAAGATTCCTTTTACGGCTCTTATACGCAATGAATCTTAACACATGATGTGTCAAAAGAAAGAGAATTTCATTAGACCAGTGACCAGTGGCGGCTCGTCCACTACAGCAAGTACAACCGGGCTGCACCTAAATTCATTAGTGTATTTTAGAACTATAAAATCGGATATTTTACTAATTTTCTTAAATGAAGATTAGAATTGAAAATGAAATTTCTACGGTAGTTAACAAAATCTCCGATAAATAGCAAAGGAGGGGAAAAAACGCCATTCAATCCAAACTGCAGCCAAAAAGCGAAATCGGCTGCATCGTTGCTATGGCAACCTCTACGTAGTATGGAGATCCCCCCCCCCCCCCCCCATGCTAATGCACTGCATTTGTGAGAAGGTGCAGCCGAAATGATTTTTTTTTGTTTTAGCTGCAGTTGAGATTCGATAAGCTGATTGGCTCTTGCGTGAAACGCACGGATGGGTGCGTGAAACGTGAACTTATGAGAATATCTCCAAACGGAAATGGTTTTCGTGATAAATTTACTGCGCGCTGTTGTTTCAGGACATGGACCTGCTGTTGTTTTCGTTATTTAAGTTAATATTAAAATTGACCGATTCGCATGTTTAAAAGAAAGGAGGGTGGCTTTAATTTTCAAAAAACAAGTAAGTGTTTTCCATTTTTTCGCATGTTATCATTTTGTAAAAATTGAAAGGAAACTTTGATTTGAGTAGTAAATAATAAAGAATTTCCGTTCATGTATGGTTTTGTGGAATATAGAGGGGGATTCACATGATTTCAGCTGCACTAACATTTTCGACAACGGGCCGCCACTGCAGTGACGAGTCATAATGTTATATAATAAATATCAACGTTCTTTTTTTTATTTCAATGTGTTTAAAATAATTCATTTTAATAGGTTTTTTTAGACAAGCCGTTGACAATGCTGCTATCTATGGGCAGACCGTTTAATTTTTTGGCCATAACAAATATCTCTCACCCGAATGGGGGTGTATGGTGCGTGTGTGTATGGGGGGGGGGGGGGGGTTGTTTATGCGATAGTTATCGCACGAGCATGCTATAATACTCGGGGACAACATAAGTTAAGCATAAGGCCGCTTTTACATTTAACGACACGACACCGATAAATCGTATACGATTTCAGCGGCACGATATCGGGGTACGCAAAATGCACATACGAAGCCGGGCGCTTTTTCACTAGCCGATACGATAACGTCGTTGCCGATCAGACGATACAATTTATCGGAACGTTTTATCGTGGGCACGCGCCTTCCTACTTCATCGTGACGACATTTTGAGTTTGTTTCCGAAAAACTTGCTGCCGTCTGCTATAGTCTACTGTGTTTTTTTTATTTATATAATCAATATGGCTTTTAAGTTCGATATTGTGAACTTGTGTGTATTAGTGGAAGTAAAGACCTGTATTTGGGATAAGCGAGATGAATTTTACAAGAACAAGATTGTTCGAAAAAAGACTTGGGAGGCAATATTTAGTCAAACCGTCGCCAATAGCCCACTGTGCAGCTCTAGTGGTTAGCTCTAGCTTTTTGTAGATGTTCAAATAAAACATAAAAATCTCCTTCAACATGTTTTGCTTTGATGATATCATGCACACAGAAGCGTTTTGTTATTGATCTCTTCTTTCTCCTTAAATACAGCAAATACAACAATCGCAGTTTGTTATAATGTAATTTGTTGCGATGCGCCATATCGAGAATAGATGTGCTCTCGGCAACAGACAAACACGAACTGAATGTAAAAATTGTCGTTTTCGGCGAACGATATCGGTGCAATGAAAAACTGACCACCAGACGATACGATAAAACGTTGTGTCGTCCCTTCGCAATCGTTCACGATTTATCGGTATCGTGTCGTTAAATGAAAAAGCGTCCTAAAGCAATTGAATGTTTTATACATATCAGAGCTTCCGCTTCAGGTTCAACTTAGGTTGTCCCCAAGTATAATCAAGTCAAAATTACACTAATTTTTAGCGGTGTGGGTTTGTTTAAAACCTTTACTAAATAACTCTTTTTTTTTACCTGCAGGGGACATTGTTCAAACGCCAGGTTCTTCCTCATCCAAAAGGCGAGGGACGACAGTACCTATGGAAAGACCTCAACATCGGGGCAGATTTAATGGTCTACGGAATTTCTATTCATCTCACCGATTGTGATCAGTGGACAAGGGTAAATTCTATTCAGTCTTTACATTAGTGATCTGTGGAACATATTTGTTGCCGTAGTTAAGGGATATCAGGGGAATGACGTCATTTTAAGAAAACATGATTTCCCCCCCCTTCTATACTGTAAAGTAACATAACATGTTACCAAAGCTAAAATGGGTTGCTAAACTTTGTAAATGTTGTTTTGACAATTGCTTATTTAAAGGGATGTACAGCAGTTAAACTTACATTATTTTATTACACATTTTTTTATATCAATTGAATTATAAGAAGAAATTGAATGCTTTCTATATTGCTTAAATATTACAAAATTATATGAGGATTGATTACAGTTTTATAGTCACCAGTAAAAATATTTTTGCTGATAGAAGTCACATATATAATTATCTGCAGAGTCAAACTCACTGCAATTTGCATACAGCCCCTTGCCACGAAAAGTGCACAGGTATAACATTTCACGGGTGTCATAATCTCCACAAATTAGGCAAACCTCAACCTCGTGGCATCATTGCCCCCAGTGGTTCCTAATTCACGACTAGTGAAGACACACATAAAAATTATGACAAGTTGACAAAATTATGCACAGAAATGTAGCTGAATATTTTTAGAATACGTACACACTAATTAAGGCTGTAAATTAACAACAACAAATAAAAGACATTACATTGACTTATATACAAGTTGATATTATAAAGAAACAGTAAAAAACCATATTTTCCACAATAACAAACAAACTGTTCTAGTCAGAACCTTGACGATACTGTGTCAGTTTCTCCTAGCCTATTGCTTGCTCGAGTGCATCACTTTATCGTCACCTACCGGTTAAGTCTCCACCGGTTATAGTTTTTTGTTTACATAGGATGACGTCATTCTCCGCTCTCCTCTATCCCAGGGATGAGATTGACCAAACAGCAAAATAGCTTAAAACAAACATCGAGGGAATTAATTATTCACGAAAGACGTTATTCAAGTAATTAAAACACTCAAGAGTTTTACATGCCTAACAAGAACACTACATTGAAGAAATAATGATTTAATTCATATATTTAATATAAAACATACTTGGAAATCACGACTTTTCAATATTAGACGAAGACTTATATAGCAACGTAAATTCTTGCTTAACTAACCCATATGTAGCATAGAAGTACATGAAGGAGCTTACACAATAGAAAAATTGTTCAGCCTGTGTGATACTGACATTTCGTAACATATTCAACAATACAGAAGCATACAAACGGATATAAAGCAGCCTCTTCATAAAATAAGGTGCCTTTAGCTAAACATAGTTGACTGTCTTCTGTGGTTGAACATAGTAGCACATTTTAGTTTCCTGTGAAGACGCAAGTAAAGACTATTTTCACTTTAAGTAAAAATATATTAGATTTCTTCATTTTAATCCTTAAAATAATAATAAAAAAACCAGAATATTTTGGAGAAAGCGAAAAAATGGAAGCATCTCATCCCTGCTATCCGTTTAACAGACATTTTTAGTGAACTTCACAATAATTGTATGCAAAAAGAAAAGATATTTTGTTGTTGTTGTTATTAATGTTTTGTTTTGCTGACCCAGTTTATTTTAAAACCCTCTGACGCTCATGGACGTGATATCACGTCCAGGGATCTCCAGTTTTTCCATCAGTGCACTCAATTTTTAAATTCATGAAAATATTCCATTTCTCGATATTTTTTTTATCCGATTTTTTGGGGCTATCCTTCAACAGCTATTTCATTACAATTAATTAAAAAAAATTAAAAGTGCATGCCTAAGAAAAATTATTTAAACTTCCAATCATTGAAAACAACTTTACAATTGCCGTATGAGCGTCAGTGGGTTAAGGATATAATTTGAATTTCATCATCAGGCTGGCACAATAATCTATCCCTCGGGGAAATCGAGAACGATGAGCCAATATGGTTCCGAATTAGTCTAAAGCCCATTCTACACGGACGTGATAAACGCGCGTCGCATTTCGCTGAAGCATCTGTGATTGGTGCACTCATACATGACTCATACCACCTAGTTTGTAAGCACTAATCAATGAGGTTTCAGAAAAATGCAAACGCGCGTTTATCACGCCCTTGCAAAATGGGCCTAAGTTTGCCCTTGCAAAATGGGCCAATCAAAGCTTCATTCGGTATTTACAACTTGTATTTCATAGGAATACCTAATTAACGCCGGAATCGAACTAAACGGAATGGAAACAATTCCACCCGATCCCTACCAGCAGCAGAAGTACAGCCAGGGAGCGAGGCGGGAAGTGAGGATGCAGAACGCAGAAGACGAGAAATCGTTCAAGTTCCTGAGCTGCGACCGAAAAGTGCTCCGTTTCTACGGGACGTGGAAGGACGTGATAAGTGACCCACCAGAAGTCAGAAGAGTCATTCTACAGGTGATTTCGCCAAGGCAATTGTTTTTAAAATACGTTAATTTCTTATACAAATATTCCATGTTATGCAGTGTCACAAATTGAAGTTCGATGGCCATTGTATCACATTTAGCTGTATTTGCATATTAAAATATTACTAACTATTTCATTTATACACTGTAAAAAAATTGTACTTTGGAACGGTGAGTCATATAATGCTTCTAGATAAAAATTCGGGATTTGCGTAAATGTTTATCTTATTTATTCATATCTCATAGAGTAAATAATTTCAGACTGCAAATCGGTCTTTAAGGGTTCTTCCCTCTAAATCTATCAGATTTTGGCCTTAATAATATAAAAATGGAATTACAAATTTGATCTGATGCGACATAATATAATACTCCCACCCCCTTCCCCAAATGTTTTTACAAAGAACTAATCTATAAATAGACAAACACCTGATATTAAAATCAGAGCCTGTTCTAACGGGCAGTCGTGGCTTAATTAAGCAGTCATAAATTTAAAATAGGCAGTCACAAAAATAAAAAATATGAATTAAAAAAACACACACAATTGAATTTATTACATTATTATCTGGATCTTTGTTATATTTTTATTTAATTTGTAATTTTCTTGATTAACAGAGGTGGGTTAAAAAAGAGTTAATGCTTGCCATCCATTAGCTTCAATGCTTGCCATCTCTGTCGCTCATAATTAAACAATTTTAAACTTTCTGAGGAATTGGATAGTCGTAAATTTTGTTTAGAATAAGCCCTTTCTGAACAATATGGAAAACTGAAGCTGCCTTGTTTCAAAAACGCAACACATTGTTCCCGTGTCTTTCCTTCGAGATAGGCCCCGAGCTTTCCCCATCAGCCCAATATACAGCTCTAGTGTAACTTTAATTAACTAAATCAAACAAAATCCAAATATTTCAATCACGATGCCTTTTACTTCCCTTGTATAGTATTATTTGGTGGATGACACAATGGAACTGTTAGAAGACCACGCACCTAACTGTGGAAGACTTCCATTCAAGGTTTTGGTCAGGAAACAGAAGGTTCCAGTCAACAGGAATGAACTGCCAGGTACACCTGTTTTACATGGCAATTGTTTGCCCCCCCCCCCCCCCAAAAAAAATCCCATGTAATTATATTTTCATATAATTGTACTATAAAAATTTCAGAAACTTTTCCCAGAAGCTATCTGGAGACGACAGAGGATGACTTGGTGTGGTTCAAGCCGGAGGATTTCCGAACAGGCAGGGACGTTGTCATCCTGGGGAAAAAGGTATTCCTTTATGACTGCGATCCATTCACTAGGCACTATTACAAGATCCACTTCGATGTTGAAGACATGGAGCGCATTGAAGTTTTAGAGAAACCGAAACCCCAAGCATCGAAGGTAAGTTTTGAGAGTTTCCGCCGAAACTGATCAAATAAGCTACTAGAATAGTTTTCAAATAGGAACCACTGAAGTAAACCATAATAGAATTATAGCTTAGTTGTTTAAGTAAGAGCTGTTGGTTATATATATATATATTGGGAATTTGTCTATTGAACAATTTTAAAGGCTATGCTAACACATTTACATTAAAAATCATTAATTGAAGAAACCTAATAAATTGTTTATTATTTAAAAGATCCAATTTTAAAATATCTTGTAAATCACAGAAATGACCACAACCTATTTTGAAGGGATTATTCTGTTACAAATCATATTTTTTATATGTTACAGGCAATGTATAAAAATCGAGGCATTTTATAGTATATACAAAATAAAGTATATACATTTTTAATTGTGGAAAATTACATATGAACCTACTTGTTGCAACAAGGAAGGAAAGCATTTTATTTTGAATTTCAGTTGTCTTTCTCACAAAAAAGTAAAACAGGTATATGTAGTATAGGTTTGAAAAAACCTTTATTAAAAATACATTACAAACATCACTAGTGGAAGTATTTTATACTTTGGCGATTTGTCTTTTGGCGTATTGCATAGAATGCCTAATATATGTGTGAAATATTAATCATTTCATATTTTGACGTTCGATTTTCTCCAATTTAAATATTGCCAAGATATTTTATAGAATGCCTGTTTTCAAGCATTACCAGCAAGATATACATAGAATCTTATAATTTGTCACATTATACTTTACTAGTTACATCTTAACATCATTACAGTTAATTTTTTTAATGAAATATTTGTTCTAGATCTTCCCGCCACATAATGGAATAGGGACATGGGAAGATAGCCTCCAGAATTGCATATCTCTTTTTCCCAAGCGTCCGAAAAAAGACTTGATGAAGGAGCTCCTTTTCGATGGCATAGCACTTCGATTCAAGGCTGAATTGGTTTGTGATTTCAATTATTCAACCATATATTAGGTGTTGTAATGTTGATTCTGTTGGTAGCGGTATAAAGTAATAGATACATATTTACCAATAATTGGTGCTTAAGCTTCTTTGGATTGAATTCACCTCATTGTAGTGACCTCATATCATAATTAGAAGTAGAGCAAAAAAAGTTCATCAATTTGAAATACAATGGGCTGAAATATCTGCATACAAGAATCTTTAAATGAAGTCTTTCTTTGAGGGATAGTTAGGGGTCTTATTTTCGAAATTATTTCGTTTTAGATTGTTCTTTTTGTTATATGGTATTTGTATACGAGACTTAGCACAACATAAGTATGTAAGTGTACAGAGGCGTCGTTTAGGGGTGGCACTTTTTTTTAAAAAATTTAAACATATATCCATAGAAATTGGACAACATCAACTTATTTAACATGACTCTGTATGTATTCAACCCATCAAACTCTTAATCACGTTTTATGACTGCCAATTTTTCAAAGTAAAATTTAAATTTACAACTTATTTTTTTAAAAATTATATTTAAAGCAATTCGAATTCAACGTTGAAATATATCTTATTATATTTGGGGAACCCAATTTCATCAGTTAAAATAATCCTACACTGTTAAAAATAGGTACTCAAAATTAGTAAAATGAAATCATTTTTAATTACATTCGATGCTTATCATAGCTCCAAACACACAAGTTCCATTTTTGAAAAAGACATGTACTCAAAATGAAGTGCAATGAATAAAAAGAGCAGATGCTGGCCTACACA
This sequence comes from Troglohyphantes excavatus, assembly GCA_963932185.1. Classification (NCBI taxonomy): domain Eukaryota; kingdom Metazoa; phylum Arthropoda; class Arachnida; order Araneae; family Linyphiidae; genus Troglohyphantes; species Troglohyphantes excavatus. The sequence continues at coordinate 12,663,980 of OZ010666.1, read as the reverse complement.
GGCTGCCTTCATAAATAATTGTCAATAAATATCGATAATTACAACCAAGACTTAACGGGAATCGAAACAATATCATCAGGCCCCGAGGTACGGCGTCTTATCCATTCTACTACCAGGGTGACATGAAGATATTATAAATAGAAGAAATGTTAAAAAGGTGTGCCAAAGAATGGGAAGCAATATAATTGAGTTGTAATAACTCATTTTCCATTTAAATAAATTGACATCAAATGATGTGGAAAATTATCTTCTGAACAACTATTTTACGTTTGTCAGGCCGCTTTGGAAAGATGACTTGACAGAAGTTGAAATTTGAAATATTAAATCACACTGCTCAATTTTTAGAAAGTATGGTTGCTTAAATAAAATTGAGTAAATTATCGAGAATTTACGATGCAATTGTACTTAATTTTCATTTCATCACTTAGGTTACACCCATAGCAGACCACAGGGGTAGGCAATTTGTGGTGACGCTTTTTCCAAGTGACGACACAGTGTCCATCACTGAGGAGTCGATCCCGAACTCCGGTTTTGCCGGAGGAGCCTTCCTGAAGAGGAGTAAGCTGCCCAGACCGGAATCAAAATCCGGCAGCAGGCCATTGCACTACGGGACTCGCGACTTCTGCATTGGGCAAGAGATTCGAGCTTTCGGCAAACTGTTCAAGCTGAAGGATGCCGACCGTTTCGTGTTGAATTTCATGGAGCAACACCCGGAGTTGTTTGCGGGTAAGTGTGTTCAGGAGTGGACTGATTGTATGTGAATCTATGAATTCTTCATTTGGGGTTGTGTAATTTTTTAGTTTGAAGATAAAGCAAGTTGAAAAGAAAGAAATATTTCCAAATGACTGATTAAGAAAGTTCAGTACTATAGACACAATGTCGTTGATGAGGGCCTCTCTCTTAAAAATAGTCTATAAGAATTAAAGTATTGGATATTAATTCATCTAAAACACATTTCGGAATTTTTTTTCTATAAGAAGTTACAAATAATAACAAATTTGTCAGAGTAGGAAACATTTGTGCAATAAAAATAAAAATTAGGCCCCTCAAAACCGAAAGAAGTAGGGGGAGGGGAGGGGGGGGGGGGCTGTATACAAGCATGTTAGGCCAAAGAAGAGAAATAATAAAATTTAGAAAATGACATGTAGTAATTGTAAACATCTTTAAACTATTTTAGTCTCAAATTTGTATTAGTGCATGTAAAAATCATTTCTGTTGGAGCTATGCCTGTCGTTACTGATTTTGAAGCACTGTATCCTTATTTCGGTTAAAATTGCATAGGTAACATACAAAAAAAAATTAATAAATCTTCATTAGGAGACATATTGGAGTAGCATAATTAAATATAAAATGAATAAATATTAACTTTTAATAACAAAATATTTTGAAAAGGAAAAAAATATTTTCTGACCCAATTTCAGCACTAGGCAACGAGGACAACACTGGCGAGTATTTTATATCTTTGTCCATGATTTGGGGGTTTAATTCAATTATTGAACATTAAAATATGGCATTTTTTAAAATTGTTGTTGAGTTTTAGACTGGCATATATAAATATTAGTCACCTGAACGGCAGTGAATAAGCATTGGATTGTTTTGTATTTGATATATGTTTGACTACAAAATATATTTCAGATATTAAAACATGTTTAACCATATCATATAAAATGGACAACAAGAATGAAAATGTTTTGGTCAACTTAATTGCAAAAAATGTCATCTTGTCTAAAGGGTATTTAATTAATTTTTGTATAGAAAATATAATAAAGTAACAAAAAAATTAATAACTTGTACAACAAAGGGATAACATTAATGACAAATACACCTAAATACAATGGTAACGAAAAATCACTTCTTTGCTAAACTGAAAACAAAGTGTGCCCCCCCCCCCCCTCCTAGTACAGAATTGATCTTGGCTCTTAATACTTCTTTTCATTGTTTTTAGAAGCTGAAATCAAATGCATAGCAATTCATTATTATTGTACTGGGTTAAATATTAACTATTATCAAGGATCTAGGCAATCTTATACAATTGTATCCAAGTTCTCAAATTTTCTTTCAGAAGAACAAATTGAGATACACAAGAAATTTACAATGGAACCAAATGAACTCAAGGATACTACACAGTAAGTAGATTAAAATTCTGCATTGCTTCAGACAACATCCGAACTACTTTAGCAATAATTGTAAGAGGAATATTCTTATAAGTGCTTTCAACTGAATTTTTTTTTAGAGAAATTTCATATAACAATTTAAAACTTTTAAATTATCCATAAGTCAATTAATATAATGTCCAGATTATGGTATGTGTCGACAACATTTATTAACTAATTGAAAAAGTGCTTTTGAATCCTAACAGAACAAGTTTTGTGTTTGGATCACATGTTGTGTGACTACTCACATAAAAATGTCAAGTATTTTATATATAATTTTTAGCCAATAATATTGCTATATTTATATGAAAGTTACACTTGCATTAAATAAGTTTTATATTTTTAAAACATTGTTTTAAACGAAATTTCGGACCAAGAACGATAAACCAAAATAAAAGAATACATTCAAAATTTTTAAAAATAACAATTTACTAATTAAAAAAAAGTTTTATGTGTTTATTTAGTTTTGTATGTATATCCGTTCGTGTATCTTCAGTTTCAAGCAGTACACTTAATATCAAAGTTCATATATAAAAAATCTATTTTAAAATTTAAGAAATTGGAAGAACTTTCAAATCCTTCCACGTAGAAATAATTATTCAATATTTTGGTTATCCATCAGAGGGTTAAAAATGTATGGCAACCCTGTAAATTAACTCGCAAGGCATAAAATTACTTCAATTAATTTACAAGTAGGTATGTCCAAGAATTAAAAATACCTAATACTTTTATATGACTGTACAGGATTGAGAACTAACAGGTTAATTATGATTTTTTTTTTAAATTTAGGGAAGAGAAGTCTGATCTTATAGCTATAATGCGAGAACAAGTGATAGAGAGATTCGGACATGCCCCATACCCACCACCAAGTTGCCTGGAACCAGCCTGCGACTTGCAGTACAAAGAAAAAATCCTGGAAGAATTCTACTCCTCAAATATGCCGATCTCTATGGAATTAATCAGAAGGGTAAAATATTTTTTTTTAAATTAAAAGTATCTGTTTGAACGGCAATCATATATATAAAGCTGAAATCTTCAAAATGCTTCCGGATCTCTGTTTGTTTGTTTGTCAGTACAAAATAAGCTCCGTAACTACATAACATAGATCTTCGAAATTCACAGAATAATTAGTTCAAAAAATAAGAATTTTAACGTGATTATTTTCGAGTCTCTACGATGTTCCATTCGAATGTTATGACATTTTTTAGCGTACTTCAGCAAAGTTTCACGAAGTGGCAACAGTAAAATCAGTTAAAATCAAAGAAGAAAAGCGAAAATATAATATAAAAAATTATGAATCGATTAGAATGCCGATATTTACACGAAATTCTCCATAATTACACAACGTAGCTTTATAAAATTTACAGAGAACTTTAATTGAAAAATTAGACATTTTTTGTGATAATTTTTAAGTTTGTACGATGTTCCATTAATTTAATATAGCTATTTTAATGTATGTCATTCACTTAACATGAATGACAATATCGTTTGCGATTTTAAAGAATTTTCATTTCATTATTGACACTATAAAAATGACGTCATAAGTTTTGTTTAATTTAATAATTACTGGAAATATCCGCACATTGGGCTTTTTGTACAATGAGAAGAGGAAATGTATATATTTTCTGGCATTTGTCGTTATTTTATTTACCACCGTGCGAAGAACGGGTATTTTTGCTAGTTATTCATAAAAAAATAAATACAAATAAATTCAAAGTTATATTATTAATAAGGATGTTAACCGGATAGTGGTTTTGCCGGATACCGGATATCCGGCGCACATTACAAACCGGATATCCGAACTGGATTTTGCCGGATATCCGGCAGTTTATTTTTTATGAAAATAACATCTAGTACACACTAGAAAAAACGGAAATCGGTCAAAAATTTAAAAATATTTTTTTATTCTGTAATATTTCCCAATTCCTTATCTTTAAAGTGATACCAAAATTGAATAAACATTCGAAAAACTTTTATTTACAAAGGGTTATTCTAGGGTGCTGCTAGCAATGACTATGTTTTGTACATTTTACACTTAATTTCTGAATAATTGTAATTTTACCATATGCCCTTTCATTCCAAACATAAAAACTCAAGTTTGCTTAAACTTTTGAGAAATTTATGTTTTAATTCAACTTTATATTAGTTGTGAGATGTGATGACCCTCCACCATAATGATTCGTTAAAAATATAATTTTAAATTTAAAAATTTGAAAAAAGTGGGGTTTTTAAAGTCTCTATTGGTTAAAGGGAGAATCTGCACACTGTGAATACATTGGTAGAATTTTCAGGAAAATACTTAAAGCAAGAGAACAAAGAAAATTTATCGCCACAAAAAAAAATCTTCGCTGTTTTGTTCATCCGGATATCCGGCACTTTACTTCTGGATATCAGATAGTTACCGGATATCCGTTTCATCCCTAATTATTAATCAACATCCACTTATTATTGATTGCAAATACAGTTGGCAAACAAGACTAAAGTTTCAAACTAGTCAATGTTTGTCCATATTTCTTTTATGTATAAAGAAGTTCCTTAAAAGAATGAAAAAAATATTTTTAGAATCTTACTACAATAGTAGGTATGTCTATACCTACATACCATTGACCATACATAAACATAAATCTTGACGATTAAAAATGGGCTCAAAGCCCAACAAGATCGATCGAGTCTAGTATCTATAATATATGCAGAGTATATAATATGCTGATTATTCCTAAATGAATATCTAATTCTTAAAAAAATTTGTTATTATAGATTATTCATTAAGCTACATTTATTCAAATTTTGGAGTAGAATTATAAACACCAATTTTTTTTTAAAGTTTAAGGTTGAACAATAAATGGGTAGCTTGGCTGCCAATCGGTATAAGTCATCAAAATATGAACCAATACCAGTTTTCAAGTGGTGTGGGCCCTTGTTCAATAGGGTTCCCTGGTAATGAAATGAATGCCATTCCACTAAACGTTATAGACAAGGAGAGTTGCAAAAGGCTGTTTTCTCGAAACTTTTGGACTTGTACTACTTGGAAGCTAAGCTATCAAAATAGGCTGGAAATTCTTCATTTATAACTGTTAACATATTGTGAGCTTAATGGAAAAACTACGCAAGTCAATTTTTAAAAAGTTCCTGCTAATATTAGTGCTAAACTAAACTGTAGTTAAGAAAAAATCTGAATGTCCACAGCGAGTGTGGTTGAGAAATAAAACGTTGTTACATATTGAGATTAATATAGTCTTCTATGGCTTGGTCAAAACTCCCGAAAACTTAACTATCTTAAAACAGCCATTTGTGAGTTAGCTCATTACAAATAAATTTATTTAAAAGTATATGCATAAACTTGCTGATTGTATATTTTCGAGAATATTGTATACTAAAACTTTCCTTTGTGCGAGAAATGAGTAATTTTTATTGAAATGAACCAAGGATGAGTAATTTGAATCAGAGTTGGACCCTAAAAGAGTTTCACTGATAGACATAGTTAAAATTCAGTTATAGTCAAAACCTGACTTTTAAATGTAACTTTTTTTTAAACTTGTACAGGATTTAAAACAGGTTGCATTCTAAGAATACATTTGATATTTACGATTTGTTTTTCAGTTAATTATAGAACATAGTCTAACAAAAGAATTCAGTTTTTAAACTTAATAATTTGTTCCTCTTCATGAACAGCGAACAAAACAACAGGTAATAATTTTGTCCTCCTGAGAGATTATAGCAGAATACAAGAGGTTAACTATACAATCAACGAAATGAAGAAAAAAAAAATACCTGTTATTGCTCTAGACTTTTAGATAGTTGATTCACAAATTTTATAGTTATTTTCCCTTATTCGCTTTCTGAAATGTAATCACAAATGAAAGTTACATGACATAAATAATGTTATAAATTTGTTTCAGGCTGTGGACATTTGCACTGATCAAAATGATAGAACAGATATGGAGGAAGTCAGAAAGATATTGCTACCAGCCCTTGGATACGACACTGAAAATTAAGTTTGGTGCGATCCAAATTTGTACCACCAATCAATATAATCAAAACTATAAATGTGTGTGTTATAAATTTAACAATAGGCATGTAATGCTATAATAGACAGTTTAAGCAATTGCCACTAATTATTTGGAATAAAAATATCAATTTAGACTGTATTCATTTTATTATGTACTTAAATATTTAGCTAAAGTAATTATATTATTCATGAGTTTTTAATAAAAGGTGTTATAGTTGTCAATAAATATTATTAATCATCTACGCTCATCGATGTGATATCACATCCAAGGATCTCTATTTTCCCCGGGAAATAACCTATTTTTTTAATTCGTAAAAATACTTGACTTTACAAGATTTACGAAATTTAAAAGTTTGAGGTAGTATTTGCAAATTTCCTCTTTACAATTTTTTTTAAATATGAAAGAGCATGTATAAGAAAAATTATTTAGATTTCCGAGCAGTAAAAGTAATTTTATAATTGGTAAAAATCGCTTGAGCATCATTGAATTAAATAACAGGATGAGAATAAAATGCAAAAAATATTGAGGTTGATAAAAACTATTCTTTCTAACATCAGGCAGTCAGCTATTCATGTTGAATAATTTTTTTTAATATTTAATTCCTGAAATGAATATCCTAACATTAGACATAATATAAATAAACACTCAAACCTAGTAAATACTCAATGAGTAAGATATTTACCTTCAATATAATTGGATAAATTACTAAACTATGATTCAGTTTTAACCTGGTACATTTCACATAAAGAGCCCAATTTTTATAACTTCCATTATTTCAAAATGGGCCGAACCCGGTGTAGCTGGTTTTAAGGTCAATTTTTAATGGGGGAAATGCTTATTTTATAATTTCCTTTCGAAGTTCTTTAAATTTCGGAAACGTTGCTGAAAGAAGTTCCAACAGATAAAGAATTCATGATGAGGACTATGGTGATGTTTTATTTAACAGTAATTACAATTTTGATACTGGGGTGTGTAACACCTCCTTGCGAGTTCCTGCGTTCTTCCGAGAAGCATGAATGCTCTCGAGTTAAGAAATAACCGTATAAGAACTTAAGTTATTACTCAAAATTATTGCAATATACCTAAAAGTACTATGTAAACTGTTGTAATACGAAAACTAAAGGAGTAAATACGTTAAAAAACTTTTTGGGTTACTTTTCATGTATAAAATAAGTAACCCAGTGTTCACTCTAAGTGTTTTTTGAAGGGCGGTCCACCCTGCCCGCCCTTTTTTCACCTCAATAGCGCCCTCATGCCTCTTTTTTCAAAAATGCCGCCCACTTTTAAAAAAATTCCGCCCTTCTTGCCTTTTCAGTCAAGCACAAGCATCATTGCTTCCCTAGTTGTCTTTAAAAAAGGCATCGATTAAAAAAAATGTGTGTGTAAATTGGAATTAAGTGAATTATGACAGTAGAAAAACAAACTCCTTTATTACGCGTGTTGTGAAATCACGATGATTCCGCGGTAATTTGGAGCACGGAGCATTCCACAAATCCTATTGGTTGCCTGTGCCTGCATATTAAATTCTAAGTTTTTCTGTGTTTCTTTTAAAAAGAATATGGTTTGGGATCAGGTAGGGATTGGTTTGCAAAACTAGGCATTTTATTATCAAATGTTGGATTTAAGTAGCCTTTTTATCAGTTTTGTAAGGGATCTGATTCCTACTTACAAAATTGCTTATTAGGGAAAACAATAATTTAAAAATGTCAAATTTTAGATTTCAAATAATGATTTCATAAAGATTCGTCAATTTTGTACAGGACTTTCCTTCGAGCTAGGCCCCGAACCGTTAACAATAGCCCAATATGCATCTCTGGTGCAATGTCAACCAACAAATCGGAATTTTTTTTGTTTGGTTTTTTTTGTCCGATGTGTCAATGTGTGGCCATGCCCACACAAAACATTTTTTTAAAAGTGCCCTTTTAAAAACAAGAAATGCCTTTTCAAAAATGGGATGCCCTTTTAATGCCAACAGCACCCTGCCCCTTTTTATTTCTAGAGGGAACACCGAGTAACCTATTGGATTTTAGCAGAGGTAGTAGGAGTAAAGATAATCCAAGAAGGGCTTATCCTCGGGTATTGTAGTTGCTGCTATCCTTACACAACACGGACTCCAATACGGCTTGCTTACTCAAATTCAAGCATACACAAAGAAACCAACTCTTCAGGTGTATCTAATCCAAGTTTAATTAACTTTAAGAGAGGTTACATTTAATATTATTTACAATTAAAGGAAAGTGCATTCATTACACGATCAAAATAAGGTAATTCAGTATAAGGTCAAAATTAAGTATAAAATTCAGAACAGTAAATAGCTGTTTTTCTATTGATATTTCATGTTAGTCAGGTTTTAAAGAAGTAAGTCAAAAGTTATTTAAATCGCAATTTGAAAAATTCTGTCCAAACTTTCCTAATTAAATTTGGAAGTTTTCTACCATCAAAAATCGCTTACTTCAAAAATATGTAACAGTTTTTTTTTTTTGTAAAACTTAACAAAAAAATTTATATTGTATTAAAAATTTCCAGTCATATATTAGTTTCTCAGTTACATCTCCTGTCAATGATAAGGGAGAGAGAGATACACAACTATGTTTGCTAAGAAAAATTACTAAAACAATTAATCGCTAATAAAAATTGTATTAAAAAAATTACAATTATTAAAAAATTTAGAAGAGATGTTAAAATTTCTGTGGCCTCAACTCTGGGAAAATTGGAATTGAGCCACTATAAGCATATTTGCAATATTATTATTTTAACAAAATATGTTAACTATCTCATTCTATGAGCCCTTAGTTGTTCAGCTTCTGTTATAGTGATTTCGTGAATAAAACTAGATTGAGCAAAGTGAATCACACGTATTTATATAAAATTCAATGCGAGACACAATGCATTTTTAAAAAAAAATATTAGAAATAATAATGGTATGTTATAATATATATAGCTTAGAACAAGAAAAACCAATGACATTATCGAGAAAAATGGCTTCAAAATTTGAGCTTTGCTCCACTGATACAGAAATTACGGAATTGTTTAATTTGGTTAAAGAAGCTGATGGCAATGGTTTTTATTTCATTTAGAAGTTGAAAATTGATATATTCAAAACACTTTAATAAAATGATAAAATTGCACATTGATTCTTTTTGTTTAAAGCCACAGATATATGGTATGGTAGGAACATCAATGTTGCAATTCAAGTGGCAGATTGTGGCTCTAGAATGGAAATAAAACAAAACACAAGTTGATCTGATTTGGATTTTTAATAAAAAGTTTCTATAGTTATCTATTACAAATAAAAACACATGTTATTTACGTGAAGCATTTGTATATAAAAACATAAATATATTATGATACATACCCATGTTGTGGAAGCTCGTTAGCCGAGATTTTGGCAGTGATGAATACTTCTAACAAATTGAAAATATAAATTAATAGTGAATGAAGAATTTATATTATTTGTAGATAAATACATTATTATCATGTAAATAAATCGTTTCACTGATTAGCTATTATATTTCAAAATGTAAAATTGTTAGAATGTTTGAAAAAAAAAAAAACTTTCTGTAAGTGTAAAAAGTTTAACATAGTTGAAATTTTAAAAAAAAAAATGTAATCTGTTGGTTTCAGGCAAAAAAGTAGCTGGATCCAAAACTTTTCTGATCTCTAGGACTCCTTTTCGTAGTTGCACATACAGTTGTCAGATTTACTGGTTATCCATTTTATTACCTGAAAAAAACCTGGTTAATCAACACTCTCGTCTTCTCTAAGATGACAACATAACAACCAGTTCTTTAAAATAATAAGAACAGCATGATCAATAAGAAGCAATAATAAGAACAGCATGAACCCTCCGATCACAATATAACTACTTTTTAAAAAAAACTTTTTCTTGTCAAGTCCGTCGCACAGGATCGAACCAGGAACCCTCTGATTGCCAGCATACGCCTTTGTCAACAGGGCCACAGAGGCCCAAACATAAATATCACATTCCTAATGTAGCAAACCCTTGCAGCCAAATCTGAGAATATATTTCATAAAAATCTGGAGCAATTACATACGGGTCATGTGCACCGATACTCTGTTTAACCATTCTTTAATCTGTGAAATATGATCAAGAATAATCTTGTTTAGCCTTGAATCTTTCTTCTAACATTTTAAGGAAAACACGCATTAAGTGTTTTTAATGAAAACAATGTTCCCACATGCATTAAGGTAATTATAAATGATGTACGATTAAAATTAACTGTTTTTGCACAGACATGAGAAAATTATGTCATGCAATGAAAATATTTAATATTTTAAATAAATTGAAAGCAGTGCAACAGCACGTATATAGATGAGCCTTCATTGCTATTTAAAATTCACATTTAATAAATATCGAATTCCCTGGCATTCCACATTTGTTTTTAACAAATAACTCTCAATTCTTTTATTAAATTATGTTCCTACCGGGTCATTCCATGTCATACCTACTAAGAATGTAAAAAATGCAAAATTTTAATTTCTTAGGCCAATTAGTTTTTTGTATTTCAAAATGGTTGATTTTTTAATGTGTGATCCTATTGCATTCCCACTTTGAAAATTGGTATACATGTAGTTCAGATGTTGTAGTATTCAGGGAAAAAATATAGTGAAAATTGAGATATTCTTTTTTTGGGAATTCAAGGTCAAATAATATGACCTTGAAATGTTTTTCACATCATTTTCAAAGTCATTTAAAGAGCTTTAAAACGATATCAATCTTATTTCTATATGTTAATTAGAACAGGAATTATGGTAATTTAAATGCTGCCATCGGAAGGCAGATTGTACGTTTTTAGCCATTTTGAAATGCAAATAACTAAAAGGCCTAGGAGGTTAAAATTTTACATTTATTACATTCTTAGTAGGTATAACAAGTTCACCAATTTCATAAAAATAGGAGATGGTGAGGAAAATGACTGCGTTGATTTGACATGGAATGACCCTACCACATTTATCAGACTTGCAATTAGTTAAAGAAAAAAAAATTAGCTCATGTTTTTTCACGATGGCCATAAAAAAATTCACTTGATTAGAGGCTTCTGTAGCTAAAACTAATGAACGGAAGTACATAATTTTTTTTTAATACCAATAAGCACCAATAGGGGGTTTTGGCGATGTCCGAAAAACTGATATTATGTAAAAAAAGTTCCGATAGACATACATTAATTTAACTCAAAGGAAATAATCAGTTATATTCATCAGAATTAGGCCTCACATATGTTGTACACAAGAAAAATCGACACATTGAAAATAGACTTTGTGGTTCTGGAGACCCGATTCTGGTAAATAAAGGATTATTGCTTTTGAGTTTAAACAATGAATTTTAAGTATCAATTTTTCAAAAAATAAATTATACCTGTTTTCTACTTGGACCAGTACCAATATTCCTTTACCGGTGATTTTTTGTACTAATATTTTTTCTTTCCATTTCTTAATATAAAATATTAGACATGGGAAGACATGGAAATAATATAAAATTATATCTACATGTAACGAGCCCTTGGGCTAGGGTGCCAGGTTCACTTTTTTGTTGAAACCCCTGTTTGGCCACAACACCATGATTGAGAAACAACAGCCATTCTTCTGATTCAACCTCACTGCGGAAAGATTTTATTTTGCACCTGCACGTTTTTTTTCCATTTGCCAAGCGAGGAGGGATTTCGCTGTTCCCTGTGACAATGAGAACCTTTTCATACATATGCCTCTAAGGGGCCTCATAAAGGGAACTAATTTTATGCCCATCCTGTATTTCATGGTTCCCATAATTTCTTACTAAATTTAGTAACTTTACAGTAACCCTACCCTGCAAGCGGGAAACACTGAACTTTTTAAAAATTTGGTCACATACTCAGTCTGTTGTGAAGCACAGGTTAGTGCAGCAAATATTGCTTTTTCAGAAATATCCTAACGATGTATCATGAAATACATTTTAACCTATTAGTCAATACAATGAAATGCATGGAAAAATGACGTCTTATTAATTTTGGAAATGACTTCTCTTCAAAATCGTATCGCCCGCAATTCTTTCATTTGAAAACTTACCGACACACAAATGTGAACAATTGAGGAAATCCTTTAATGCAGCAACTGTATGGGAAATAAGGAGTAGAAAACAAAGGATAATGCGTACAATATGAAAGTTTCCCTTAAACTCCTATTGATCAGGGAAAAATAACAAACCTTCTGCGAAAGTGAAGACAAGCTTACGAATATATGCACGTCTCATTTCGACTGGAACATTAGTCAAATCTACATATAACGATTAAATAAAATGACTGTGTGTTACTTGAAATACTAACAAACATTAACAACATTTGCATAAAGTAAACTACAATATTATAAATAACATTTAGTTACGCTACTAGTAAGTTATATAATAAATTTGGGCAAGAAAAGACTAAATACATCTAATTAGTTACATTGTAGACTTCCTCTTATTTGAAAGCAGTTTTAAAGACTGCATTTTTATCAGATTCATAACATATAAAAAATATTTTTTAAATTGTAAACAAACTATTAACAAAAAGAATAATTTAAAAATTAATCTCTGTTTCGAAAGAACAACAACATATAGATTAAACAGTCGATTTTATTTGTGATGAGATAATAGTATTTTACAGTACCTTGAAATTTTGGATGATATTTGAAAAACACTTTTTTGTTACATGACAATTTAGTCCCTACAAGCACAAAAACAACACCCGAGTCCATAGATTTAATAAAGTTATTGCAGTTTAGTGAAATCTTGTTATTGGACGTTTAATTAACAAATTAATCACTTTAAATTAATAGTAAAATACGTTTGTTTAAATTAGCAGGCCATATGTAACACATTCATAAATGTTATTTTCAATTTCAAGAGAGCCTGTGATTGGTCAAAAAGGTGCGACGTCACATACCAGTCACAGCACACGATTTCCCTCGCCCTCTCGTGACGGTTAAAATTCTGCAATCTAGAACTCCGGCCAAGATATTTACTGTCGTGAAAAATGAACATTATTTTCTGATGAATCTTTCCAGTTCTGAGTAAGTGGTACGTTATATTATAAAATTTAAGATCTGTAGTGAATTTATATTGAAGTTAAGAGATAAAGTTTTATAAATGAGTTTTTGTAAAGTGTTTGTACATACACAGCAACTTCTAACAACGTCGACTGCAAACATGGTCTTCTTCTACTTGGAGGGCGCCACTTCATTTAAAAATAATATTTGTTTTTGATGGCAATTATGCATAAAATTTTGATTTTTAAAAAATGTGCAATTTTCTAATCAAACAATTTAGAAAATCACTGTTAAAGTATCCCAATATTTACAAGGACATAAACTGTTTATATACTTCTCTTGTTCTAAAAAGGAGGGAAATTCATGGCGTCTAAGCCTAATGTGGCGTTATTGGTTACGCACTATCAAAAATAATATTCGACAAAGTATTTTTCAAAAATGATTCCGATTTACATGTAACTGTGGATCACAAAACTTTATAAAATGGGGGTTTGTTTATAACATACACATGCACGTTTGACAGGGAGGGATGTAATTTTTTTGTTGTTTATCTTAGGCTGTAAACACGTACACTTATTTTGAAATCTTGAATATCCGGTAAAATCATTAACGGTAAACTTTTTAACGTAAATAAATACAATAAGTTTTTATTTTTAAAAACAATAAATAATTTTTTTGATTAATTGCATGATTCAAATAACTGGCATTTTTCATATTTTTATTTTTTCTTCTAAAACTATTGGCGGAGATCGCATATCTTTTTATTATATCCAGTAAATAAATAATAAAAAAAATTGAGGCGGGAATTTTATTTTCTGTCAATGAATCTTGAATCTTATCCTTATTTTTTTTTATTTGAGAGTAATATTTGAAGATCAATTAGGTAATTTTTTTCTTTTAATTCTAATTTTAAAATAACTTATTCCATTTAATATAAATGTACTATTCTACACGATTGTTATATTTATTTTAAATCTAAGTTTATTTGAGATAAATATTCAACTGACTCTTTATCTATAAATGGAAAATATATTAATGAATCTGCTGAATGGGTTTTTAATTTGAAATGAATTTTATTGAAGTTTTTAAAAGTTTCTGCTAAAGAATTTTTGTAAGTATATTCTTTCACTTTTTTATATTTAATAACAACACTTTTTTTTATATGGAATATTTTTGACATTTCAAATATAAAATTTCATCCTAAATAAGTTAAATAAACTTATTTATTCCGTTGATTCGTGACAGAAGTCTTATATAGATTCTGTAGATTTATTTTTGTTATCTTTATAATCATACAGTTTTATGCAAAGAACGTCATTTATACAGGTTGTTATACAGGATATATGAAATTACAAATTATATGTTTTCCCTTTTGGGTACTAATATGTTGAGTGTAGGATTTTAAAATTAGCATTTTTTATGCTGCCTAAAATGTTCCATTTTGCTTAAAACTTGAGTAGAATTTAAGAATGAAGGCAAATTTAAATTAATATGTTTTACTTTTCTTGAAAGCTTATACGAGAAAATATTAATGTTATTTATTCCTTGATATTATATATCTTATACTCAGACTGTTGACAAATATTTCCTGTATGGTTAAATAAATACTTCTAATATGGTTAGAATTCTTAATTTTTGATGCAATCTGGCATTACGACTATAGTTCTGAAGACTGGCTTTTCAATTTTTGGTTTGAAAGATATCAACACTGCATTATTCATATCGTTGTCGCCAATGTCATCATTTGTTCTGTCATTTTAAAGGGTTTTATAATACTGTGATAACCTACATTTTTAGTTGAGTTTTTATGTTACTGTAATTTTCTTAATTCCTATTTTTGTCTTCAGCTTTAATTAAACATTTGTAATAACTTGATTTTTTATCTGCTAAATTCTGATCATAGGTGGTAATGAAATTTAATTTCAAAAGAAAATATTAATTATATTAAAACTATATTTTTACGTAAGATTTTCAAACCGTTTTCTTATAATTTGGATATTGTTAAATCGACTTCCACTATTCTAGCTTCATTCAAGTTGAACGAAGTATTAATTATTTTAATATAATTTTAAAGTTAAGTGCCAAATTTTTGTTCTTTTGGGATATTTGTGTAGTCATTAAGAATCTTTCATGGAATTAATATTTTTTTTTCTCAATTATCTTCTGCTTTGCATTTTTTTTGTGGCTCTAAATATGAAATCATATCTACATCTATAGACAACACATATATACAAACTTGAAGAATCTTTCTTCAACAGAAAGAACAAAAGCCTGCCCAAAATGGGGTACTTGACTTTTTGGTATATCTGCAGCCAAACAATATTTTAATATCATATTTATCACTATTTAATATCATATTTTAGCTTAACCCACTTTTCAAAATTTTTCATGATCATATTTGGTGTGTTTATATTTTAAAGTATTTGGGTAATTATTTACATATTTTCTGTCTCTAATTAATTATATGAAGCAATGAATTTTGTGCACAAGTAAGCAATAAAATGTTATGTATAAATTAAAATGTTTTATTTTTTTATTTTAGAATAAGGCGTTAAGTAAATATCGAAAAATTTACAAATGGCGTCTGTAGCTGGTGAAGAAGACGATGTAAAGCCTGACTTAAATGGTAATTAATTTTTTTAATACTTTAAATTGTTTTAGATTCTCTACCAATATTGTGATGTTTTCTAAAAAAAATTTAAGAACATATAACATTCAAAAAAATTTCTCGGACATATCTTCGTATATTAATACATTTTATTAAATAGATGCCACAGCTGTAATGTAAACACAAAATAATTTTTTGGAAAAATTATAATATTTAAATGATTTTTATGATTAACATATTCCATTCTTTGTAACTTTTTAAAAGATTAAAAGTTTAATCAAGATAATTAAACATCACTTGACTCAATGAAACATTTTGAAAGGATTTTAGTGCAACTATATCACTTATAAGTGATATAGTTGTAGTAATACTTTATTATAAATGTCCTTATGATCAGTATACAACTAAACAATCAAATATTGTTCTAAGAATTGTATCTACCTTTTATTTTATGTTTCAAGTCTGAGTTTTCTGCTTGTTGTCATCCTGTATTTTTCTAAATTTTCCATAATGTATTCAAAAGTTAGTTGACAAATGGGTATGTTTTGCAATTGAAATAAAAAAAAAAAACACTTTTATTCATTCTGTTTTTGTTACAATAAAAAGTTACATTTTAAATGTTCTTGGCTTAAAAAAAATTACATTCATGTCACATATGTTTGGGGTAGAATAATTAAGTGCTTCATAGCCTTAAAAATTGCACAAATAAATGTTTATGTTCATTTATAATATTTTGAAATATAAAGTACTTGTGAATCATAATATGTTTGTATTTAATTTTTCGTTTAAATAGATTGACATAGATTAAATTGATGCGGTTAAGAATAGATGTAGTTAGCAAAAATTACAAAAAAATTAAGAATTTTCCCATTTGAAAATTTATAGAATTATTATTAGAAACAAATCGAAAACTACCGGCTATTAGTGTTTTGTGCCATTAAATTGATTGTTTTTGATCTACCACAATTAAATACTATATAGACCAAATTCACAAAAAATGTACTAAACACATTTGTGCATTTAAATTTCGATTCCCCTCTCTATCACATTATTGCTTTATAAGAAAAGTCTTATAAAAAAGTTTATAACAAAAATCTACTGTTACGTTCTCTTTCATGCAACCTTACTCATAGCTTCTGTCTCTTATCTCTACCTACCATCGTACCTTTATTCAGTCACAGATTCCCTTTAACGTTTTGGTGGCTTATGAAAGCATAATCTAGCTACCCATACAAACAATTTTATCTCATTGAAAAATCCGAACTCTTCCACAAACTCAGATGGGCATATTCTTGCTATTACAGAAAAAAGTCCGATATCTGGACATCTAACAACCGGAATGACAGTGTTCCCTCTAGAAATAAAAAGGGGCAGGGCGCTGTTGGCATTAAAAGGGCACCCCATTTTTGAAAAGGCATTTCTTGTTTTTAAAAGGGCACTTTTAAAAAAAATGTTTTGTGTGGGCATGGCCACACATTGACACATCGGACCCGTGACCAAACAAAAAAAAGTTCCGATTTGTTGGTTGACATTGCACCAGAGATGCATATTGGGCTATTGTTAACGGTTCGGGGCCTAGCTCGAAGGAAAGTCCCGTACAAAATTGATGAATCTTTATGAAATCATTATTTGAAATCTAAAATTTGACATTTTAAAATTATTGTTTTCCCTAATAAGCAATTCTGTAATTAGTAATCGGATCCCTTACAAAACTGATAAAAAGACTACTTAAATCCAACATTTGGTAGTAAAATGCCTAGTTTTGCAAACCAATCCCTACCTGATCCCCAAACCATATTCTTTTTAAAAGAAAAAAAACTTAGAATTTAATATGCAGGCACAGGCAACCAATAGGATTTGTGGAATGCTCCGTGCTCCAAATTGCTCGGAATCATCGTGATTTCACAACACGCGTAATAAAGGAGTTTGTTTTTCTACTGTCATAATTCACTTAATTCCAATTTACACACACATTTTTTTTAATCGATGCCTTTTTTAAAGACAACTAGGGAAGCAATGATGCTTGTGCTTGACTGAAAGGGCAAGAAGGGCGGAATTTTTTTGAAAGAGGGCGGCATTTTTGAAAAAGAGGCATGAGGGCGCTATTGAGATGAAAAAAGGGCGGGCAGGGCGGACCGCCCTTCAAAAAACACCTAGAGTGAACACTGGGAATGATATGTATCGGCCCTTTTTAAATTTATTTTTTGAAAAAAAATAGGAAAATTTCCAAACTTGGGAGGCTTTTGCTTCACCTTAAAGCTTGGCTCACACAATAACCGGACGATCTCTTCTCTCCAAACACATTAATCGAACAACACAGGATGTTACATGTAACATATGACACTACCAGTAACACAGAGCACTACAGGTAATGAATTCACATTCAATTCAAGGCGCAGCCCCTCCAGTCTCGCACCCTGGTCCCTGCTATCTTGAGACAATAAGCACATGTTTGCTCACGATGACCCCCACTTTTTCATAGAAGGATCAGATTACGGTGGCCTTTAATAACAGGGCAAAACTTTCAATCTCAAACATCTACAGCACAACAGATGAAGCATATTTCTTTGAAGGCTGTCTTGCAGGCTCTCTCACAAAAGGCGGGAAATCGCACACCGGTTTTTCGTCGCTGTGCTACACTCTGTGAGTGGAACGAAGTTACATCTCGTGATGTTTTACTTTCTGTGATCTATCAGTCTGTAGTGAGAGTAGGGTGTTAGGTTTACCACATAAAATTATATCCATTTAAGCTTTGCAAAGTCATCTTGCTTATTCGCTCACAAAATGGACAAACACAGAATATTAAAAAATTATAGAAATTTTTCTGTGATGAATCGGCCTGTAAGGGAGTGTGGTGTTAGGTTTACCTGAAATTGCATCCATTTAAACTTTCTGAAGTCGTTTCACTCCTTGGCACACATATTGGGCAAATCCAGAATGAATGGAACTTTAAGAAATTCCTATTCCGCTACAATAATGTTATCATCAATAGCTGAACATTACTGATTTAACGATTTTCTATGCATTCTGGTTCCAATAAAATGTCTACCTAGGCTTCTTTGGGATAGAATAATTAAGTGCTTCATAACCTTAAAATTTAATGATTTCTTTGTATAGTTTTGGTATCAATGTTAAAGAAAATTGAAATTTGATGTGGAAAATTTAAATTTCGGACTGAAATTTAGACTTGTTTTCGCAAAAAATGGTGGAATACTTATGAATATCGAGATGATCCGAAATCCTGAATCGCCGAAGCCCCGACGATTCCAGATTTGAGACACTACTGTGCTTTTAACTGGTAGTAGTAAAAGACCAATCACATTTAGAAATTACCATTCCGTAAGATTGGTTATACATTTTAAATAAAACTTACGGACGGTTTAACATTGAATACTCTTTCCATTTAAGTAACTAAATGGACATTGTCTCTGTATCTATATAAGCCATTGATATAAAAAATATTTATGAAATTACACATGAGCTAATTTTATTGTCAATCCACATTCAATTTCTCACAAATGCCTTTTATAAGTGATTGAGAATTTTTATTTTTTGTAAATTTGAACATGTGTGGTTTCTTCTAGTTAAATGTATTTGTAATTTAATCTGTTCGATTCCTTTTATTCAGATATTTTGCGATGCGGGGCTTGTGAGCAGATATTCTTCAACTTGGATGATTTTGTCGCCCACAAGAGCGACAATTGCCACCCACCCGAAGGTCAGGGCTCGGACGACAGCGAAATTGAAGTTATTCGTCACGCTCCAAGTAAAATATCCCCATACAATTTTTGTTTCTTTGTTTTATATTTTAAGTACATATATAATAAGTATTTGTCTTTTTTTTAAAGGTAAAGTAGTTAAGAAAGTTGCCAAACCCGTAAAGAAGTCCTATAAAGAATACGATAGAGATCGGCACTCGTTTCATGGGCTTAAGAATAAGTCTAAGCACAGTGATTATTATCTCTCCAGAAAGGTAATTTTATTTATCTTAGTGTACTTTTTTTATTCAAGACAAAATATTTAAGTTAGTATGTTATATTAAAACATATGTTGAAAACTTTATTATTTGGTTTGTAAATAGTAGTTTTAATCCAATTCAGATTTAAAGATTGATTACTAAATAAGCAATGTACCAAATACTAAAGGAGTATTCAATGTATATCTAATTTTAATAAAGTAGAATGCTTAATATTTTTTTTTGATTATGTATATTATAATTCAGCTCTATTCTAAGAGCTGTGTAACACTTAAAGTAAAAACAACAAAAATTGAATATAAAATGCTATTTTGTTCAATTATCAAATGAATATTTAGTATTTGTCATTTTGTAAAGTTTAGTTTTTGGTACATCTATATTAACACATAATATCTATAAGCATTGATAATTAGTTATGTTTTTTGAAGATACAGTAATGTTAATAAGTGCCATCCGTTAACCTGCTTTTAAAAAATATTCATGCATTATTAATTAATATATTTTTATTAATCATTCCATATTAATGTTTAATTGAGAACTCTTTGATTTAATGTGATTGTAATTATTTTTCTTGAATTAAACCACAAATCTCCCCTTTTCCTAAAACATACCAGCCTTCAATGAAATATGCTTATTTTTTCCAATGTGATTATTGAAGTAGTACTTGTGAACACTTATTAGTTAGTGTTTATTATAAGATATCATTTATTAGTTATTACATCTCAATAACTGTTATTTAAGAATTTTTTTTATCTAATATGTTTTTAAAGTTGTGAATGATATGTTTAATAAATTTTATTTGTGTGAATGTCAATATTTAATTATCAATATATAAAATTGGATCAATATTTAAAGATTTTTTTTGGAGATCCTATTTGTTAGAATGTGCAGATAAGTACATCCGTTTATTAAAATTAAAACACAAGTATAGCTGTTGCATAATTTTCTTTAACATTATTTTATTATTTTCAACAAAATGCTCTGATGACTAGTTTTATCATATATATGTTGCTTTAAATAGGTTTCATATGAATTTTTTTGCTATAATAATTAGAAATATTTAACGATTAAATTTGTGCATGTTATGTTTGTTTATTAGTTGAATGATTCTTTTTTTAAAAAAAATCTTTTAACCATTATTTTTTCTGTTGAATTGTAAAAATGGCATTTCTTGTTTTAGGAAAAAAGGCACAGGTTTAAAGAAAAGAGCTTGTATTCTGGCATTCA
Source organism: Troglohyphantes excavatus (assembly GCA_963932185.1). NCBI lineage: Eukaryota > Metazoa > Arthropoda > Arachnida > Araneae > Linyphiidae > Troglohyphantes > Troglohyphantes excavatus. The sequence goes on along the minus strand of OZ010666.1, from coordinate 12,642,983 downwards.
AATAAAAAATGAGCCTTTAGATGAATATGAAGCATCTACTTATTGTGGCATATGTGAGAATTGCTTGAGGACAGATGATTGTGAAGAATGCGACATCTGCCTTGTAATAATTTTTTTTTTAAAGCCAGAATATATCACTTTGTGTTATGGTTAAAACCATAATTGGTTAATTTTTAATTCCTCTTTTATTTAATTTAATTTCAGACTCCCCTAATTGTATTAATTAATTTATGTAATATTGATGTATCCTATTTAATTGTCAAACTTGTACTTGGGAACCTGCACTTTTGATTCCATTTAAGCCCAAACGTAAATTTCCCCCTTTTTCATAACCCCCTAAGAGCTTTTTAGTTGTAAATGGGGTGATAACCCCTGTCTGAAGTCTTTTCCACCCTTTTGGGTCCCCACATCGGCCTCTCCTCCTGTATCATGTTACACATCTGGGGTCTGGTATGTGAGTTGAGTTCGTGTTTTTGAGACCGTTTTACGTACTGGTCTGGAATTATGTTTAACTGTAACCGAAGTTGTAATTGTAAATTCTCTGATTGGCTGAGAGGAAAATTGATGTGCTAGTTTTGAGGGATCTGGCAAGGAGGTTTTGGCGATTTATTGGTAAGCGCACCTTTTGACGTGACTTTTTAACGCATCTTTCGAAGCCTCAAGACGTACAGGAGTGTAGCTCCCGTCTTATAAACGCGGACCGTGTGTCCTTTTTCAAAACCCGATGGGTTAATATCGTGCAATAGCCGCCGATGCTGATGCGGGGTTAGAAGAATTATTTAACCGCCGCCACCAACCTCAACGATGCTCGAGAGTCGCCCATTCCAATAGATGTTGCCGGGTTAACTGCAATAACCCCAGCCACCCATCGACGTAGCACCCAGAGGGATGTTCCCGTCCTCTGCCGTTGCCTCTGATGTCAGCCCTGGACGCCTCCCCCATCACCCGTCAGGCCCGTGATCCTCGCCCAGAGAAGGTCCCATCCACCAACCACCTCTGAACTGGATTTCTCTGCTAGACGACCACCACTGGCTGACGCCCTTTGACCGACCACCTCTGAAGCTGACATCGGAGTTGACACTCCGTCGAAGGATGTGCCAAGTACCACCCCCCTTTTTGTCCACCTCCCAATCTTGGACACTTAGTATGGCCGTAGCGGCTTGGCCATGTTTTCTTTTTTTTGGGGGGCACTCGTATTGTATTCGCCTTGATCTCCTGCCACATCTCTCTCGACGAAATCAGCTGAAGGTAGTAATTTTTAATTTTAGTTTACCCTCCCCCTTTTAAATTATTTAGTTTTAACTTGTTTGGCTTTTTGTAAGGTTTTTTTAGTGTTCCGTTCCCTTTTTAATTTTAGTGTTTTAATAAATTTTGTTTTCTTTTGGTCACAATTTTTTAGTCTTGTGTTTTTTTTTTTTTGTCTGTTCTAAACTATACGATCACGCCAGGTAAATTCTTAAATTAAACAACGATTAATATTATCGTTAATCTTTTCTTTTGTTTATTAGTGCTTTTTAATTAACCCGTAATAGTAACTACAACATTTGCACGACTCACCTATTACATGTAATACAAGACCTTGTTTTCCCCGAGTAGTTTAGCTTAGTAGATATTTTTCTTTATTTAATAAAAAGTAAAACATTTCTGGAAGAATAGCCTTATATTAATTAAAACTTATTTTTTATCTTGGCCATTAACCTGCAACTATTTTATAGGTTAACTGGAAAGGTTCTGATAAATTGTGGATGATATATATCTGATAATTGTGGATATTTTATCTTTCCTTGATTTTTGCTCTACCAAACTTTAAATGGAAAATAAAAATTTGAATTGGAATTATTGCCTTTAATTCTTAATAATTTTTATGTGTAATAATTTGCAAATTTCTACTGGTTTTTTCTGTATTTTCAAAATTTTAATTCTTTGTAGTACCAAATTAAAACCTTTTCAAAAATTTCATGTGGAAATTATTTTGTCCCCATAAAATTAAGTTTATTTATTAAAAATCATGTATTTGGAAATACAAAAGTAGGTAGTAAGAAATAATGAAAAGAACTCTTTTAATACTGTATGCACCTTTGTTTCTATATCCGAATTAAAAAAAATTAAATGTTGAACATAATTTGAAGCATTTATTTTTCCTATATCTAGAAACGTGTTTTGCATCATAAAATATTGGGAACATTGAATAAACTAATGTTTATCAGAAAGTTTTGTATTCTGGGTAGTTCTTGCTTTAGGATAATTGAAGTTTTAACCGATTCGGTCCTGATCAGCATTCAACCATATGAAAAAATAATTGGTCAAAAATATTTGTCTTAAAAATAATATAAATCACAAAATAAAATAAAATATTCGTATGTGGAAAGCATTGCAAAAGTTCAATAATAATATTTACTATCATCTGTTTGTTATCCCTTTTTCCCCTCCAAATATCTTATCCTGAATTGTATGCTAGATAATTTTAAATTAAAATATGTAAAATGAAATTTTAAATAGTTCTAATATATCATCCTTTAATAAATCAGCTGAGATAATGCAATATTTTTAATATTTTTCTGTCTTAGTTGTCCATTTGCGTATTGTAATTTGATCCCATTGAGAATTAAGTTAATTTTACATAATCCAATTAAAATGACCTATGTAAGATCAATTATTAATAAACTACTTTCTCAATTTATTCTTTAAATGTTGTGCAATTAAGTTGTTTAAATTATCTTTTATTTTTTTTTAGAAAAAGAAATCTGGGCAATGGAAATATGCGACAAAAAGGTGTCTTTTACGTCAGTGTATTGAAGAAATTGTAAGTCTTATTTATTTTTATTTTGAAATATTAAGTTAATTATATGTTTATAGTTTAAATAAATTTTAAAGATTTCATACGGTCCTAAGTAACTCCTTATATTCGTTACATGTTCACAGTGGCTCTTATAAAGTACTGGAAACTTATTAGTCCAGAGGGTCCATAGAAACTTTTCAACTTATCGAAGGCTCTTGGGAAGTCCTTAAAACTACTATCATTAAAATCATTTTACTAAACTTCTATTAATTTTTTTTTATTTTAATGGGAATTGAACATAACTTTGTTTCTAAGTAGATAATACATGGCTTCTTTGCACCCGATTTCTTTTAGCAGTTGCACCCAAATTCTTCTTATCATTTATTTAAAATTTCAAATATTTATTTTTACTAAACAGCCTATTTGGGACTTTAAAGCTAATATTTTGTTGTTTTACAATAAGTAATGCCCTTATAAATAATACACAAATTACAGATAATTTTTTATTTAAAATATAGTGTGCGTTTCAAATTAACATAAGTATAGGATGCATGTTATATATATATACTTTTAGATAAATTTTGAATTTATTTAAAATCTTTATTAAGAAACTTCCTCTAAATTTTATAAAGCAATTTAAATATATTTTCTTAATAACTCATTTTGTAAACAAACTTAACTTCTTTGGAAAAGTATGAATATTACTATTATTTGTGCATTTATATTAAACATTTTTTTTAATTAAAAATAATATGCAATCTCTTGCAACTTTGGAGTTGAATGTTACGTCTACTAACTGCTATAGTTTGTCCTTTCTGTTTACCGATTTTAACCATTGTGTTTGGTTGTATGATTAGCTTGTATAGTTGTGAGGATTTTTTTTACAAAGTATACTATTTTAATTATTAAGCTTTAAAAGGGATAAAATCCAGCAAATTTATTACTATATATCTTTACGTAATATAACTCAAGAAGTTTTTATTTGCTGAAAATGTTTTTGGACTTTTTCTCTTAATATGTCACTTGCATTTTTTTAAATACAATATATGCATTTGTATTTAAAATTCAAGTTTACAGTAATAATTGAAAGAAATAATAATTAAACAATAATAGTCATAGTTTTTAAGTTGAAATATGGTAAGCTTTTCGTACTTGGCACAATATTAGGCAGAATTATGGAAATTTTTACAAAACAAATTAACCAGTTTAAATTTTCATATGTTGGCAAGTACCATAATAAGTACAGTACAATAATTTGAGATTATACAATTGCCTAGTTGCAAATAAACAAGTAAATAAAACCATCCTTTTAAATTATTCTAATTAATGTGTAAGATTTTATGATTCATGTAAATTGTTTCAAACATATGTATTCAAAAATTTAATTTGATTTTCTTTGTCTAGAATGGACAAGTTTACCAGGTAGAAAAAGTTCTTGACAAAAGAATTGTGGATGGACGAGTCGAATATTATCTAAAGTGGAAAGGTTATCCAGAGTAAGTAATATTTTAATATGTATAATAAGGTGGTTAATATTTTCTTATGATAAATAATGACAGCAAAGTAATTGAACCTAATTTATTTTTCTTTATAAAAAAAAGTCAATATTTGTACTTACTGAATTATAAATGTCAAAATATGAATACTGACAAACTTTATTAAACTGTTAAATGGGTTTGTTATTGTCGTGGGTTGACAATTCTAAATTGGAAGATCTAATAATGGCTAAAATAGGCTCTGGTCAAGAAGCGTCAAGGGATTTCCATATGAATCTGTAATCATAATCTTTTCCTACTCTTTAATTCATGGTGCTGACTTCAGGCAGTGATCTTTTCCATTCTACCAATCTTTTATCCATCTTGAAAATAAATATTTAAGTTTTATGTACCCTTCATTTTGAAATATGAAGTTAGTTTTGAGGTACAAAATAAACAAGTAGAAAATACTTTAATTACGCAATTTTTCTAACAAAATGTATTTAAACTCATTCATAATTTTTGCTTACTGCTGTTAACAAATAAAATCTTTATTAAAGAAATAAACTTTATTGCATTTGACTAAAAAATACAGTAGAACTCCAGTGATCGGAACTATACTTAACCGTATCGTTTTGAAGCAAAAAAATTAATCTGGCAGAACCCATATTTTAATAGTTTTTTATCGATACATGATTTAAAATAAGTACAATGGTGCAGCTGTGATATGTCCGAGCAATGATATATTTTAACACAGTATAGAAGTAAAAAATGTAAACAAAATTATTTTCATAGTTTTTAAATTACATTGCATACTAAAGCAAATATAGTTATTTTAGTAGGAAATAAGCTTTTTTCCATGAAGTATCAATTATCAGGATAATTGGAGTTCAAATGTATAGGCTTTAAAGTGGAATGATTCACTACACATGATGTCTACTCTTGTTAGTCTTTTATCTAAAATTCTATTAGAGTAACATATACTGGCTTCGTAGATTCTATAAATTATTCTAATTTCTATTGGGTCTATTTAGTTATTTTTAAAAGCGGCACCATTTTTTGCTCTGATTACTATGCTAAATGCTCTTACGATATTCATTAAGCACATGCCATGCACTTAAAATCTGGAAAGGTGGACGGTATGGTTACTCATTTAAGGCAATTTATATTCTAATTTTGAGTTGGATATTTTGGTTTGTACGCAAGTATAGTGAGGTGTGCGAAGTTACATGATATTGATAGTGTTGAATTTTCTTTATATAAAAGCCCTCGAAAAGCATTAAATTGAAAAATAACACTCCTGAGATTATGTTAAGATGTGATTGGAATGCAATATAATTTTTTGCACTTGGATAGATTAGATTAAAATAATTACCTTTGTTCTAACTATCAAAAGACATATTAATTTTATTTTCATTTTGTTATGGAAAAAGCCACTATTATTAGAACTTTTTATATAATGAATTTTATAATGCATCTTGGACCTGATTCTTAAATAGTGTTTACATAATATCTTATATACTTCAGTTTGTGTGGAATACTTGCTTAAATATAAAATTTTAGTAAGACTAGTTTTTTTATTTTGCTATGCCCTTATTTTAAATTGAGCTAATCAACATTTTAGTATGAAATTATTTATCCCTTTAAAAAATTAGCAAAAGAGACTTTAAATACTTATATCCTTTAAAAATAAAATTTAATATGATTTATAATTATTATAAAATAATATTTTGTTTTGTTCGTCATCGTGTTGAATATCACTGTATGACTTTCAGCTAAAAAATCAGTTAAACAAGCTGTAGCATATCTGATAAAAAAAAGTAAGTCATTAGGAACATTTTTTTTTATTATATGTACTTCCAATTTAAAATGTTCTTAATGTCTATTTTTTAAAGAAAAAAAATATATAACTAATTAAAATAATAAATAAGCAAATTTTTATTTTCATATTTACTTTATCAATGTAGCTCACAAAATGGATGGGAGCCCGAAGACAATATATACAGTAAGGATCTTATTTATGAATACGAAAGGAAAAGGGAACTTGAAGAAAAACGACGCTTGGCTGCTGTTAAACGTTCTTTGGATGGGGGATCTACCTCTTCTCCAGGAAAAAGACTTAAGCTGGGTGAAGTAAGTATAGTTTGTTTTTTAAACAACTTGTCTAATTTCAAAACAACTATTCATTTCAAACTTTAATGTGATTTCAATGTTCTTTCCAGGATGTTGTTTCAGGAACTGTTGTCGCCACTGATTCTCTTTTGCAAGCATTGGGAATTCAAAATGATTTGGATGAAGATGAAGGCAGTACGAGTCAAAAGACGACAGCTAAAGGTAAAGAAGAGAAGGTATGGGAAATATTGAATCGCATTCCCAGCAGTGTGTCTCAGGACGGACGTGGCGATGGAAAAGTCGCACCATCAGCAATTTACTTGCCGAAACCTGGGGAGCCTGGAAAGTATATTTTAGTAATGGGAGATCAGAACCAATCCGAGTTAGTTCTGAATAAAGATGGAACTTTCAGTACATCAATTAAGGTAGAGGCTGGTGATGATGACGATATCCAAGTGTTGTCACAAACAACCAAGAAGTATGCATATACACCTGGGACTAATAAGAAGAGACCCGGAAGACCCAAGAAAGCAAAGGTAGCACAGCTGCAGCAGCCTTCAGTTTTTATGCATGACGAAACTACCACGGATTCACAGCAAAATCTAGACGAGCCTTTGTCTGGGAAGCGTCGGCGTGGTAAGTTGCCATCCAGGTGGAACGACTACATTGTTGAAAACTTTGACGAAGCAATCACATCCAATGCGGCTAAACCTAAATTGGGCAAGTTCTCTGAATCCGAGATTGATCTTTCTGGCGACAGCAACTTCGAAGATAACTTGTCTGCTGCATTTGAAGATGATGACGATGATGATATTCTTCCTGACGGTACCTCTAGACGTGCAAACAAAGGCATTCTTAAATTGCCTCGACCCGTGGTAATTCCTCTTGGAGGTGATGCCCCTGTGCAAGGGGTCACGCCAGAACTGTGGAAGTTCCCATCGACAAAGAAACGAGGACGGCCCAGGAAGTTTGAACCTCAACGTCACATCATTGTGCAGAACATACCTCCCAGCACCTTCAGCTCTCCACTTGGTGTGAAGCCAGAATTCCGCCAGAGGACTTTGACGGTTACCCCCATATTCAAAACGAACACTGTCCTCTCCAGACCCATTGCACCCAGACCTGAACCCGGCATGAAGACCCTTCTCACCGGCTCTGGCGAGAGAATACTCGTGTCCGAATCGGGTGATGAAAGTTCCCTGCTTGCCGATGTAGACACTGGGAACTCTTCCCTGGACGCAAGCATCAACTATCGGGAACTCATCCAAGACCCCAACTTCAGCCCGCTTAAGAAGTCCACACCCCGCAAGGCTTTCCAGTTCAGTCCCGACGTGTTCCATCGTATGCCAAGCACTCGCGGTAGAGGCCAGGGCATAAAACGCCGACCAGGGCGCCCACGGAAAGAAGACCAGCTGAGTCGACTGACCAATGGCGGGTACTTAGGGGCGACTCTCAGCGAGTTGATGACAAGGAAGAGCTCCATCGTGAGCCGTAAGATCAAGGAAGAGCGTGAGATTAAGAAGAATAGGGTGTTTGTGGTGATGCAGGATGGTACGATGGTTGAGGTGAGTGGCAATGACCGGCAAAAGGCTGTGATGAAGGCCACTGCAAAGGTGGAGGCTATAAGGAGGAGCGTTGGCCGCATCAGGGAGATCGAAAAGTCCAAGTACATGGAGGATGATGACGAGGATTATGATGATCCTAAAAAGCCTGGTGCACGATATGCCTATGCTGTGAGTATTAGATTTTTTTAATGCTATTATAAAACTTGGTATAAGTGTTAAAATTCTTCAGGCTATTTTATTACACACCTGTTGTAAATTTGACGTTTATATGATGTGTTTACAAAATATATGAAAATTAAAACTTGTATTTGTTACATGCTTATAATAAGTTTGTGATTGGGCCGGGTATGGGATTTTTCCAGGAACAATCGGAAGTTCACATATTTAATTTTGTTGAATGACTTATTTCTGCTAATAAATTAAAGTAATGTGCTTATTGGTCAGCATGAATATAAAATTTCAACTGATAAAATTTTGATGTGACTAATCACATTCTGATTGCATTAAGAAGTAATTTTAAGTTTTTAATTATAGTTTTGAAATTTTTTAATCCACTATAGTTTGCAATTGATTATACTGTTTGGTTATTTTTCTATATATCAAAATACTTTTTAAACTTATTTCATATTTTTTTTTGCTAGCTTAAAAAACGAGGCGACACAAGACCCGCTCTAGAAGACTGCACCCTAGAAACCATTGATGACTACAACGCCATGATTCTCCCTAATTCAGTGCAACTTGTAGAAAGCGAACTCCCACTGAGCGAGGCTGACAACTGCGACAAACTATCCGGAATGTTCCTGTTCCGTCAGATATTTTCTTCATACGACAACACCCTCCAGTGCCTGTTTTGTCGCAACAAGTACTCTCTTCGCTTCCCAGCTGACCTTGAAAAGCACTACCACGTCATCCACGAACTGGCAGTCCACACAAACAAGGCAGAGTTCAACGAGAACATTGTCTTTGTCTGCGTTCCATCTGATGTCAACGAGGAGACCACCCTGAACTCCGGATGTCGTTTCTGCGACACCACCCTAAAAACTCTTTCCGAGGTCAGAGACCACTACCCGAACTCGCACAACAAGACGGTCAGGTTGGTTCCGGAGTCGGACGTGACCGAGATTGGTAATTTCTTCTATTGCGGGCTGTGCGGCCATCCTTCGGCCGATTTCACCAATCATCACCAGCATATGAAGGCCATGCATAGAATGCAGACGTATGTCTGTCGGTATTGTACTTACTGTACTTCCAGGCCCAGCCGACTCAGGACTCATGTGAAGCAGAGGCATTTGCAGGATCAGCCAGGTCCGCATTTGCAGTGCTCGGTTTGTTCGGTTTATGTCCATGGAAAGGACAGGTTGACAAAGCATATTATGCTTTCTCATGCTGTACAAACAGGTAACTTCCAACAACATTGTTTTACTTTTAAAACAATATATTTTTTATATAATTTTTTTCTTCATTCTGTTTTTATTTTTATATTTTTTTTTTTTCAAACCTATTATATGTAACATTAAATGGCATAGAATTATTTATTTAATTTGCCATATAGTTCAAATTACATTTATTTTGTTTCCACTAAAAACTATAAAATTTAGTGGCATTGTAACTATTAGAATTGAAATTTTCTTAAAGAATATAAAGTTCTATTTTCGTTTAGGTGACATTTAAAAAAAATCATATAAAAAGAAAATTGTTTCATATTAATTAAAGATTTTAGTGATAATTAGCCATTTAAATTTTAATACATTATCCGTTAAATATGTTTTAAAGTTTCCCGATTTTAAAACTTGAGAGTTGTGGGGGACTTAGTCTACTGACAAACTTCTGTTAATTTACCTAGTAACAATTGCTATAAAAGTGTCAATATCTCTATATTCATTCTACTATGATTTACTGCACCTTCTGATCAGTTTAAATTATTGTTTGTGTAATTGCATTATCTAGAGCTCATTGATTAAGTATTTTGATATATAGAAAAATATTTCCATTAATTAAGTTTCAATTGCTTTGTCTAGGTCCAAAAACATGGTCTTGTGCTAAGTGCCTTTATCCTTATGGAGATCCTCATGAGTTGATGAACCACATACCAACTTGTCCAAAACTGCAGGCTAATTCAGAAGCCAAAGCGAATGATGCATCTGGCAACGCAACCAGCGTCTTTTATAAATGTAATCATTGTCCACTTACTTTCTCATCAGAGGAAGAAATTAAGGTATAACTTTTTTATTTATTTGATATAAATATTTTAAACAAAAGTATATATATTTATTTGTTAGTTCGCATTGCTTGGAAAGTGTTGATTAATTAGAACAAAATTTTGCACTTTAATGTTAAGTAAGTTTTCATCAGTGTTGCTATAAAACTTGAATTAACAAGTATCTAAATTTTTCTCATTGAGCTGGAAGCTGTAATTGCAAAATATTTAGTAATTTTATTAACCCACTGCAAAATGAGGGAAATATCAAAATTGAATTGTCATTTGTAAAAAGGGGATACATTACAAAATTCAAATTTCACAGGAGAGATAAAAAGGTGTACCACTTTAATTGTAGTGCTCATAAACTAAAGGAAAAAAACTAGATAATTAATATTATAATTATAAAACTACTTATATTTCAAGCAATTCATGAGTTTTGTTACTGCCAGAGTTTTCCAAAAAATTCGACCCAACAATCAAACGCACATTAAGAGATGTGTATAAAAATTTCTGTTGGCACATTACGTTATTGTTCGTCTCCTCACAGGTGTCTCTACCAACCAGAAATTGTATAAAGGTGATATGTGCAGCACATGTCACCTTTTCGCAAAGTTTTGGATATTAGACCATCCATTTTTAGACCTCCTTCTTCACCATAATTTTAATAATAATAAAAATAGTAAATTTTTTTCAAAATTGACTATTTTTATGATCCTAAATGCTGGTAAAACTGGAGATACAAGGATGCAAAAGTATGGTTTTGGTTAATGAATTGTATATCAAAAGATTGTTTAATAAGGAAAAGTATCTTTCTTTAAAAAATGAATTTACTTCCGATTAAGAACACACTGAAGAGAATATTCAATTTATCCTTTATTGATATTATTTAAAGTGAACATTCAACATGACTAGGAGAAAGGCTTGAATAGAGGGATATCACGTTAGAAAAAAGGACTATTCCTGTTTTATGGTTTTTAGTTGAGTTTGTTCGACACAAGAATATAGCATGTTTATTAACGTAGAAATATTCATGATCGTCAAACAAACTTAAAAAAATGTGCTATTTTCATAATTTTTTTTGTTCATGAAAACTTTTACATTCTTCATATTCACTAAACGCGATGTGCTGCAATCTCTTTTGAAATGCTTTTAATCTATTTGCAGCTGATAAATATAAATGCTTAATTTTCACTGCCTTCTATTTCATCATGATTTGCTTTGCATTACCTAACAAAATTACATTATTATTTATTTATTTTTCAAAAATATAATTCACGAAATTGAATCTTGAGACTTGTCTTTAATGGACACTTCAAAGAAGATTGTGGCTTGCGATTTGTTCAGCATTAAAATTTTATTTAAATGCTTATGTATTATTTTTTTTATATATAACACTCTCTCTCCCTAAAAATAATATTTGAAAGATTTTCAAATTTACTATTAAATTGTCTTTTGTAAATTATAATGATTATTCTGAAGACTTGAACTTAAGAACAGAAAAAGAAAGAAAAGCTGCAATATATTTTATTTGTGTATGTGTATAATCTCTATAAAGCATTAACATTTACTTTTTGTTCCTATTTTTCGTGTTTAACATTCCTATTTTTACTACTATTTTTTTCTCAAATATGGCTTTGGTCTCTGTCAAGGGTTAGAAAAGCTTGGTGACATTGGTTTTTGTTTCGTTTAAAAGAGATATTTTCAAAATAGTTTTTTAAAAACTTGATAAAATTGACATTGTTTCAATCTGCAGATTTGTAAGCTGCAATTGACAGAAATCAAAGTTGGTCACAGGTTAAAATCTTTTTAATAATTTCTGTTTCTTCCATCATCTCAGAAACACATGGCTGAAGGCAATCATGTCCCCGGAACTCCTGAAGAAATCATCCCCTCCAGCATGAACATGCATGACACAGGAAAATGCGATCCAGCGAACTTTGACCGCAACACCTGCTTCCTGTGCTGTATGAGGTTCCCTACTGTAGAAATGTGCAGGAAACATCAGCATCATGTCCACATGAGATGGGTGTCCAAGACTTCTGTGGATTATTCTAAAGTGGTTTCAGGTAAGGATATTGTGTGCTAGAAATATATTTTAATTATTACTTCTGTATTAGCTTATTTTTGTTAACTCACTAATGTCCAAGCGATTTTCATAATTGTAAAGTTGTTTCCTCTGTTTGAAACTTGATTTTTTTTTTCTGCAAACTTTTTATATTTCTTTAACTATTTTATTGCATTTGAAAGATATTGGTTTAATATTCTTCCCTATGCCATTAGATTTGATAAATATCATGAACTGGATTTTTGAATTTAAAAATTTCATGAATTTAAAAATTTTCTACTTCAATAGAAAAACTGAAAATCCCTGGACAGGATAACATGCCCTTGAGCTAAAGAGATATCTTGCTAGAAAAGTATTCATGATGATTTACTTTATAATAATTGATCAATAAATAATAATAAAATTCGAGGGCTAAATTAAATTTGATACTAAAATCTAATAATAGCTCTTTCTACACTTTTCTTATTACACTCTTTTATCAGATAATCTCAACATACCTAAGGAATGTACAGGGTTGCCATGCACCTGGAATTACCATTTTAAATAAATAATTTTTCAAATTGAAATTTCTATAAAACAAAGGGAACTTTTCAAAAGTTTAAAGGAATATGTTCTGTAATAATATTTTCATCGGCAACTATATAACTTCCTTTTCTTTACGAAAATATAAATTTGCATTATTGCTGATTTTTTGATTTTATATATATTTTTCTTATTTAAATCATTGGTGTCTAAAAACTTCTTTTCTTGTTCCCACAGGCTTTTCAAAGAGCGACAATGAAGGCGAAATTGGCCAGGCAATCCAAGAGATCCAGTCCAACAACGTCCTGGAAATGTCCCTCCACCAGAACGACCCAGCGTCGCTGATTAGCAACCTAGAGCAACTCTCCCACGTCAACGGCCAACAGATCTTTGCCCAGGGAACGTCCGAGACAGCCGAAGGGGAGCAAGCGGTCACAGTCTCCATCAAAGAGACCCTCCCAGGTTCAGACTTCGACCTCAACGACCCCGACAAGGCGACCAAAACCTTCGAGGCCATGGACTTCTTGGACATCACTGGGGACAAGAGCGACCATGATGGGGGATTGGTTTTCAACAAAGACATCGAGAAGGAGCAGTCCGAGGTCAGCAAAGAATACCAGCGTCTCGGCGAGTTTGATGTTTCACTGGACGATCTCCCCGACGAGAAGGAACTCACAGAGATCGGTTTCCCTCCGAAAGTCGGTCATTTCTGCCATCTGTGTGATGCGGTCATCAAGAACTATAGACTTTATTATCTCCACATGCACAATCTTCATCAGTTGGAGAAACGCTTCCAGTGCATAATAACGGCATGTGGGAAGACGTTTTCGGAGACGCTCGCCTTTCAGGATCATGCGTTTAGGGTTCATAATCAGAAGAGCGAACACTATTGCAGCATGTGCGATAACGTGTTTGGGGATGATGAAGAGCTACAGGATCATTTGATCAGCTCTGATCATGCAAATAAATACATGCAGGTTCAGGTGAGGTTTACCATAGTTGTTTATTCAATATTTCTAAAAAAAAATTTGTTTTAAAAAGTGTTTAAGCTATGTCATTTTTAATATTTCTAGGTCTTGCCCAATTTCCCTGTCTAAATGGCTAATTTTTTTTAGGAACTTTATTTTGGGGATACTGTGTAAAACTTAGAAAGTCATTCTTTTACTTAAATTTAAGGTTTAAAAATTCTAATCAAATGCATATACTAGCTTATTTATTAAAACAATATGTGGATTTTAAACTTTTTGTACCCTCTTGTGAATAACTTAAATTTTATAGACTTAAATGATACTTTTCAGTTTCTAATCTCTATATATTTGTGTTGCTGAACAAAATTTCAACATGAAAATTTTTAAAACAAAAATATGAGTGCTTTTATTTTTAATAAGTTCGCATTTTAAAATGTTCATGCTTTTCTTTTTAAATATATATTTGGAAATATGATTAACAATACTAACAAGGCAAGTTTGGAGTAAATTATATTTTCCCTAAGTTTTCCAACAATAAAATGCTTGGTGAAAGGTTTTTAATTTAACATAAATGTTTTATAATTATACTATATCTAGTGTTGAATCTAATTGATTCATATTTGCAATGCTACACTTGAGTATTTTCATGGCAAAATACTTTTGCCACTTGTAAAAAAGAATACAATTTTGACATTTCAAATATTGGCATGTTGAACAGGAATAATGTTGGGAACTAAAATTGTTATAAGACAATAAGTTCATCATATCAATGTTGATAGTTGTCCTTTAAATGTATATATTTATAATAAATACATGTTATTTTTAGGAAAAATACAATAGGACCGAGCCTCGAAATCATAGGTGTAAAGTTTGCCATAGTTGGTTTGGTTTATTTGCCACATTTGTTAAACACATGGAAACAGAAGGCCACAGTTATCAGTGTCGGGAATGTGGTCTACTTTTCGTGCAACCTGGTCCCAGACGAAATCACATTCAAAGTATTCATCCAGAAATTGCTAACATTTGTGAGGTAAGGCTAGTTTTTGAATGACAGCTCAATTTTTATTTGTTATTATCCTATTTATTTCGTGTTTCTTTTGTCTGAAGTGGAAATATATTTCATTATGAACACTATTAACTGTTAATGAAATTTCTATATTTTTACTAATAGAGAATGAAAATAAAAAATTGAAAGGACGAAACAAGTATAATCATTTAAAAATATTTTTTCATACCTTTACAGATAGTAACAATTTTTTAATGTTGGGCAATTTGTAATACAATTTTATTTATTCCAGTTTTACTTAATGTACTTACTTAATGTTACATAATGTAATATTTTAAATAGCATTAATGGGTTGTTGATGATGGCTCATACCTATATTTATCTAATTGTATTCATCTGTCATTATTAGAGCTGCAGTTTAGTTTAATTTTAATCAATATAAGTAAAATTTTCATGTTGCTATTCCAACAAGTATGTAATGTAAAAAATATGAACTCCAATTTTTCTTTTACAATTAGTTAACAATACACTTATTAAAAGTTTTGGATTTTAAATTAAAAAAAAAAAAAAAACTTGCATTTCCAAAAGATGTTTGCTTTTAAATTTCCCATACAATTGAAATAACTATAGATTGTATAATTTGAATATTTATTCAAAAAATTGCCTTTCTTACCATTTTTAGAAATTAAAAAGTGCATTATGGCTTTGTCTAACAGGAATATTATTGAAATATTAGTATCTTATTTGGTTTAATGTTTTTCTTTCAGATTTGTGGACTCAAACTGAATAATTCTCAAGCATTGTGGAGTCATTTATCTATTCATAACATTGTCCACGAATGCCCTAAGTGCCACAGGCGGTTCTTACAAAAAGAGCAGCTAGTTGCTCATTCTGAAGTTCATGCGTAAGTTTTCATCTATTTAAGAAATATAATTTATCGTTGAATGGTTTCAAACAATTAGTTTTTCATATATAGGTTGCTTTATTTCTTAATTTAAT
Organism: Troglohyphantes excavatus; assembly: GCA_963932185.1. Taxonomy (NCBI): domain Eukaryota; kingdom Metazoa; phylum Arthropoda; class Arachnida; order Araneae; family Linyphiidae; genus Troglohyphantes; species Troglohyphantes excavatus. Next base: position 12,627,292 of record OZ010666.1, on the reverse strand, counting down.
TAAATAAATAAAGGCCAAGAATTTTGTTTTAAAAAAAAAAGGAGCTAAAGTTCGATTTATTTTTGTTGGTGTACAAGTTTTGCATTGAAAAGGACTTAAATCAATAGAGTTTGGGTTTTTAACAATGATAATGAATTTTTCCTATATTTGGCAGTGTAAAATTATTATTTCTCAAAAAAAATACTTGAAGTTCTGCTTAATTGTAAGGAAATTTGTCTTTAATTTATCCCTGTGTTGCTAGGCACAGAGGACTCGTAATGAAAATATTTTGCAGTAAACAAATTAACACCATACATGCTAATTTGCACGGATTGTCTGTACTATGCACATATTTATTTTAGCCATTTTGTATGGTTGTACTATTGGCTTATAAAATTTTACAGAGTTCAAGGAATTTTAACTGTTCAAAAATGACTTTTGATCTCAAAAAAAGGTCAAGAGATCAATATATAAAAACAACAATGCTTTTTAAAAATATTTCATCAAATTGTCTTATTTAATAGAATATTTGTCAAATTTGGTAATAGAAAAACAAAGTTCATTATTTTGTACTTTTAAATGTATTTTTTTAAAAATTTTGTGTTTTTAAACACAGGCCCCCTACTCCATGTCCTTGGGAAGGATGCAATCGAAAGCTAGCCACCAAGGTCGGTCTGTTCAATCATTTGAGGATGCACAGAGGAGACACAGATTTCAAGTGCTCCATTTGCCAGAAAGGTAAGAAAATAAGGCTGCAGAATCACCATGTCATTTGTTTCTTATTGGGAGATACTTTTGTTTATGCTAATCTCGCAATATTTTTGTAGTATTTAAATGTTTAATTTTTTTTATATATTTACATTATTTCTAATTTTCAAAAAGTTAAATAGATATGTTCGCTTATTTACAATTCTAGCAATTTATGCCATTACTAATAGGCAGCTTTAAAAATAACTAAGAGTTATTAATTTTTTGTATTTGTTCTAGTTATACACAACTATTATATCTCTATTAGATATGTTTAAATAAACAGTTTTCTTAGAATAATCAATTTTATTTAGTTAATAGTTTAGTGAAATATTGAATAATTTCATTCGTTGAAATGTGTAACTTTATGAATTATGTATTTGATTAGGTTTCTTTAAAAAGAAGACACTGGAAAGCCACATGAAAATACACGATGAAAGAGCTCCATTACAGATGCCTTCTAATAGAGGTAATTTTAGGAAAAGTCTGCTTATTTGGAGGCTTTTAGAAAATTTAAAAATTCAGATTTTATTTTAAATTTTAAGTGCTGTTAAAGGGTGGTTGCCTTTAAGCATGTAGTGCATCAAAATACAGCTGATTAATTTTATTTAAAAAAAAAACTAAAAGAAAGAAGAGATTGTCTGCTGTCAATGAAAATGGGGTAAAAATTGTATTTGGAAAAAGCTAGGTTTTTGTGATTTAGTGTATCTGTTAATAGTTTTTTTTAAAATAATTACCCATCTTGGTAATTTTTTGTTTTTAAAGTCCTCTATAATTTTTTGCTCATTTTCTAGTTAAGTTGCTGGATTATAAGCTACAATTTTTTTTTATCTAAAAAAAAAAAATTACAAATAAATTAACGCATATAATGGGGACTTTTTGTTATTATTTTGAATGGGGCTAAGGCAGGATTACAAACAGATTGAGTACATCTGAATTCCATTTTAATGGATAACTGTTCTAAAGCAGTTTGCATGTTTTAATGGGTTTATCGTTGCTTGAATATTTATTCCTTTCAACGTTTCAGGACGCAAGAGTAATGTGATGATGGGTCGTGGAGCCCACGTAGACATGAGCCAGCATGTAGAAGAAATACAGATTGAGCAGGCTGAAGAGTCGATCGACTCCAATCCAACTGAAATGATTCAGTTAGTCTGTGCTGGCTGCATGCGGCCATTTGAGTCTGAAAACCACTTTCAAGCTCATGTCTGTACTGGGCAATCAACGTAAGTAGATTATTGATATTGATTTTGCTCAAAGTTTTTTTCATTCATGTATAAAATTACTGCACTTTTTTGTACTTTTAAATATTTTTAAAACAAATTTTGTTAGTGTACTATTAATATATGAATTTTATTAACAATTAACTTTTAAAAAAGACAATTTCCTATTCTGGTTATAACTAGAATTACTTGTTTTCAGAAGCTTGATTACAGTTTTGAATATCTAGTACTCTTAATTAACTTCTCATATGAATACAATATATAAATTAACTTATGAGTTTAAAAATGAATCATTTGATTTTAGCTTATCACCACAAATCTTTACCTTTCTTGCCAAAATAATTAACAGTAATTATTCATTCTTAATGTCAGTTTATCTATTTTTAAATATGTCTAAGCTTTTATCACAATTTAATTAAAAAAAAAAAGTTGGCTGATAAATGTTTTCAAAGATACAAATTTTGAAAGCAAAATAAAATTATACTGGGATATATATAGTAAATACAGTTCAGCTGACTAAAAAAACCTGATACATTTTTGTAATTTTTTTTTTCTTTAAAATTTGTACAATTATATGGACCTTTTGCCCTTGTCCTTGACATGTTCCTCTGAAAATCTATATTCTAATTATAAAATATATAAAAATTAATACAGATAAACTACTTGTAAAAAGGAGGTAATAGTGCCTAAAAGGAGTGTCCCTTGTCAGGAAATCTTAGAATTATCAGGAAGAAGAAATTGTGAATTGTCTAGAAATTGTGATAGAAAATTTATATTTCTAATTATTCTTTAGGAAATATTTTTTGAATTTTTACTCAGTTTTATTCATCTCTCCATTATTGACTTTACTTTCTTCATGATATTTAAACTTTAAATTCTAGACTCTATACTTTACAAGCTTGGTACTTTCAGGTAATACATTTTAACAGGCTTCAATATTAAATTTTTGTAAAAAAATATCAGTTAGTTTGGAATGCAATTCTCTTAGCACATAAAACAGACAATATATGAATAAGGAAAAGGGTTGTCACTGTTTTAAATTGCAGTGACAACCCTACATACGAAGTTGGGCATTGAGCTACTTCATATATGGAAACAGTAAAAAAAAAAGCCTTTATTTTCTATGAAGTTCATTAATTTTTATATATCAGTTGACTGATATGAATTAGGGTTTACATTTGGTGAGAAGTCAAATATCAAAATATGATGTACAGATCTTATTTGAATTTGAAAATGGCATACCTATTAATGCCACTGCACTATTTATAAAGATCTCATTAAAAAAACCGAGTATAAATATGACAATGAAATGAGGAAGGGACTCTTATTATTATAAAATATAATTTTAAAATATTAGTCTAAGGCCGATAAATTTATCTTTTTTTCTTTTCTGTATGTCTTACATTTATATAATATAAAAAAAAGTTGATTTAAAAATAAAATTTCAAGGACATGAGTTAACATTTGCATTTTTCTTACGTTAAATTTATTTTACAGTGCTGATGGCCAAGGGCAAGTTGTTGTCACCACTGGACAATCCGTTTTTGGACAGGACCACCAAATTATCGTTCAGACAGGAAACGGAGCTGATGGAACTATCGATGCCGACCAATTAGTCGCCACTGCCCACCAAACACTGGCCACCTCACTCAACCTGTCATCCCAGGAGTTTGCTGAACAGCTGGCCAGGGTGGTTGCAGAAGCAGCAGGATCAGGGGGGCCTGGCCAGGTGACCGTATCGATCGCCCCCAGCGCAAAAATGGACGAGGCCGGAACTGTGTCTGTCAGCATTCCTGAGTACGAAGACTCCACAGGAACTGCTGTTGTGACGGATGATGGAACAGTGGTCTTCAGCCAAGAGGAAAATCCAAATTCTATGATCGCTCACCAACTGGTTGATGCAGTAGATCAAATGCACGCCAATGAGATAGTCACGGATGAACACGGAAATCAAACCATTGTAATCAAGACCGAGAATGGAGAGAACATCATGCTCCAGCAAGAGGCAACCACCCTCCTAGAACAGAACAAGGAAGACTCGCAGCACTCCAACGAGCAAACAGTCTTTGCCCTGGATGCTGACGGGCAACAGGTCTTGGTACCTGTAGAGGAATCGCAGGATGGACAAACGAATCTTGTATTCCAGCAGGATGCCACAGAGGAATTTGTGGCCCACCTGGCGAGGAATCAGGCCGAAAATCAACAGGGAGGCGAGAATATCCTTGGAGAAGGGGAGGACAACCAGATTGTCATGATGGTCGCCGACCAGGACGGGGAGAACCAGCAAGGAGTCCCGATCCAGCTGCAAGGAGGAGGAGGAGACCAGCCCTACACTAGCGCAGCGCTCCTCAAAATCCCCACGGCTGACGGCGGTCACCAGATGCTCATCATCCCCATTAGTTCTGGCGAGAATGGGAACAGCACCATCACCCTGCCGCAAGGATACACGCTCGGTGGGGACGATGCCGATGGCAATATCACCCTGGCATTGGACCCGAGTCAGATGACTTTGGGGGAGGATGGAGAACCGCAGCAGTATATGTTGCCTTGTGATGCAGATGGACAGGTTAGCCTTGAGAGCTTGTTGCAGAGTGCTAATGTTGAAGGACTGCAGACTGAAGGGTAAACTGTTGCTCTGTACCATGTTCAGAACTCGTGGAGAAAATTGTAACCCTCGCGTACATCTCTGCATTCTCATGTAACTCGGCCTACTTCCTTCCTGTATAATTATGTTTTGTAGCATGAATTTAGTTTATTGTAATATAATCATTCCTGGAATACATTTTCTAACCAAAATGGTGCGTACCTCTTCCATTTGTTGGTTTCCTTACAGAAATATTCACATAATTTACGGATATTCAGACGGCGAACATATTTTTACAGTTTTGCTAATTTATTTATCATCTTTAGTGTTTGCTCATGTTTCATTATTAAACTGTATGCATACTATATTAGTATCTATAAATAATTGTACATAAAAGTTATCTACAGAGTTTTAACTGCTCATCATCTTTAACATTTGGAACGGCATTTTGTGCTGCAAACTTAGTTTGAAGCTCAGTCGCACATAAAGACTTATGCACTTTAGTTTATTTTGCTTTTGGGTGTTTATCTTGTACTAATTCATGGAATGACATAGTGCATTGAAGTTGTAATTCATTTTGTTTTGACTTAAGGAACCCACTTTGTAACATTCAATAAATCATGTAAATATTGCTATCTTTTTACTTTAATTCACTAAGTATTTTTTAATTCCGAAAGTTAACTACCATAAAACCTGCCGTTGGTGAGGACAATATATTAAGGGAGTTCAGAATATTCTACTTTATTCTTTAAATCTGGAGTACAATTATAATTTTTTTACAATTGTACTTGTATGTACATATTATTATTGCACAGTCAATTTTATATTCAATATATTTAATTAATTTTTTTTTTCACTGATAAATGAAAGTTTATCAATTTTACAAATAAAAAAAACCTTTAATTTTTTAAAATTATTATTTGTAGTCTTACTTTTTCAAAACCATTTTGTACACCAAAATTGTAATTTTAGATGCCTGCCTATTTCATATGCTGACTATATACCAATATATATACGAGTTGGCCTGCCAAGTAGGGCAAGTCTGAAAACAGTTTCTAGATAAGGACGTTTAAAGTATGCTATTCGTCTTGGCTATGATGTTAAGTGGAATGATATTCGACTCATTATTGTCAGCCTATTGAACTAGGACCAAACCAATCGGACAAATTATATTTAAAAAAGCTGCCTTGTCATAGAAAATGTTAGTTTGTTTTTGAATTTTTGTGACATGGCACTATTTCACTTGGCAGTCGAAGGTCTATTATTTGGCCAAGTTGTATGGGTCCTAATTCAATAGGCTGCCCAATAATGAGTTGTAGTGTACTTTAAATTTGTTTCGGGTAAAATAAGATGTACTTTTAGCATTTGATTATTTTTAGAAATAATTTTTTTGCTTTCAGGCGCTAATTTAGTTAATATGTGATAGCTTTATTACTCAAGTTTTTCAAGGTAAAAGCCTAAGGCTTAGAAATAGACTTAAAAGTTCTTTTTTTTAAATACATTTATAATAATCTGTTAAACAAAGTAGTTTGTATTAAAATACAAATACAACGTTAAAATATGCAATAAAAATCTGTATAATCCGGATTTTTATTGCGTATTTTAACGTTGTATTTGTATTTTAATATTTTTAACGCAATGTTCTATAAGACGAGTTTTTATCATAAAGTAGTTTTTATTGAGTGATTAAAAAAAATATTTTGAAGCAGAAAATTTATTTATTTTTGCAAAATGTTGCTAATGTCACATTTATTTTTTCTCGAAAGTTTCGACTTTTTATAAAACCTCGCAATGTTTTTTTTTTGTCAACAATATAATGTTTCTAAACAAAACATTTCAAAGCATTAACTTACTTAAAAAAAATTAGCAATACATACAATATTTTTAACGGAATATTGCTAATATAAGGGTACTTTAATTGTATAATAAGTTTTATTACTTGTAACATAAGAAAATATAGAAATTTCTCTACAAGTCTATTTTAAGAGTTTTTTTTAAACTGCAAAAAATGTTATTTTTTTAACCTTTCTTCCTGTGATACTATAAGTGCCTATCGCAATTGATTGCGAAATTTCTGATTTTATTGTAATAACAGTCCGAAACTACATCAAGATGTTTTCAGATTATATATGGGTTTTTCTAGATTTGATTACGACAATTAGCAATTAAATACAATTTAAGAGTTTTTAACTAACAATAGTTGATAAAATGGAAGTTTTAAATAAAAAAATTCACATTTTTGTGATACCCGTGCACTATGTTTACAATACAATTTCAATTAACATAATTCTGTGATACTCTACAGAAATGTTTAAGCAGATATGGAGTTCAATTTCCTAATGGGCCCACAAAAATAATGACATTTGTCAAATATTGTATCTAAAGCAATGCACGCTTTACACATTGTCAGTTGTCAATGACAACTTTAAATTATATATATTTTTATAACGTTGGGAAAACTCCACTCTTTGACATTCCTAATGCAATGATTGTTAAAATATGGTTTTATTGTTAACGTTAATCAGGAGTCTATAGGAAAAATTTGGTTACGTTAACGGACCCTTTAAAAAGCTTTCACAAACTCTGTATAAATTAAATGTACGAATGAATCCTTTTTAAAATAAAATCCGAGCCGTCTGCCTTTCTTTTATTAAAGGGCTAAGTCGCTATACGCACAGTTAATAACGCATGAATTGAAAATAGCTTTCGCATATTTGTATTTGAGTGAGGGCCCATCACAGCCACTGGGAGGCGGAATCTAAAATTGACCGACATAGCGTGGAAAGGGAGAATCGGTCTTTTTCTAGTAGAGTAAAACCTTTAATTTGGTGTTGCTGCTTGTTTACTTTTCGGTTTTTATAAGCCCACTGCGTGTTGAGCCACCATGAAGCGTTAACATCAGAATTCAAGTGGCACAAGGAAAAGTGATTGTGTAAAAAAATAAAGCGATTAGATGTTAGGATGCCCTAAAATTCAATCACTCTTTAAAAACAATTACTCGAATAAAGATGCAAAGACAAAAGAATCCATTCTAAATGATGGTGCATATTTTAGTTGAAGATATGTCGCTTGCTTTAAAATTAAAACTTTTAAGCTCAATTAAAAAAACTTACATATTTTATATAAAAAAAATTGTCTGATGCTTTGATCATTCAATTAAAAATTGCAAAAACTAAAAATGAGTATTTGCAAAACTGAAATTAGTATTAAATTAATTAAAAAAAAATACATTATAAAGAAAGTTCTATTTTAATAAACTTTTGGAATATTTTGTATATATATTATGTATGTAGTTAATTAAAACAGGACCTTTGTCTTAACATTTGTATCAAGGAATCCATAATTTAGTAAATTTTAGTTTTACAAAACAGGACTGTCTGAAAATTCCCGATTTTAGAACTGAATTTTAATTCACAAACAGGGCTTGATGTAGAAAGTTTATTACTATAGGCCCAATGTCATTTATGAGGTCTCTTCTCACAAAAGGTCTAAAAAAAATTCAAAATCTCAAATATTAAGTGTATTTATCTAAAAAAAACATGAAAAAAAAAATTGACCAAAAGTTATAAAACTGCAATAATAATAACATATTTCTCAGTGTAGGCAACTTTGACAGTTAAATACAAGTTGGGCCCTAGCACGGACCTAATGGTAAATCAGGCCCTGTTTACAACATAGTCAAAAGATTTTTCACAATTTAGCAAATACAGGACCCTGGCTGAAAAGATTCCTGGGTAAATACTTATTGAAGGGAATTGCTACTATAATTTTTTTAATCTATTATCTAAACTGAATGTGTGTATGCGTTAGAAATATGTTTTAATAGTTAAAATTGTGTACTATATCCTACATACTTTATTTAGTAATCAGCTAATGTATTACAACTTTAAATTAGTACATGAATTTGATAATAATGTGTATATTTGAACTATTTATTTAAATGGAAATACTAAAATTTTATCGTACACAAGAGTTTCATGAAAGTTAGTTGATAACATTAAATACAAGTTGCTAGCACTACCATTTAAGTCAGTTAGGTAACACACAAAAAAACATTATTAAAATTTTACAGTATTGTTTAAAGTTATGAAGGATACCTACATAAAGGTATATTATTTTCTTTTCAGAAATATGTCTATTCCATGTATATCTTAATCATGGTTTCCTGCCAAAGTTCAGGATAGTCATCCATGAAAGTCTTCCACTGAGGTGAATGGAAGACTTCTCTTGAATGAACCTTCAAAAAAGTATCTACGTGCGCCCGAAGAAATTTATCTGCATAGTCATGTGCAATGACCATGACATCACACACACTTTCCACAGACAAAGTGGACAAAAGCAAAAGTGAACAACGTCGCTGAAGTGGCAAAACCGCATACTTGTCTGCTGCAGAATACAATTTGCGTATTTCTTCGGCTGACAACCCATTTTCTATCACCTCCAAGTACAGAAATTTCAACATCCTTTCCAGGGTCTGGGGGTCCAAATCGTCGATCTCAATGACACCCGTTTCTTTCTCTTTCATGTCGTTCTCAAACATGGCGCTGAACACAGGGGATTGGACACAGAGGACAAGTTTATGGCAAGGAAACGTCTTTTCACCAGCCTGGATTTTGATGTCACAGAATTTTTTCGTCGAAAAGAGATCTCCAATATTGCTGCTTAAATGTGTTAATTTGGAGTCTTCTTTCTCTTGAAAAATGTGAGGCACATACATAGGTAACTCCAAGTGGTATTCTCTACCCTTGTGAGAAACATCGAACTCACACAGAAGAAACATTGTGTCATCTACGTAGGTATATTCACCGTCAGTAAGGCGATCTATTAAAATAAAGTCAGGAAAATGCCATATTTCATTTGGATTCGAACTAAACAAATGAGAATCCTCTTGGGATGTTTCGTATTCCTTGTCGACGGTGACAACTGTCATCTGGCATTTCACAAAAAGACATTCTTCCATATGAGATCTTGTTTTTTGAATTTCAATCTGAGAATACTCTTTATTTAAATCTTTATCAATGTAAAATGATAGCTTCAATTCAGGAGAATTTTCTAAGCCATTAACTAAATTAATGGAGTATTCTTGAGGACTCTCTTCAAGTTTACTAATTTTCGAGATGGGCCATGAAAGAGATTTCCTCTGAGCTTCAATTCTAGTTGTAGCAAAACATCTATTTTCCAAGGAGTTGGATAGCATAGATGAGTTAATGGAAACTGCGAGAATTTCTTGAGAAAGCATTATATGACACCTGATGGTCAAGACATCTTGAGGTAGGTAGATATTTTTATTATCATAAAGTAACTTCAATTCCAGAAATTGGGACCATCCTTTACCTTTTTCATCAACGGCAGTATCGCTAGCTGAATACGATTTTTCCAATTTACCATCTACAGACTCTATTGCCAAATTATAGCTTATTTTCGTAGCAGTTTTGTTCGTACGATATTCATATTTTACTAGAAATAACGAGAGATAATCATTACTTTCAACTATATTTCCTTTTGGATACAACCATACGCACCATTTAGATTTATCTGAAGTTTTAACAAGGAACGTGGGACTTTCCAACCTCTCCTTATTCTGACGCGCCAACTTACTAAAGTTTTCAACCTTCCAATGGAATGTACATGTATTTTCTAATTGAGTCATGGTTTCAAAACAATACTACACAATATCCTTATTTATTTTACTTTTAAAATGTCTGAAATAGGAAAGCCAACAACACTCTTTTTCAAAAATTGCGAACTGAAACTTTGCTGGATTCCTGCTACACTATTTGTATACTTTTTTTTGACCATCATGTATGGTTTCAGTGCATTTTAATATTTTGGTAGGCCAATGAAGGGAGTTTCACGGCGAAAAGAAGACTGCTGTTCCAACAGAACATGGAGAAAAATCCACGATGCCGAAGAAGTTCCATAGGGTTAGCATGGAGCATTAGCTCCTGTACTATAATTTTAAGTTTTAGTCTTTAAGTAATACTTCAATATAGAAATATTTACTACATACACTGGAATTGGTTTGGTTTGGTTAATTAACGTCGCACTAGAGCTGCACAGTGGGCTATTGGCGACGGTTCGGAGCCTATCTCGAAGGAAAGACCTGGGAACGATGCCTCGTATTTTTGAACCATGGTCAGATGACGAGGACAACACCTGAGCTGGCACCCAACGCCTTCAATAGACGCTACATACACTGAGATATAGATTGTACTAATCGTTTATGAATTATTTTTGAGTTGAAATAAAAGTATTTTTCCGTATTTTGTTGTAATTCTAATTATACACAAATATAATATAAGTATTTCTGTATTTAAATTTATTCATATATAGAATAAAAATATTACTTATTTGGTTTGGTTTTGTTAATGAACGTCGCACTGGAGCTGCGCAGTGTGCAATTGGCGACGGTTCGGGGTCAATCTCGAAGGAAAGACCCGGGAACACACACACATTCATACATGCACCTCGTTATTTTATAACCATGGTCAGATGACGAGGAAACACCTGAACTGGCACCCAACGCCTTCAATAGACGTCGGGACTTTGGACCCCGATCAGATTTATCGTGCACCAGTCCCGTGCCGTATACACGCCAGTATAATTTGTTGGATATTCTGGACGACTTTCTAGTATTTTTGTAGCGAAGCTGGCAACCCTCCGATCGCAAGATCACTACTTTTTTACTTTTCTATGTCAAGTCCATTTCAGGGATTCGAACCACTAATCCTCTGATTAGTAGCTGAACGCCTTACCAACTGAGCAACTGGGGCACATTACTTATTTGGAAAAAACAAATATTATAAACAAACTTTCCCATAATTGCAAGCGTAGCGACTAAACAAACAAAAGCAAAGTTGTCTGCTGTAGGGAAGAAATCGAAACTACTAGTAAGTTATTATGTTGATACGTCACGTGAAACTCTCTTATTACATCCAAGACTTATAAGGAATTGAACCCAGATTCTCAGGCACTGCAGTCCAGAGCCTTATCCGTTAAACTATTATGGAGACTTGCAAAAGTTATAAACTGAAGAAATGTTAAAAGAGGGTGTCAAAAGAATGAGAAGTAAGGTAATTGAGTTTTAATAGCTCATTTTCCATTTAAGCAATCGACATCATATAATGCGGAAAACCATCTTCTGAACAACTATATTAAGTTTCTCATGTCGCTTTGTTGAGATGGCTTAATCAGAAGCTGAGATTAGTACTAGTTAAATCACACTGCTCATTTTTGAGAGAGTAGTTACGGTTGCTTAAATTTGAGTACGTCATCGCGTCATTTTAAAGTATATTTTTTTACAGTGCTCCTTTCGTAAATGGGGGGCACTTTTCTGCTTCTAATTTTGTGAATCTTTTTTATAAATTCTATGAATTTAAATATTTATCGTTCTTAAATATTTGAAATGAAGTTCAAATTTGACAGAATTCATTTTAATAAAATATAAAATAATTCAATCGTCCTATTCCTAAATTCCTCTGGTGCACTCTGTAAAATTAGCGTAACATTTTTAAATCACACTTTGTTCGTATTAAATTGTATTTCTGCATCTGGTATAAAGCAAAGTATGTTGATTTAAACACTAAACAACACACGTTGCTTAATTACAATTCTAAAAATAAAAATTAATGCGATTTTTTTTAAATTTATAAATCGAAGTGCTATAGTTTTCCTCTTTTATTTTTATGTGGTAGGGGAGTATACAAATTCCGCCTTTCGACATGTAAATTAAATTCCGGCGATAACCGTTAAGAAATGTGTAAATTCTACCTAAAAATCTTATTTTGATACCTTGATGAGTTAAATGCCGCCAATATAAAGAAGCTACCTCGTGGCGTTTTATTCTGGTGTAATGTACTTTTTTTCGTAAAAGAATGGATATTTCTAGTCACTTTCTGAAAATAAATAATTACATTTTGACCCACCGCGCTGCTCTTAAACAGCTGGTACACCCTTGAAGCAGAGACATTCCATCTGAGCAGTCAGTTTTGTCCTCTCAACTTTCTATTGGATAGCAGTTTTGTTAATTTCGTATAAAATAGTTTTTTTCATTGAAATGCCTATATTCTTCGAATATTAAAAAAAACCGTGCTCTACTCTGCAAATAATGAAAAAAATCTTGTATATTATAATTTTAAATATACGGTTAAACAATGTATTTTATTTAGTATTTGCAGCACAATAACTTACATGGTTGCCAACGTTGGCTTAATAATATATTTGGCTACAACATATTAGCGAGAAAGAGAAGATAACGTTTGCAGCGGAGTTTACCTATCAAATTACAAAAACAAATTGCGGCGGAAATTGCATATACCGATTTATTGAGAATATTGTGGAGCATAGGCGTAGGAAGTAGGGAGGCTGGGGGTGCTCGAGCCCCCCTAGGAATTATTTTGAAGGGGCTCAGCCCCCCTAATATTATACTATTTTTTTTAAAAAAATTACTTAAAAAACAAATTGTAGAAATAGAAAATTCCTACAAAAAGGCATTCGAAAGAAAGCGTCCCTTATTTATTCTAAACGTGTTTTAAAGTGGGGAGAATTTGCTTTGAAAGCTACAACGCTAAAGCTTTAAAGAGTAATTTTAAGAGAAATGTAAAAAATACGCTTTTAAATAAAAAAAAATATTATTTGTGGACATTTCATAAATTATAATCGTATTTCCCATAATTTATTCCCTTTGAAATAATAAACCATCAGATTCATGCACTATTTTCTAAACAGCTTATATAGTTGAAATTTCTTCTTTTAGAAAATTACATTTTATAGAAAGTTAAATAGAGACGAATTCCTCAAATCTGAAAACATTCATATTTTAGCGTACAATACGGACATTTGAAATTACTATTAACCTTTTCCTGGTTACTTTATGTTCTAAAGCTGTCCAACAGTGGCGGCCCGTGGTCAAAAATGTTAGTGCAGCCGAAAACATGTTCACCCCCCCCCCCCCCCCCCTCACCTCGCCTTTTTCACAACCATACACGAACGGACATTCTTTAAAATTTATTACTCAAACCAAAGTTTCCTTTCAACTTTTATGAAAGATAACATGTAAAAATAATAGAAAACACTTACTTATTTTTTGAAAATAAAATCAATCCTCCTATCAAACTTGCGAATCGGTCAATTTTAATATTAATTTAAGTAAAGAAACAACAACACACGTGCAAACTTATCGAAAACTATTTCCGTTTGGAGAGATTCTTCGAAATTCGTTTTCCTCCACCCCGCCTCACCGATTCAGCAATGAACCAATCATTTATTCGAAATCCGTAGTACAGCTAATTTGAAAAAATCCTTTTGCGCTACGTTTGTGTCGTCACATCCTCCATTTTAGCGTGCTGGGGAAGTCATACTACGTAAGGTTGCCATGGCAACGATGCAGCCGATTTCGAACTTCGCTTTTTAGCTGCAATTTTTATTGAATGGAGTTTTTGTTTTTTCTTCTCCTGAATTTGTGCATTACGGAAACACGCTTGCTATTTATCGGAGATTTTTTTTTACTTAGAGTTGAAATTTAATCTCCAATTCTAATCTTCATTTAAGAAAATGAGTAAATTATATAATTTTAGTTTTAAAATATAATAAAATTAGGTGCAGCCCGGCTGTACTTGCTGTAGTGGGCGAGCCGCCACTGCTGTCCAAACAAAAACGGATACAAGTTAAAACATTTAACATTAAAACATTTTAAAGCATTGATTGTTTTTTAATTGTTTAATAGCTCGCAACTCCATACTATTTTATATTGTATAACAATATATGTATTGAAAAAAAAATTCAGCCCCCCCTGAAAAAAAGAAGTTCCTACGCCACTGTTGTGGAGGGTCACTTCATATACCCGATACTCCCACTTGTGCCCAAGTGCTCACTATAACCTGACTGGAGACTGGTAGAGTACTAGTGTAACAAGCAGAATACCCCCGGTACGATTCCGAGTGCTGCAGATCAACAATACCTTCAAACAGGCACGTAGGTATAAATTTTTCATGGGAGGGGTTCGGTGAATGAGCAACGGATTTCTTTAGGCAACTTATACCCCCCCCCCCCCCTTAACTTATTAATTTTTATTTAAGTAAACCAGAATACGTTGCAGAAAAATATCGTAAAAAAAAGCAACTGTTATCTTTTATTTTTCATTACTAATTTTTAAAATTAGTAAATATCACTCCCTAATTAAAAAATAAATTTAACGAAAAAATTTAAATTTTGAGAATCCTTGTTTAGAATAATATATAGTTTTGGAGCATTTTGTTTATACGGTCCCGTTTGGCGATCTTTTCCCTGTGTCGCCAAAATTCAAATGCTAGGATAATGAAACACGGTAAAGAAATGTTAGACCTAGTTTGGAGATAGAAATTACTTCAAAACATGTTTTGGAAGCCTTTAAAAAAAATTATTTTCCGGGATAGGACCCTCGGAAGATATCAGGTTTTCCCTCATGCAACTTAACAAGAAGTATTATACGAGAAAATTGAAAATTTTCTAGTTGTTTTAAAGTTTTTTTACAGTAATTCGATTTTTTTAATGGGAGGGGTTTGAACCCCCTTACCTACGTACCTGCTTTCAAACAAACACTCGTGACACCACATCGAATCGACCACCAAAGTTTCAAACAATGCCACGTGATTACAGTTCACGGGCATCTCAATCATTCGTTCCTCTGTCCGACTCACTGAGATGGGGGTACTGATATTTGTTTTTTTTTTGTAAGCGAATGTAAGATACAACACATAATTCAGTACAATATAAAGAAAAAAATGCAAATGTCACAGCAAAAATAGTTTTTTTGTGCAAATGTATACGAATAAAATAACAAATATTAAAAAATCGGTCTAACATTTTAAATACAAATTGCCTTTTGTCTTTTAAACCACAAAAATTTATAGTTTTAAGTCTAATTTGTCTCTTAAAGGGACATTTATTTGTTATGACTTACACCGTAAGGGAAGGGGGTCGATCATACGTGACTGTGGCGTGACATGAGGGAAAAGGGTCTCGGGCGCATGACGTAGCAAAAGTGGCTTTGAAGGAAAAAATTAAAAGTTTTTTCTTACATACTAGGGGGGGGGGGGGGGGGGGGGGGGGAAGGGGGAGAAACTTTTTATAGAAACACTATTCATTGGCATCGGAATCGACGTGGAGGTTGCCATGCCTACTTTCATCTATATAAAGCGCTTTAAAAAATATTCTAGAAAAATATCTAATGTCAAGTAGTATAAAGTCAGTTTTTTTTCCTGGAATACCTCTTTGAGGAAAGTTTCGGCGTCATCGTCACTATATCTTTTATGGGATGAGATGTTTGATAAAATACGCAGAAAATGAAAATTTTAATGAGTGACTTTTTTATTATTTATATGTAATTAAAAATCAGTCATTACATTTTTATTTATGTGTACATATTTATATGTAGTTTAGAAGTACGCATTAAAATTTTCATTATGTGTATTTTACCAAACATTTCATCCCATTTGAAAGATATAGTGATTTCTATAAAATGTTTCTTATCTAAAAATTTCGGAAAGAAATTTTTCAATAATTTTTTTCTACGAAATCACTTTTTCTACGTCACGCAATCACCAAGACCTTTTTATTTTTTAAACTGACGTAACATGGGGCGGGGGTGTACAAAAGGATGAAAAATATTATGGCATAATAAATAACAGTCCCTATCAGTGTAATCGATTATTTTGAATTGATTTTTTTGTACTAGAGATTTTAATTTCGGAAACATATATTCGTTAATTTGTTCCAGATTATTTTTGTCCAGCGCAGATGATTTATTTCTTTAATAAAAACATGTTTCGGTTCCATTTGAAACTATGCGAGAAGATGGGTAGCCCCCTCCCCTTCTCACCCCTAAAGAAAGCCATAAAACATGGTCCGCCCCTCAACTCCCGCCCCTCAACATTAAAACTCTAACTATTTAAGGGTCTCTAGCCCGCTTACTCATAACCATTATTTTACAAAAAAAAAAAAAATCAATGAAAAATCATTATTTCTTGATTTTTTTATATATTTTTTGCCCACAGCCTAAAGGGGTGGGGGGGGGGGGGGGAGGGACTACAGCCCTTTTAGCCCTTATGTAAATCCGCCACTGACTGGCTCCACTAAAAGAAAGCTAAAAAGAAGATGAGAAACGTACGAAACTCTGTTGAAGAACTGCACCATTCATGTTAATTCAAATTCTTAGAAATAAGAATAATTTTAGTAATTTGAAAAATATTAGTTTTTCGCAGTTTTTACGCTTGCATTAAAGCTGATTATGTTATTTCGCAATATGGGCTTATACATAAATTTAGCAGTTTTAATTAAGGTACGTTGGGGGTGCCCCAAATGTTCTTTTGCCCTGGGTCTCTAAACTTGTAAACCGGTCTCTGTACCTATATCTAGATTCCCGCAAAGCGAAGGTAGAATGTTTTCTCAACTTTTTTTTCCGAATTGTGACCATCCGCACGGCAAAGTAAAGTACAATGTCGCTCAATAGGAGAACTCGCTTCAGTCTTTATTATTAATTTAGCTCAGTGGAGTTAACTTCAAAATGTTAGAGTAAGGTTGAATATGAAATACGATGTTGTATGTCTGTAAATTGTGTTCAGCAGATTTTTTTTAGCTAACAATTAGTAGTTCTATGTTTTATTTTTTTATTGAGGAAGATTTTTGTATAAAAAATGTTCCCTAGTTCTTTTTTCTACAGGGTGTGCCACTTAAATTCTAGGGGGTTCCCGTTTCAACTTTTTTTTTATATACATGATTACCTATTGATGCTAAGGAATATTTATATTATAAATTTCATAGTAAACTTTTATGTTTGTTATTATTTATTAAAAATGCAGACATTAATATATTATTACTATATTCTAAATTATTATACATAAATACTTTTTTATACTTTAAACAAAAAATCTATAGCAATAGGTATCTATTCCATTTCTATTGTAACAGATAAAACACTTTCTTTGTCTTCAACAAAGGCATCAACAATAGAATCAAACTGAAATGGTCTTTTGAAAGATATTAGTGTTAATTCGCAACAGACAAGTAAAACGTAACAATACTAGCGTTTAGTTTGCTTTGTCAGACAGCCTACAACTTTCGACGACTCAGCTGTGGATTATCATTTGTCAAAAAGCGATAAAGTGAATTTCTTCAAAACTTTTTGTGAAGATTCATATATTGGATATACCTAGAAATGGCTTCTATTTTGAGATGGTTTGGTAAGGTTTTGTAAGTATCCGCAATTATAATTCAATTAAAGTTAAGAAATATGTCAACGTACTAACTTATAAAAGGAAAAATTTGACAGATTTTGGCTTATAAGACAAGACATGCCTAATGGAAACACACGGGGTAAAATTAGCTGTCGATAGATTGATTATCCAAAATTGTTGCACGCTATCATTGAAAAATAAAAAGAAGCGTTAACAAGCAACTTATTTTTATATCTATCATAAGCTCTACGTTATCAAAAATACCATCGCTTAAGATATAAAATATAACATTGTACATTTTTACTGCTTATTTAACTACATTTCCTGTTCATATTTTAATAACATCAGTAATATTTTTGGAAAACAATTATAGGTATTATTAATTCGTAAGTTGCTATGGTCTGTAAAAGAACATGTAAGCAAGTGATGCATACAAGAGGGATTTCAGAATTCAATTTAAAATGGATTAAATAGTTCCTCTAGAATATTTTTTTCAGATAACACTTATAGTATGAGTTTAATAAAATATGGGATACAAATATCCATTTTATATGAAATTTAAAAACAATCCGATATTAATGTTTCTGCACACCCTCACCCTAAAGTGGTTTACGTAAAAAGTGAAGTCATCAGATTATAGAAATAGTGGTTCAGTGGTTCTTGAATTACATATATTCCTTTCCTTGGGCTTGCAGTAGTCTTTGCGTTTCTGCTGGTAAATTCTTCTTCTTTGGGCTTTGCAGTAGTCTTTGCGTTTCTGCTGGTAAATTCTTCTTCTTTGGGCTTGCAGTAGTCTTTGCGTTTCTGCTGGTAAATTCTTCTTCTTTGGGCTTTGCAGTAGTCTTTGCGTTTCTGCTGGTAAATTCTTCTTCTTTGGGCTTGCAGTAGTCTTTGCGTTTCTGCTGGTAAATTCTTCTTCTTTGGGCTTGCAGTAGTCTTTGCGTTTCTGCTGGTAAATTCTTCTTCTTTGGGCTTGCAGTAGTCTTTGCGTTTCTGCTGGTAAATTCTTCTTCTTTGGGCTTGCATTAGTCTTTGCGTTTCTGCTGGTAAATTCCGCTTCCTTGAGCTTGCAGTAGTCTTTGTGTATCTGTTGGTGATATGCACAACCAAAAAACATTGACTGGTTTTGCGAAAACGGTTGTCTAGGTGCTCGTCCTGTTTTTATTTCTTCCTAAAACGAATGAAATACGTGTTTATACTTAAATGATTTTTTTCTCTGTTTTTATGGTAAATACGTTTTTAAAATTGGTACAGGTACATTTTAGATGCACAGGGTCGCAACCTAAAAATCGACATTTTTAAAATCTGCATAATTCCAGATTAAATAAACCGATGAGGAATATGTTACCTATAATCGCGTATGATCTATTAGAGGAAAAAAGTAGTACGCCGTTTCGAACAGGCCAATTGTTAACCCATTCCCCGTCTGACCTTTGTACAACAAGAAGAGGAGGAGGGATGTTTTATTTGGCGTTGGGTGAGGATGGGAGATAGATGTGCGAAATTTTGTTCAAAGAAAGCAGTAGGCCGAGTAGGCACGCGTATAAAATATTCACGATCCAAACTTCAAGGTACAGTGGAAACTAGGGCTGCCTGATTTTCTTTCTATCCGTTTGTCTTATATAAAGAAATTATGCGTACCACAGGCAGTGGCGTAGCCAGGATTTATGAACCCCCCCCCCCAGGGGGGGGGGTTCATAAATTATTTTTGGTCCGACCAAAACCAAATAATTTTTTTTTATTAATAATTGATTTAAACAATGTTTAACTAATAATTTTAATTAAATTTAATTAATAATTTTAAATTACCAATTTTCATTAATAATTTTAAATTACCAATTTTCATTAATAATTTTAAATTACCAATTTTTATTAATAATTTTAAATTAGCAATTTTCATTAATAATTTTAAATTAACAATTTTCATTAATAATTTTAAATTAGTAATTTTAAATAATCATAATAATTTTTAAGTAGTAATTTTAAATTAGTAAATTTAATTTGTGATATTTTTTAATTTAAGCAGTAGTTTTAAATTAAAATTATAATTAATAATTTTAATTAATTAAATATATATAAAAATTATAAATAAGATGTAAATTAAAAGCTTAATTTTCAAAGGTTAATCTTTAGTCATTTCCTAATTTAAATTACTAACAAACCTGGTTGACATTTTACTGGGATTTAAGTCTGTAGCTAAATATTGATGGGGGGTAATAATAATAATTTTAAGTAGTAATTTTAAATTTGTAAATAATTCTTTATTATATAATTAAAATCATCATGCATGACTATGGCGTGATATGGGGGAGGAGGTTTCATTGGTTGCTTGACGCAGAGAAACGGCGCATTGTGGCAAAATCATAACGGAAATTGACGTTGCTTGTAAAAAAATCAAATAAGTAAATAAAAAATATATTATTATAAAAAAAAACATTGATTTGTAGAATCTGTGAAGCTAGACAAAAAATGGAAAAATGCTTGTCTAATTAATAATAACCAGCACAAGATGCAGCGCCGTATTTACGCGTGTTAGATACAGATGGCTCCACGAGTGTATATGTAAACCACATAGTTTGTATTTCCCAATCACAGGGCCATATACAAAAGCTAATGTGCTTTAATAATGTCCCCAATCTACACGGACGTTATTTGTGCACGTTAGCTTTTGCAGATAACTCTGCGGTTGGTCCACCACATGGTTTGAATGCACCAATCATAGACTTTTGCAAAATGAAACGCGGCGTAAATAGCGTCCATGTAGAATGGGCCTAGGAATATCTATTTTTTACTGGTTAAGTATACTTTCTCTTACCTAATGGTATAAATAAAACTGTCATATATAAAACACAGCTACATAATATGGTCAAACAGAAATATTTATGAAACAGTGGGAAAAAACATGTCTAACGGTAGGTTAGAGATGTCAACATGAACTAAAGTACAGATTATAAATAATGAATAAACTTGTAAAAGTTTTATTTAAAAAAAAAAAAACATTTATTAAACCCCAACAAAATAGACAGGTAAACATAAAGATAGAAAAAAAAAATTATCGACGAAATTCATGCAAAATACTGAACGTTATTGGTTTCGTTTAAAATCGCTCGTGACCGTCTACTCTTACGTTTGGCTATTTTAAATATGACTATCAAATGCAAAAACTTTATTTTATCGAATTTTAAGAAATCTTTTAAAATTAAACTTTAATTAAAAATGCCGTATGATATTTATCCACTTACCAGTACAGTTTATCAAACTCAGAAAATACCGTTCATTTAGTTTTTTTTTTTTACAATTTAAATATTCGCAGCTTTGAACTGCATGTTCACAAAAACCATTCGTCCTTGCTGACTAAAATATAATATTAGTTATTTCATTGTAACACCATTGAAATTATTTAAACTGATTCGAACCCAAATATAATAAAACCACCTACACTCGCAGCGATTGGGTTCTAAAAGTTCAGTTGGCTCTCATAATATTCAACGTAGATAAATATCGGCGCCAATATATTTCCCGCTCATTTCCATTTTTTTTTTATTTGAACGATGAGTATTTTGTAATGACAGAAGTGGCTCCCAAATGTCTGTTAGCTGTCTGTGTGCTGGCAGAAGATACAAGATAATACGAGAAAATAAAATTGATTGTGAATGTAATATAAGCACCAGAAAAAATTAGGAGGTGGGTTGGGGAACGAAATTTTTCTTTAGTTGGTCAATTCTTTCTAAAATGGCATTTAGTTTTAACAAAATAAAGACTTTCATTTTCAAGCAAGAGAATTTTTTTACAATTTCGTCAGCTTTTGTGTCTTGAAATCGCTGAAAATTCCTGTGACTGGGGCAGTTTTTTCCATCATATTATATATGCAAACATAATGTGATGGAAAAAACTATATTATATATGTAATATAAAAATCGGAGAAAAAGAAGATTTTTTTTTTTTTTTGGCACTTGTTATTTTTTTTAAAAAATAATTTTGATCTGGCTATGGGGGGGGGGGGGGGGTTCTAACCCAAAGTAACCCAATGCTGGCTACGCCACTGACCACAGGTTGTGAGTAGCTGGTGTAGAGCGTTGTTTAAGATATATATTTTAAATAGTGTTCAAGAAATTTTGCTAAAAACATGCGATTTAATTATAGATAATGATTAAAATTTGTTTTTATGGCCCACCTTTCAATTAAATAGTATTATGCGTTATTTAATTTGTTTCGTTGTTTTATCTCTTATACCCAAACGTTTATCATAACTGCCAATAAAAACATTCGTTGCAATGTTTGATATTTATGGAAATTTTAATTTTATGCGAATTAGTATTTGGGTGTCATCATATAGCGTAGATCTGAATCGTATATTAAGGATGCTTAGGAATTTTATTTGATGTTTAGCAAACAAAGACTAGTTTTTACTCTTGCATTAGTCTAATACTTAAGTGATAAGTGCGCATTGGACATCTAAAATCCATATAAAATCCACAAAACGAATTCTCAGTTAAAAAATTTAAAAAAATTACAACAATGTCATATATGTATAAGCAATTAAAAAATATTTCTATTTACAAAAAAAAAAATATTATTGTTGCAAACTTACAATGAAATGCAAAACACAGTGCTTGTCTATTTACTTAAGTAAACTTATTATGAAAAAAGTCCATTTACAACAATGCTCTTTGGAATTATAAGACTAATTGTTATTTAATTATTATGTCAGACGCATTTTTAATTTCATCAACTAAGTTCAGCGTAATATTTCAAAATATATTTTGAGTGTAAATTTCTTCAGTTGGATTCATTTAAAGGATTGAATAGCAATGGCTAAACTCATGAAATGGTTGAGGAGATTGGTGTAAGTACACGCATATATTTCACAATAAGTATTAATTGAAATAGGGAAAGAATTTATAGCAAAGTTGGTTAGAACAAAATGAATCCATTACTGATTTTCAATATCCTTATTTATAATATTCTAAAATAAATGTGATTCCTAACTCCAAACATATTTCATACTATTTATATGGATATGTATTTCTCCATTCAGTATTTATTAAATGCTTAATTGCAAATGCCTAAACGCGTATAGTTGTCGAATGTTTTAAAACGACCGTGCATACACTGTTAAAAATAGGTACTCAAAAATAATTAAAATGTACTCATTTCTGAGTACATTCGATTCTAATCATAGTTCCAAATACATAATTTTCAATTTAAAAAAAGACATGCACTCAAAATTGAGTACAATGAATAAAAAAAGCAGATGCTAGACTACCTAGGCTGCATTTATATATCACTTTCAATAAATATCGACAATTACAACCAAGACTTACCGGAAATCAAATCCAGGTCTTGAGACACGGCAGTCCATTGCCTTATCCACTGAACTACCAGGGCGACGTGAAAGAAGTTATAAACAGAAGTCATGCTAAAAAGGTGTGCCAAAAAAATGGGAAGTAAGATAATTGAGTTGCAATAACTCAGTTCAACTGACATCAAATAATGTGGAAAAACCATTCCCTGAATAACAATTTTCAGTTTGTCAGGTCGCTTAATTAATATGCACTCAAAGAAATTGTAATAAAAGTAAAACGAGTATGTTCAGGAACACATTTAAAATTTCATTTTTTTGCATTTTAGAAACAATTTCGGTAGCAGGCTTTGTAATTTGTAATAATAATAATTTTAAAGTGTGTATATAGGTGTTCATAGACTACTATTACTATAAATATTTTATTTCTACTCTAAACGTTTAGTGAATTTGTTTAAAACATTGACCATACATTGTTCATTTTCTATTAGAATCGAAAACTATTTTAAGAACATTCAATTGTGAATATCCTTTTTAAAGTCTCGAAACGATAGATAAAAAATTATTTGTTGAGTTTTTCCTAAGTAGTTAAAGCAAAATAAGGATATTATTTATATTTTACTGCTGAAATAGTAACTTAAAGAACACAATTTAATAAATACAGATTTGCCCGCATAAAAAGTCTGCACATATCTCCATTGAAATATGTCCCATAATAGTTTTTTTGGGGGGATTTTGTTCAGAATTACTAGTTTTTGTGTGAAGGTTTGCTTCCAGAATTACTAATTATCATTTTTACTGTCCCATTTTCATAAAACTACTATTCAATTTCAATTGCGAATTTCATATTTTAAGGAATTTTAATCAGCATCCTCATCGTTTGAAAAAGCAATCTTCAATACAATAATTTTTATTTTGAATAATAAAACATAAAAAAATATTAGAAAGTTTAAGTTCCTCAATTCTTCTAAAAACGTTTTCATTTATACGACTAATGAAATTCCTCATAGATCATAGTAAATTTTCCTTAAATGGAGAGCATAATGATCAATAGTCCTATTCTCCAAAATAATTATTCACTCTTCTTCAACTAACCTTTTATATCTTAGCGATGACATAATTATAGTTTTTTTTATATATCTTCAACGCTTTTCGTTTTTGAGCTAGTGTATTTTGATTGGCTGTTAGAATAAGTTGTCCGAACGTTTAAAAAAATGCAAGTCAGAAGATATATAAAAATAAATAAAAAAACAGAAAGTCTACAAAAGTAATGTTTAAATTAATTCTTATTATTTTTAATTTTTTAGATTTTTTCCGTAGTTGATTTCAAATCAAATATTTAAAATACCGAGAAAAAGAAATGAATGTTGTATATAAATTTCAATGTAATTAACTCAGTTTTTACGAGTGAAACTAACAATTTATTAAAACATATTATTTCTTAATATTTTTAATAGGAGGAGACTGAACTGCTCCAGAAAACATCCGGATAGCATCAACCAGGTAAGTTTTACACTTATTTTGTTTCAATTCGCCCAAATGGATGCAGAACTTGTGAATTACTTTACTTCATTCACTGAATAAATGAATCTGTAATTCTCAATTTTAATTTTTTTAAATATCCGTCTGAGTGGACAGAAAAGGAAACTCAATTTTAAAATAACTATCTTTGCAATGTATTTCAAAGTATTTTTTCAATGTAAATAATCTTACCATTCTAAATTTCTATTTATAGACATAGCTTTAAGATTATATTTCTATTCAGCAGATTTGAAATGCATTGCTGGTGAAAATGAGGATATCTCGTCTAAACTATTAAAAAATGTAAATAATTTTCTGGTTTTGGAAATGTTAAAAGACTTTGTAAATAAAATATGTACTAATGAAAAGAACTCATTAAAGTTTTAAACAATCGGCAAAAACGTATCAAGACCTTCGATGAGTTTTAAAATCAATGATTTATTGATAAAAAGTTATAAACCACAGTTGCAACTTCATAGACAAAATGTCGCTTTGTACTTGTTAATTACCAGGGACAGATAAAATAAAAATACTTTAAAAATAGTTAAAATATGACGAAATATTAACTTTTAAGTTGAGGGAAGTTACCGTTACCTTAAAGTTTAGGAACTTTTTACAACAAATCTAGTAAAGTAAATGGGGTGTGATGAATCTCACTGAAGATGATTTGTATGAAAAAAATAATTAAATAAAACTATTCTTAAAATAAATAATTCTTAACACAAAATCGGATTGTTCTTTGTCCTATTGATCAAATCCTTTCACTATGAAAACATGCCAGAAACTACTGTAAGAAGGTCTATAAGTGAATCTTCATCTAGGTTAAGAATGGTATGCGTAGTAAGTTGCTAAATTAATGTTAAGGGAAAAAAAGAAAATGTTTTATGTCATTTTATTTGTAAGCATTTTGACTGCATATATAAAGCAATAAAAAAAATAAAAAAATAAACAGGTCCAAATTAAATTTTTTTTATATGGTTACCGTTTTATGGTGTACCTGTTATGTAATGTGAAATGCCTTTCATGAATAATTTCATCTGAATTTTTCACTTTTTCTTATGTTTTTCCAACAGCTTTCTGATGAAGACCTGAGAGGCACAGTGTTCTGGGAGGATCTGGTCAACCGACCGAAGTTTAAATTCAAATCCGAAACCGAAAGTAATGACACTTGGATAGGAAATGACATACCAGATATTCAAGGTTCTGATGGTACACCTGATGATTACGATTTTGCGACTGATGACGACGCTGGTGGTGACAATACAAGCATTCCAGACCTTACTTTGACCACAGAATCTATACAAGATGGCATCAATAAGATTGAGATTCATGCACTGGATGACACCGAAAATGACAAAACTACAGAACAAGATGTCCAATCTGAAGAAGCATTCCATTTTCAAGATATTTGTTCAGAAAAAGACAAAGATGAGCCAATAAATAGTC
The DNA here is from genome assembly GCA_963932185.1 of Troglohyphantes excavatus. Taxonomy (NCBI): domain Eukaryota; kingdom Metazoa; phylum Arthropoda; class Arachnida; order Araneae; family Linyphiidae; genus Troglohyphantes; species Troglohyphantes excavatus. Next base: position 12,601,279 of record OZ010666.1, on the reverse strand, counting down.
CATTGGAATTGGTAAAAACACTTGAAGGCACGGAGGAAGAAGTCATTGTGACCCCGGACATACTAGTTTTAGTCAAAGACCTGCAAGTTCGTGCACATCAGGAAATATTGAGTGCCAACTCCATGTACTTCGCGCATCGACTGACTGGAAAGGGTAAAGCTCAATGCGTCCTTAAAGTAAGTTCTCCTGTTTTTAAACTGTGTTAAACGTTGATATAATTCGTAAGACGTATTTTAAAAATTCAACTGAAATCAATTAACTAACAGGATTTATCTAAAAATAAACTAGATTTGTAATTTTAAAACTTTATTTTTTAACTTTCCATGATGAATTCTTTTAAAAGTTACGATTATAAAATGTCCTAAACCTTTTCCTATTATTTTTTTTTCTTCTAAAATTGCGTCATGGATGGACCTAATTTTTGTGATTGTCGATCGTTCTAAATCAGCTGTTATAAATAATGTTTATCTCACATAACCACATTAAAATTAAATTTAAATTGCAAAAAAAAATTCTGCTAGATATTTGGATATACGAGTATAGGGTAAAATCTATTTAGTTAAGTATATTAACCATTTTTTTCTTATAATATTTCTTATAATTCCTGTTAATATTGTAATTTTTTTTGATCGCCTCTTAATACATTGACGCCGATGCCTTTATTTAAATTCTATTTATTTAAGTTAATTAAGCTGTTTTTCTTATAATATTTCTTATAATTTCTTAAAATATTGTAATTTATTTTTAGATCACCTCTGAATACATTGACGCTGATGCCTTTGCGATCATATTGCAGTCCTTGTATGGAAACAAACCTACAGTGTCTTGTCAGGTCCTGCCATTGATCCTCCGGACCGCTGTTTTCATGGGAATTGAGCCTGTAGTCAATAAATGCCAAAAAGTAAGAATCTGCAGTTGACTATTGCAATATATTTATTAAAAATACGCTTTTTTCTTCTTTTCTGGTGATTACTTACAAATCTATATGATATTCCGTTCAAATGTTTTAATATTGGTTTATGTTTTTTCATGAAATTTTACGTAAGTGGCAATAGTTGTGTCAGTTGAAATCATTGAAATACAAATTTAATATACAAACCTTTGAATATTTGTTCGGATGCCCGTCGCTAAAAGAAAGTCTCCGTAACTACGAAGCGCAGCACTTTAAAATTTCGTAAGCTGTTTTACAGCTTATAGGTTTTAAGTGACTTTTTTTTATCTCTGTACGATATTCTGTTGGAAGGTCGAGTATTGTAATTAATTGTAACATATACTATCAATTTAACAATGCGTTTTAATGTACCACATTGACTCAAATAGGTGAAAATACCGCGAATATCTTATGTTTTAACTGGTTCCTGTCAACGCTCCTCCTAACAACTCCTGTCTATCACAACGTGGAAACATGGTTCTTACTTTAATACAACGTACTAAATATTAAATATTTTAATTTTCCAGGCTTTGTATCCTACTAAGAAAACCTTGGAAAGCGCACTTAAGATGTTTACAACAGCATTGGATTGGAGCACACAGCTTGAGCATGCTCAATCTCCAGAAAGTGTTGGAATACTTTTCGAAGATCTCGTCTTCAGAAACAATTCAGTGGATTTATCTACAGATCAACTGAAGCAGCTGTGTGATGATGACTTCATTCAATCAAAAAGGTAGGATTTGGGAAACTTCATGCTAAAATAGTAAATTACATCGAGGATAAGTTTCAACTTTCATTATTCGTGCCAATTCGTGAGCATTTCTTTTTGTTGAAGTAAATCTTAATATATATTTAGTAAGAGTTATTGAGAATTTACCTGAATTAGAATATTCATAGAATATGAACGATAGCTAAGAAGCGGTTAATGAAAACCTATAGAGTTTATCAAAAGATTTAGTAAACAAATATTTTCATTCATGTTCTAACTTTTCATTAATTGAAGGCTAACTAAACAAAAACAATTTGAAATTATAAGTTTTAAATCATAATGATTATATGTATTGTAACAGAAATTACTTTGTCGCTGAGAATTTATGATTGTGTATGACATTTTTTTTTATGATAGTATTTTATTTGATACAAAGAGCTAGGCATAGACCAGTGATAGAAATTTTGCTTACAAATAATTCCGTAGTAACCATTTTCTTTGCTAGTTATTTTTTTACGTTAATTTATATTGTCTTAAATGAAAAATTCATTGCTTCGACATTGTATATAGACTTGTTGGATACAGTGCTTCCTCTTTGCGATATACAACTTTTAACACTGTTTATGATTTGACTTCAAGTGGAAGGTCTTATATCAAATCCTACTGCCACAATAATTTTCGGTCTTAGGAATATTCAACTTATCAAAATGGTGTCCCTTATCGGAGATTTAGATACATAATTCTGGTTATTTTATTGACTATAATCTGGTTAGATATAATCATTTTTAAGTAGGTAAATTTTAACGAGTCAAGAAAAATAATCGGATTGCTTTCTACATATTGGGAAAGGCAGAAGGTCATAGGAAATAATCTTAAATGTGGACGATATTAGAGATGCTTTTTACGCTTTAATTGTAAACTAAATACCATTATGTTGTCTTAAGCGACTTGCTGAAATTCTGGGGATGCTTTATTAATGGAGACACATTCTCAAGATTCATTTAATGGATTCTATGTGTGACTTGATGTGGATGTTGTAATTCTAGTAGATAAACATTAGATTTTGTCTCTGTGATTGATGAATAACTAACCAATTGGTCAAATGAATACAATCAGATGATGTCAGCGTGACGTCATGTGCAAAGTACATAAACGTTTCAGAGTTCATTAAATTTTAAGTGTAAAACTATTATTAGGTTACGATTTATTTTTAAGATGTTTTAATAGTGGTTAGAATTCCCATGATAATTTAATTGTTAAGAAACCTCAATTATTTTCTCTTTTTTTTCAGATGTGACACCTTGTACAGTGAACAAGATGTCTTCTTGAATGACGTGGCTTTCAAACCCAAAATGATCCTGCTGAATGACGAGCCTCTTACACTGCTCGTGAGTATAGAGAATTTTTAAAACGTTTTCTAGAGTTTCACGATATTTTATATTATTCGGTAAACATTTGAATAAAGTAAATAGGTTGTAAATTGTTATTCTCTAAATGGATTTCATAGTAAAATGTTCGTTCAAATAGAATTGTAACATTTATTATCAATAATTAATTCGTTGAAAATCGAATTTCAATTGTAAGAATTATTGCTTTATTGAGATCCTTACGCTATTGTAAATCAAGGGAAATTTATAAGATAAATCTCGAAAATTCAATGCAATGGCCTGAGTAACATTGATTTAATTCAAAATGATACATTCCCTATATTAGTATATATACTAAACAAATAATGTATGGATTATGCAATTTTTCTTCTCTTAAATTTATTGCTAATTTTTTATATGGATTTCAAAACGGTGGATTTTCTTTAATAAATTACAGTTTTCAAATCTTGAGGTTTAATAGATCTTCTTCCCATTCTCTTGGCACAACTTTTTAGCATTTCGTTTTTTATAAATTCATCACATATCCCTTTCAGTACAACGTATAAGACACTGGACTGCACTGCCTGCAGATGTGGGTTCGATTCCCAATAAGTCTTGGTTATAGTTGTTGATACTTATTGAAAGTGATTTATGAAGGCTGTCTATTTAGGCAAAGTACTGCTATTTTTATTGATTGTACTAATTTTTGAGTACATGTATTTTCCAAAAATTGTACTTATGTATTCGGAGCAATGACAAGCATGGAATATAATTAAAAATGATTAAATTTTTATTATATTTGAGTACCTATTTTTAACAATGTGTACATACGTTTGAGTATCGCTAGTTTTCCCAACAATACGCATAATCTGAAAGTTCGAAAAAATCTCTAAATTTGAAATATTTTTCAAATTTCAAACGTTGGGGGATCTTTTGAAATACTTCTCCACTTCAATAATTCGACAATTTAATTTGTTAAAAAAGATATGAATTCGATACATAAATGAAACTCTTATGCAGTTAAAAAGTAACTTAAATATTTGATATTTTGCTCATATCTCAGATGATTAATGCGGGGTTATTACTTTCTTTATGACAGTCTCTTCATGAAAGCATAAATGTGATATTATTATTCTAAATTCATAAAGTAATAGCAATTGACGTATTTAAGGACATCTGATATATCCTTTTTATCACACTGTTAAAAATAGGTACTCAAAAATAAGTAAAATGTACTCATTTTTGAGTACGTTCATTGTTTATTATAGCTCCGAATACATAAGTTTCATTTTTTAAAAAGACATGTACTCAAAAATGAGTAAAAATGAATAAAAAGGGCAGTATCTTGCCTACATTGGCTGCCTTAATAAACCACTTTCAGTAAATATCGACATTTACATCCAAGATGTACCGGAAATCGAACCCAGATCATCAGGCAAGGCAGTCCACTATCTTGTTCGTTGTACTACCAGGGAGACGTGAAGAAGTTATAAACAGATGACATGTTAAAAAGGAGTGTCAAAAGAATGGTATGTAATATAATTGAATTGTAATAGCTTCGTTTCCATTTAAGCAATCGATATCAAATAATGTGGCAAACCATCTTCTGAGCAACTATTTTAAGTGTGCCAGGTCGCTTTGCTAAGTTGCCTTGAACAGAAGCTGATATTAGCAATATTACACCATACTGCTCATTGTCGTGAATGTACGATTACTTAACTTTGAGAACGTCATCGCCCATTTACGACACAATTGTATTTAAAGAAAAACAAGTATATTCAGGAACTGATTTTAAGTACCTTTTGTTTTATAGTGCATGCAGAGTCTCTTTTAAGAGATATTTTAGATTCTAGAATGTTGTATTTATTTTTCAGAATCTTGACGTTTCATACAATAACTTTGGAAACGCAGTCATCATGGACGGGAAAACATGGGAAATAAACCTTCAAAAAACCATCAGTGACGCCCTTGACACTCTGGCTCATAATTTTGAAGGAGTAGTCATGCAGAACGAATACCTGCACTTAACTAAATATCAAGTTATTATGTTCTTCAATGCAGACACGATTCAAGCTCGAAGGTAAGGTTTATTCTCAATCAATTTTAGTGCACATCAGTAGTTCATTTTAATACACTTCGATTTTATATTGTTAGAGTAGTTGTGACAATTGTTTTCTGAGTCAGTTCTTGAAATGTGTTTAAAATATTACTTTATCATAGTTAATATTTTAAATTGTGGATATCGTCAAAGTGCGTTTCTTATTTTTAACGTTATTATCTATGGTAATAGATTTCGTTGTGATTTTGTAAATTTTAACATCAGTTGCATAAAATACATGAATCACTAAATAAAATTCCAATTATCAGTTTCATTTACTTTTTACGAACAATTAAAAAACTTTTTTTGTTTGTCAATATTTTATTACACAAATTTTGTTTTGGAAGTATAATTTTGAGATGTTTTATATTGAAACTGTTAAAAATTTCAGTTCAACGATGTATTATATTTTGATGCTAAACACAGGACTAAATGAAATTACACCATATTATGGTGGAATATAGGTTGAACCAAGAATCCTTTTTTTGAAAAAAAAGTGGAGGTTTCAACGATAATTTTTTAACCTCTTTAACTGCAACCGATAATTTTCGCTGTCATTACATCAACGAGGAGAGGAATCCCCTCCAAGAAAGACGACGACGAACAAGGGCCTCCATGACCCATTAGATAATAGCGTTCATCTATGTATCAGAGGATTCCTAGTTCGAGCCCGATAGGTGGACTTAGTAAAGAAAAGTAAAAAATTGTCATCTTGTGTTCGAAGGGTTGCCAGCTTCCTTACAAAAATACTACTACTAAAATACTAAGAAAACTCTAATTTTGAGTTTTATGTAACGTTATGAGAGTTTGTGCAACGTTTCACCATTAAATGGTATCCGTGGTAGAACTGCAAAATGATGAAACTAAGCTCCAAATGTTGGTTGCTGTTAAATGGGTGTCAAATTTTGGTGCAAGGTCTTAATACTTTTTAACAGTGTACTAAATATTCTGTTTGTAACATCTATCTATTACTTTTATAGCGAGGTTGTTGTGTTTCTGGCGGCACTCAAGTGGATCGAACATGATCCCTTGCATCGTGAGGAGTCGGCCATTGAAGTTCTGAAATGCGTTCGCTTCTCCCAGATGACTCCAGAAGAAATCCTGGCTTGCTACCACCCACCTGTGCTCAAAGAAATTGTTCAGATGCCAGAAATCCAGGACAGACTCCACAAATCCCTACAGTTAGTAATTACAATGTCACTCAACGAAATATTCATCTTGTTTTAAAGATCTTTTTCATGTTTACTTAGATTAACTCTTTTAATTCGTATCAGCTAATATAAAATCTCTCTTGACAGTATTTAATTTTTTTAGAACAGTTTTTAACCTCATCATATTCTGAAATTTTATATAAAATTATAAATGTAATTTTAGCATTTGTTCATAAGGTTATTTTTAGAATATGATAAAATATAGTATAGTTATATGTCATGAACCACAATAACTTACAGCATGGGTGCTGAAATCTGCCCCAAAGTTGGCCAACAAATAATTCAATTTGTGTTCCTTATCGATAGCGGGATAACTGGTTTGTACAAAATGCAGTTCTTGTTACTGTTTTTTAAATAGAAGAGTTGAAAAAGAATACTTTTGAATAATTATATTAATTTTTTGGATTTACTTTAACCAATTTTATTTTTATAATTTCCTTCAGTTACTAAATGTATTAATTTGAATGGGTCTAATGAATGTATTGTCGTCTGAGAGATCTTTAATTGTGATTTAAAATCAGTGTCCTAAGAAGTTTGCAGTTGAGATAACAATATTCTTGTGTTGGATGTTAATTTTGTACCTAATAATGAAATATTAATTTCCCATCTTCATCTTCTTTAGATTCATCGTCGCCAAGCAGGTTAACAAAGAGGGACTGTTTGAAGATCCAACACCAGCACAAAGAACCTTATTGCTGAAGGGAAAACTTCTCGAACTTTGGGTAGGTATACTGTTAAGGACATTTTTTAAGTACCAATGTTGTAATGTTTCTTAGAAACAAGAACTTATTTTTAAAAAAAAATTTAAGTGGTGTTTTTATAGCCATGGATACATGTAAATGTATAAAAGTATCTTTACCAAAACAAAACAAATTCTAGAATTTCGTATGTTTGTTCGTCAAACACACGAGATTATTCAATTTTGACTGCTATATATGTATGTCCCCAAATACTGTAGGAGTACCGCACGGGAATACCGCGCCATGGGTCAGAGTTCGAATGTCGGCTAAGATACGGTGGGGTGTCATTAAATTAGATTTGCAATCCGTTTTGCATTTTGGAATAATTTGAATTTGAAATATACTGAAGCATCTCAATTGACTTCTTAAATTGACTTCTTATTGTAAGTATATAGGCAATGTAAAAACTAACGATTTTTTTATACTGTTCATACCAAATTATTCTAGTAACCAATTAAATAATGAAATAGCATTTGAAATTAGTACAGGTTATAAAAAAACGCATTTCGGTTGTTTATGCCGATAAATACAAGCATTAGATTTAACAGGCCAAAACCAGGAATTGTAAACAACGTCATCTTTTCTTTTATAATTAAATAGAAACTTATAGCGACATTCTTTTTAAACCTCGATTTATTTTTAAATTGACAATCTCCCTTTATTTACATGGTATATTTAAAAAATTGCTTTACATTTCTAGCTCATTCAATTTAGACTATATGAATGGTGATTTTTTTTTAATTTTCACATTTATCTCTTATAGGATATGAGTGCGGATGATCCTGAGAACTCATCTGGGGTTACATCCGAAGTTCCAACTGAGTCATCTGACCTTGAAGACAACCAAGTGAGAGAAAGGTGAGTGAATATTACAATAAAATATATTGATATGATTAATATTGTGCAATAGTTTTAGAAATTGACAAATAATTGTTTTACTATAAAGTTTCATATGTCATTTATATTATTTTTTTTATTTGTGATCTTTAATAATATTTGCAAATGCATGCGAAATAGTTTAAGAAAATTAAAGACACTGCTTTTTTTAACTGTGTTAAAAGCATAGGATGCAGGATTCCTGCTAAAGTTCTTTGAAGGGCAAATCCGATTTCCACAAAATCCTCAAACTATTACTCACCTATATTCAAATTTTTCACAAGATACATTTTTTTTTTTAATTCCATAAACGTTTGTTTGATTGTATTAGTGATATAGAAAATAATAGTTTGTGAGTTTGTAGGACATTGGATAAATAATTTTCATTAAAAGTTATTAAATGTATTCATCATATTCAATTAACTCTGCTAAAAATAGGTATTAAAAACTAAGTAAAATGAACTCAATTTTGAATACATTCGATGCTTATCATGATTCCAAATACATAATTTTCAATTTTGAAAATGACTTGTATTTAAATATGAGTACAATGGGTAAAAAAGAATGAAAAGAGCAGTTGCGTGCTTACATAGCCTGCCTTCATAAATCACTTTTAACAAATATCGATAATGACAACCAAGACTTACATGGAATCAAACACATATCTGCAAGCAGCGCTGTCCAGAGTCTTATCCGTTGTACTACCAGGGAGACGTATATAAGTTATAAACATAAGTAATAATAAAAAGGAGTGCCAAAAGAATGGGAAGTAAGATAATTGCCCAGTCTAAATGCCCGACACAGGCATTAGTTTTTATTAACAACACCGATATTAAAATATTTTTGCTTATATCAAAAATAACAATATTATTTACATCACAGATATTAAATTTACAAAAAAAATAAAAAAAATTAGAATGTTACAATTTTTTATTTTTTTTTATTTTAAATTTCCTAATTATAGATTTATTTAACAAAAATTAAATATTAAAAATTAATGTGACATCAAATTTTTTTCGTCAATTGCAGTGATAGAACATTTACTTTAAAATTGGAATGCATATTATTTCATTTTTAAAAGAATAGAGTGTAAATATTAATTGCGATTCGTGAAATGTGTTCACTTAAAAGTTTAAATGTTTTCAACAATATACTATATCAAACTAATTTTTTTCAGTTATAAACCAATTCGCCTACAACCTCCAAACATGCGTGCAATTTTTCAAGAACAGAAAAAAACTCACGTTTTAAGATTCATGGATTTGTATGAAGAGGATTTTGAGGATGATTCGGAGGACGATTTGGAGGACGATTCGGAGGACGATTTGGAGGACGATTTGGATTATGATTTGAATTAGGATAGTTAAAGAAGTTACGTATGCTACTAGTTGGACCTGGTTATGATTATTGTGTTTGCTTACAAAAAAAAAGAAAAAAAAAGTTTAGTGTAGTTCACATTAGTCTGAAAGTTATCTGCTATATACAATGTTCAACACATGCAAGCAAAGAATACAAAAAAAAAAAAAAAAAAAAACTTTATTGGATAATTTTGGTACTGAGTATATACTCTGGAAAGTTAATATTAATTTATGCTTATTATGCAACAAGATGAAAAAAATACAAAAGTGATTTATTGTTGCTTCCTGAACTTTGATAAAAAATTTAGTACTGTGTGCAGCGTGCAATCTTAACAACAAGCTCACAACATTTCAGTATTTATTTTGGAGCTGCATTATGTTCCAAAAATTTCAAAGGCACGCAAAATCCATCAAAAGTTGATGCTTGATATAACTTCATATGTCTGGAATAAAGTTCGGGATTATCTACATGGTCGAATTGTTTTGGAGTTTCCTAATTGTTGCAAGTCAACTTACTTAAAAACCTCAAAACCCCACCAAACATCATCAGTGTACTCAAGATAAAAGCTGGACATCATGCTCACTGCATCGTCGTATTGTTTTAGAACTTGGTTATTATGGTATGACAAATTATCCTACAAGATGGGTTAAAAGACACACCCTCAACAGCCAAGCTAATACGTAATCAAGATCAAAGAACACAACATCATTGGATTGTTTATCAGCAGTGCATATATTCCCTTGGGACGTAATTATCAAACACCATTGAAAAGAAAATCTACCCCAAAATAGTTCATGAACAAAATTTAAACGTTTAGATGCATTTACAGCAAGATCAGAATCGTTGCATTGAATTGGAGCCGCAATATGAAAGATATTCCAACAAGCTCAATAACTAAAGTTCTACTAATAGTTTATTCTTGAACTGACTGAAAGTTTTAAAAAAACACACACAAGATACACTTGCTGAAGTCAAATTATCTTAAGTATTGGTGTAAAAATAAATTAGTAATTAGTGGTAGATTGGAGAGTGCAAATCTATGGAATACGAAATGTCTGGTGGGGAAGAGATGTCGAGTAAGGTTGGAGGTTTCGAAATCTCGAGGAGGAAGATTCCGTCTTTTGTGTGGAATCAGTCGACCTTGCCGGGAGTCCACCTGCCAGTGGACTTGTCGATGGAACCCGGGGCCACCAAAAGATGGAATCCAATCCGACAGACGGACGAACCCAGTGACCCCAAAGCATATCTTCCTTACCAAAATCGTTGTATTCCGAAGAGTTGCACTGTCGTATCTATCATTGGTTACTAACATCAAACACAAAAGTTTCTGAAGCAAGCTCACAGCATCTACGGATTGTTTAGGAGCTGCATTTTATAAACAGGAGCTCAACAGCCAGCCACAAATAGTTTGTTTTTGGACTGTGGCTGGTATTCGTATTCAAGATGCAAAAGCTCACGGCATCTTTCGATTGCCTTGGAGAAGTTAACACTACTGGGGAGAATCGAAATGTACAACAAGAAAGGTCAACAGCATCAATCACTAGATTTCTTTAGAAATGATTAATATAGCCAGGCAGATGATTCAACAAGCTCAATAGCATGCAGGTTCCAAAGGATTTGTTCTCGGACTGACCGAAAATGTCTAGCAGCATATACCAGATGCAAGATTAACTCTGAGATCACATCATCGAAATATTGTTTTGGAGCTTCTTCTTGGTCAATAACGCGAAAATCAAAAAAAAATAAAAAAATTCACAGCATTATTCGCCTGTTGAAAGCTATCTTGAACTGTCCGGAAGTATACAAGAAGCACCAAGCTCAACAGCTGACAGCCTTACTGATTTGTTTTGGAGCTGCATTTGATTGGTTTAAACCATGATAATTATTTTTTAACAACATGCACAGCACCGTGGCACGCAAGTATTATAATTGCCATTAGTAATATCTGTGCATCGATTTTGAACTGTTTTATAAAGCTTGGAAGTATCTTTAAAAAAAATCAATAGAATGATATATTGGACATGTTTTGAAAAGTTCTTTAGCTTCTGTCTGGCTAAATAAACTGCAGAAACAGGTGTTGGTAAGAACAAGCTCAACAGAATGCTAGATACAATGTATTTGTGCTTGGACTGTCCAAAAATTTATAGACCTTAAAAGTATTATATTCTATAGTTTTATTTGAAAATGAGCAATGTGTGCAGAGAATCGTAAAAAAAAATCGTTGTTTTTCACGGAAAAAAAATCGTTATCGTTCATGAAAAAAAAAATGCTAATTGCATTATTGTATTTTCCTCATTTGAACGTCCTTATTATTGTATTATTATTTGAACATATGTAAAATGAAAAAAAAAAATGCTTTTGTTCGAAATTAAAGTGTTGATCTCAGGAATAAAATAGTTTATGAAAAGCGTGTTATGTGTTTGTGTGATTACTACTTTTATAAAAGTCAATTTGACAACAAAATATCATATAATGTAGTCAAATATTGCCGCATTCAACTCTATATAACTTTAAACATTATACAATATGAATATGCATAAAATATATAGTTAACATAGTGTGAATGCTTATGTATACTACTCGCAGTAATTAACTACAAAACTAGAATGTTAGTTAATTATATACTCACATATAAAATATATTATATTAATTTAAATAACGTTAATAGTAATATGCATGTTATAAGCAAAATGACATTAATTTTGCTTAGCTTATCTTACAATAGCTCAATTATAAAATATATTTTTGTATCAAGAGTTTGAGGAAAGATCAGTGATAGTCCATCTAGAGTGATATATTGCGTAAAATTCCAAACTAAGTTTAATGTTTCATGGACATACACAATATTCTTACCCTTTAAGCAACGGAAACCCCCAATGGATTATGGCCATCTTCCCGTTTCACTGCTTTAGTGAAACTTTATGTGTTTTATTTGAAAGAGTTACAAGCCATTCCAAAACGCATTAAAAAATATTTATTAAAATTATGACGCAAAAATCCTATTTGCTTGTATCATAAAAATTCCTTGAACCGTCCTTGTTTGTATCGTACTGTCATTATGTGGACATAATTTATAACTTTGAGAACTATATAAGTTGGTATTTGTGCCGGAAGATGGCAGCACGAAAATAATTTCTTTTGCTTTAAATCTGTTTAATAAACAATTTTTGAATAATTATCACAAATATATATTTAAATCTCTGAATTTAATTAATGGGATAAAATTGAGATTCGAAACGTTATGTGCAGTTCTTTTGAAACTTTTTCTGCACATCAGTACATGCAAATAATACTTTTTAAATTAAATCGTAGAAAGACAATACAATTCTAACTTACATAGATATTAATATACGGATTTTTATTACATTTATATGTAAACTAAGCAGGTGCTGTAATGCAGGTAGAAAATGTCATGTGTCTTAGAGAGTGAAAAAAATTTCTTAATGAAAGGTGCTTGTTTTAGATTTATATTAACGAAACTAGGTTGAATAAAAATAAATTACCAGAAACAACAATATCTAATCTTAATTTATTTTTAAGTAGTGGAATAACTCTTAGGTCATTAAATATGCATATTGTTGATTTAATTAAACAATTAATTTAACTTATTATTGATTTAATTAAATAATTAAATACTTTTATTATTGATTAATAAAATAATTAATGACCTAATATTTATGAAAAGAAAATTGTTTACATTTATTTCGGGAGGACAGAGGGGCCGAATCGCGTCCACGTGTACTTCATCACTCCTGCGTACGTCTTTGTACCGTTACCCCCACCCTATTTAGCCCCCCCCCCCTTGTAATTGATTGTTTTGGAATTGTGCTACCATCTCGTGGACAAAATAGAAAACTTCGAATACTTGATTAGTTATAATTAAATTCGGCAGAGGGCAGCACCAAAGTAATATTCGCATTCATAAACGGACAGACGCACAGAACGGACATTCATAAAAAAGAAAAAACCTTAAAAATTAGAAGTAAAAGATAAGGTCGTCTTTAAGCATGAGACGGATGTCATCACAAATTTTTTATATAATTTTTTTTTTGAAAATTGAAGATTTAAAAAATGCTTTAATTTCTTTACATTATAAGTTACAACTTTGATTTATTTTTATTTAGGAACAGAATATTGTTGTCAAAATAATAGATTGAGGTTTTTTATTTAAGTTAAAACTTTTTGTGAAAAAAAATACATGTGCGACATTAGCAAAATTTCTCAACGAATTTTGCCTTTACATCTTAAACTTATGTTTAAACATAAACATAAAACATCAAATTAGAATTTACAAAATTGTGTTTTAGAAAAATACTTTAGGTCTATTTATAAAAAGCTTTAGTTTTGTAAATAATTTACAAAAATAGATTTTGAAATATATGTAAGAATAAATATGTTAAAAGCCAAATAAAAAAATTAAAAATTTTCAAATTAAATTTTTTTTTTTACATTTACGACACACTTTTTATACATTGTTAATACTACAATTCAAACAATTTCTACAATGTCCTGTAAGCTTTTTAAAATCTTCAATTTCTTTAACAAAAAAATTAATTAAAAACAATTTTCACAGAACAATTTCTTTAAAATCAGAATATTGCTAATATTAGGGTACTTTATTTGCGTAATAAGTTTTACATTTGTAACACAAGAAATAACAAAAGTAGAAATTGTCATACGTCAACTTAACGTTAATGAGAAATTATTGAAACTAGGAGGCTCCGCTTCCTGCTCCGCTAACGCTCCTCCAACCCCGGAGGCAATCCTCATAGGTATGCTCCGCAAACCACTTCTCGCTTCGCTCGCTAAAAGATAGGACACAATAACAATGTGTCCTAGTAACAATACTTTTTTAAATTATATTACCAAAAACTTTAAACGTTGAAAATCGTCTGAGAAACAAGTTAAAATAACGTTAACACAGAATATATCATCAAAATTAACCAAAAATTATAAAAACAAACATTTTTTTTGGAAAATATTAAATAATAAAAAAGGTGTATTTTGGAAAATGGCGGATTAACATATTTTTTGAAAACTGTTATTGAATTTTTAAGATATAGTGGCTGCTATTTATTCTATTTTATTCAAGTTACTAATTGTACTAAAAATGGGTTTTAATAATGCGTTTTTATATAAAAATATGAAAAAGACATACGAATCGGATTGTAGGACAATAAGTATTGTTTCCTACACTTCAGATTTATTTTTGACTAGCAATATGGCCCGGCGTTGCTCGTGGTCACTTTGCGCAGTAAGAGCTGCGCGATTTTGTCTTGTTAGCGTAGCTATCGCATATCACTCTGTGCACTATGAAAAATAAACTTTATCAAAATCCAGATTTATTAAATTACTTTGAGTATTTTTTGATATACCTAAATCTATTTTTATGTTCACGACTTTAGTTCTTATTGCGACTACTATTTAAACTGATGTTTTTGTAAAATGTTTCTTTTTGTGAAATAAAAATTCCTAAATTTTTTTTAATTTCATATTTTTTTGTATAAAAACTAACCATTTAGTGGCAATAAACCCATGTAGTAAACTTCACATCAATTAGTTTCAATATTGGCGACGCAATAATATATCAAAGAAAAAATATTGCATTCTTCCAAACCGAAATAATTTATCTTATTTGGTGAAGGTTTTTTTTTGTGCCAACTGGCGACCGGAGTCTATATATCCGTCTTTCAACGTAATTTCATATGGATTAATCTTTACGGACAATATTTCTTAAAAAAATTAATTATCAAATATTAATTTTTGAATTACAATAATATATGTTTTTGAGGTGAAAATTTAAAAATAAGCTACATGGAGGAATACATATAGAAAACCTTAAGTTAAACTTTTAGGGTGGCCCATTTCAACACCATAGTAGTATTCCACTCCACTATTGTCATAAAGTTAAGTTGTCATAAAGTACAAAACTATTGTCTTAAAGTTAAGTTGTTAGGAACATGAATTCACATGGCGTCAGTTGAAAGAGCTGGTTTATCTTCCTCCTTCGGTTGGCGAGGTTTTTGTTTACGACGTTAATTTTGTTATTTGGACAAAAATGTCGCCATTGTGAGGATATTTTTAATTTTGCTCATTTGGCAAAATTTTTATTCATTTGGAGTAAATTTTTAATCATTTGGCGACATTTCAATTTTTTTGATAACATTTGGCGATATTAGAAATTTATTTGGCAATATTTTGGCGACATTTTTAATTCGTTTGGCAACATTTGGCGACAATTACTCATCAGCCAATCAAAATGAATCGTTTATCCCAGTATTGTCGAAAAATATTTTTGGTCGCCAAGGTGATTTTTAACAATATTGTTATGAAGGGATGATCGAGATGTACATTTCCCATAGGAGTAATGTTAGAGAAAATGGAAAAAGTTCTATAACTATTGAATGGTTGCAGATATCCACATGAAACAAAGTGCGGAGTTTAAACTAAAAAAATTCATAAAAATCCTTGCAGTAGTTTTTGAGTTAAATCCGGACAAACAGACAGACAAAAAAATGTCTAATGTGGTTTTCTGAATCAGTGTATCCTAATTCGTGAAGAAAACTCAAAATGAGGGGTTTTGTTCGATTCCACAGACAGACACTCCATTCTTATATATAAGTATTGATTGATATTTTTCAAGCAAACAGTCGCCGTTTTACCTTGTATATTGTTTTTTATCCTATTTAAAATATTACTAATTCAACTATTGTTTCATGATCGAAATTTTGATGCATTTTCTATGTTTCTATACGTTTTCGATGTACATGTGAATTTTTTGTTGAATATAGGAAAAAAAATAAAAGGTTTGAATCGTTAAATGAAGTAATTTACTACTCATGTAAGGAAAAGAAAGATAGGGCAGGGGTTGGGTGGCTAGGCACTGAACCAAGGAGGGTGCCAAATTTGTGTAAATAAAAGTTTTTTTTCTGTAGATTACTAGAAAAAAAATGTGCACTATATTTAATGATGTTCTTATTTTTTTAATAATAGTAAATTTCATACAGATTATATAGTTTATTTCTTATTTTCTTTCTGGAAAAATGTCAAAATTAGACTATAGTTAATTTAGTATTAAAGGAATGCAGCAAATGTAATATCTATTTTTTTTAACAAGGCAATTTAAAGCATCCACAAATAGCTTCCTAGCTGCTCATAAAATAATATTTAAGGAAACGGGAGAGGAACACCACAAATATGACTGCTTGTGCTAAAAAAAAAATTCCATGAACTGCCTTTTTTTAGTTATAAGGGAAAAAAAGGATAAAGAAATTTTTATTTTCCGAAACTCATTTTGGTTTGCTTTGAATGTGGGTTAGTGGAATATCAAGGACAACCGCCATAGATCATTCATTTCTTTTTTTATAATGAGTTTTCCAACAATGAAAAAGAAAGAAACACACGACAGGAGAAATTGGTTAGGCTAGCCTTCATTATTAAGTCCAAATATCCTTTAAAATCAGGGATGTAGTGGTATCGGTACGTAGTATTGTTTTTGCGGAAAAAACGCGCTGGAATTTCTCGGTAATTCGAGAATTCATACCACGTGGTATGAATTCTCGAATCACCGAGAACATCACGCGCGTTTTACTCGTTCGCGTACACTAGGCCTAAGAATAGACTTTGGACTAATCGTTAGATTTAAAATTACAAAATTGAAATCTGACGATTCTTAACTTTCGGAATCTCGGTATATATCAAATCATTTATTAAACCTAGTCAATGGTGCTATTTTTTGTTTATTTATATATTTTTTAAAAAACATTTTAGTTTAAATGTTATCATAATTTATATTGATGTACTTGGCGAAAAAAAAGTTTTGCTGTGAAGATGAATTAAAATTAAAATTTTCATTTTTAACTTTTAAACTATTGATTTATAAAACTAAACAAGCATTGTTACTAGAACACAATCTTTCAGAGGTTGACAGAGCCCCCATGGTTAATTATATATTACAATATGCATTTTCAATGACCAAATAATATATTCTAATATTTTACCGAGAAATCAATATTTCGGACATAATTTTTTTTTAGATTGATATCCTTAAAACAGAGCCCTAAAACGTAAATAGGGTTGGTAAACGTATCGTAGCACACCCATTGTTCAATAATGCCCTTACTGTCAGCCCAAAATCTATTCTTTTGACAGTATAATAGTCAAGAGTATTACCTATAATTATGTGATTCATCATCATCAATTTCTTTTGAAGTCCATGAGATATTAATGTATGGCTAAGATGGGCTCTGGACTGTTCATCGAGATTACGACGCTTTTTTAAAAAAATATATTACTGAATTTGACGAAAATAAGTACAGTATAACTCCAATTATCCGAAATCCGGATAATTGATTATCCGGATGGGTTCATGTCAAAATTTTGATCCGGGTAATTTGAGGTCTACTGTATCCAGAGGTGGCGCCACTAGGGGGGCTGGGGGGGCTGTAGCCCCCCCGTCGGGCAAGCCAAGCCCCCCCATCGGGCAAAATTCTGAAGTTTGTCGGGGAAAAGCGTTATTTTAATTATTAAAACCAAATTTTAATGAAAAGTTGAGTGGAATTTGCTTTTTTAATTAAATGAATCTAGGTCATAAACCCGACAGAGCTAATTCCGACAAGCAGGTCACAATCCCGACAAAACTATAATTCCGACAGACCGAAATCCCGACAGCCTGTGGTGGCCGAATGGTTCGGAGTTCGGACAAGCACTCGATAAGCACAATTTTCTATCTCTAGCTTGTGTGTAGCGATTCAGTAATGGGATAGTTGTCAAATCCGTTCCTTTCGACACCAAAAAAATATCCACCGCGTATAAGGGACTAGTGCACTCGGGTTAATCTGATTGTGGTCCGATGTCTTGACGTTTATTGAGGTAGGTTGCACCGGATGAGTTGATCTCGTCATCTAACCGACCGTGGTTCAAAAATACGATCAGACAGTGTTCTCGGGTCTTTTCTTCCATATAAACCCTGATCCTTCGCCAATAACCCCCCACTGTGCAGCTCTAGTTCAATGTTAATTCAACCAACCTATTCTAACAAACTAATTTCTCGGCAATATTGTTATCCTATATAAACAAATTCTATAAACCAATATTTATTATTTTAGATAAAATTATCAGTATTTTTATTATTTCACAGCTTTTTATACAAGGTTATGTAAGGTTAAGTAGGGTTTCACGTATACTAGACTTATTGTTATCATAATTTCAATTACATTATTTGCTACATATTTTACAATAAAAAGCAACCCCAAAATTTCAAACTAAAACCCATGTTTCAAAATATCACCATTAAAAAATTTAATATTATTCCAAATAATAATCTAAAGAAATATATGATCATATAATTAAAACATCATACCATCATGCACACGATATTTTATCCCGCATATCATTGATTTTGTGCCAAAAAACAATCGCGATTTATTAAAACCATGCGGCGAAAGTATTTTTAAAAACTTTTATTAAGTCGGCCATCAATAATAATTTCAATGAAACTATTGCTAATACTCAGTGGCGGATTTAAAGAACGGTAAATATACAATTAGACAATGCCATTTGGGCCCCTGCAAGTATCAGTCAGAAAAAAAAATAAGGACTTGAGGAAAAATATACTTTAAAAGTTTTAGGAAGTAAAGTGGTTAAAATGAATTTGTCAATTTATATCATTAATGAATTTATTTTATAAAAGGAAAACTTCAAAAAGTTAGCATGCGTGTCGAAAATGTGCATTAACGAAAATATTTTGTGATCGTTCAAAAATTGAAGAACACTATTAAAAATTTAATTTAAAGTAAAATATTTCATGTTAAAATGTAAAAAATTAAAGTTCTTTTTTTAAAAATGTTCTTTTAAGACACAACATAAATCTTAACAGTGCTTATTTCACATGCCATATTTTTTTTTCTACTGTTGCATTTATTTTAAGCGTATGAGCAGGATATGATTTAGAAAGTTCAGTACTATAGGCATAGGCCCTACATCACTAAAGAGGACCCTCTCGTAAAAATAGTCTCGAAAAATAAAAAATATCGCAAAATAAGTTTATTATTCATTTAAAATACGACTTAATTCTCACTTTTTTGGATAAATTGCTGAACATTGCATTAATAATAATAACAATTTTGTCATGTATTCGCCGGGCCCCCAAATCAGTCCCTGCGTATGAGACACGAGTCATTTTGTTTTGAGCAAAGAGCAGAGCCACAGCTCAGACGTGGAACCACAAAC
This sequence comes from Troglohyphantes excavatus, assembly GCA_963932185.1. Lineage (NCBI taxonomy): Eukaryota > Metazoa > Arthropoda > Arachnida > Araneae > Linyphiidae > Troglohyphantes > Troglohyphantes excavatus. The sequence continues at coordinate 12,581,758 of OZ010666.1, read as the reverse complement.
GAAGGCCTATTCAGACGGCACTACTGCCATACGCTCATTGCCGCAAGCCTGATTGTTTGTTCCCTGTCATCTCCCAGCTATCCAAAGCCGGTCTATGCAAAGAGTTGGTCTATGGTCCTGGGGACAAAGCATCCCTCGTTGTAAAGGTTTAACCTTGAGGAGGTCAGCTACAAGATTTGGTAGACAAAAGACAAAATCGCCTTTGGGGGTGTTGGAGTGTTTTTCGAAGAGGGGGGAGGTATATATGTATAGCGCCGCTATCTCCCCTAAAAAAAAAGAGATGGCAGTGAATGGTCAGCTACAGGGCCGTCTCGACTCTCGAGAGTAAAAAGTGTCGTGCGTGAAGGATATCGAGACGGGCCCTACTTGTAGAAGTAAGATTATGGTCCAGTTCTATTTTGTCGTTGGTGAAAGGCAAACCGTTTTTTTAAAGAGGAAAATTGTAGAGTGTCAACATTGCATTAATATTTCAACTGTACTAATTCGGAAAGGTGAGATGTCTTAATAATTCAAGTGAAAAAATTTCTTATAAAAATTTTATTTGTGCCTGTGGCTACTTAATATTACATTTATTTCGTTCAAAAAGAAGTCCTACCGTTTATTTATTTTTATGTTTTCCGTATTTAGAAGAACCAAGCTAGTTTTGTCATTACTATTTAAGTAAAGAAGATTTATTTAACCAATAAATTGTTTCGTCGTATGAGCTAGGTTTAGAAATGACGTTTATTTCAATTTTTGTTGCCACAAATTTTGTGCAATTTCATACTATTTGGAATTTAAAAATAAAATATAATTATGGGAAACCTTTTTTTATCATTAATTTTTTTTTCGTATATTGTTATATATAAAAAAATCAATTCAGAAGAAATCAGGTCATATTCTAACGATGCAGTCATGGTTCAAGACGGCGGTCCTAAATTAAAAATGGGCAATCGTAAATCCATTAAATTGTCAATTAATCCTACTAGCTAAACGTCTATAAAATAAGGTAACAGGATAGGAACACCATAGTATGCTTTTAAGAGGATTGATTCCGACATTATAACTCCGTTGCAAATGACAATTTTTATTAAATACTGCAGACTTTTTACGTCATGAAGTTCTCCAATACATATAACTACTGCTGCAGCTCTATTCTCTGAAAAGAATTTTATAGGAAATGGCTCTCAATAGAAAAATTATTTCATAGGAATAGTCTCAATTTCATTGCTAGAGATACAGCCTTTTATAAGTATTTAAAAGCGTTATCACTGTTTATAGATTTAAAAAAAACCACTAAATTAGATGACAGAAAAAAAAGCGCTAAAACATAGCACCGTTTTACGTTGCATTGCTATCAACAAAAAATAAATTAATTTCGTAAAAGCATGGGGATTTTACAAAAACTACTTGCATAATATAGTGATTTACCACATTTCGTTTTACCTTCACTATACTTACTTTATATTTATTTTATTTGTTGCCTTCTCGCCGTCCCTTCTTTGAACAAACCTACCTCTTCAAATGGTTACATTTATAAAGGTTTTGAAAACATTTTGAGTACGATTTGTACAGGTTTTTTTTTTGGCACTTATCTTTTCTCCATGACTGCAACCCAGAATATTCAGAACACTACAATTATTTAATAATTAATATATAAATATTATAAGCCTTTTTTTTCAAATATTTATCTCAACAAATTTATTTCGTTATTTGTGAATATTTTATACTCTTATATGCACATTTTATGTCGGGGATATTAGCCCCCCTGTCGGGGAATTCTAGCCCCCCCGTCGGGCAATTCCTAGCGCCACCACTGACTGTATCGGTTTCTTTAGAAAGTAGATTTTTATTGTTTTGACGTGAAACAACTCTCATGTTTTTTCACGCTTCGAGCATGGATCCTTCATAGTAGAGAAAACATATATTTGTAATCTCGCTAACATCAATTTGAGGCCAACATGTAAAGGCCTCAGACACGTGGTTATTTTGCGTCATTCCATTCATAAATTTTCACTGTTACACATTTCCCAATTCATCAGCCAATCGCGAGTATTTTTCAATTCATAATTTTGAAAAGAAGTCACGTGTCTGAGGCCATTCGGTCTGAGATGTTGGTTTCACGATTATGATGTCATATTCGCTCTCCTACAGTCCATTCATGCTCGAAGGTTTCACGTCAAAACGTATATTCAGGTACTCATTTTTAAGTACCATTTTTGGCCACTTAAAGGGTTAAAACCCTTTTTACATAATAAAAGAAAATTACATGAAAGATTCATGTAAACTCATGTTGCACTGATATCGAAAATATAGCGACACTGATGGGGTCTTTCGCCTTTTGTGAATTAAGTATGAAAAGCCCCCTAATGAAAACGACGAGGTGTCCAAAACATGCGAGCCTTATTCTTTATGTAACCTTGGCAACAGAACCCTTTTGTCTTTAAGAAAGCCCTGCATTTTAATCAATGTCGTAACCTTCAGAGTTCGCGGCCGCACACGCACGCGAGGGTAAGGTTCTTTCCAACGCCTCCGTGCGTGACATTGCTCGTGAAATTGATACAATTGATGCATTCTCGCTTTGTTACGCAGGTGTCGGAAGAAAGAGGTTTTTGTTCTGTGTAAAAGGATTTGATATAGTACAGGATTTTGGCTTCTGACAAGTATTTTGCTTTTTCATCAACTATAGGTCATTTCAACTTTTAATGTTCGAATTTTGTTGAAAGGACGACACAGTACTATTGGCGAATATATCTATAGGACAAAGTGCTCCCACCCAGATATTATATATATATATATATATATATATATATATATACTTTTTTTATTTCAAAGGGTTGAGTTAAAACTTACAATTTATATATTTACAATTAATTGCAAAAATTTAAATATATGGTATCTAGAATAGCATGACTAGGAAAAATTATTTAATTTTTAAACAGTAAAAACACCTCTATAAACCCAAAAATTGCTTGAGCGTCAGTGGGTATACAAAAATGTTAAATAAATGCATTCCTTTAAATTGTTAAAATTCTAAAACTTTTAATTATTACGTAAGAATAAAACTCTTATAATTTGCCGCTCCATGTTGGGCCCCAATAAAAGATCTAATCTGTCTTACATAATTTTAATAATAAATTTAATCTTACATTAATTAATTAAATATGATCGCATCACGGTATGAAAGGCGATTAGAATAGTTTTAATATGATGGACATATTTAAAATGCGTACAGCCCGGAAAATGACTACTGACCTCCATTCCGACAATATCCTGTTGACACAGAGAGGTATTAGATCTTGTTTTGCGTATGAATACATTTTAGAATAAGTTCATTAGAGGGGTGATGACACTAAATTCTAACCACAATCTGGATTGCTCAAACTTGTTTTCTCTATGGACGCTGTGGAAGCCAATTAAAACCAGTGATAGTGAACCCCAAATAATTTTTGTAAATGTTTTAGTGGTGCTTTTTAAAGCCATAGAAGATTAAAGCGTTATAGAAGATTAAACATATATAAATATTATATTTTCTTTTGATAAAATTAATTTTTTTATTGTCAAAAATATTATTTTTGCTCTAGTTTTTTATCCATACTTTGATGAATGACTTTTTATTTCAATAGCAGATTCCGTTTTAAATGGGGTTCAAAAGAATATAAAAATAAAAAATAATCGGTCAAAAGCAATACTTTTCGGAATATTTTAATGTGAAAAATATACGAAATATTGCTGTAGCGATGAAAGTGGGGTGCAGTTTCGATCACTGAGCTAAAATAATAAAATACACTCGAGTGAGGACTTAGAGCAGCGACCAGTTTACACCTTTGTGAGTGAAGGTTGAAAAAATAGTCCTTTTTCATAAGGTTTTGTGTAGATTTAAAAACACATTTTTGGTATTCAAAAAAACATTAAATGTCGCACGTTTAATATTTTCCATACTTACTTTCTTACTTACAAGAAAAAGAAGAAAAAAGAACAGAAAAAAACAACGTTCAAACCTTTCTGTGACGTTATGTGGACTCCCCACATAGCCAAGATAACATGTTTCCTCAGCCTTCTCTTTTTAATACTATACATCCGCGCGGCTCGGTAAAGTACATTGTCACTCAATGGGAATCCTCGCTCCAGTGTTTATATTAATGTAGCTCAGTGATTTCAATCCTTGAATTCGCTTCAATTCAACAAAATTCCTTGCCCAATCCAGAAGTTACATTTAGAGATCAGTGGGTAATGAATCGTTCTATTGACATTAATCCAACTGTGTGTGGATGGGTTTTGGTTAAGTAACGTCGCACTAGAGCTACACAGTGGGCTATTGGCGACGGTTCGGGGCCTATCCCGAAAGGAAAGACCCGGGAACGATGCCTCGTATTTTTGAACCATGGTCAGATGACGAGGAAACACCTGAACAGGCACCCAACGCCTTCAATAGACGTCGGGACTTTGGACCCCGATCAGATTTATCGGCACCAGTCACGTATACACGCCGTTAACTTTTGCGGATGTTCTGGACGACTCTTCTAGTATTTTGTAGCAAAGCTGGCAACCCTCTGATCACAAGATCACTACTTTTTACTATTCTTTGTCAAGTCCATCGCCTAGCATCGAACCACGAATCTTCGTATTTGCAGCTGACGCCTTTAACCGCTCCGCCACGGAGGCCTCCATTACTTTCGTGATAACAATAAACAATAACGTATAACATTAACAAAGCATGCATTTATTACAAAGTCATACTATGTTATATACTTTGTTTGGGGGTACAGTTATCAACACATTTTTTCTCTCTGATAGCACACATTGTTTGTTTGAATGAAACAATATTTTACAATCCAGAAATATTTGTTTATTTCAAGTCCTAATTTTATTAACAAGTATTTACAGTTATTAACAAACACTACTATAATTTGAAATGTACAAAATTAATTATTCAAAGCACAATTCATATTTCCTAAAAATGTCTTATCTTTTACGGTTAAGGATTTTAATAGGGATTGTGAGTAAAAATGAAATGATAATTTTACGAATTTAGTGATTTAAATAATTAAGATAAAAACTCGTCTTATAGAATATTGCGTTAAAAATATTAAAATACAAATACAACGTTAAAATATGCAATAAAAATCCATCAGATCTGGACATGTTTCGGGAGGATCTGAACATGCATCTCCCGAAACATGTCCAGATCTCTTGGATTTTTAACTTTGTATTTGTATTTTAATATTAAAATTTATATAATTATTTTATAGTTTAACTTTATATTTTATAGTATAATAATTTTATCTCAAAATATAAAAATAAATTATTTAATAACTTTTTTTTAACTGTGATTGACAACTTAACAATAAAATTGAAATTTCTTAGATTTTTTCAAAGTGCATACAAGTCACGGAGTTTTGAGGTTTATTAACAAACCATATAGAACCATATAAAACGACAATTGAAAAAAAAATCATCGATTTTTTAAAAAAAGATTATTTTTTAAAAATTATATATTAACTTCCAAATTTTATATAATTGATAAAATTTTGACACTATTTCCAAGTTCGAATTCTCCAAAACCAGCACCTCAAATATCTTTCCATTTATTATTTCACACCTCAGAATATCATACACTATTTCCTAGAGACATTACATTCAAATCTTCTAACAAAGCTTTTCTATAGTATGTACATTTATAGACAAACTGCAACACATGCGACACTAGTTGGCACAAGAGCGAAGCTTACAGATATCACCGTACAAGACACTATCAAGAGTCAGGAAGACAGAGGGTTGCACAATGCTACAAATAATCAACAAGTATGCACCATTTAACAATGTGACATCGGACGTATTTACACCGAAGTATGCGTGTGAAACACTTAATGCACATGGAGCAATAGCTGATTGAAACAAATTAGGTCGCTTTCACACATGAGATTATGAGAATCTATATACATCCCATTGAAATGTATTTAAATTTATGTAGTAACGATAGGGAAAGATACTTTTAAATTACCTGTATCTAGTTCGTCTACCAACATATTAAATTACCAATATTTAATTGGACTACCAAAACACATTGTATAAATTAATATAACTATTTAATTTATGTATTTTTTATATATATTTAAAGGATTTTAGAATACTGAAGAAAAGTTTAATACCTTAAATTAATAATTTCGCGATCTCTGTGTGAACGCGCTTATTTGATACAATGTAAAAGTAATATTTTCTTCCATCTGCAGGTGTGGCTGGGAAAGCTGTTCACAATTTCAAGTGTGAACGCGCTGATATTGTGTAATGTAAAGAAATACACCTATATTTGTTTTTTGCTGTTTGTATTCAAATTATAAATGACATAAAGATAAATGGAAATTTAGTGATAACTCCCAACAAAATCAATCACAAAAATGTTGTATCACTGACAAGATAAACGAAGTAAGGAGATACTCTCAGAAATAATGGGGCAGGGGAGAATTGATTGAGACAAGCTCCTTATACAATCTGTCAAAATGTATTTAAAATTTAAGTAGTAACGATAGGGAAAGATACTTTTAAATTACCTGTATCTAGTTCGTCTACCAACATATTAAATTACCAATATTTAATTGAACTACCAAAACACATTGTATAAATTAATATAACTATTTAATTTATGTATTTTTTAATATATATTTAAAGGATTTTAGAATACTGAAGAAAAGTTTAATACCTTAAATTTATTTTTAATTTATTAGAGTAGCATAGTATACCTAGACATTGGGTTATTGTCTATTGTTTGCAGTATTTAAGGCTGTTTAGAATTTTATTTGAATGGCTTATTTGACTTGATGAACTCCCAATTCCGAAAATTAATTTGAAAGTATATTACGAATCAAAATTTAAAAAATAAATTACAGAACTCTCCAAAAGATTTCATAATTTAATAGAAAAGAACAATGATAATCCTTTCGAATACAGAATTTTATGTTCGAAAGTTAGATCTACCAACATCCAAGGTCGTCTTTAGAAGCCGCGGGGCTAAGTGCGAACCTCTTAGCGGTGCCCCTTTTGTCAGGGATATTCAGCCCATGGGGCCCATCCCTTCATGTACCCCATACTCCCACGTAGTCTTGAGTGATCACTTCAGCCCACGCGATAACACTTCACGGGTATCTCAATCATTCGTTCTTCCATCCGCCTCACTGAGAAGGGGGCGTAGCATGCAGAAGGTACTCGGTTCGATTCCGACTAACAACCAAAAAAAAAAAAATGCATAGCGTTACAAGTCTTACCCTTCCCCCACTTTATTTTGTTCTATATTGCACCAACCCAAATTCGTAAGTTTCCCATCTCCCTAAAATAATAAATAAACATTGATGAGGATAATAAATTGACAGTTGAAAATCATAAATGAATAAGTATTTATTAATTTTTTTCTTTTACGGTGGGAAAACATTGGCTAATTCTATGGACGATGAGGGAATATATCCTAAGTAAAATACAAAAAATAATTAATTAAATTTCAGTTTTAAAGATAGAAATTATTTCCCCTTCCAAAATGTATCGTTTTATAGTTTTTTTTGCAGAGCGTGGGGCCTTTATAAAAGCGTGGGTCCCTGTGCGGTGACACAGGCCGCACAACCCCTAAAGACGGCCATGGCAATAAAATTTTATTCATATTAATACCACAGCTGCTTATCTTTGATGTAAGCCGTCCAGTTTCGAAACCAGATAGATCACTTTTGACACTTTTCAAGAGAAACAAAAGAGCTAATTATTATATTATTTATGGAAGTATTTTATCTTCTTTTTTTTACAAATTGGTATTAGATAGACACATGTCGTAACCAAATTTTAGCTCTGTTTAAGTATTACATTGAGAAAGAATTGATTCTCTTTTGGATTTATCTGGTTTTGCAACAAATCTGTGGAATTTAGCTCGACAACTGCCCTGCGGTCGGTGCAGAGTAGCCCATGAGCATCTTCATCTATCTGGTTTACAAACTGATTTTTATACTCATCTAGTTTGCAGCCAACATTATTTTCACACCACAAAAGACATAACTAACCGGAAAATCGAAAAGAATGGATGTATCTGGTTTTGAAACTAGACGGTTCATATGAAGACTGTCATATACAACGACTGGAAATTTCGAAACCATTTGTGCTGAAGCTGCCTATAGCCACTCTTTTAATATGCGTGGACACAAAACAACGGTAGATGGTACATTACAATGAAAACCCTTCAAGACGTTGATCATCGATCTTCGAAATAGATTATCAATACCGATAATCCTTCAATATTTATGACATTGGATAATAATAGGTCCAACTGTATCACTCACAAAGGCAGGACTCTCCAAGGACAGTTTTTGTAATATTCCATGTATTTTTCCGATGTTAAATATTCAGGCGATTCTTTCCAATAAGAGGAACTTTGTGATATTTGCATTACTTTTCGATTATGTTCGTGTGGCACTCGATTTTTTTTTCTCGTGAAACTCGATTATTTCCATGTAAAAACTAGATTTTTTTTCAATGTCATATCGTGCATTCGAATTCTTTTTCGATGTTGGCCATTAGTTGCTCCTCGGTTAAGTCATAGCTGGGTGTTTTCATGTAGGGTCCTTGGTTACTCGGTGCAGATCTGGAAAAAAAATTATATTATAAAGCTATTGTTGATACAATACAAAGCATATATGATTACTCTTAAAAAAGAGTTTCACGTGAAGTTGAAGAGATTAGTGCAAGAACTATACAAGTCAATTTTGAAGTTGATTCAAAGTTGTTCACTTTAAATTAGACACGCGCATGCAATTTGGTCATAAGGTAGATAAGATCACTATAACTAAAGCGACCATGCTCGACCATACTAAACATGAAACATGAATTGTCACATGAATACTTTGGACGCGCACTTGCTCAGCCTGCTACTTCTTATATATTTGGTAAGCTTTACATCAATCCGCACTTTCCATATGTTTAGACTCGTGAATACTTGCTCAGCATACTATTTCTTACATATTACGCAAGCTCTCTAGATCTATCCGCACTTGTCATAAGTTTAGACTCATGATCCTTTTGGTCACGCAACCTGCTTAATCTGCTATTTCTTGCATATTCGGTAAGCATCTATCCGCACTTGTTACAAATTTAGACTCATCTCTCTCATTAAACAAGCCTTAAGCCGACTTTTCATTCTACGAAAACATGATTTTAAATTAATACCTTAAGTTTTCCAACTGTTAAAGATAAACAATTTTAGTTATGTTCTTAAATTTTGACGTGTACATCGGCCCGGGGACGTCGACCCGGGGACAGCAGTCATCGGAAAACACTTAAGCAACATAAAATGTGTTGATGTTTTAAAGCTCCATACCTCAAGGGGGAAGTCAGCCTATGGGGATAATTGACTTACCATCGTGTGGAAAAAGTGAGCAATCATTCATCCGGTTAAATACTCCACTCCCTCCTCTAACCTTTGTACTGCCGGGGGGAAGAATGTGGATTGGACATACACTACTAGACTGTTTAATCACTGTTACTTCATTTCTAATATATGGGTCATGGAGAATGCGTGCTTAAATTGCAGAGAATGACGATGTACACAATTCCCTCGAACTAGTTGACAGTTTAAAAAATGTGTGTAGACCACACTTGTGTGGAGTGGAAAATGACGAGTTGTAAAAGATTTCGCTATGGAGCCAAAATATCCATCTATACTTCAATGGCGGCATAGGAAACTTAAACAGGTAAAACAAGACACATTCAAGACGTGCAAAATTACACTAAGAAGTCTAAATTTACGAAAAGCACGGAGAGACCAAACCAAAACTTACCAAAGACGCAAGAAAAAGCAGACCGAGCAGACGGGAGCAAAGTATTCACGAAACAAACCTACAGTACAGTGGAGTCTGTGCTTATACGATTATTTTATGAAATTTGTAAAACTTTGCGTTTTAAACATATTGTCATAAATTGGTTAGCATGAAATTGCTTTAAATTTACAAACCTATTTTCTAAGAAATGCTAATTAAATTAGAAATTTCATTAGTATACAAAAAGTACTTATAATGGCATAAATAAATACCATTACAATAAATACTATTACAATAAATACTATTAAAGAAATACCATTCAATTCGAATGCAGTTTAAGAAAATACCTTTAATAATGTGCTTGCAAAGTTATACTAAGTAGTTTCTCCCATAGGTTTGTGTTATACTATTAAATGGTTCTCGAATTTTCTCATAACTGAATTCGTGTGGATAATTACTATCCATTAGTTGTCTCCAAATTATTTTAGATAAAATATCACACATTCAATCAATTTGTGCCAAAGAAAGCTTAAGTTCAGAAACGCCCTTCATCAATTGAGAAAAATCGACCCTATTTCATTCCATAGACATAAAAGATGACCAAAATGAATGACGTGCTCCAAAACATTAACAAGAAAGTGAGACTTATTAAATTCCAAAAACACGAAAAAGATCTCCCATCTCATGACAAAAACTCGCTAAAAATTCATTTTTCCAGATACACCGAACTAAATATAACCACTTCTATGATGCAAATTGGAATAATAAAGATTCTACAACTTCCAATGACTACAGCAGCAAGCAAACACTTCCAAAACGAGACAGTTATGTCTAAATTTAGTAACCCAACTTCATATAGGTGTACAAATACAGAATAACATGTTAAATTGCTAATTGCGGAATGTATTTGAGTGTAACAATGCCGAAATGTTGGTTGGGTCATCGACATTGTAGCATTTCTGTGTTTTTCTTCCATTAATTCATATCTACAGGGCTGTTGTTATGGACTTATATTTTATTTTGGGAACCCCCGCGTTCTAAATGGATCAAGGCCGTGTCGCGGTGAGGACGCACTTGGGACTGTTTTATTTCTGTCTAACACGGGGTGTAGAGGAACGACCCAGAGAGACGTGTTCGATCGGTAGAGGAAAATGGAAGTTTATGGACAGAATCAAGCATTGGGTTTTGTCAAACCCTTTGAATGGATTCGATGTTTTAGGTGGAATGTGCACAAAGGTGGGGCGAAAAAAGTAATGTAACATTATTAAGTTTTAAGTGTGAGTTTAAGTTATGATACGCGCAGGGCCGGATTTAGGCATAGGCTGCAGCCTAGGGGCAGCACCATAAAGGGGCCAGTGCCGTAATACATTTGTTAGGGGGAGGGGAGGGGTTTTAATAGATATGTCCAGATGGAAACAAGAAATTTCCCAACTGAACCATTAGAAATTCCCAACTCACATAAGACATAAGAAGTGGTTTCAAGTGGCATATACCCCGACATAGTCGGGCACCTTTCCACTCATCGAATTTAAATTTAGATGTTAGCATCGATAAATCGCTACTACGTATTCCCAACTCAACAGTGCTGAAAATTACCAGTTCCAACTTACCCGTATTTTCTATCGTTTTTTATATATTAGAAAATATTAAACAGTTCTCTCACAAGCATTGATTTGTTGCACGTATGTTCCTATGCAGTGTTTGTTCTGAGATCTAACTTAAATGTAATATTATTAGTTGGGCAATTTCTAATTTTCCCGAGCTATCATTTGATAATGACATTCATTTTCTTCAGGCATAAATTTTCCCTACTCGTAGAATTTTAAAACTTAAAATTCCCAAATTTTAAGGTTTCCAGACTATTGAAGGGGTCGTGCTCCCCCCCCCCTCGTTGACACGTACCTGAAAGGGACTCACACCAAAAAAAATATTGATTACTGAAAAAAAATGGGTGCCTTAACACTTCAAAATTGTGATAAAAAGTCAAACAAATTTATAACAGCCAAACACATTTTTGTGAGTGGAAAACTCGTCATGGTGAAGTAATAAAAGGCTCATGGCTGTGTTTTCCACAGAGTAATAGGTATGTATATACTGTTTTGAGTATAAACTTTTTCCTAAACATGCACACCATTAGCACTTAGATGGTATTGTTATTGGAAGAACGTCGCATGTTAAAGACAGCTGTACTCGAAATGTCCCTTTCCTAACGTTAAAAAGACATTTCGAATATATTTGTCAATAATGGTTATAAAAAGGTCATTTTCGATAGGTAATTTTCTAAGTTGAAACGATGCAGAAAAATTCAGTTTTTCTTAAAAGATTTTCAAAATGTAAGTATAACTTAATACTCTAATGTTCTTTTAAAAAATATGTTTAATTTGCAATAATTACATTGGCATTGCTATCTTATTATTTTATGGGCACTATTATTATTTTTCTACATTGTTATTCTATTCAGGGCCATTTGAGAGCAATACATAGACGAGTGATATATTTTATTTTCATTTTCATAGATTCCAATGTTCCATTGTACATTGAGATTCCTTGAAACTGTTGAATTGTTTAAAATAATATTGGTAACTTATAACAAAACAAACAGCCATTTCAATTTCATTATAAGTCACAAATAATTTAATTTGCAGTTCTGGAATATTTATATTAAAAAAAATTCCAACACCCCTCCCTTGAAAGGGAAAGACATACCACCCAGTAGTTGGGGGGCCCTCACCACAAAATCAGCCCACTAATTCAAAATCAGACTCTGGCTATACGTACCCATCTATGGAAAGTTATAAAAAAAAATGTAACACATTTTACGCAAACATAATTTTTTTCGCGACTATTTTTTCTTTTATGTAAAATTACATTCTCATTCAAATCATTTTTATTTCTGAATGCTTTAAATTACTTGGAATAAAAAATTTATTACACTTGCCAAATTCCTCGAAAACTAAATTTAAAAACTGGAGTTTAGGGTGGACAATTATACTGGGAAAATAAGATTAAACTGTACATCCTCAAAACAAACTACATATCAGCAAACTATATATCCTCTATGAAGCGTTCAAATAGTTAAAATAATTAAGTAATCAATTGTAATACAAAAGGGTTCTCTATAGTAATCTACAGTTAAATAATCCTAACCGTCAAATTTGACTCCCTCTTAGTTTAGCTTAGCCTCGCATTAAGCTTAAATTATATCAAGGTTTTTTATTTTATGTATACTAGCTGAGGCTTGAGTTCAAAAAATATCAAAATTCCAAAAGTAAAAAAAATCGTCGCGATTTTGATTTTGTAATTTTCGATTTGTCGATTAATTGATTCGAAAGTTAATCGATTTGGCGATTAATTGATTCGAAAGTTAATCGTAAAGTTTTAAATTAGAAAAAAAAATGTTTCTAAGTAAAAATGAATGAACTTTTATATTATGTGTGTATTGCTAAAACAAATTGCCATACCCTAACTCATTTACACCTTCGTATCTTTCAGATGGTTAAAAAAAGCCGCGAAAGTGTGAAAATAACAAATGAAGACTTATTTGTAGAGCATAAATTCGTAATAAATAAAGTAATTTTTATTTATCCAATTTCTTAATTAAAATCTATATATCAGCGGTTTTTAACATTTAGGTGAACACGGACCACTGAATTGAAAGTTAGACTTTTCGTGGACCACCACAGTAAAAAAAATATTCAAAAACTAAATATATATGTATTTCAGATATTAAATAATATATATTTCATTAAAGTTATTAATAAAAAAAATCTCTTTTGCTTATTTTTTTTATTTGATAATGTAGCTTTTGAAATAAATGGAATCATGTGTATTTATTTGATTTCAAAATAATAATGATGGCATTTGAAATTTAATCATTTCACCAATTTCTGTATTCTTGGGAAATGCAGCATACTTTAAAAAAAATATATAAAATATATACTTTTAAAGCTGCCAGTGAAAGGATTCCACTTAAATTTTTCCTTCCAAAAATACATATTTAATAAATACAATAACCACAATATACGACATCAGAAAAGAAAAATTGTATCTTTTTCAACAAAATATGAAAATAATTAATTTCTAGTTAAAATACAAAGAAAAAAAAGTATAAAAATGGAATAAAACGCACAAAATCTTATTTATTTTCTCTGAAAAAGTTGTGATTTTCTCATTAGATTATTTTTTTACAGAAAATAATATATTATTGAACAAAATGACCAACTTATTTTTTTTAATCATTTTGTTCAAAGTCTACGGATTAGAAACAACTGCTACATATAACTAATAATTTTATATTATATATTGCATCGCTTTAGTGAATTTACAATTCTTTGACGTCGACTCTTGAATACATAATAATGAGTTGTTTACGTCTATATGTTAATACATATTCAAGGGATTAACATACAGGACAAAAAACGTTGGGAAATAGTTATGTTTGGTTGTATCACATTTGGCTGCATTGGCATAATAAAATATTGGTTATATTCTAAAAAAGTCATTTAACTTTACTAGCAATAAACAGGGTAGTTAAAGCATAGCATAAAGAAAGGCTTATTATGTGTAGTTAAAAAGTCATCTCCCATCTTCCAACAATTTGTGACCCATTTTAACATAATAAATTGCTTTAAATTTAAATGATTTTTTAACTAGTCAATTGTCCGCTGGTATTCTTTTCCTCGAAGAGTAAGTAATGAGGTTAATTACTTTTAATAATATACATTATATAATTTAATATAAGAGAGATAATAAATATTGTGTATTGCAGTAGAAATTATTTTGAAAGATTTAAGTTTTAATGGATTAGTATTATTGACGTTTTCAAAACTTTTTTCCTCTTTTGATGAAATTTTTTTAACGAACACTATTTTTCAAATAAAATTAATTTTTCATAACAAAAACTAAGCTCTTCTTAGATTTGCATATTGCATTGAGAGATTTCTATTTATCTGCAATTGGTATATAGTCAATTCTTTTATAAATATCCGAAAGACTTATTTTAAATAAAATGAAGTTTTATTAAGCGATATGGTCTTCTGAGTAATTTTTTAAATATTTTAATGGCTTACACCAGTAAACAGTCTTTAGATAATACTGGAAAAATGTCATGCTGATATCAACTGCACATCACTGAACGCTTTGTAAAGTTTTTGTATGTTTATTTTGCACAAGCTTTGTTAAAAGCGACAAATCTTATGAATTATTAATTTTAATATTTGTCCTTTATTAATTCAATCGCCACTGTTTTCTATTCTCTTTATGTTTATATATTATATTATCAATAATTTGGAAGAAAGGAGCACAGAGCTGTACTTGTTCAAATTATTTAATATTTATTTATTCTAGACATATAACCATTTCGGGTAAAAAAGGATTTTAACTTCAAGCCTGTAAAACTAACCTCATAAATTAGTTTCTTGCGAGTGCAAAAGAATACGAAAAACTGTCTTATTTTCGTATTTAAACAGTTTAACGCGAAAACCTAAACTGCTTATCAGATCTTAACTGTAATAAGTTTAATTCAAACACATTAGACTGGATTGTATTTATTATGCATGTATTCTTTAATTGTAAGGCTCAAAATCATCTATTGCAGCTTTTTTAAATTTAAAGAAAATTACGAAAACCTCAAATGTTTGAGCATTTTTCTTCAAGATCGTCTTAAAGAACTGGTTGCTATCATATAAAATGCAGATCCCTTTTAAGACTAAAATACGCAACGGATCTTAACACACTGGGTATCAAAATAAAGACAATTTTAAGGAGCAGTGACGAAATGTACATTCATCTCTGAAATATCAAAAGTTTCTTTTTCTTTTTAAATACGTTTAAAATAATTAATTTAAACGTGTGTTTTTTAAACAAACCGTCGATAATGCTGCCATCTATGAATGAGAAGAAGTGTTAAGCTTTTATGATCATTTGGAAAGAATAATATGCCATAATTATCGCACGGACATGATAGTTTTGCTTTACTTTCTTTAACCATTTCGGACAGAGTGATTTGGTAAAGAAAATATTTGACATCGATTTGACATCGATCGATCGTACTGCGTATAAAACTCATATTTAAATTTGTTTGACATGTCCGAGGCCCTTTATTCAGAAAAGTATCTTAATATAAGAATAAAATTCTATATATTGATACCAATAAATCAAGTTTGAAAAAATACAGATAAGAGTAACATTTTAATCTATTATTTATTATTTTAAAAATACGATTCGTCACTGATCCGGGAAATTATCTTTCTTTTGATTCCTCATATGTTAAGATGTATCGCGTGTAAGAGTCATAAAATTGATCTTTAATAATTTATAAGATTTGAGTGTTTAATAATGAAAATGGGATTAAGGTCTTTAATTAATTCCTAATCTTTGTATTTTATAAACTACACCAAATCCTAAGTGGAATTATTGTGACATGAAGACGTATATGTAAGATGTTTTAATATGAAACTCTTCTTACTTTTGCTGTTTAACCTTTTTTATTCTCGTATGGATTAAATTATGTGACAATTTAAATCACCGGTACACTGTTAAAAATTATTACGACTTTGCACCAAAATTTGGTACCCATTTAGCGGCAATAATTATTTGGTGCTTAGTTTCACCATTTTATGTCTATCACGGATACTATTTAGTGGTGAAACGTTGCACCAAAATAGCTACCCCCATTAAAATTTAGATTAGATTAGATTAATACGTTAACCTTCAATCACAAGAGCAATACTTTTTTTCTTATATTTTTCACCGCACGGGCTCAAACTAATAATCCTCAGATTACCAGCTGAACGCCTTTACCCACTGAGCAACCGAGCCACGGTCTGTGAGTTTGTTGATGTAGATTCAGCACAGATTTCGGTTTCAGTTTTGTATATTGCTCTATTTTTCGGTGAAAGCTGCGCTATTCTCGATCAAGGATTTTTGGTTCAACCTAGATTACACCATAATAATGTGAAAGTTGCTGCAGAGCACTAAAATGTGGTATAACGTTGAACTGATATTTTTAACAGTCTTACAGTACTTTGTTTCGCAAAATAATTTGGATTCTTTACTTTAATTACTTTGTTAAATAAGTAAAAATTTTCATAAATTAAACAATGATTATTTTAAAAAAAATGTAAGCTTAAAGACACCAATAACATTTTTAGGTAAAAAAATAATTAGAGTATATAAAGAGTAATAGAATAAGAAAACTACGATTTTTTTACTACATTTTAATAACTATTTCAATACCTGCTTCGAGTTATCCTTTGGTAAGATTCCGGCACGCTGCAGGGAACCAAAGAATTAGTGTACATTACAACATTAGTCCCTATTTCAAAAAGGATTTAATAACTTTTTACAAGGGAAAGGGTGTGTTAAGGCAAGGATAGTGAAGACCACATATATATATATAAGGTGTGCTCGTACTCGCGCTGCCTGACGGAAGGCGGAGAGAGCAACCATTTGACGTCATAGTGACGCCTTCCTTCGCCTACTGTGGGCGTGTCTAATGCTCTCGTTTGAACCAATGGCAAGGCTGAACTAGATGCGTGCGCGTTGGTTGATGGTGCTGCCATCAATTCGTTTTTTTTGTGAACTATTAAAAAGTGATAAGCTAACTTTATTTAGTTACTTTTACTGCATTTTATGAGTTTAAATTATATTTTAAGGATTGCATTTAGTATGGAAAAATTGCAAAAGAGTTGCTTAATAAATTAAGCGTATTAAAATAATATTAGCTGCCACGAGAGCATGTCCATGAATTTTGAAAGAGTAAAATGAGGTTAGGAATCATCAGGTCAATGCATTTGTATTGGACATATTAAATGAGTTACAATTTCAATCAAGTAAAATATGGGGACATAACATTAGTAGTGAAGTTACATGAACACAATTATTTACAGATATTTACATTATTTTGCTAATTAAAAATTAAATCACCAGTTGTTACCCAACCGGGATCGAACCTAAGTAGCAATGCTTGAAACACACAGCCAATGAGAATGATCAAAAACCGATAGTAAGGTGGAGCTAAAATGATGTCAAAAATAAGGCGGAGCTAAAATGACGTCATTTAGTTGCTTTCCTTGCCCACTTTCTAAAAGCGGAAAACGAGCGCACCTTCTATATATAGTCTTCACTATCCTTGGTGTTAAGGTATATTTTTGAACAATTTATATTTGAAATGGTATCATAATAAGGCTTGAAAATGTACAAGTAAAAGAATTTGAAACAATTTTTAACTCAATGATTTTTTTAAATAAGTGAGGTGTTTTCATTATTAAGTTTAATATGTATGCTCTTTAACTAAAAATTTCAATTTTGAAATATTATTTGAAAACAATGTCCAACTTTACATAATTTGCTATTAACCGACATCAAAACATTGATAAAGTAAAGATTAAGGGGAAATGCCTCTAAATAAATTATTATTGACAACTTTGCATTGGAAGGTTTAAGGTTTCCATTTCCAATACCCATATCGATGTCACGTAAACAAGTGGCTGGAGCTAATTGCCGTAGATAGACCAATGAAATGCATGGAGTAAAAAACTTACTTGACGTCATTTTGGATTTGGTTTATAACTCATACGAAACTATTACTATATATATAAAGTGATTACAAAGTAACGAATTATAAAATTAGCGTATTGCCTATTCACAAAATGGCGATTGGAAAACTTACAAAACTGAAATTTGAATTCGAATTTGTGCATGCTTGTAAAATGTCCCTCTGAACTGTAGTAACACTTGCATACCATATTTAATTATCATGTTAGTTTGCAATTTCTTGAAATGTATTCACAAATGCACATATACTAATTAAAAGTTCTTGGAGTCGAATAGGCTTAGATTTATGTAAAATATAAAAAATCCACAACGTAGAATGTCTTACCGCCACAAATTATTATATAACATAAGAGTTTATCAAATTTATTTATCAATGGTGTCTAACTCTAATTTATCAATGATGCCTAACTTAAATATTAAGAATAATAGAGGAATTATTCAAATATGGAGAAATTTATATGAACTGTACCTTGATCCTGCGGTAATTTTGTAAGCTTCTGGACTTATCAGCCCCAACCTCCACAAAAGATCGCTTTCTTGGTGGTGGATTATTCTTCCTGAAATAATTGTAGTCCTTACATGAGACATAAATGGAAGGAAGTTTCAATAAATTGATTAAAGAACATAAAGAAACTGTAAAATAAAAATGTAACTTGCTTTAAACAAACAGAAAACGATAATTAAACGGAAAAATATTTTTTTTTACAAATTGTTTCTTAATAAAATTTGTAAATTATTTTAATTTTAAGGTAATATAATTAGTTAATTTATAAAATATATCATGTATTATAAGCAGCAATTTAAAAACATGATAATATTTTTGGAAGTAACATATCTCGAACACTTTACTTTTGACATTTATGCAAGAAACTTTTCTGCTATTACACATTTAAAATAAAATTTACTCTTTTTTTGTTTTTAGTTAATTTTATTACTCTTGTAATATGAAAAACGACATTTCATTTATGCCATACAAAACGAGTTAAATGTTCGGCTCATTTACAAATAAATATAATTTAATTAAACTATATTTATATTTCAAACTCTTGTTTTAAACATTTATGAAGCAATTATTGTTTAAAGTAAAATATTAAAATTTTTAATTAATTAACTTATAATTTTACAAACGATGAATTAAAAGTTAAATAATAACATTTCTGTAAACTTAGGGCACTTTCCACTTTTTTCTAATTTCTACACATACTAGAATTTTTATATTTATCAAAACCTAGGAGATGTTGCTAAAATTTCATAGTGGTAAAAAGTACAATGGGTAACAAATAGTGAAAAGTACAACACTTCCTTCAACTATATCTCAAAAACAGTACGACAATGTTTTTACATATTGTTTTTTAAATTTTGAGATAGAATCAAACATAGTACAATTTTTAAATTAAATTTTTTAGTTTGAAATCCCGAAAAACTCTTTTTCATGGATTGGATAAAAATACGCAATTGAAAATGGTTTAAAATACTACAGTCGCTTTACTTTTACGAATAACGTATGAGCTAAGCAGTTTACCAATTTTTGTAATAGTTTGTTTATTGAAACGGACAAAAAATGCAAATTTGTCTATAGACTTTTAAATTGTTATATAGGTTAACAATTACACTTTGTAGTTCGTTCCTTGATTATACACATAACCGAAGAATTTATGCTTGAATTTACGCATAAAAGTATTTTCAAGAGTAAGTAATTTTTAAACAGTGGCATAAAATTCATTTAAAAAAACACATTTATTTATCTTCTTTAAAGAAAAAAAAATCATATATAACGATAGTATATATAATATTGGTATAATAGTATGAAACTAAAATTTGTAAAGTTACCAAATTAAAAACAAAGTTAGTCATCCTTATGCACAATTGAAAATATAAACTTGTTTTAAAATGTATATATTGAAACTTAAAATATGTATTTTAAACTTAAAATATGTATTTTAAACTTAAAATATGTATTTTAAACTTAAAATATGTATTTTAAACTTAAAATATGTATTTTAAACTTAAAATATGTATTTTAAACTTAAAATATGTATTTTAAACTTAAAATATGTATTTAAACCTAAATTTTGTATTTAAACTTAAAATATTTATTTAAACTTAAGATATATATTAATACTTATAAAATATTTATTTAAACCTAAATTTTGTATTTAAACTTAAAATATTTATTTAAACTTAAGATATATATTAATACTTATAAAATATTTATTTAAACCTAAATTTTGTATTTAAACTTAAAATATTTATTTAAACTTAAGATATATATTAATACCTTTAAAATATTTATTTAAACCTAAATTTTGTATTTAAACTTAAAATATTTATTTAAACTTAAGATATATATTAATACTTATAAAATATTTATTTAAACCTAAATTTTGTATTTAAACTTAAAATATTTATTTAAACTTAAGATATATATTAATACTTATAAAATATTTATTTAAACCTAAATTTTGTATTTAAACTTAAAATATTTATTTAAACTTAAGATATATATTAATACCTTTAAAATATTTATTTAAACCTAAATTTTGTATTTAAACTTAAAATATTTATTTAAACTTAAGATATATATTAATACCTTTAAAATATTTATTTAAACCTAAATTTTGTATTTAAACTTAAAATATTTATTTAAACTTAAGATATATATTAATACCTTTAAAATATTTATTTAAACCTAAATTTTGTATTTAAACTTAAAATATTTATTTAAACTTAAGATATATATTAATACCTTTAAAATATTTATTTAAACCTAAATTTTGTATTTAAACTTAAAATATTTATTTAAACTTAAGATATATATTAATACCTTTAAAATATTTATTTAAACCTAAATTTTGTATTTGAACTTAAAATATTTATTTAAACTTAAGATATATATTAATACTTATAAAATATGTATTTAAACTTAAGATATATATTAATACTTATAAAATATGTATTTAAACCTAAATTTTGTATTTAAACTTAAAATATTTATTTAAACTTAAGATATATATTTATACTTATAAAATATGTATTTAAACTCACCGTTATTTTGCATGGTTGCCCCCTGAAAGAAAAAGAAAATTGATTACAAATTAAAATATATATATATAATTTTTTTTTTAAAAATTACATTTTTTAAAGACATTTATAAAAGTTCTTAAATGACATAATATAACATTTAACTGTGTTTTTAAAAATGATTCTGCCTCAGCTAAATTCAAGTTTGGGATTTTTTTTTATTATATAAGTATCTGTAATACGGATAAGAAGCACACTAAACCTTTAAATTGAAATTTAAAATAGCAACCTCTAGCAGCATATAATCATAATAAAAAAAAATGTAATTTTCCTGAAGTAGAATTTATAAAAAAATATACTCGTGTGCAGGTATAACCCATTTTACTAATTTAGAATTTGGAGAGATATATAAACTGAATATCAAAAATAATATATATAGTACCATTTTTAATAATTGTTACAGCAGGCTAAATACTATTTCATTTTCAAAAGTATGAATCATTTGAATTGTGAACTTGAGGATAAATAGTATCTATATATAAATTTTCAAAATTTTATAAGCTTAGGAAGTATGTGTTTTGAGTGCCACATACACACACTTTTCTTTATTATTATAGATAAAAAAGAAACTATAAAAGTGTTCATAGTTTGTTCTTTTGGATTTATGTCTAAGTTCTGTTCAAATTTCAATACTAAGCCTACAAGGGAAAAAAACCACTCACAAGACTTTTCTTCGTTGATTGGTCTGAAGACAGATTTCTTTACGGAACATTTACAAACATTGATTTATCTTCGCCAAACACTTGATTGCGCCATTTGGAGACAGAGTAACAGAGCTATGGACTCAATATCTCTGAACTGGACAATTCCCACAACTGAATAATTAGGCCAATCCAGTGGACGGATGCCAACCATTCCTTTAGTTTTACTACTGTGTTATTCTATTCTGCACATCAGTGGTTTGGTTTGGTTTGATTAATTTACGTCGCAGTAGAGCTGCGCAGTGGGCTATTGGCGAAGGTTCGGGGTCTATCTCGAAGGAAAGACCCGGGAAGGATCCCTCTTATTTTTAAACCATGGTCAGATGACGAGGACAACACATGAGCTTGGACCCGACGCAATATGGATCAGGACATTGGACCCCGATCAGATTTATTGTACACCAGTCCCGAATACATGCCAGTATTTATTTGTTGGATGTTCTGGACGACTTTCTAGTATTTTTGTAGCGAAGCTGGCAACCCTCCGATCGCAAGATCACTAATTTTTTACTTTTCTTTGTCAAGTTCACTGCACGGATTCGAACCAGTAATCCTCTGATTACTAGCTGAACCCCTTTATCCACTGGGCCACCGGAGGCCTCACACAAGTGGCGTACTGTTCATACACTGATAAAAATAGGATAAAAATCGGTACTGAAAATTAGTCAAATGTACTCATTGTTGAGTGCATTTGAGGCTTATCATAGCTCTGTATACATAAGTTTCAATTTTGAAAAAGACTTGTACTCAAAAATTAATAAAAATAGCATTATCTTCCCTATATAAACTATGTTTATAAATCACTTCCAATATACTGTTAAAAATAGGTACTCAAAAATAAGTAAAATGTACTCATTTTAAGTACATCCGATGCTTATCATGGCTCCGAATACAATTTTGAAATAGTTTCAATTTTGAAAAAGACAAATAAATACAAATTATTGCTTTCAAATAAAATAACTCTTAAACGAGTTTACTCTTTACGTAAATCATTATAATAGTAATTCTGAACTTATTAGCTGTATTACTTTTAACAAAAAAAAAAATTAGAATTCCGTTTTTGTCCGTTGCGCGTTTAAAATCAGAGTTCAAACTTCAAGAGTTTTGGTTTGATTTCCCTTTTTAAAAATATTATTCAAAGGGCCCCACAGCCAGTTTTGCACCGGGCCCCGCGTCTGCTAAGGGCGGCCCCGTCTGTGGGACAAAAAAAAACCGCCGCTATTGCTTCCAACTCAAATATAAATCCCATTGATCCAGCCCAAACGCGTGGAGCTCACATATCAAAATCCTTTTTTTCTTCTACAGCAAACGACAAGAATTGACCTTCGATTTTTAAAACTACCGCCCCAGCCACCGCCCCATAACCACACGTGGCAGGGAGAGAGAGAGAGCTAAAAACTGATACGCAAGTGTTTTATACGAGTTTATGTGCTTCTAATGTGCAATTACCCCCCAGACATTGGCTTCCGTCTCCACTGGGGAGCTCGGCCCTTAAGGGGATTGCGTGATACACATGAAAAACGCGGGAAAGGCCAAGATTTGGGCGAGTTTATTGCAAAGATTCGATGTTTGCGATTTGAGATTCTTGCACGCGATGTCGATTTAGTTAGTAGGTCTATTGGGCAATCGGGAAGTTGTTTAAATGGACTATTACGAGCATAACTTAGATATTGCCACTGAGCTAAAATAATCGCTGGGGTGAACAGGGCCCGATTAAGACATTGAAGCAAGGGAAGTCCGCCTTTAAATAGGGTCCCCATTGCTCTTAAATATACCCTGGAACATCAAATCTAACTTTGACATGCACTAAAATCCTTGCCCTTGAATGCCATTAAAATGAAACACATTATAAATATAATAAAAAAAATATTAATAAGTAATGAGTACTGCAAATATTTTGTATATGTTTTGATTTCTTTAATCTTCGAACAAATTCAACACTGGGCAATTGTTTTTACTAATTATTGTAAAGTAATTTGTTTAAGGTAAATTTAAAAGCAAACTATGTTAGGGTTGTTAAATAATTAGGTAAAATGTGTGATTTGGGGGACCCTCAAAATGCAAAGCGTAAGCCCGGGCTTCATGGGCCTATTCGGTAATCAGGCCTTGGGGGCGAATACTACAACGTAAATAAGAATTATTTAAAAATGAGACCATGAGTTTTTTTTAATGCAATTGCATCGTAAACGAACGATGACGTACTCAAATTTAACTAACAGTACTTTCACAAAATTGGACAGTGAGATTTAATATTGCTAATTTCAGCTTCTGTTCAAGCCATCTTAACAAAACGACCTGACAAACTTACAATATTTGTTCAGAAGCTGGTGTTCCACATGATTTAATGTCGATTGCTTAAACAGAAACTGAGTTATTACAATTCAATTATATTACTTACCATTCTTTTGGCTTTTTAACATTCTTTTAGCTTATTAACATTACTTCTCTTTATAACTAACCCGTATACACGCTTCACATCGCCCTGGTAGCCTAATGAATAAGACTCTGGACAGCGGTGACTGCAGATGTGGTTTCGATTCCCGGAAAATCTTGGTTGTAATTGTCGATATTTATTGAAAATGATTTATGAAGCAGCCTATGTAGGCAAGCAACTGCCCTATAATTCATTTTCAGCCATTGTACTCATTTTTAAGTAATGCCTTTTTCAAAATTGAAACTTATGTATTCGGAGCCATGATAAGCATCGAATTTATACAAAAATGAGTACATTGTACTTATTTTTAAGTACCTATTTTTAAGAGTGTAAGCGTTCATGATTTCGTTACTCCCTTTTGAGCAAGGTAGAAGAATATACTAGTTCTTTCGCATGGTGTTTGGTATAGGATAAAATGCAGATATTCTAGTTTTAAAGCAGTCATTTTTGTTTTTTAAAAATATATGAAATATTTCACATTTAATGTTTTGACATGCAGAAGAACTCCAATTATCCGGACTCCAGTTATCCGGATCAAACAAGAAAAAAAAAAGAGAAAAAAAAGTCTGTAACAAAATCTACATTTTAAAAGTTTCTTATCGTTGAATAATATTGTTTTTAATTGTTATTAAATTACATTACATGCTGAAGCAAAATTTGTCTTTTAAATAATAAAGGATTTTTTTTGTGAAATATCTAATTATCCGGACATTTGGTCATCTGGATAGGATTTGGTCCCAATTGATCCAGATAATTGGAGTCCTACTGTACTTGACTTCTTATTTACAAGAAGAAGAAACGAATATATAAATTAATTAATAAAATACACAACGCGACTAACTGTGCAAAGGCCAAGGTAGAATATTTTCTCTACCTTGTCTTCCGAACAGTATTCATCTGCGTGCCACAGAAAAGTAAATTTTCCCTAAAATGGGAGTAATAACCCCAGTTCTTATTTTACCTCAACATATATTGCATATCGTTTCTCACAAGACCTAAAACTAATCTACATCTTCTTTGACTGTTAAAAATAGGTATTCACAAATAAATAAAATGTATTCATTTTTGAGTACATTCGACGCTTCTCATTGCTCCGAATACAGAAGTTTCGATTTTGAAAAAGACATGTACTTAAAAATGAGTACAATGGATAAAAATGAATAAAAAGAGCAGACGCTATCCTACACAGACTGCCTTCATAAATCACTTTCAATAAATATCGACAATTACAACCAATATTTACCGGGAATCGAACCTAGAACCTACGGCGTCGTAGTTCAGTGCCTTATCCGTTGTACTACCAGAGTGACGTGACGAAGTTATAAACTGAAGACGTATTAAAAAGGTGTGCCAAAAGAATGGGAAGTAAGATAATTTAATTGTAATAACTCAGTTTCCATTTAAGCAATTGACATTAAATAACGTGGAAAACCATCTTCTGAACTTTAAGCTTCTTTTAAGTTTGTCAGGTCGCTTTTGTTTTGATGGCTTGCAGAGAAGCTGAGATTATCAATATGGACCTCGCTGCTCAGTTTGGCGAAAGTATGATTACTTGAATTTGAGTACGTCATCGCCCATTTACGATGCAATTGTACTAAGAAAACGAGTACTGTCATGTACTCATTTTAAGCATATTTTTTTTATAGTGTAGCACTGAAATAATACAGTTTTTATGTTTCAAAACTTAAATTAAATTAGATTTTTTTATGGTTGAGGATATTTTTTATACATAGCCTTTCACCCAAAGTTGGGAGCATCATGTTTCACAAGAGGACAATTTATCCCAACGTATTGCACAAACTTTTAGCGTGGTTAATATAACTAAGTATATGGCAGACATATTGAAAGGTCAACGTTTAGACAGCGAATTATCAACGCATTTTTATTACATTTTGATTTTTAGTGTCAAGTAAATGGTGGTTAGAATTAAATTTTATTAGTCTGATTACCAAGAAACTATTGTGGCAAATGAAAAAAAAATCGAGAATTTTACAATTGTTTGGTACTGTGTCGCCTTAAATATTCAGATAATCATTCTGATCAATATAACAGTTTGTTGTTAAATTTTACCTAGTAAAATCTGTATTTTGATGAATTTTCGGTGTCATTCAAAAGTTTCAATATTGTATTTATAATAATGATAATTTAATGGGTCTTTTTAATAAGGCAAGAATGAGATGAAAGGCAGTTGGTCTGATCGATAGTCGCTCAAGGTGTTATCGATAAACGATGGAATACAATAGAGTACAATACTGAGAAATAAGTGTTAATGTCCTACGACAAAAATGATGAACTCCATTCTTGGAAGATATTAAGTGCCGAAAGCTTTCATTGTTCATTTTCTGAAAACATGGTTCATTTTTCCAATAGAAGCTAATAGTCCATCTTTTTATAAGACAAGCAGAAAAATATTAAACGCCCTTAAAACAACGCAAACCGCAATTTAAATGACAGGCATGTTGATATTAAATGATAGATTAATGCAGTAATATATAAAATTCATTAAATTATTAATAGTTTTTAAAATGTCTCATTATCACAACCTATAAAGCAAAAAAGTGAAAGAATATTCGTAAAGGTGACACTAAATTCAACAGTAAAAATCACGTTTATAACGCATTTTTTGATATTTTAAGTTTAAAATGTTTTATTCTTATTTAATGTTGAGACGTAAAAAAATAATAATCAATTTCATAATGTCATATAAAGCAAAAAATAAATACAAATTCAAGTACAGAAAACCTATATTAACAATTTTAAACAATATATTTCTTACAATATCATTTTACAATAACTTATATTTTTTTACAATAGCCTTTTAGAAATCTTAAAATCATTTACTATCATATTTGTGAAATTGTTTCTATTAAACGTTGCTTTCTATAACGTTACCTAAATACGAAATAGTGGATTAAAAATGGATTTAAATGTATGTCAATTCATTAAAAAAGTAATTAGTTGTACGATCTAAATTAAATGCATAACATTTTAGGTGGGAATTTTTTTATCAATATTTCGTCATTTTTCTGCAACTTGCATTTTAAGGGAACACAGTACCCCATATTTTTTTATTTGATAAAATTATAGTTTGGAATTAATGTTTGAAAATTTCTAGAACTACATCTATGTTATTTAATGAGTTATTTAACATTTTATGCTGGATGATATATTTTTGGTATTAACCGTATAGCACATAGTGTAGCATATATGCTACACAACTTTAAAATGATCACTAGTTGCACCTATTGAGTTTTATATTAACTATTATAGTATTGTCACATAGGGAACCATGTGCCCAGTTATTATAAACGCCGATAGGTCCTTATCTTTATAAAATTATTGTGATAAATGCAATCAGCTGCTTTGATATCTGTAGATCTGAAACTGGCTGATGAAGGTTAAGTTTTCGAAGATAGTTTTATTACTTATATGTATAATCTGGCTCTACAAAAACTCCTAGCTAATACCAGAGGTATGTAGATTGCATTTAACTATATTTTCATACTCTTTGAAAATTATTTTATTAATTATGTTAACATTTACATGTGTGGCATATCTGCTACATCATGAGCTACAGGAGTGGTATTTTTTAGTTATGTGAGTTTTTGGCAATTTTTTCGTTATTTATTTATTTTGGGGGGTATTTTTGTTTGGTTTTAGATGTCCGAAACATTTACATTTGTAGATAAATATGGGAAAAGGAGTATAAAAACGTCATAAGAAATCTCAGAACTTTTTTATATGCCACTTGGAAGTGAAGAAGACTTGGAGTGATAATAAACAATTCTAAGCGACGACCAGCTATTGGTCTAGAAAGAAGAGAGTATGGAAGAGTATGAGCAAACACAAGTAGATGGGTTTGACGAGCATACTACAGCCTTTGCATTTCAAGCTAAAAGTACTGGGGTTCTTCTATGGTAAAAGGGGAGGAAAAATCAAAGGTAGGAAAGAAAAACAACATCATTTTCTGTGGAAAAAACAAACACATTTTAACTAGAGGACGATGAAACAAAATTATTAGGAAAAAGTTTTTGACCTGCCTAATGAAGTACTCAGTTTGGAGACCCCATTTCAGTTCTTTTGCTACTTTTTAGATGATAGCTTTTATGATTATGTGGTTCAACAGATTGTCATTTACGGTACAGAAAAAGATCCTAACAAGGTGTTTAAATTTTCAAATAGTATGATACAAAAATATCTTGGAATTTGTATTTTTTTCTTTACTTATGAACTGCCTGCTAAGGGATTTATGGAACCAGCGCTGGTAAACGAACTTGCAAAAAGTACAAAGATGGTAAAGGCCTTTGAGAAAATCCGTAGCCTTTTGCATTTCAACAATAACGTAATTAAGTTACCTCATGACCATCCTGATTACGATCACCTTTTCAAACTTAGACCTATTGTAGAGTACATGAATAAAAAGTTTCTGACGTTTCGAGAGTTTCTTTCAATGGGGGAAATTCTAAGTGTTGATGAGCAGATGTGCTTCTCGTAACTGGCTGAACAGTATCCTGGTTCATTTGATCTCTACATTATATGGAGTTGGGCCAACAACCGCAATAAAGCGACAAAACCGGAAAACTAAAAAACGTGACGAAGTTGAATGCCCTAAAATAATTAGAGCCTATAACAAACACATGGGTGAGGTAAATTTACTAGATAGTTACGTTGGAAGATATAGTATCACTATGAATGTGAAGATGCATTGGTACCTAAGGCTGTTCTCTCATTTGCTGTATCTCCCAGACATAAATAACTGGATTATATACAACAAAGACGTCCAGAACAAAAAACAAAAGGGAATGATCCAAAAAAAAATTCAGAAAAGAAATTACAACCACCCTATGTCAAAACTGTAAAGACGAAACACCAAAAAGGGGACGTCCAACACAATCTGATCAACAAGACATAAAAAGATCAAAAAAGTCTGCTGTTTTTGGGTGTCTGCCTGAGGTCAGAAGAGATGCGTTTGACCACTCGCCCGAATGGGACGACAAGAGAAACCGGTGTAAAAACACAGGTTGCAATGGTTTTATCTTTGTAAAATATTCAAAATGTAAATTGAATCTTTGTCTCAACAAACACAAAAATTGTTTCAAATCTTATCACAAATAAACTTTTTTTTAAAAATGATTTTCTTAGATTACTAATAATTATTTTTATCTACCTTAGATCCTTTTTTATTATAGATTTTGTTTAATTTTGACTCCTTTTATTCCAAACTTATTTTCCTTGTAAAAAGTTAAAATTATCGGTGAGAAATCTTAGAACTAAAAAAGCTTCGTTAGCTAATGATGTTGCATATATGCTACACAACGTTTTAATTGATAATTAAATTAAATAAGCACTTGGGATTTTTTTTGTATATTTTTTCAGCGGTCCAGAGGCAAAAAAAAAAAAATATGTCATTAAAAAAGAAAAAATCATGCACTAGAGGGTTAAGTGTTCTAAAATTTTAAATCGATTTTTTTCCAAATGTTTGGCTTTCCATGATATTAATTTTTTCGAAACTCTAAGGTCTTTTTTCTTTATTATTAATGGAGAAATGTATAATTTCAAAGCATATTGTAAAATATCTGTATATTATAAATTGAAATGCGAATTAGCTACATGAGTAGTTTTTTTAAATTTCTAAAATAAAAAAATGAGTTTTGAGCAAACTTTTTGTGTTATTAAGAATAACTATTTTTATAAAAATGAAATACATGAATTATACAAAATTTAATGTCAAATCTTATGTATTATAATTTAAAGGATTTAAGAAAAGTTAGTGAAAAAATATAAATATTTAAAAAAACCTTACTCTTTGTTTTTTTAAAAAAGCTTAATTTTGTAAGTTTAAATTTTGAAATACAAACAATTACGGAATGTGTATGGGAAATATTGTCCTCTTGCATAAATTTAAATAATATACAATAAAACTTTTATTAAAAAGTAAAAAAAAAGTTATATGGTACTGAGTCCTCTTAAAATATATTGGATAAGTCAATTTTAGGATATATATAAAGACAGTCAATTTCTAACTATCCAATGCGATGTGTGAAAAAAAAGAAAATATTGTTTCAGATTACATGCTTTGACGTATTTAAAGTCCAAAATTGTTTTTAAAAAGTCTAGTTTGGGTATCCATTGTTAAGCAGAATATCCAAAGGCTGAATAATTCTATAATAACAACACTTGCATAGAGCGGATTAATGTATCCAGGCGTGATTCTGAAGGCATTATATAAACATAAAACATCTTAACTCGATTTAATGCTACCGTTGTATTTCGGTTTGGTAGGAATTGCTTGAAAACGCACTCCTAAATAGTTTCATTACAATTTATTTTACCGAGTTTTTGGTGTCCGTACGAACGATAGTACACTGTTAAAAATTATTACGCACCAAAATTTGGAACCCATTTAGTTGCAACCAACATTTGGTGCTTAGTTTCACCATCTTACGATGTTACCACGAGTACCATTTAGTGGTGAAACGTTGCATAAAACTCAAAACTCGAGTTTTCTTAATAGTAGTGTTTTTGTTGCGAAGCTAGGCAACCCTCCTATCGCAAAATGACAATTTTTTTACTTTTCTTTGTCAAGTCCACCAATCGGGCTCGAACTAGGAATCCTCTGATTCACAACTGAACGCCTTTATCCACTGGGACAGGCCCTTGTTCGTCGTTGTCTTTCTTGGAGGGAATTCCTCGGCTTGTTGATATATCGACATCGAAAATTTCCGTTGCAGTTAAAAGAGGTTGAATGGATTATCGGTAAAACCTCCGCTTTTTACCGATAAAAGCTTTTTGATTCAACCACCTCGATTCCACCATAATATGGTGTGAATTGCTGCAGACTTCTGGTTTGCACCGAAATATGGTACATCTCAGAACTGAAATTTTTATCAGCGTAGATGAAGTTATGTAGAATGGGTATAATGGTAGAAAATAGGATATGAATAGAAATTGTAGATATATCCTATTAGCAGGCAGTTCATCACCTAATATCGCATCGAACATTCTTAATTAAAATTCCGAACACTCTATTTGCGTCGATTTTATGCAGAAGTTTAGTATGAAAATATGTACATTTGCAGAGCGTGATTACGTTCCTGGAATAGTCCTGGAGTAAAAGGAATTCAGGCGCTTGTATCGCTGTGCTTGTTAATATTGTATAATTGCACTAGTATCGCGATATAGCCTTGCTAATTTTAATACAGTCATTCACAACAATTTAAGATTTTAAACGTTCAGTTATTCGAATACTACAAGTGTTTTATCGTTATTATTATAGATGAATATGGATTTGTTATTCGCAAACATTTTCCGAACAGAAATTAACGTTCCTATATGAGACTTTGATTATAATCAACATTGATGTATTTTTTTCTGTCATTTTTTGTATACTAAGACGTGGAATATAAGTTTGTATAGTTTGTTTATTGAGTTCGACCTATTAACTGTATAAAAATAAGCACGAAAAAGCTTTTTATAGAGAGAAAAAACTCTTTATTACTTTTATTTTTTAAAGATTTTTATTGATTGAAGTGTAAAATATTTTAAAATTATTTTCTCGAAACCAACATTGTGTTTTGTCATCGTATTCACAAAGTCTTATATGTGTCTCTTTCGTTTATCGTTTTGTTTCTCTGTAGCCCTCTTTTCAATTAATACAAAAATATGCGACGGAAAATGTCATGTATAGCTTTTGAACACTTTTTAAGCAATACACCATTAATTTTTATTTTAATGATTTCCTGCACTGTCAAAAATATATGCTGATTTTGCTGCAGAGTTAAAAATGCATGCTAATTTTTTAAAGAAAAAAATATTTTTGTTTGATGAAACAGACGCCTGCAAAATGATAAAATTATGCAATTAAAAATGTCGTCAAACTAAACAAAGTCATTTTGTCGTTTTTATTTTTTTACTAAAATTTATTTCGTTAAAAATGAGGACTATTTCAAATAAAGATCATCGGCTCTTGTTTCGAACTTATGCGCCCTATCAACCGAGCCAGAAAAGCTTTTGTTAATTGCAGCCATATACAAATAAAAACCAAAATTAGAAAAGGATGAGCTGATTTCATAGAAAAGAAATCGGAACAAATTATTTTCGTTAAAAATTTGAACGAATTTGATAGAACGATTGTCTAAAAAATTATAATATTATTTCTGATAGTGTGATTACTAATTTAAAACTACCATATCTCCATTATTCTAAAAAAAACCACTATATATGTATCAAACTTTCCAGATATCTATCAACTATTACATATTCCTCCTCCAACTACGAAGTATATCTCATAATACTGTCATATCCCAGAAAGAAAGATAGTTGAAAAATACTGACAGCACCCAACTGGCCCCGCTCCAGCGGAAATGTCCCAAGGCCCTACGCTTCGTTACCTTATTAGTGTCTGATATGAATGAATGATTACACTACCAAAATATTCCACCCCTCTAACCATGTTCCGTGGGCATTAAGCAGAATAGGTAATTTCAGGTGATTTTTACCTGGTTGGAGTTAATTCGAAGTGATATCGGTAATTTTCGCAAGCTTCCGGAACTGTTAAATGGCATTGAACGAAAGATTGCCTGGGTTCAGCGATTACACTGTAAAAAAAGGTACTTAAAAATGAGTACCTGAACTAACTCGTATTTCTTTGAGTGCAATTGCAGGGTGAATGAGCGATGACGTACTCAAATTTAAGTAACCGTACTTTCTAAAAAATGAGCAGCGTGATTTAATATTGCTCATATCAGCTTCTGTTTAAGCCATCTTAACAAAGTGATCTGACAAACTTAAAATAGTTGTTCAAAAGATGGTTTTTAACATTATTTCATGACGACCGCTTAAAGGAAAACTGAGTTATTACAACTCAATTATCTTACTTCGCAAGCTTTTGGCACACTTTTTAACATTTATTCTGTTTATAACTTCTTCAAGTCGCATTGGTAGTTTAACGGATAAGACACTGGACTGCGGTGCCTGAGGATCTGGGTTCAATTTCTGGTAAGTCTTGGTTTTAATTGTCTATATCTATTGAAAGTGATTTATTAAGGCAGCTGATGAAGGGTAGTATTTGCTCTTTGTACTCATTTTTGAATACATATGTTTTTCAAAATTGAAACAGAAAATTTTATTTATTTTTGAATACCTATTTTTAACAGTGTATGAAGGTTCTTGATGAGGCTCAAATACTTAGATTGTTTATTGTGTAATTGAGCAATTTACTTTTCGAAAATGTTTTGTTTAACATCGCACAACTTCCACGTTTCAGAAAAAATTATAGCCACTTTTAATAATCAAACAACGGGTTTCCATTTCAACAGTTTAAATTTCTTTAACCCTCTGGGGTATGAACAACAGATCGAGTACTTTAGTTTGTTTTCTCTGCAGGTGAGTTATAACTTGAATTTCAACACATTTATTTAAAAAAAATTAAAAAATAATATTACTTAATAATAAAATTTTGCAATACGCGCAAACGATGGTTACAGGTGGGTAAATTACAAATGTTATTCGATATAAATTTGATGTAACATGTTTTGCATAGTTTTTGATAGGGTGTAGTTAGTTAATTAGCAGCTCTTCCGGAATAGATAACTTTACTGAGAATTAAATTACTTTTGTTTGTACTTTATGCAACGATTTGTTTGTAATTTACTTAGTAACACAATTCAAATAATTTCTTCGCAGATGTCCCTTATATTCCACTAGGTAAGCACCGACCACTCACACAATGGTAAAGTAGTTTTATATATTTTGCCACTCTTTGACGTTGATTAAAATCTATCTAACTGTTAATACATAGAATAACTTAACTACTAATAATTAACTGTAAATACGTTAAATAAATAATTTCATTTTGAATTTAATATATTTAGCTACTCCTTTCAGATTTTGTTAAACACTCAATAAAATAATTCAAAATAACTTTTATATATCTTGTATATCATCAACAAGTAGATTTAGTGAGCGTGAAACAAAATATAATTAAGAAAAAAAAAACTTGTAATCAAAGCAATATGAAATCTGAGTATTTACCTGATGGTTGACTTTTTTAAACTTGGCAAAATCAACTTCTGGGATAGCATCCTGAAATTATTGACAAAAATTTAAAAATATAAAAATCTCCTTTTTCACATATAACTTCAAAGTTTAATATATTTCAAAGTTAAAAACAATAAAATTGATTCATTTAAAATTTGCAGAACCCTTTTTATAAGAAATTTTATAAAAAAAAACTTTTTAATTTAAAAAGCGTCCACACATTTCAATGTATATATACACACACATAAATTACAGACTAACTTTTTTTTTAAAATACGTTACATACAACTAAAATATGTTATCAAATAATGATGTTCAACGTTAAAGACGACAAAAAAGTGTATAAACGAAAAACCGTGCGGAAGTAGAGTTTATGAAATAAAAAAAAATTAAAGTTTATTGTTTACAAATTTTTAGAAGCTATCGAAATGTTTTCTTTGAGTATCATTACAGTTTCGATAGCTAATAGATAATTTATATAAAAATTCAATCAAGAACGAGTGTACTAACTGTTATGTACCTTTATTAGCCGACACTAGGCATCTTTATTTACCAATCCATTTATAATTAAATTAATTTAATTTATATTACGACATTACATTGTGGTCAAGTCAGTACATAATTATGAATTAACCCATGCAATCAATCATCAATCAGTCATCAGTCATCAAAAGCGTTTGGCAGATGTATGCATTTGTATGAACCTACAGTTTTATATGATTTGAAATTAAAGGTATATTTATGGATGTATTAAGTTTTTTCCCCAAAAATGGATAGGCGCTATCCATTTTTAAAATAAAATGTATTGCTTATTATATTTTTAATTTTTTGGTTTGGTATAAGCGTTCCTCATATGTTTAAATATGAAGTATATATCCTATTCAGGATTTTCACATACACCCATTATACAGCTACACTCTACCACAGCTGTTCCCAATTAACGTTAAGCTCCGGACTACTAGTTGCTATTACTTAAATAGGACGAGGAACCATTTTCTTATATATTCTCATGGAAGTCCCCCCCGCTTTGTGGTTATGTATTACATTTCAATTTTGTTTTAGCATGTCAATGAAGAGCAGAAAAAATTATAAAATTAAATTTATTATTTTTTTAATTGTACACTGTAAAAAGAAGGTACTTAAAAACGAGTACCTGATTTTACCCGGTTTTCGTAAATGATCGATGACGTACATAAATTTAAGTAACTGTACTTTCTTAAAAATGAGCAGTGTGATTTAATATAGCTAATCTCAGCTTCTGTTCAATCCATCTTAACAAAGCGATCTGACAAACTTAAAATAGTTGTTCAGAAGATGGTTTTCCGCATTATTTGATGTGGATGGCTTAAATGGAAACTGAGTTATTACAACTCAATTATCTTACTTTCTATTCTTTTAGCACACCTTTTTAACATTTCTTCTGTTTATAACTTCTTCACATCGCCCTGGTTGTTTAACGGATAAGGCTCCGGAGTGTGGTGCCTGAAGATCAAGGTTCGATTCCCGGTAAGTCGTGGCTGTAATTGTCGATATTTATTGAAATTGATGTATGAAGGCAGCCTATGTAGGCTAGCATCTACTATTTTTTTCATTTTACTTATTTTTAAGTACGTCTTTCTCAAAATTAAAACTTATGTATTCGGAGCCATGATAAGCATCGAATGTATTAAAAAATGAGTACATTTCACTTATTTTTGAATACCAATTTTTATGAGTGTACACACTTTTAAAAATATGGGCACACATTTATTCTATAAACACATAAAAAAATAAACACTACAATCAGAAGTTGAATTATTTTAGTTTCTTACTTCTACATTTAACACTCATTTGACTCACGAAACCATTATAGTAGTCACTTAAATTAATTACTGATCTGATTTTCGAACTGTATGGAATAAGTAAAATCTTTTTTGGTTAGTTCATAATCTCGTCCAAGTTGGGTCCTTCGAGCATGAATGGACTGTAGTAGAGCGAATATGACGTCATCAGCGGGATGCAAACATCTCAGACCTGATGGCACCATACACGTGACTTCCTTTCAAAATTTATGAATGAAAAAACATTCGCGATTGACTTGTTATTTGGAAATAATAGTAAATATGTTACCTCATGAAGTACAGGATATTTTTATGAATTAACTAGAAAAAAAAAGAATGGATGACGTAGTAAACCACGTGCCTGTGGCCACACATGTTGGCCTCACTTTGATGTTAGCCAATTTATAACCTTATGATTTCTCTACTATGAGGGACCCACGCTCGAAGGTTGGGTCAATGAATTTTAAATTTTTTTTCTTTGTGGCTTCGCGGACCCCTAACATCAACCCCTGGGGGTTCCCGAACCACCTTTTTGGAAAAAACTGTTGTACCATGCATGCCAAATTCAATTTTTTTTCTCTGGATAATATACATAAACTATTTCTTTTATAATCAAATTTATCTCTCTGTAGATTCTTTGAATAACATTGATGACGTTTATATTAAAAATGTTTTCTTATCACCAATTTAAAGAAAATTATCTAAAGCCTTTGTATAAAATAATTTTAAGCCTTTATATAAACAAACTACAGTTAGTTTGAACCTAATTTATGAAGTTTTCTGTATTTAATCTGTATAAAAATCTACAGGTTTTCACAGACGGAAATCGGCACTTCGAAATCTGCCTGCATAAAACTTTTAGTGTGCTAAAAAAAAAACCTGCATTATCGTAAAAAGTTTTAAGATGTTTTTCAGAACTTTTTTTGTTAGGTTGTCATAAAACATGTTTTTAGGAATATTTAAAACCAAGTTGAAACTTTGTATTATATATATTTATTTTTATAAAAAAGCTAGCATTCACATTTTTTAATTTGTATTTTTTTTATTTCAAAAACATAATTTATTTTATAAATATAATATTTGCATGATAATTGTTCAGGAATATTCAGAGGAATTAATGATTTAAAAACAAAATATCTGTAATTTTAAGGGGATATAGGATACAAAATCGTCAAAAATATCCAAAAATGTTTTTGTACTCTAATAATAAATGGCTTATTTTATTTTTAATCTAACTACATTTCTGCGTTAAGTACAATTTTTTTTTTGATAATCGGTATTAAGCTTCTGTAAAAAATTGCCTGAATACGTAACTTTGAACTCATTTTTCTCAGTGATGACTTTTTTTTCTTGTTTGATCAAGTTTAAATTTGTATCAGTTCAGATCTATTTGAAGAAACTGCACCAAATATATTGCTACAGTGTATTCTCAAACATATTACAATTATTTTTACAAAATAATTCTTTTGAAAATTAAAAAAAAAAATCTTAAACTCATTTGTTTGTTAAGCATATTTCATCTTTGTAAAACGTTAAAGGCTAGAGAACTACATCTAACTATCTTTTTCATGCAGTTGTTTGGAAAATTTACACTGTAACACCCTGTTTACGAAACGCCCTCTATAGCGACTGTAGCGTCCTCTTCTGGTTTGTGAGTGAAATCGTCAGTCGTGAGCCAGATTTCATCATGCGCAGTTTGATGTTGTCTTGTTTCCAATTTTATGCGTGGGCTGCGTGTAATATTCATTTTTAATTAAATTTGTTATACCAAAACCCAAATGGCCATTCCTTGTCTTGATCATCGAAGAACCCTATCCGTAGCGCCAACCACACGCTACACAACACGCAGTTTAAATGGAATGTTGTTGCTTTGTAATTAAAATCAAATGAAATGCTTTCCAATGTGTCGGCAGGATTGAATTAACGACACACTAGAGCAACGGTTCTCATGTTGTGGTACGCGTACCCTTGGGGGTACGTGGCTATCTAGTTTTGTGTACGCAAAAATAATATTATTAATGGCGAAAACACATAAGATAAAAATAACAGATGTAATAACTAAAATAAAAAATAAAAGCCCGTAAGTCTCATTAATTAATTCGATTAATTTGCTAACTAATTTAAGGACATCACTGAGAAACAAAACAAACTTTTTTGTGTGTAAATGGATGAGTGTGAAGAGCTGTGAGAGAAGGGGGTACTCATAAACAAAAAAAGTTTTATCAAGGGGTACGTGATAGAAAAAGGTACAAATACACTGCATTAGAGTAACATCTTAATTTTTTTTTTGAACTTGAAAATGAAGTGAAGAAAAATATTGTAAACTAATTTTATAATTTTACACATATCTTATTAAGAATAAGGACACAAATTTACCCAAATAATACATAGAAAAGATAACACCGCAATCTGAAGTTTAATGATTTTTAGTCTTTCTACTTGTATATTTAACACTCTGCTAATCTCATACAAATATTTTAATAGTCACGTGTCAACGTTGATTTTTTAAGAAAATTTGCCAAGGGTGACCATTCAATGCATTTGACTTGTTTTTCTTTGTGATATCGTGGACCCCCTTAACGTCGAACCGTGGTCCCCCAATTAGGAACCACTGTATTACAATAGCCCCCCCCCCCTCGTAGAAGTTTTTCAAGTCAAAATTTTAAAACCCTATTTCAAACAAGATCTTAGACAGAAAAAAAATGCATACAATTCAAGAATTCAGTTAATCCAATTTAAGGTAAATAGAAAAATTGTTAGTTTCTCGAAAAATTTATGCAAATAGATAATTAAGAGATTATTGATAATTTGCAAATTATTAATAAATAACAAGTAATTGCTAATTAATGGCTGATTACCAATTAGAATAACTACTAATTAGCTTTTATTTTTTTATATTAGTAAATATTATGTGTATTGAACTAGTTGAGACCCCCCATCCCCCTCCTTCACCTTTTTTGCCCTACGCCTCTTGACTAAAGGATTTCAAAGTCATGCAAAAAAATTTAGTACTGTGGCGGTTGCCCTTTGAGTGAAACCTCCTCCGGTGGATGCGACCGGTTGTGAATGTGATCGTGATGGCCGGGATGGCAATAATCAGTTTCGATTGGTTAATTAACGTCGCACTAGAGCTGCACAGTGGGCTATTGGCGACGGTTCGGGGCCTATCTCGAAGGAAAGACCCGGGAACGATGCCTCGTATTTTTGAACCAAGGTCAGATGACGAGGACAACACCTGAGCTGGCACCCAACGTCTTCAATAGACGTCGGGATTTTGGAACCCGATCAGATTTATCGTGCACCAGTCCCCTATACACGCCGTTATTTTTTGTGGATGTTCTGGACGACATTCTAGTATTTTAGTAGCGAAGTTGGCAACCCTCCGATCGCAATATCACTACTTTTTACTATTCTTTAGTCTAGTCCATCGCAAGGTTTTGAATCCTTGGATTCCCAGCTGACGACTAATCCGCTCGGCCACGGAGGCCTCAATAGTTTCGAACTTTCCACGAACGTATTTAAATTGTAAACTCGTATGTAAATCCTACTGTTTATATACACGCCGATGTTTCGGTTGTCTATCTCTCTCAGCTGATTATTATATTCAGTATGTTTGATTTAAGTTCATGTTATTAAAGTTTATGTTTTTTCTAAATCTTGTTTAACTTAACACCAATACGCACCACCACTATTATGACGCATAAATTATAGTGTGGCTGTCCACTTTACCGGGCAGCCCCACAGTTCTACGGAAGTTACATTTTCTGAATTAACTGCGATTTCTTTATTTTTTTTAATAGTTTTTCAAGTTTTCAATTATTTTTTTTATCGATATCTCCTCGCTAAACTATTCAAAGGTATTGAAGTGCGGTGTGGAAGTAAAACATTCAAGGACACCTGTCCAACCGCACTTTCAAAAAAGTCAAGCTGCCTCACATTATTGCTGGCTATCCATTGATTTATTCCCAATCCATCAAATTTGAAATTTTTATTTACATGAAAAATGTCAATTAAGAGTAGTTCCTAGGCGCTCAACATCCCATAGTTCCCCGGTAAATACACAATTATGTCCATGCATTGATTCCACTCAGCAATTTTGCAACTACAATACGTCAGCTTCCCCAAATGGTCGTAATTTTGACATTTTTGTGTGGAAAAGAACGAAAAACAAAGCATTTTCCCATATCAAATCGATATGAAGTCATTAGGGTGTCTATGCGTGCTGCTGTTGCCCGTGTCGGTGTCGAGCTTTCCCAAGGTGGTACATCTTTTGTATGCCAAAGGTGGGGAATGGAAAGGGAGATAAATATGCCAAAGTTCGGTCACTGATTTTCGTGTTTAGATTGGCGAATATGAAATGGTTGTTGCATAATGCGGTCCAACTAAGCCATACTCCTGCGCCAAGTTCATTCTAAGAAATACCGTGGTATTTATTCAATTAATTGTCTTAGACAGATCTTCAAAAAGTATTTTAAAAACTTTCCTCACAAAAGCAATGTTCTTTTCAATGCAGAAATATTGATAAGGGAAGTTTTGAAATTTAACTCTACCTATATAAAGCACAAGCTTGTAAGTGTGTGTTTATTTGGTAAAATCGCGCAGAAATAATCCCTTTTACGGCCCTTGTACTCAATGGATCTTAACACATAAGGTATCAAAATAAAGAGAATTCTGCTCATAAATATCAATTTTTTTAAAAATGCTTTTAAAATAATTCCTTTTAACGTGCTTTTGTAACAAACCGTTGATAATGCTGCCATCTATGAATGAGCAGAAGCGTTAAACTTTTATGATTTGTTGGCTATAAGGAATACGCTAATATATATTTGACCCATACAACGAACGGGAGTGTCCTTTATTCGATAATTATTGCCCGGCATATTAGTGTATCTGAATTTCATATAAACGTGGTACGGAAAATTTTATATGCAGCTAACAATGAAGAAAATCTAAATATCCAAATTTTGAAACGTACTGGCATTTGCCGAAGTTAACAGTTAACGAAAAACTGTATACGCGATATCCAGTTGGTGCATTTGGCTTTACTGGTTAAATGCACAGTGGGCTATTGGTGACGGTTCGGGACGAAGGAAAGACACGAGAACACGGCTTCGTATTTTAAACCATGGCCAGACGACTAGAACAACACCTCAGCTGGCACCTGACGTAACTTCAATAGGGTATAGGAATTTGTTTTTATATATAAAAAAGAGTGGTTGTACCGAGAATACACATACAGTGGGGTACGTGAAACGTCTTGTGCGTGCTGTAGAGGGTGCATGAGCACTAGAGTACAGGGTCGAACTTCTTCTAAACACTTGTAAGCTTTACAACTCCTGAAAAGCACCGGTTTGAATAAGATGGGTTATACTTTCATCAAACTCAACCGCTCCTACTTAAACCGACAAACATGCCGTCAAGTTACGCTTCTGTAAAATACGCGTGCGAGGTTAAATTTGGCTCCGCAACGGTGCCATCTGCTTAAGAGCACTACATACTTTTGTCACATGTGGATTTAGCAAACGACACACTATTAAACAAATTGAAAGACGTTTCGATACAAAGCAGATCTACTCACTTTGGCATCGTACTGGACATCGACATCCTCCGCACTAGGCCTTTTCTGCAGCCGTCTCGAGCTCCCCGACCTCAAGATCCTTCGCACGCCGCTGTTGCTCACGGCACTGGACGGCACGTCCCTGGCCACCCGGGCCAGCCTCTCCACCGGCGTCGTCGACCGTGAAGTCCTGTGGTTGGACACGATGTCCAATGTATTGGCCACTATCTCCTCGATCTCGTCGTCGATGCTGTCGTCCTTCATGGTGGTGACGTGCGACGCGGCCGGACTGACAGTCCTGGTCAGTCCGGCGTGGTTCTCCTTGTAGTGGGAGCAACACGATTCGGTCGGTCTGTCCGGCAGGGAGGAGCCGGGCCGCGTGGACGCACGGTCGTGTCGGTGGGAGTGGTCGGAGGACGAGGTCTGGGGACGTCGGGTGGACATGACGACGGTG
This sequence comes from Troglohyphantes excavatus, assembly GCA_963932185.1. Taxonomy (NCBI): domain Eukaryota; kingdom Metazoa; phylum Arthropoda; class Arachnida; order Araneae; family Linyphiidae; genus Troglohyphantes; species Troglohyphantes excavatus. The sequence goes on along the minus strand of OZ010666.1, from coordinate 12,539,350 downwards.
GCTGAGTTGGGACGGCTGGTCGATCCACCGACGCCCATTCTCTTACGGGAACGGTTCTGGATCTGAAATCAACATAGTGTGTAGAGTAAAAAAAATTGGTTGCTTGGTTGAGTTTAGTGGCACAAGAGAAGCTAAAGCTAGGTGTCACAGAACATCATGTTATATATTAGCTAAATCATGTTATATATTAGCTAGATCATGTTATATATTAGCTAGATCATGTTATATATTAGCTAGATCATGCTATATATTAGCTAGATCATGTTATATATTAGCAAGATCATGTTATATATTAGCTAGATCATGTTATATATTAGCTAGATCATGTTATATATTAGCTTAATCATGTTATATATTAGCTAGTTCATGTTATATATTAGCAAGATCATGTTATATATTAGCTAGATCATGTTGTATATTAGCTAGATCATGTTATATATTAGCTAGATCATGTTATATATTAGCTAGATCATGTTATATATTAGCTAGATCATGTTATATATTAGCTAGATCATGTTATATATTAGCTAGTTCATGTTATATATTAGCTAGTTCATGTTATATATTAGCTAGATCATGTTATATATTAGCTAGATCATGTTATATATTAGCTAGATCATGTTATATATTAGCTAGATCATGTTATATAATAGCTAGATCATGTTATATATTAGCGTGATATATATCAAAATATATATTATTTTCATCATAAAATTATTGCCGTGGAATCGGATGAATAGTAGCATTTTAAACTTTACGGTTATATTTAAGCTTTTTTTCTTGTGCACTTAAAATTATGAGTAATATCTTAAAGTTCAGGGGCGGCCTGTACTATAAATCCTCATGTGATCCACATTTTCAATTTTCGACTGTGAGGGTATAAAAAAATAAATTTATGCACTGCTACTATTCAATCGTCTTTTTTTTTTATTCTGTTTCGATTTTGAAATTCTGCTAGGTGATTTTGCTCGCGTTGTGATTATTAACTTTTTAAAGCACAATCTTTTAAAGATTTAAAAAAAAGAGTAAATACCACAAAATATTATAAAGTTGCTAACAATACAAATGCGTAATGACAAGTAATTCTTGCATAATTTCGCCTTTGAAAGCACAAGTTAATCGACGTTTCATTCATTTATTGATGCACTTTCTTCTTAAAAAATATTTAAAAAGACGAAAATAACGTCGGAACAAGACAGCATTACTGTTTGTGAAGATATTATTTAAGTGTTTACAATTTTTAGCACCTTAAAACATATTAGATAAATTGAAGCAATGCTTTTATTCACCCGAAAAAAGGGCTATATATAATTAAATAATCATAATAAATTAACGGATAATGATAAAAGATATATTTAAAGATTCTAAAAGGCATGAGTTTGGGTGAGGTCTAACCAAAAATCCAGAAACCTTTATTGCAAACACGTGTTGTAAATGAAGTCCTCTAACTCCGGGAAGATACTTTATCAGCTGTACGTATAAACTACATCTGACGTTACATTTTGCGCCATTTTTAGTCCCATTGTGAATTTATTTAATCTTCGAATGTCTGGGGTTATATAGTATTTTTTTTAAAAATAATTTTTGCATTCAACAGGGTAACGCGCTGTAAGCTATAATAACTCATTCCGCAAAGTTGCCGCTATCACCCTGCTGCTTCTATTGGCTCGGTTTTACGGTAAGTCAAGAAAACTGAAAGGAATTATATTCAGAAAAGAAAATGTGTTCTTCAATGTCATCGTAAAGTGAAGGGTGTTATTGTTCATTTTGGTTATTCATTTGTATGAGTATCTGCTCTGATTTGGCTGCTCCCGATGGTCCGTGTGGATTAAACCATGGATTTCCATGAACAAACAATGGAGCGCTTGATATACATTTAAAGTGAACCCACCGCATGGCTATTATATTTGCAGTATTCATCAAGCATTGATTTATTTATATAAGAATCCTCAAATCAATTATGTAATAACATGAATCTGATCAGATTTTCTGTTATTGTTTTAGCTTTGTGTAACCATGACGAGAAGTTACTGCTACTTCTGTGCGAGACCTATTGGATTCTAATGGTGCTAACTTCGAAAATTTAATTTTACATACATTATAGTACGGAACACTTGCATTGTCTTCTGATGGTGAAGTAAAATTATGAGGCAATTAGACAAAATTATTTGCTTTGTCAATACCTCGAAAATACGAATGGAGGTAAAGGCTTGGGACCATAGAAATTTAAGCTGGATATCAACCCTTATCTTTACAGAAAACTAAAGATTAGTCGTATACATTTACTACTCTCAATATTAACTTTTAATTTGTCAATGGTAATAATAACACTGAGAATTAATCAAGTGTAATTAACTTATGAATGCTTTGTTATTTTATTTTCTGCTAAGGCCTTTAATTTTACGTTGTAATACGCACTTCGTCGAGTTCGAAATTAGCAATTCGCAGGTGCTCAGTAAACCCGAAGACATTACGTTTCACATACATTTTTAATTGAGGTGCGTGCAAGGCATCAAACAACCAAGGTAACTTAATTCCTCCTTTATATACTATCTTGGGAAAAAAATATTATTGTCCTTTAACAAAGTGTTAGAAACTAACAATACACAGGTGCCTCGTTCCCTGAGATCGGAGAGTAATTCTGCTTAAAATCTATATAATATAAAGGTTAAATGTTAACAAAAAAGTTTCTAAATTTAAAATTTGCAATGGTTAGGATTCAAGTATCATTTACTTTGAAAAAAACACAGCGAATTTGCATATGCATTTGAAACATTGACAGTAATAGAATTTTATATAAAATAGTTAGAAAATAATATTTGCTTAGATGTACCTTATTGGGATATATAATCGTCAGCTTAATTCGCTAAACACTTAATTCATCAGCGGTAGCGAAAGCTGCTTGGCGACGAAACTAAGCTCAGGAATTCCGCACACTTCTTGTTTTTAAACATTTTTTCACTTAGAAAAGAAATGTTGAAATGTCATCGCCAAGCAGCTTTGGCTACGGCTGATTAATCCTTCGTTCGGAGTTAAGTGTTTTGCGAATTAATCCCACGATATAGATACATATTTTTTCATTATTTAGATGCATTTTATAAAATAAAATTTAACAGGTTATTTTAATATGCGATAACTGGTACTCGTTACATCTTTAATTACCAAACGAGCATTCTTGTTACGTTAATTTCACGTATTAATCTTATGCCAACTTGCAACAATATATAGAAGAGCCAGCCAGTCACTTTACATAGCGATCTATAAGCCACTATGACCGGAAACGCTGAATAATGTCTCAAATGTAAATCATCGAGGAACAAAAAAGCGCATCGAAGCACAAAAATTGATCTGCGTTAACTCTCAAAGCAGTCAATGTATTTATAATTTTTGCTTAAACTATCAATTGAAGTAGCTTGTTCAACACAGACAGGGTTGCCCTTAGAGGTGTGGCACAGGTACCTTCGCACAGGGACAAGCGTTGGAGCGACGCGTTGACAAGAAAACGAATTCTTTAAAATTATTAGAAAATCGGTTTTAAAAGCAAACGTTTTTAAATCATTTTCATGGGAAATCAGGATAGAAATAACGTGATAGGATATGTATTCCGACAAAACTCCAATTGAAATATTGACATAGATTTTACTTTGTTAAATATGAAATTAGGCGCCGAGGTGTATAAAATAATAAAATACAGCAAAGCAGATGCGGGGCGATGATGAGGGACTGCGGCGGTAGACGAAACAGCTTGTTTGTCTTCCTTTTGTTTGCGACCAATCCCTATCAATACAATCTGTTGAAATGACATCTTTGCGCTGACCTCTTACCCTTCGTTTTGTTATATATAATTTAATTATATTTTAAATTAGACTGATTTGATACGGATTTATAATTAAAAATATATTAAGTAACAATTAAAAAAAAGGAATTTAAAAGCGAAAAAAAAATATCCCGTTGCTACAGATAATTTATACAAAGCGCTTTTTTTAACCAAGTAGTAATGTGTTATTGTCATCTAAGTACGGTGCAAAACTGGTCTAGCTATTAAAAAAAAAACTTAAAATATGTTTCAAGTAGCTTCGTAGCTTCCTTTGCACAGGGCCCGGCATCTGCTAAAAGCGGCCGTGAACACAGAAATACAATTTATTTTAACGCACTAATAATAAATTTCTTAGATTTTTAAAAGAAAAGTTTAAGATTCAAAGTCATTCTCAACTAATAAATGAACTCTTAAACGATAATACTGTTTATTTCCTGAATATTTAACGAGAAGGACATTTATCATCTCAAGTCTATCAGTTATAGTCAAACTATAGCATTTTAACTACATTTCGCGTACCCTACACGGGGCTTTCTTTAACGGACGCGAGGTCCGGTGCAAACCTTAACAGCCGGTCCCGTTTAATTACATATAAAGAGATTTATCAGTTTTTTTAAACGACAATCGAGTTTTAATCATGCCAAAAGCGGTGTTGTTGGAATATTTGAAAGAAGAAAGTTTACCTAAACATCTGGGACATCCTTGAATCTCCTGGTTTTTTTTTTAGCGATGCACATAAATTTAAAATACCAAAGTTTCAAAAGAAAACACTCAAAAAATTATTTCTACTCGTTTTAACCTTTTACTCCCGGTGGTCTTACAGTACAACCGTATATTTACAATTTTGCAGGAAGAGCCCCAGTGGTTTCCATGGTAACCTAGGAATAGGAATCGTAGAGGGCAATCTGTTGGCACATAGCAAAAATTTTAGATTAATTTGTAACTAACAGTGAAAAATTCAAGTATCACCCTCATAAAGATTTGCAGAAAGTAATAATTTTTGTTGCAATTGTGATTTTTGTTAAAACCTGTCAATATTTGTCTATTTTTGCTGTTAAAGTATAGATTTTTAGCCTTAATTAAGCGTGGTAGATCAAAATGAAAACGGGATGCTTTAAAGTTGCTCCATTGATCTTTTATTACGCTCTATTGATGCTTTTAATTTTCGAAATGAGATTCCAAAAATTCTTATTCGAATTCCAAAAATTCTGTAAAAAAATTAACTGTCATATTTAGATGACTAAAATACACAATTTAAAAGAAAAAATGTTTTTTACTACGATAAAAAACTTGGGAGTTAAAGGATTAACACATATTATTTTATTCGCTTTTTCTGAAAAGCGTAATACCATTTCCGAAACACTGTGTCCAGTGCGGTGGCACACGTTGCACACCCCTAAGAGCGGCGCTGCCTCAACAAAATAAAAAAAACCAAAACGAAGACTTTTCCATTTTATTCTTGAAACGAAAAAAAAAATACAACTCTAAAAAAATAAAAAAAAGTCTAAGAACCTCAAGAAAATAATACGATTTTTATTCATACTAATCTCGGAGACATCAACATCATACTTGACATTCTTTTCAATGTCATAAATATTCCGCTTACCTCCAACATTAATACGCGTTTAAATGTCCTTTAAGTCATATGCGTGGGCAATGAACATGTTCCGATATGTAAGACCTCTACCCAAATGCACCAATCATTGACCGCCGAACGCTGTAATTTCATCCAATCACGCGATCCCAAGTCACACAACCCTTTCTTTGAACGAGATTGCACTTGACCACGAACAGGAAATTCAGATAAACAAGTATTAGAATTATCTGGTCCATCTGTTAGGGTGTCATTTATGTAAATAATGAAATCGAAGTGAGCATACTAAAGATTCGTGTTAATTTTCGTAAATCAAGCTAAAGAATATTTTTAACCTATTTTCAGAAATATTAATTATTGGTTTATATTTAGAATGTTTTTTATTGCATTGAATAGACCTTTTTAAATTTTGTAAGGTAAATTAAAACTAAATATAACTTTAAACATCCTAATTAGTTAACATAACATCCATAATACTGTTAAAAATAGGTATTTGAAAACTAGTAAAATGTAATAATTTTTTATTACATTCGATGGTTCCGAATACATGAGTTTCAATTTTGAAAAAGACATTAACACAAAAATGAGTAGATACTTCCCTACATAGGCTGCCTTTACAAAACTCTTTCAATAAATATCGACAATTACAACCGGGAATCGAATCCAGATCCCCAACACCGCAGTCTAGTGCATTATCCTTTAAACTAACGGAGCGATATTAAGAAGTTATAAGCAGAAGACACGTTAAAAAATAGAGCGCCAAAAGAATGGGAAGTAGGATAATTGAGTTGTAATAACTCAGTTTCTATTTAAGCAATCGACATCAAATAATGTAAAAAACTCTTTTTTGAACTACTATTTTAAGTGCGTCAAGTTTCATTAACATCGTTTGAACAGCAGCTGACATTAGCAATATTAAATGACATTGTTATTTTTTGAGAAAGTACTGTTACTTGATTTTGAGTATGTGATACGCGCGTTTACTATGCAATTATACTTAAAGAAAAACGAGTAGGTTTAGACACTTCATCTTAAAGTACCTTTTTTTCACAATGAAGTCTTGGAAAAGTTATGTATTTTTTACCTACCTAAATACCTACCACATATTAAAGGAATATTTGTATGAATAGTTTTAAGAACTTTGAAGTTACAAATCAACTGTATTTAAATTAAAAAAAGTTAAGTTTTAACTTGAAAATATGTATGTTCCCTCAAATCGGAAAGTTTAACCGGATATTGTGACTTTAATACTGAAGATTAAAAGTAAAGAATTTGGGAAAAGAGTAATATTTAAGAGCAAATATTTAATACTACAAAAACAAATCAGTCACCAAGTAAAGCATACTGATGCAATGTATTTCTTAAATGGAAGGTAATCGTGGAAAACAATCCACTGTCACACTGAAGCGGTCAGTGCGAAAACGTGAATAGCTGCTTTTCTTAAATGCATTGACTGGTATGCAAATTCCAATTATTTGTAATTTAATTGCCTTAGGACAGATCGTGTTTTGGATTAATCAAATAGTTTAGTTGGGATAGAACGATATTAGTTGCACTTTCACGAGTGTCTGTTAGCGTATATGCAGATTCACTTAGTGCGAAAACGTGAATAGCTTTTCTTAAATGCATTGACTGGTATGCAAATTCCAATTATTTGTAATTTAATTGCCTTAGGACAGATCGTGTTTTGGATTAGTCAAATAGTTTAGTTGGGATAGAACGATATTAGTTGCACTTTCACGAGTGTCTGTTAGCGTATATGCAGATTCACTTAGTGCGAAAACGTGAATAGCTTTTCTTAAATGCATTGACTGGTATGCAAATTCCAATTATTTGTAATTTAATTGCCTTAGGACAGATCGTGTTTTGGATTAATCAAATAGTTTAGTTGGGATAGAACGATATTAGTTGCACTTTCACGAGTGTCTGTTAGCGTATATGCAGATTCACTTAGTGCGAAAACGTGAATAGCTTTTCTTAAATGCATTGACTGGTATGCAAATTCCAATTATTTGTAATTTAATTGCCTTAGGACAGATCGTGTTTTGGATTAGTCAAATAGTTTAGTTGGGATAGAACGATATTAGTTGCACTTTCACGAGTGTCTGTTAGCGTATATGCAGATTCACTTAGTGCGAAAACGTGAATAGCTTTTCTTAAATGCATTGACTGGTATGCAAATTCCAAATATTTGTAATTTAATTGCCTTAGGACAGATCGTGTTTTGGATTAGTCAAATAGTTTAGTTGGGATAGAACGATATTAGTTGCACTTTCACGAGTGTCTGTTAGCGTATATGCAGATTCACTTAGTGCGAAAACGTGAATAGCTTTTCTTAAATGCATTGACTGGTATGCAAATTCCAATTATTTGTAATTTAATTGCCTTAGGACAGATCGTGTTTTGGATTAGTCAAATAGTTTAGTTGGGATAGAACGATATTAGTTGCACTTTCACGAGTGTCTGTTAGCGTATATGCAGATTCACTTAGTGCGAAAACGTGAATAGCTTTTCTTAAATGCATTGACTGGTATGCAAATTCCAATTATTTGTAATTTAATTGCCTTAGGACAGATCGTGTTTTGGATTAGTCAAATAGTTTAGTTGGGATAGAACGATATTAGTTGCACTTTCACGAGTGTCTGTTAGCGTATATGCAGATTCACGTAGTGCGAAAACGTGAATAGCTTTTCTTAAATGCATTGACTGGTATGCAAATTCCAATTATTTGTAATTTAATTGCCTTAGGACAGATCGTGTTTTGGATTAGTCAAATAGTTTAGTTGGGATAGAACGATATTAGTTGCACTTTCACGAGTGTCTGTTAGCGTATATGCAGATTCACTTAGTGCGAAAACGTGAATAGCTTTTCTTAAATGCATTGACTGGTATGCAAATTCCAATTATTTGTAATTTAATTGCCTTAGGACAGATCGTGTTTTGGATTAGTCAAATAGTTTAGTTGGGATAGAACGATATTAGTTGCACTTTCACGAGTGTCTGTTAGCGTATATGCAGATTCACGTAGTGCGAAAACGTGAATAGCTTTTCTTAAATGCATTGACTGGTATGCAAATTCCAATTATTTGTAATTTAATTGCCTTAGGACAGATCGTGTTTTGGATTAGTCAAATAGTTTAGTTGGGATAGAACGATATTAGTTGCACTTTCACGAGTGTCTGTTAGCGTATATGCAGATTCACTTAGTGCGAAAACGTGAATAGCTTTTCTTAAATGCATTGACTGATATGCAAATTCCAATTATTTGTAATTTAATTGCCTTAGGACAGATCGTGTTTTGGATTAGTCAAATAGTTTAGTTGGGATAGAACGATATTAGTTGCACTTTCACGAGTGTCTGTTAGCGTATATGCAGATTCACTTAGTGCGAAAACGTGAATAGCTTTTCTTAAATGCATTGACTGGTATGCAAATTCCAATTATTTGTAATTTAATTGCCTTAGGACAGATCGTGTTTTGGATTAGTCAAATAGTTTAGTTGGGATAGAACGATATTAGTTGCACTTTCACGAGTGTCTGTTAGCGTATATGCAGATTCACTTAGTGCGAAAACGTGAATAGCTTTTCTTAAATGCATTGACTGGTATGCAAATTCCAATTATTTGTAATTTAATTGCCTTAGGACAGATCGTGTTTTGGATTAGTCAAATAGTTTAGTTGGGATAGAACGATATTAGTTGCACTTTCACGAGTGTCTGTTAGCGTATATGCAGATTCACTTAGTGCGAAAACGTGAATAGCTTTTCTTAAATGCATTGACTGGTATGCAAATTCCAATTATTTGCAATTTAATTGCCTTAGGACAGATCGTGTTTTGGATTAGTCAAATAGTTTAGTTGGGATAGAACGATATTAGTTGCACTTTCACGAGTGTCTGTTAGCGTATATGCAGATTCACGTAGTGCGAAAACGTGAATAGCTTTTCTTAAATGCATTGACTGGTATGCAAATTCCAATTATTTGTAATTTAATTGCCTTAGGACAGATCGTGTTTTGGATTAGTCAAATAGTTTAGTTGGGATAGAACGATATTAGTTGCACTTTCACGAGTGTCTGTTAGCGTATATGCAGATTCACTTAGTGCGAAAACGTGAATAGCTTTTCTTAAATGCATTGACTGATATGCAAATTCCAATTATTTGTAATTTAATTGCCTTAGGACAGATCGTGTTTTGGATTAGTCAAATAGTTTAGTTGGGATAGAACGATATTAGTTGCACTTTCACGAGTGTCTGTTAGCGTATATGCAGATTCACTTAGTGCGAAAACGTGAATAGCTTTTCTTAAATGCATTGACTGGTATGCAAATTCCAATTATTTGTAATTTAATTGCCTTAGGACAGATCGTGTTTTGGATTAGTCAAATAGTTTAGTTGGGATAGAACGATATTAGTTGCACTTTCACGAGTGTCTTTTAGCGTATATGCAGATTCACTTAGTGCGAAAACGTGAATAGCTTTTCTTAAATGCATTGACTGGTATGCAAATTCCAATTATTTGTAATTTAATTGCCTTAGGACAGATCGTGTTTTGGATTAGTCAAATAGTTTAGTTGGGATAGAACGATATTAGTTACACTTTCACGAGTGTCTGTTAGCGTATATGCAGATTCACTTAGTGCGAAAACGTGAATAGCTTTTCTTAAATGCATTGACTGGTATGCAAATTCCAATTATTTGTAATTTAATTGCCTTAGGACAGATCGTGTTTTGGATTAGTCAAATAGTTTAGTTGGGATAGAACGATATTAGTTACACTTTCACGAGTGTCTGTTAGCGTATATGCAGATTCACTTAGTGCGAAAACGTGAATAGCTTTTCTTAAATGCATTGACTGGTATGCAAATTCCAATTATTTGTAATTTAATTGCCTTAGGACAGATCGTGTTTTGGATTAGTCAAATAGTTCAGTTGGGATAGAACGATATTAGTTGCACTTTCACGAGTGTCTGTTAGCGTATATGCAGATTCACTTAGTGCGAAAACGTGAATAGCTTTTCTTAAATGCATTGACTGGTATGCAAATTCCAATTATTTGTAATTTAATTGCCTTAGGACAGATCGTGTTTTGGATTAGTCAAATAGTTTAGTTGGGATAGAACGATATTAGTTGCACTTTCACGAGTGTCTGTTAGCGTATATGCAGATTCACTTAGTGCGAAAACGTGAATAGCTTTTCTTAAATGCATTGACTGGTATGCAAATTCCAATTATTTGCAATTTAATTGCCTTAGGACAGATCGTGTTTTGGATTAGTCAAATAGTTTAGTTGGGATAGAACGATATTAGTTGCACTTTCACGAGTGTCTGTTAGCGTATATGCAGATTCACTTAGTGCGAAAACGTGAATAGCTTTTCTTAAATGCATTGACTGGTATGCAAATTCCAATTATTTGTAATTTAATTGCCTTAGGACAGATCGTGTTTTGGATTAGTCAAATAGTTTAGTTGGGATATAACGATATTAGTTGCACTTTCACGAGTGTCTTTTAGCGTATATGCAGATTCACTTAGTGCGAAAACGTGAATAGCTTTTCTTAAATGCATTGACTGGTATGCAAATTCCAATTATTTGTAATTTAATTGCCTTAGGACAGATCGTGTTTTGGATTAGTCAAATAGTTTAGTTGGGATAGAACGATATTAGTTACACTTTCACGAGTGTCTGTTAGCGTATATGCAGATTCACTTAGTGCGAAAACGTGAATAGCTTTTCTTAAATGCATTGACTGGTATGCAAATTCCAATTATTTGTAATTTAATTGCCTTAGGACAGATCGTGTTTTGGATTAGTCAAATAGTTTAGTTGGGATAGAACGATATTAGTTACACTTTCACGAGTGTCTGTTAGCGTATATGCAGATTCACTTAGTGCGAAAACGTGAATAGCTTTTCTTAAATGCATTGACTGGTATGCAAATTCCAATTATTTGTAATTTAATTGCCTTAGGACAGATCGTGTTTTGGATTAGTCAAATAGTTTAGTTGGGATAGAACGATATTAGTTGCACTTTCACGAGTGTCTGTTAGCGTATATGCAGATTCACTTAGTGCGAAAACGTGAATAGCTTTTCTTAAATGCATTGACTGGTATGCAAATTCCAATTATTTGCAATTTAATTGCCTTAGGACAGATCGTGTTTTGGATTAGTCAAATAGTTTAGTTGGGATAGAACGATATTAGTTGCACTTTCACGAGTGTCTGTTAGCGTATATGCAGATTCACTTAGTGCGAAAACGTGAATAGCTTTTCTTAAATGCATTGACTGGTATGCAAATTCCAATTATTTGTAATTTAATTGCCTTAGGACAGATCGTGTTTTGGATTAGTCAAATAGTTTAGTTGGGATAGAACGATATTAGTTACACTTTCACGAGTGTCTGTTAGCGTATATGCAGATTCACTTAGTGCGAAAACGTGAATAGCTTTTCTTAAATGCATTGACTGGTATGCAAATTCCAATTATTTGTAATTTAATTGCCTTAGGACAGATCGTGTTTTGGATTAGTCAAATAGTTTAGTTGGGATAGAACGATATTAGTTGCACTTTCACGAGTGTCTGTTAGCGTATATGCAGATTCACGTAGTGCGAAAACGTGAATAGCTTTTCTTAAATGCATTGACTGGTATGCAAATTCCAATTATTTGTAATTTAATTGCCTTAGGACAGATCGTGTTTTGGATTAGTCAAATAGTTTAGTTGGGATAGAACGATATTAGTTGCACTTTCACGAGTGTCTGTTAGCGTATATGCAGATTCACTTAGTGCGAAAACGTGAATAGCTTTTCTTAAATGCATTGACTGATATGCAAATTCCAATTATTTGTAATTTAATTGCCTTAGGACAGATCGTGTTTTGGATTAGTCAAATAGTTTAGTTGGGATAGAACGATATTAGTTGCACTTTCACGAGTGTCTGTTAGCGTATATGCAGATTCACTTAGTGCGAAAACGTGAATAGCTTTTCTTAAATGCATTGACTGGTATGCAAATTCCAATTATTTGTAATTTAATTGCCTTAGGACAGATCGTGTTTTGGATTAGTCAAATAGTTTAGTTGGGATAGAACGATATTAGTTGCACTTTCACGAGTGTCTGTTAGCGTATATGCAGATTCACTTAGTGCGAAAACGTGAATAGCTTTTCTTAAATGCATTGACTGGTATGCAAATTCCAATTATTTGTAATTTAATTGCCTTAGGACAGATCGTGTTTTGGATTAGTCAAATAGTTTAGTTGGGATAGAACGATATTAGTTGCACTTTCACGAGTGTCTGTTAGCGTATATGCAGATTCACTTAGTGCGAAAACGTGAATAGCTTTTCTTAAATGCATTGACTGGTATGCAAATTCCAATTATTTGCAATTTAATTGCCTTAGGACAGATCGTGTTTTGGATTAGTCAAATAGTTTAGTTGGGATAGAACGATATTAGTTGCACTTTCACGAGTGTCTGTTAGCGTATATGCAGATTCACGTAGTGCGAAAACGTGAATAGCTTTTCTTAAATGCATTGACTGGTATGCAAATTCCAATTATTTGTAATTTAATTGCCTTAGGACAGATCGTGTTTTGGATTAGTCAAATAGTTTAGTTGGGATAGAACGATATTAGTTGCACTTTCACGAGTGTCTGTTAGCGTATATGCAGATTCACTTAGTGCGAAAACGTGAATAGCTTTTCTTAAATGCATTGACTGATATGCAAATTCCAATTATTTGTAATTTAATTGCCTTAGGACAGATCGTGTTTTGGATTAGTCAAATAGTTTAGTTGGGATAGAACGATATTAGTTGCACTTTCACGAGTGTCTGTTAGCGTATATGCAGATTCACTTAGTGCGAAAACGTGAATAGCTTTTCTTAAATGCATTGACTGGTATGCAAATTCCAATTATTTGTAATTTAATTGCCTTAGGACAGATCGTGTTTTGGATTAGTCAAATAGTTTAGTTGGGATAGAACGATATTAGTTGCACTTTCACGAGTGTCTTTTAGCGTATATGCAGATTCACTTAGTGCGAAAACGTGAATAGCTTTTCTTAAATGCATTGACTGGTATGCAAATTCCAATTATTTGTAATTTAATTGCCTTAGGACAGATCGTGTTTTGGATTAGTCAAATAGTTTAGTTGGGATAGAACGATATTAGTTACACTTTCACGAGTGTCTGTTAGCGTATATGCAGATTCACTTAGTGCGAAAACGTGAATAGCTTTTCTTAAATGCATTGACTGGTATGCAAATTCCAATTATTTGCAATTTAATTGCCTTAGGACAGATCGTGTTTTGGATTAGTCAAATAGTTTAGTTGGGATAGAACGATATTAGTTGCACTTTCACGAGTGTCTGTTAGCGTATATGCAGATTCACTTAGTGCGAAAACGTGAATAGCTTTTCTTAAATGCATTGACTGGTATGCAAATTCCAATTATTTGTAATTTAATTGCCTTAGGACAGATCGTGTTTTGGATTAGTCAAATAGTTTAGTTGGGATAGAACGATATTAGTTGCACTTTCACGAGTGTCTGTTAGCGTATATGCAGATTCACTTAGTGCGAAAACGTGAATAGCTTTTCTTAAATGCATTGACTGGTATGCAAATTCCAATTATTTGCAATTTAATTGCCTTAGGACAGATCGTGTTTTGGATTAGTCAAATAGTTTAGTTGGGATAGAACGATATTAGTTGCACTTTCACGAGTGTCTGTTAGCGTATATGCAGATTCACTTAGTGCGAAAACGTGAATAGCTTTTCTTAAATGCATTGACTGGTATGCAAATTCCAATTATTTGTAATTTAATTGCCTTAGGACAGATCGTGTTTTGGATTAGTCAAATAGTTTAGTTGGGATAGAACGATATTAGTTACACTTTCACGAGTGTCTGTTAGCGTATATGCAGATTCACTTAGTGCGAAAACGTGAATAGCTTTTCTTAAATGCATTGACTGGTATGCAAATTCCAATTATTTGTAATTTAATTGCCTTAGGACAGATCGTGTTTTGGATTAGTCAAATAGTTTAGTTGGGATAGAACGATATTAGTTACACTTTCACGAGTGTCTGTTAGCGTATATGCAGATTCACTTAGTGCGAAAACGTGAATAGCTTTTCTTAAATGCATTGACTGGTATGCAAATTCCAATTATTTGTAATTTAATTGCCTTAGGACAGATCGTGTTTTGGATTAGTCAAATAGTTTAGTTGGGATAGAACGATATTAGTTGCACTTTCACGAGTGTCTGTTAGCGTATATGCAGATTCACTTAGTGCGAAAACGTGAATAGCTTTTCTTAAATGCATTGACTGGTATGCAAATTCCAATTATTTGCAATTTAATTGCCTTAGGACAGATCGTGTTTTGGATTAGTCAAATAGTTTAGTTGGGATAGAACGATATTAGTTGCACTTTCACGAGTGTCTGTTAGCGTATATGCAGATTCACTTAGTGCGAAAACGTGAATAGCTTTTCTTAAATGCATTGACTGGTATGCAAATTCCAATTATTTGTAATTTAATTGCCTTAGGACAGATCGTGTTTTGGATTAGTCAAATAGTTTAGTTGGGATAGAACGATATTAGTTACACTTTCACGAGTGTCTGTTAGCGTATATGCAGATTCACTTAGTGCGAAAACGTGAATAGCTTTTCTTAAATGCATTGACTGGTATGCAAATTCCAATTATTTGTAATTTAATTGCCTTAGGACAGATCGTGTTTTGGATTAGTCAAATAGTTTAGTTGGGATAGAACGATATTAGTTACACTTTCACGAGTGTCTGTTAGCGTATATGCAGATTCACTTAGTGCGAAAACGTGAATAGCTTTTCTTAAATGCATTGACTGGTATGCAAATTCCAATTATTTGCAATTTAATTGCCTTAGGACAGATCGTGTTTTGGATTAGTCAAATAGTTTAGTTGGGATAGAACGATATTAGTTGCACTTTCACGAGTGTCTGTTAGCGTATATGCAGATTCACTTAGTGCGAAAACGTGAATAGCTTTTCTTAAATGCATTGACTGGTATGCAAATTCCAATTATTTGTAATTTAATTGCCTTAGGACAGATCGTGTTTTGGATTAGTCAAATAGTTTAGTTGGGATAGAACGATATTAGTTGCACTTTCACGAGTGTCTTTTAGCGTATATGCAGATTCACTTAGTGCGAAAACGTGAATAGCTTTTCTTAAATGCATTGACTGGTATGCAAATTCCAATTATTTGTAATTTAATTGCCTTAGGACAGATCGTGTTTTGGATTAGTCAAATAGTTTAGTTGGGATAGAACGATATTAGTTACACTTTCACGAGTGTCTGTTAGCGTATATGCAGATTCACTTAGTGCGAAAACGTGAATAGCTTTTCTTAAATGCATTGACTGATATGCAAATTCCAATTATTTGTAATTTAATTGCCTTAGGACAGATCGTGTTTTGGATTAGTCAAATAGTTTAGTTGGGATAGAACGATATTAGTTACACTTTCACGAGTGTCTGTTAGCGTATATGCAGATTCACTTAGTGCGAAAACGTGAATAGCTTTTCTTAAATGCATTGACTGGTATGCAAATTCCAATTATTTGTAATTTAATTGCCTTAGGACAGATCGTGTTTTGGATTAGTCAAATAGTTTAGTTGGGATAGAACGATATTAGTTGCACTTTCACGAGTGTCTGTTAGCGTATATGCAGATTCACTTAGTGCGAAAACGTGAATAGCTTTTCTTAAATGCATTGACTGGTATGCAAATTCCAATTATTTGTAATTTAATTGCCTTAGGACAGATCGTGTTTTGGATTAGTCAAATAGTTTAGTTGGGATAGAACGATATTAGTTGCACTTTCACGAGTGTCTTTTAGCGTATATGCAGATTCACTTAGTGCGAAAACGTGAATAGCTTTTCTTAAATGCATTGACTGGTATGCAAATTCCAATTATTTGTAATTTAATTGCCTTAGGACAGATCGTGTTTTGGATTAGTCAAATAGTTCAGTTGGGATAGAACGATATTAGTTGCACTTTCACGAGTGTCTGTTAGCGTATATGCAGATTCACTTAGTGCGAAAACGTGAATAGCTTTTCTTAAATGCATTGACTGGTATGCAAATTCCAATTATTTGTAATTTAATTGCCTTAGGACAGATCGTGTTTTGGATTAGTCAAATAGTTTAGTTGGGATAGAACGATATTAGTTGCACTTTCACGAGTGTCTGTTAGCGTATATGCAGATTCACTTAGTGCGAAAACGTGAATAGCTTTTCTTAAATGCATTGACTGGTATGCAAATTCCAATTATTTGCAATTTAATTGCCTTAGGACAGATCGTGTTTTGGATTAGTCAAATAGTTTAGTTGGGATAGAACGATATTAGTTGCACTTTCACGAGTGTCTGTTAGCGTATATGCAGATTCACTTAGTGCGAAAACGTGAATAGCTTTTCTTAAATGCATTGACTGGTATGCAAATTCCAATTATTTGTAATTTAATTGCCTTAGGACAGATCGTGTTTTGGATTAGTCAAATAGTTTAGTTGGGATAGAACGATATTAGTTGCACTTTCACGAGTGTCTTTTAGCGTATATGCAGATTCACTTAGTGCGAAAACGTGAATAGCTTTTCTTAAATGCATTGACTGGTATGCAAATTCCAATTATTTGTAATTTAATTGCCTTAGGACAGATCGTGTTTTGGATTAGTCAAATAGTTTAGTTGGGATAGAACGATATTAGTTACACTTTCACGAGTGTCTGTTAGCGTATATGCAGATTCACTTAGTGCGAAAACGTGAATAGCTTTTCTTAAATGCATTGACTGGTATGCAAATTCCAATTATTTGTAATTTAATTGCCTTAGGACAGATCGTGTTTTGGATTAGTCAAATAGTTTAGTTGGGATAGAACGATATTAGTTGCACTTTCACGAGTGTCTGTTAGCGTATATGCAGATTCACTTAGTGCGAAAACGTGAATAGCTTTTCTTAAATGCATTGACTGGTATGCAAATTCCAATTATTTGTAATTTAATTGCCTTAGGACAGATCGTGTTTTGGATTAGTCAAATAGTTTAGTTGGGATAGAACGATATTAGTTGCACTTTCACGAGTGTCTGTTAGCGTATATGCAGATTCACTTAGTGCGAAAACGTGAATAGCTTTTCTTAAATGCATTGACTGATATGCAAATTCCAATTATTTGTAATTTAATTGCCTTAGGACAGATCGTGTTTTGGATTAGTCAAATAGTTTAGTTGGGATAGAACGATATTAGTTGCACTTTCACGAGTGTCTGTTAGCGTATATGCAGATTCACTTAGTGCGAAAACGTGAATAGCTTTTCTTAAATGCATTGACTGGTATGCAAATTCCAATTATTTGTAATTTAATTGCCTTAGGACAGATCGTGTTTTGGATTAGTCAAATAGTTTAGTTGGGATAGAACGATATTAGTTGCACTTTCACGAGTGTCTTTTAGCGTATATGCAGATTCACTTAGTGCGAAAACGTGAATAGCTTTTCTTAAATGCATTGACTGGTATGCAAATTCCAATTATTTGTAATTTAATTGCCTTAGGACAGATCGTGTTTTGGATTAGTCAAATAGTTTAGTTGGGATAGAACGATATTAGTTACACTTTCACGAGTGTCTGTTAGCGTATATGCAGATTCACTTAGTGCGAAAACGTGAATAGCTTTTCTTAAATGCATTGACTGGTATGCAAATTCCAATTATTTGTAATTTAATTGCCTTAGGACAGATCATGTTTTGGATTAGTCAAATAGTTTAGTTGGGATAGAACGATATTAGTTGCACTTTCACGAGTGTCTGTTAGCGTATATGCAGATTCACTTAGTGCGAAAACGTGAATAGCTTTTCTTAAATGCATTGACTGGTATGCAAATTCCAAATATTTGTAATTTAATTGCCTTAGGACAGATCGTGTTTTGGATTAGTCAAATAGTTTAGTTGGGATAGAACGATATTAGTTGCACTTTCACGAGTGACTGTTAGCGTATATGCAGATTCACTTAGTGCGAAAACGTGAATAGCTTTTCTTAAATGCATTGACTGGTATGCAAATTCCAATTATTTGTAATTTAATTGCCTTAGGACAGATCGTGTTTTGGATTAGTCAAATAGTTTAGTTGGGATAGAACGATATTAGTTGCACTTTCACGAGTGTCTGTTAGCGTATATACAGATTCACTTAGTGCGAAAACGTGAATAGCTTTTCTTAAATGCATTGACTGGTATGCAAATTCCAAATATTTGTAATTTAATTGCCTTAGGACAGACAGATCGTGTTTTGGATTAGTCAAATAGTTTAGTTGGGATAGAACGATATTAGTTGCACTTTCACGAGTGTCTGTTAGCGTATATGCAGATTCACTTAGTGCGAAAACGTGAATAGCTTTTCTTATGCATTGACTGGTATGCAAATTCCAATTATTTGTAATTTAATTGCCTTAGGACAGATCGTGTTTTGGATTAGTCAAATAGTTTAGTTGGGATAGAACGATATTAGTTGCACTTTCACGAGTGTCTGTTAGCGTATATGCAGATTCACTTAGTGCGAAAACGTGAATAGCTTTTCTTAAATGCATTGACTGGTATGCAAATTCCAATTATTTGTAATTTAATTGCCTTAGGACAGATCGTGTTTTGGATTAGTCAAATAGTTTAGTTGGGATAGAACGATATTAGTTGCACTTTCACGAGTGTCTGTTAGCGTATATGCAGATTCACTTAGTGCGAAAACTTGAATAGCTTTTCTTAAATGCATTGACTGGTATGCAAATTCCAATTATTTGTAATTTAATTGCCTTAGGACAGATCGTGTTTTGGATTAGTCAAATAGTTTAGTTGGGATAGAACGATATTAGTTGCACTTTCACGAGTGTCTGTTAGCGTATATGCAGATTCACTTAGTGCGAAAACGTGAATAGCTTTTCTTAAATGCATTGACTGGTATGCAAATTCCAAATATTTGTAATTTAATTGCCTTAGGACAGACAGATCGTGTTTTGGATTAGTCAAATAGTTTAGTTGGGATAGAACGATATTAGTTGCACTTTCACGAGTGTCTGTTAGCGTATATGCAGATTCACTTAGTGCGAAAACGTGAATAGCTTTTCTTATGCATTGACTGGTATGCAAATTCCAATTATTTGTAATTTAATTGCCTTAGGACAGATCGTGTTTTGGATTAGTCAAATAGTTTAGTTGGGATAGAACGATATTAGTTGCACTTTCACGAGTGTCTGTTAGCATATATGCAGATTCACTAGTGCCTGCGCGAAATCAAACCATTTTTCGTACTTTCACGTATCGGTATAATGTATTTGCGCAGTCACTAGTGAATATGTAGATACACTGATTTTTGCACTTTCATGGTAACATATATATGTAAAGAGAGAGAGAGAGAGAGAGAGAGAGAGAGAGAGAGAGAGAGAGAGAGAGAGAGAGAGAGAGAGAGAGAGAAATAATAGAAAGGACAAAAAGAAAAGATGACTTCTGGCTACGTCAATAATTATATAGCAACAGTAGGCTACCTGGAAAATTATACACAAGACTTGGGAATCTCAAAAAAACAAACATTGACAATGTTTTATTGAATAAATAATTTAGGCTACCTACTACGATAACATGTTACAACTAGATAACAATGTTGTCACACACACACACAAATGCAAAAACTCTTAAAAAGAGTAGTTTCGTGAATCCTAATTTTCGTGTAATACATTGCATGCTATATTGAAAAACGGGCTTTTGAAATTCTATAACAGATGTGCGATTAATTTTTACCCTCTGACGCTGATAGACATGATATCAAGTCCAGGAATCTCCAGTTTTCTAGTAATGCAACCAATTATCAAATTCATAAAAACACATCGTTTTACAATATTTTTTCATTAAATTTAAATGTCTCAGGTACAACTTACAAGTTATCTGCAATTAGTTAAAAAAAAGTTTAAACATTATAAAATAGCTTGCTCAAGAAAAATTATTTAAATGTCCAAGCAAAGGCAACAGCTATACAATTGCAAAAATTGTGTGGGGGTCAGTGGGTTTATTGTTAGTGCAATTTAAAAAGTTGTAAAGGATTTAATAATTATTTATTTCGAAAAAAAACCCAGGAAAGTTCAAAATTTTAAAATTCATTCAAGATTTGTGCTAAAATTTTTGTCGACTTCTTCACCATTTCAAGAACGTCTGATAATGTGGATTCTGGAGATATCTGGTGATTACAAAAACAGTTATTCTCTTTGTTACAGCTAAACTCCCTTGCTTTTTGACCCTATATTTCCTAAAGTATAATTACACAATTTACGGATCATACTTAACTAAAAGTAAATATTTTCGTCACGTTTTTAATTACAAAATATTCAATGTGTAGCATTATAAAACCTCATTCATACAACCACATCCAATCTTTTATAAAAATCCTAATCACGCAGTAAACCTTATCTTCTCTTCTAAACAATTTGCATTATCGGAGAACGGGTCCCATAACTACTTTGCAAGATTGATTCCGTAAACTGTAAAAAAAGTTGTAAGTCCTTTTGTTTTTGGTCAGGAGTTTTGAATAATTGACCTAAAACTGCCCAACATTAATCATATCTAGTCTCTGAGGATTTGTTTTATTTTTTGTTATTTCCAGCTGATTTCTAAATTATGTGCCACTTCCTGATTGAAATTTTAAGTGGGATAGTTATTAAGCACTTCATCTACCTTTTGTGCCAATTTTGGAAACTTTAGTATTTGTGGGTTTTTTAATCAAATACACATTCGATGCTTTAAACATTTTATTGTATTTTAATTACGAAGGCCACAAATTGAAATAAATTAATTAAATTAAGTAAATGAATTAAGTAATTTATTAATAATTAAGTAAATTTAAATCGTATTAATTTAAATTCTTTATCCAAACGTTAAGTTGTGGCATCTTTAATTTTACTTTTACTACAATTTTTCGTTATAGTTTCAAAGTTCGTTTCAAAGTTTAAATGTACAATCTATTGTACGTTGTTAACTCTTTCTACTCTGAATTATTTTAATACTTTTCACAATAAGTAAATATTAATAGAATTTATTTTATTACAAATTTAAAACCTTCTTTCCTTATTGTATGCAAAGCTTTTAACGGTGTTAATATCATATCATTAAAAAAAATATTAAATAAGTCATGTTTTAGCATAACAAAATTTATATATGCTTATGAAATAGCTTTTTAAAAAATGTAGATAAAAATTATAAAACTGTCAAAATACTAGAATTTACAAGCAAATTGCAACCTTGTTGTTCAAATTTTCATATAAAATTAAATTCATTATTGCTTAATATTAATTATTAACAGTATGGTATTGTCATCGTAATTAATTTGAATTATTCGTGATTAAATTATTACAACAAGGCTGCAATTTGCTTGTAAATTCTAGTATTTTATTTTGACCGTGTTTTATAATTTTATCTACATTTTTTTACATATTTTTAATTTTTTATAACTTATCATAAAGAGTATTTGCAAATCTACAAATTAGGTCATAATTTCAACAGAATAGCAAGTTTTCGGTGATGGTATAATTAAAACTCAAGATTTTTTTTAATATTTTAATAAATGCAACAGCCTCTGCGAAATAAGCAAAATATCGAATCTGAAAATATTGTTTCACTGCAGTAGAGTTTAATTTATATTTTCAACACATCGTATTTTTTATAAGAAAATATTTAAAAATAATTATAAATCGAATAGAACTATTCCAAAAGATTGTCCCCTTCTTAAAATGAAAAATATTTTAAATTACAGATTTATTTTCTTAAATCTGTAATTATGAGTACAGCAGAAAAAACTGTCGATTCACTAATGAATTTTCACGTTCGTATATCCTCGAATAAATAATTAGAAAAAATATTATATTAATTTCAATAAAATTACGTTTTCGAAATATCGCAAAATGTTCCAAATTGATTAAAACGTTTAAAACTCTTACAAATTCCAGGAATTTGTTTAAAATATAACAGCATTTGAAAAATTGGTATATGTTTAAAACAATAATGGGTGTGTTTTTAATAATAACTAGAAATATAAAATATACGATGCAAAAGTTTCGAGTCTCAAAATATTCGGTGATCTCGCTGACGATTATCATTTTGGCCATTTAATGAATCCTCTTCAAACGTGTAAAAGTGGTAATTGCAACTCAAAAATTGTGTTTTTTATTCAAAGCTAAACTTCTGAAAGGTGAAAGTGTAAACAGCATGCAACAATTGAAATTCCATACCAAGGATCGAAATAATATATTGAAGTTGATAGTAAACATTGTTGTGAGCTTTTATAAGCTATCAGCAAATATTATTGAGTTCACGGCAAACCTCAAAGTAAAACCGATTCCGTGATCTGTAATTTTTAGATTTTTTTTTTATGGATTTTAAAGCAATTGAACAAATAAATAATGAAAACAAGAACTTGTTTGACCTAGTTTTTAAACTATATAATTTGAGAGAAACACAAAATCCATACTAGATCAAAAATAATACTTTGAATTGGAATACATGAAATTAAAAAAAAAAAACGCTTTAATACATACAAGTATATTGCCAAATGCAGGCAAATATTCTCTTTATAAGCACACTGTAAAAAAATAACTTAAAAATGTGTGTAACGTCAAACTCAAGGGAATCGACATTTGTAAAACGGGGATATGTTCTATGTTAAGTCTACGGAACAAACTCCCAGAAATAATGATAATTCTGCAATTTGCGATGGACTAGACTAAAGAATAGTAAAAATGTAGTGATGTTGCGATCAGAGGGTTGCCAACTTTGCTACCAACATACTAGAATGTCGTCCAGAACATCAACAAAAATTAACGGCGTTTATACGGGACTGGTGCACGATAAATCTGATCGGGGTCCAAAGGCCCGACGTCTATTGAAAAAGTTGGGTGCCAGCTCAGGTGTTGTCCTCGTCATCTGACCATGGTTCAAAAATACGAGGCATCGCTCCCGGGTCTTTCCTTCGAGATAGGCCCCGAACCTTCGCCAATAGTCCACTGTGCAGCTCTAGTGCGACGTTAATTAACCAAACCAAACCAAGCATCCACACAGTGGAATGACCTAATTATTCAGTTGTGGAAATTGTCCAGTTCAGAGATATTGAGTCCATATATCTGTTACTCTGTCGCCAAATGGCGCAATCAAGTGTTTGGCGAAAAGAAATCAATGTTTGTCATTGAATCTTGAGACTTTTGATAAAACAAAAATCCTCAAATTTTGAACCGAAACTCATTTACTCAGATTCCTTTTCGGACTTTTTCTGGGTCATCAGCTCATGTTTGGTTCTTATACTGTCAAAATCCAGACGAATCCCCTTGGTCGACTGTATATAGCGTTCGCACCTGGAACAGGAGGTCCGTGGTTCGAGTCAGATCGTCGATATAAAATTAATATATTACTTAAAATCGTCCTCATTTTTGGCGAAATAAATTTCGTTAATAAAACTACAAAATGAATTTCCTCAATTTGACGAAATATTTAATCAGATCATTCGTCAGGGGATGACAAAAGTTTCGTCAAACATGAGAATGTATATTTAACATGACATATAACTTTTCTACAAATGCCAATTCACATGAGTGACAACTTTTTGGATTACGCAAAAACTATTTCGCGCTTTCTACGCTGTGTCTTGTTCATTGCATGTGTTAGACAAACGTGAAATAGATGCAAACACTCTAATGCTGTTTCAAGGCTCAATGTTTTCGCAACAGATCACTTTGCCCTAAACACACTTTTTACCCGAAACCGATTTTAAAGACGTTGCACGTTAAAACGTTTTTGATATTAACACTTGATATTAACTTTTATGTATGTATAGAGAATCAATGTGTAGATCTACCGAAAATACTCCATAATGATTGATGGGTGTGCGTTAGTGACAAATATGTATTTCGTAGCATGAAAAAAATATTATTCTAAATCTTTTATCGCAAATAAAGAACTGATTGTGCATTTGGTAAAATGCATTTCAAGAAAATACTGTTTGGAGGAGCCAACACGCAAATTTCAGATTAAGGAAATTCATATTCTGTGTTAAGTTTAATGTAACTGCGTGGGCAACGCCTCTTTTACTGTAGCGGTGGATAAGTCTGTGACAAAAATTTTGATTTCTTTTTTATCTTTTAATATTGAAACTTTTTAATAAATATTATAATGAAATTTCCAATTCACTTTATCGAAATCATATGAATCAATGAAGGTTATTAAAACACGAAAACTAAAATTTAAACTCGTCAATCTTTATTTACAATTATTTATAATTTAACATGTGTCAAATGACATACAAGCTTGCAATATAACAATGTCGTGAAATGATTGAAATCATGTTCATTTTCTTTTAATCGAAAAAAATCCACCCTATTTTTTATCATCAAGATTTAAATGTTTAATCAAAAAACTATGAGCTTCTGTGTTCTTAAAATTATTAAAAAAGTTATTAATGTCAAGTTGACATTATTATGTGTTAGTTTGGTAGAAAATTCGTAAAAATTCCAAACAAATTACTATTTTTTTAAATCATTAATTTATCAATTGATCATGAAATTATATTTACTATTAGGTTATATTTTTTGCGAATAATGATGTATTGTTATACATTTCTAGAAAGATTTTGTTATTCATTATCCTCTATATATTACTTGACTACCGTCCAGCGTTGTCAAGGGTTTATAAAACTCGATTTCGTTAAATTAAAAATTTTAAAGTCTGATTTGATAAAGATTTGTAACTTTCTAGAAATATAATTTCCAATAAAAATATTTTGAGTTATGCACTTATTCAGTTGCAATTTACGAAAAGGAATCGAACTTTTCAGGGTGAAAATCCTGAAACAAATATTTCTCACAGACAATTTCAGTATTTTGCCAATTTAGGTACAGTTTGAATACTAAATGACATATATAAAGGAAGGTTTGGCATTTTATTTCAAAATAATTTAAGAATTAAAAGTTTTCATTATACCTTCACTTTACTTATAAGTAAAGTGAAAGTAACAAATTATGCCAACTTGACATTAGTATGAATTGTCATCGTTTTAATAACCAGAAAGTTTATATAATAATCAGTCTTCGATTAAGAACGTCAAAGGATTTAATACATAACTTAAAATATATTTTAAATTTTGTATTAAATCATTTGATTTTTAATCAAAGACTAATTATTATATAATAGTTTTCGTTATTAAAACGATGACAATTCACACTAATGTCAAGTTGGCATAATCTGTGTTATTTCGGTAGCAAAATTCTTAAAAGTTTCATTCGAGAAAAAAATTATTTTGCTGTAAATGCTCTTATTATTAATGCTCTTATAATTATATTAAACTTCCAAGCTGTAAAAACAACTTTACATTTTCAAAAATCGCTCGTACGTTAGTGGGTCAAGGCTACTCAATATAAATTAGAACAAAAAAGTATATTTAAACCTAACTGTAATTCGAACATAGTACATTTAACAAGAAATTTTTTGTTCCAACTACTTAAATGCCATGCGGAAATATTTATTTCATTAATAGTAAATCAAGCTTCACATATCATTTAATCTTTTAACAAAATGATTTCACATGTTATGAATAAATAACATAAACGATAAATAATATACGTTTTACGGCATTTATATTTTAAATATAAAGTCATTAAAGTAAAGATATTCTATAAAATTCATTCTTATAAATTCTTAAAATTTAGAATTTTTATAAGACTTACCTTTATAATTTAATTCTTACTATTTATTCTCAAACGTTTTTATTAGTAATGGTACAGTACAGTATAAAGAGTTAAGATAGATAGGATAAAACCTTCCGTTTTTGACAGTTTAAAAAAACAGAATAAAATGGTCAATAAACTTTGATTACATACCTTAAATCACGTTCGTAAATATTTTATAAGGAACAAGCCAAGTGTGGAAAGGTCAATCGTCATTTATCCACCAGGAAATTCATCTTTTATTTAAAAATATTCTCTTCGCATCAGTTCCTTTTCATTGAGAATCTTTTGCGTTTCTTTTTCATTTATTAGTTTGTTGTCTTCGATTTTTGTCCACTTTTTGGGACGAAAATGTCCATCCGTTATTATCGCAAGGCCGTGAACTGTTTGGTTTCGCCAATGGTGGTCGTATTTAGAGAAGGGTGGTCACGTGGGTTTTGTACTTGATGTCACCATGGTGACTTTGCCAAACGATTCTCGCAAAATGATTGCTCATCTTTTGTAGTTCGAAAGACAGTTCTTTTTTTCGTTTGGTTTTTTTTATTATACTTTTTTACGTAGGATGTTCTTTCTTCTTTTTTTATTTACTTGCCGAATTACTTTGTATTTTTTTAATTCGTTATGGAACCAGCTTTTTTAATTATTTAAGTATGTTTTATTGCGAATATATTTTAATATAAATTATTGTGAATTCGTTTTGATTAAATTTAAAATATATTTAATTATTTTAAAAAAATCATATTTTTTTAAATGAATTTAAAAACATAATTTTATTTTTTTGGAAGAGTTATCTAAACGATAAACGTCAATTAGAAGAACACGGAGTCAAAAACATAGAATTAGAATAAAATTTATTTTTATATGTCATGTAAATTTCTTCATGGACTGTCATGATTATTTGAATATTATATATTTTTATTAATTCTAGTACTATAATCAATCTATTAAATAAAACTTTATAACAATATTTGAATATTTGTTTAAACTTGTTAATTAAATTAATAAAAACGTGCTATACTAATACACTGTGTTTCATGCAATTGAAAGTAAACCCAAAACCTAATTTTGATCATAATTAAAGAGTAAGTTTAATTAACTATTTAAAAGATAACAAACTAAAAGATGATTTTAACTATAAGGCAAATAATAAGTACAAACATTTTTAATAAACGAATAATAATACAAACAAATTATGAGATAAACAATTTAAAAAAACAAATTGTGTAAGGTAACAACGTAAATGTGCAGGAAATAGTTACGATTTAATATATTGAATATTTGACTGACCTTTGCTGTTTATTAATCTGACTGTCAATGACAATTTTTATTTCATTGGAATTAACATCACACTACAGCAAGGATAGTGAAGACTATATATAGAAGGTGCGCACGTTTTTCGCTTTTTGAAAGTGGGCAAGGAAAGGACATTTTTGACGTCATTTTTGCTCCGCCTTACTATCGGTTTTGATCATTCTCATTGGCTGTGTGTTTCAAGCATTGCTACTTAGGTTCGATCCCCGGTTGGGTAACAACTGGTGATTTAATTTTTAATTAGCAAAATAATGTAAATACCTATAAATAATTGTGTTCAGGTAGCTTCACTGCTAATCCGTCCTTGTTTTGTTATGTCCCTGTATTTTACTTGATTGAAATTGTAACTCATTTAATATGTCCAATACAAATGCATTGACCTGATGTTTCTTACCCCCATTTTACTCTTTCAAAATTCATGAACATGCTCTCGTGGAAGCTAATATTATTTTAATACGCTTAATTTATTAAGCAAATCTTTTGCAATTTTTCCATACTAAATGCAATCCTTAAAATATAATTTAAACTCATAAAATGCAGTAAAAGTAACTAAATAAAGTTAGCTTATCACTTTTTAATAGTTCACAAAAAAACGAATATATGACAGCACCTCACAAACGAGAGCATTAGACACGCCTACAGAAAGAGCGAGGTAGGCGTTACTATGACGTCAAAAATGTGCTTTCCCCGCCTTCCGTCAGACAGCGCGAGAACGAGCACACCTTATATATATATATCTATGGTCTTCACTATCCTTGACACTACAGAACAAACACTGAGCGAGTGTCACCAATTCGGAAGTATCAAAAGTAAAACCAAAGAACAAGCTTGCATACTTCCAATATCAATTAAAGATTAACGGTTGCCCAGATCCTTCGGATAATTACCTATTCGGAATCTATAGCTCTCAATTTTTTCTCAGGCATTTCGTGTAGATTCTCAATATGTGTATGTTAAAATACAAGGTATTTTATATTTGTATTTTTATTTACAGAGGTTTGCTGTTGTATGAGCATAGACAACCTGAACTAACCATGTCACATGGCAACGGTGCGAGTTTAAACAATTTGAAAGATTTGCTAGGATTCCATTACCGATTTCAGTGAGGAAGGTTAAAATAAGCGCGTTTGATATTAATCGCTATATTTATTGATATATATTAAAAATATTTTTAATATGATTGTTGTGCAATAAATTGTCGCATAAACATAGCCGAAAGAAAACTACAGGAAAGTCGAATTCACAAGTACACAAATTCTTTATTCTTATTTAATTCTTAGGTTTATAAATATGTTTAATAATTGTTTTGTTTTTCACTCTTCTTCGATTAACAGGCGAAAAATATAGTTCACTCACGAAATATTTGTGTACGGCATTAGTAAAACAAAATGTTTAGTCAAATTAGTAATTTTAATAAAATAGAACAAAAAACAATAATCAATTCTTAAAAACCAATGTATTTACAGATTATTAAGGGAATGTTGTTCTAATATTCTTTTTAAAAGCAAATTGTAATCCGCCATTGAAAGAAAACCGACTTTTTATTAATTACCGTTCAAAAAGAACACTTGACAATTAACGGTTTCCATGTTCAAAGTTTTTGTCGGAAATCCATATGCTATTTATGTTATTTTAACGTATTTCTGACGATTTTTGTTTAATTTAAAATATTGATTACCTTTATGTAACGGTTACGGCGCGTGTTAATAAATCTTAAGAAGAAACGTTCTATTGTCCTAAATTTGCTTTAAAAAATAGAATACATAATGTAACTATATTGACATATAAACAGTATTATGCAAGAATTTTTGTTATATGTATAAGTTTATAAATTAATATTTAGTAGAATATAGCAGATTTTCCAAAGATAGTTGTTTTGAATTCGATTTTATCTCATATTCATCTATTTATTAATAAAAATAAAGCACATAGAACATTTATAAGGATATTTCTTTTCTCTGAAATACTGATATTTCTATTCCTCCAAATATCTTCACCGGTTTAGCTAATAACGAAGATACTATGGATGTGCAAATAAATATATTCTACTTTAATTACTACATTAAAAATAGCTTAAACTTCTGAGTGTGTTTTTAAATAATTAAATATCTTTAAATTAATTTAAAGCAAACAAGGTCAACTGATAATGATACACACTTTGTTTCTTGCAGGAATTAGTTCTGTTTCGTACATTATTGCATACGAAAGTTAACAAATGGGAAGCTAATGGCGGATTTTGTTCGTTTCCACTTTAGCAGGCTAGAGATTTCCGGCAACGTTGCCATACATAGTCTGGTTAGTATAGGATGTCTATGCGTATAAAAGAATTATTAACTGTGCAGCAATCTTCGAGCATGAATCCCTCATAGGAGAGAAATCATAAGGTTATAATCGCTCTAACATCAAAGTGAGGCCAACGTGTATGGCTTCAAACACGTGGTTTACTACGTCATCCATTCATAAAACAAATTGTAGTTCATTCATAAAAATATCCTGTACCTCATGAGGTAACGCATTTACAATTGTTTCAAAATCACAAGTCAATAGTGAACGTTTTTTCATTCATAAATTTTGAAAGAAAGTCACATGTCTTGTGCCATCAGGTCTGAAATGTTTGCATGACGATGATGACGTCATATTCGCTCTACTACAGTGCATTCATGCTCGAAGGCAACAATGTACAGCCTTCGAGCATGAATGGTCTGTAGTAGAGAGAATATGACGTCATAACCGTGAAGCCCACTTCTCAGAGCGAAAGGCCCATATCACGTGCCATCTCTTCAAAATTATGAATTAAAAAATACTTCTGATTGGTTGATGGAATTATTTGGCTTTATTAATGGAATGACGTAATTAATCACGTGTTTGAGGTCATACATGTTGGCTTCATTTTGATGTTAGCGAGAGTGACGACATGACTCCTCTACTACAAAGTATCCATGCTCGAAGTGTACAACAGTATTTTCCTCACGTGAAACAGTGTTGCCACTCTCTAACACAGAAATAACTGAAAAATATTGATAGGAGGCTGGTAATATTAAAAAAATAAATAAAAAAGAGCGAGGATTTAATGAGTCTTGGCAGCCAAACCAAGAACTGTAAGTTCGTACAGTTGAAGATATAACAAGCTTTGATGGAGACCGAATCAAATGGATTTAGCGGGTTATGCGTGCCAGTAAGATTTAAAGAACTTTGCAGCAGTTTCGGATTTTTCGAAGCTTTTTTTCGGAGGTTTAGAAGTATTTTACACTTGTTTGAGTTGTGGGCGCCACAGAGGTTGGTTCAACAAACAATATTACTCGAAAATATCGATTTTCGATTTTTTTCCCCCCGGGTTTAACGAGTTTGACAATTGGGCGAGTCATGTTTGAATGCTTATGAATTTGCAACGCTTCGAAATAGAACTATATAAGAAATGTATTTAAACGTGGGGATTTTGCTCCTATAAAAAATATTCTTGAAAATTCACAATTCAATTTAAAATTAACGCGATTTTTCTTCAAATGTTCTGCAAGTCTATAAAATACATCAATGAAAACATCGTAGTATAGTAACAATACAGGCATGTAAAAAAAAATGTTCGATCCATTATCGTTCAATAAACCTCCCACGCATTCGAATATTTAATACACGTGGGCTCATTTACAGCTATTGGCTTTTTTAGGAGATCCTATTAAATATGCAATGTACTATGTAAAAGCCTATTACATGACTTCTCATAGTAAACCTTGTCGCTCGTATTCTTTATCGATTTAGAATTGCGTATAAAATCCACGAAAGTGTATTATCTTTGAGTGTGTTCCTATTGATTTATCGCCATTTGGAACACATTTAAGTGGTCATTTTTAATAATGACGAATACCATACCACCGGAGATTGAGCCGGGTCTTAGTGCAAAAGAAATAAATAAAAACAGATAATGATAAGGTATGAAATATTTTCAATGTATTTTACTTTCGGAGAACAAATATTCAAAGAGAAATGAATTTAAAAAGGTGACGTTTTTAAAAAGTGCTCTGCATTAGCAAAGTGGAAGAAACAGAAACTGCATAATAATATACAATTATTTTCCTTAATCGAAAAATGTGTTATAGTAATTCAATATATTTATTTGTAAATTTGTTTGATGTTTCTACGCATTTTAAGATTTTAATAATCGAAAAGTAGTTCCTTATTGATTTTAAAAATCAAAAAGTGTTTCTTATCAAATTATTTTTAAGAACAGAAGACAAAAAAAAAAAAAAAAAAAAAAAATAACAAGGTAATGATACATGTGGAACTTGAAGGTCAAACATTCCAAGAAGAATATATTACACTGTACAAAGAAAGGTACTTAAAAATGAGTACCTGAACCTGCTCGTTTTTGTTTTAGTACACTTGCTTCGTAAATGAGCAATTACGTACTGTCTCAAACATGAACAGCGTGATTTAATATTGCTAATCTCAGCTTCTGTTCAATCCATCTTAATAAATCCTGACAAACTTAAAATAGTTATTCAGAAGATGGTTTTCCACATTATTTGATGTCGATGGCGTGAATGGAAATTGAGTTATTTCAATTCAATTATCTTACTTCCCATTCTTTTGACACACCTGTTTAACTTTTCTTCTGTTTATGACTTTGTCACGTCGGCCTGGTAGTACAAATGATAAGTAGCTGGACTGTGGCGCCTAAGGAACTGGGTGCGATTTCCGGTAAGTCCTAGTTGTAATTGTTGAAATTTATTGGAAGTGGTTTAGGCAGACAGCCTATGTTAGGCAAGCAAAGCTCTTTATATTCATTTTACTCATTTTTGAGTATATGTCTGTTTCAAAATTGAAACTTACGTATTCGGAGCCATGATAAGCATTGAAAGTATTCCAAAATGAGTACAGGCCACTCATTTTTTTAATGTATATATCTAAACGGGTTCTTCAGAAACGTGGGACCAAGCAGCCAGTATATAAATGAACAGTATAGTATATCAGAAAGATAATTTGTCAGATTTAGGTTTATAAATAATTGTTGTATTTTTATTCGCTTTCTAAGGATCCAACTTATCGACATTTTTAATGTTTTTTTTATATATGTTTTAGGTAATATTAAACAGTTCATTGATTTGTTGCATCCATATAATTTCAAAAATATCCATTTCTTGCTGCGGAAGATTGAAGATCGATTGCTTTACAAGTATTCTGTATCGTGATTTATTAGGCTACGCCCCTTATACATGGTAACACTGAAGAAAAAATATTGTCTTATGTTACGTGCTTGTCCCTCAGATTTAAGATTTATAACGGCAAAAGGGATTCAAAAACATTTTAAACAGCTAAGATTAAGCATGTATCTACGGTGCAGCCCGTCTATTGTAAAATTGTCGTTTTACTTTTGTGTGCGTTGAGATTAAAATATGGTAACCATTTACAAAAAATAAGTATTTTAATGGCCAAATCTAAATAAGGATTAATATAAATTAATTAATTATATTATTTGGATAAATTGCGTTTTTGACTTTGATTGGCTGTGGTATATTTACTATTAATATGTTAATGGTATTAATATGTTAATGGTATTAATATGTTAATGGTATTAATATGTTAATGGTATTAATATGTTAATGGTATTAATATGTTAATGGTATAAATATGTTCATAGTATTAATATGTTAATGGTATTAATATGTTAATGGTATTAATATGTTAATGGCATTAATATGTTAATGGTATTAATATATTAGTGGTATTAATATGTTAATGGTATTAATATGTTAATGGTATTAATATGTTAATGGTATTAATATGTTAATGGATTAATATGTTAATGGTATTAATATCTTAATGGTAATTTGTTATGTTAATGATAGAACGTATACGCCAAAGTACAGCCAGAAGCACTTTCGTACATTTTCTCCCACTACCACCTGCTACGACCTTCCGACAGGAAATCAGTTTTGTAAGCTCGTTTGGTAGTAAACAAAGTTTTTTAAGTGTCGTTTTACAAGTTCAGTTTAATTTTATTAGAAGGCAAACTTCCGAATTTTCAAATTCTTGTAAAAGTTGCTACTGTTAAAAAAACTTTCACACTCTTTTTCTTGGAGTTTTCTGGTGTTATTACCGACTGTCCTGCCAAAAGAAAGGAAAAACCTCGATACAATAATAAAAGTGAGTCCTACCAGGCACTTCTATCATTAAAGTTCAAGGAAATATTTCAAGGAAGTTCAAATGTTGGCAAATAATTTAGTAAAAAGAGTATAAAAATAGAATTAATATAATTAAACATGAATTTTGGAGGGACTTCCTCCAAATTACCCCTTGATTCCGTCCTGCCAGAAAAAAGGATAAAACCCCTATACGATTGTAAAGTTGAGTTCTGCATTGTTAAAAATAGGTATTAAAAATAATGTAATTATTTTTGATTACATACGGTGCTTATCATAGCTCCGAATACATAAGTTTCTTTTTTACCATCGAGACATGTACTCAAAAATGAGTAAAATGAATAAAAAGAGCAGTCGCTTGCCTTCATAAATCACTTTCAATAAATTTCAACAATTACAACTAGGACAAATTACAACCAATCGAACCTAATTTGTCTACCTGATGTCATCCGCACCGAATTCCAGGGCCTTATCCGTTATTCTACCAGAACGAAGAGAAGAAGTTATAAACACAAATAATGTTAAAAAGGCGTGTCAAAAGAATGGGTAGGAAGATAATTGAGTCGTAATAACTCAGTTTTCATTTAAGCAATCGACATCAAATAATGTGGAAAACCATCTTCTGGACACCTATTTTAAGTTTGTCAGACCCCTTTGTTAAGATGGCTTGAACAAAAGCTAATATGAGCAGTATTAAACCACACTGCTTATTTTTGCGAAAGTACGATTACTTAAATTTGAGTACGTCATCGCTCATTTACGAATGCAATTGTACTAAAAAAACCGAGTACGTCCACGTATTCATTTTTAAACCCATTTATTTTACAGTGTACTGGCGTGCGCTGGTAAGACTAAAATCTAATAATATGTTTAGAAAACTATAATTAAACAAGCATTAATGGAAATTTTATTTAAACTACTATGCAGAAAAACAAATTTACAAATATCAAAATAGCTTATTAGTCATTGGGTCAAATTAAATTTCTATACTCAGGGTATATTAAAAAGTGGATACTCTCCTAAACACTATGTTGGATCTTTAATATAAAAGCAACACTTTTAGTAGAATTTATACATCATAATGCAATTTTTAAACGTAATGGCGATAGAAATGGGATTATATTCGCATCAAGTGGTAATACACACATTTGCTGTCGATTTCACTTATAATTTATAGCAATGCCTCACCACCAGTAACATTCGATTATATCTAAAAATAACGAACTCACAATGACTAAGACGCTGGTAATGCATAGTAATTAGGAAATGACCTTTACTGTTACTGGAGCAACAGAAAAAATTCGGTAAAAGAAATAACTTGCATCTCCATTTCTAATGCGCCGGGGACAAAAGAAAAGGTAATCAGTTGTCTTTGTTTTGTCTGGGGCAGGTTCAATTCTGGGCACTAGGGAAATCTACAGACGCATCGATTCGGCACTATTATAGAAATCATAAATCGATTGTGTATTTAAATAGTCTTTAGAAGCAATTCAATTAGAAAGTTAGGTTATGCAATGGGCTGTATGGGAATAAATATAATCACTGTTCGTGTGCAGTTAATGGTCAAAGAATAATTTTAGAGTGTTTCATGTTCTGTTACTGGTATAACGTAGACTAAATGATGTTTTATTTTGGTTTTTAGCAAGAAAAAACAAGTAACTATATGTAATATTTTAAAAGTGGAAAGTCATCTGCAGAAGTTAAAATGTGATTTTAATGTTTTTTTTAAATATATTTTTTTGAATTCTTACATAGATATGTTGTTGATTTAAATACAAAGAAAATTTGATGAATTAAATACAGAGAACATTTTATGAATGACTAAGAGAATATTATGAATTAAATACAGAGAAAATATTATGAATTAAATACAGAGAAATTATTATGAATTAAATACAAAGAAAATTTCACGAATTAAATACAGAGAATATATATTGAATTAAATACAAAAAAAATTTCACGAATTAACCAAAAAAATATTATTAAATACAAAGAAAATTTCATGAAATCTATACAAAGAAAATTTCATGAATTAAATACAGAAAAAATATTATGAATTAAATACAAAGAAAATTTTACGAATTAACCAAAAAGAAAATATTTTTAAATACAAAGAAAATTTCATGAATTATATACAAAGAAAATTTCATGAATTATATACAAAGAAAATTTCATGAATTATATACAAAGAAAATTTCATGAATTATATACAAAGAAAATTTCATGAATTATATACAAAGAAAATTTCATGAGTTATATACAAAGAAAATTTCATGAGTTATATACAAAGAAAATTTCATGAATTATATACAAAGAAAATTTCATGAATTATATACAAAAAATTTTTCCCAAATTAACCAAAATGAAAATATTATAAATTAAATACAAAGAAAATATTATGAATACAAAGAAAATATTATGAATACAAAGAAAATATTATGAATACAAATAAAATTTCATGAATTATTTACAAAGAAAATTTCATGAATTATTTACAATCAAAATTTCATGAATTAAATACACAGAAAATATTATGCATCAAACACAAAGGTAATTTCATGAATTAAATACAAAAATAATTTCTAGAATTAAATCCAGAGAAAATTTCATGAATTAAATCTAAAGAAAATTTAATGAATTAAATACAGAGAAAATATTATGAACTAAATACAGAGAAATTTTATGGATAATAACGTAAAAAGCTAGTATTTTTATTTCCAATATGTGGTCCGCAATCCAGAGGAGCTCCACGGGAACTTTAAAAGAAGTCCTTGCAGCATCTATGAAAATACCTAAATTCGTATTCATTAACGTAAAAGTATCACGAAAAAAATTATTTGATTTACAGAATTTATTTTGCTAATACTAGTTTTAAACGAAACATAAACATCTTTATTCGTAAAAATAAACATGTAATTTTCCCAGATAAATATAATTGCAATTTCACTTGAGTTTGACTATGTATTATTATTTTAATTAAAATAAACTAGTTAAATCAAGCTGGATAAAATTTAATTTAGTTAATAAACAGATTAGAAAATTAAACATATACTTATTTATAATTTTATTAAATTCTTAGTGTATGTTGAACATTTCAAATCTTTATTCAGTTATAATAAATAGATTAGATTACTTGGGTTCTACTGTATTATTTACCTAAAAAGTAGGAGGGTTTGTTGCCAAATGGCGTAAGTCCAAAATATATGAAAATTAACTAACACCATTTTCTATTACTACACTGAAAAAAAAGTGTTTAAAAATGAGTACATGAACGTACTTGTTTTTGTAAGTACAATTGCATCGTAAATGAGCAATGACGTACTCAAATTTAAGTCGTTTTTTTTTATCGTACTTTCTCAAAATTGAGCAGTGTGTTTTAATATTGCTAATCATAGCTTCTGTTCAAGCCATCTTCACAAAGCGACATGACACACTGAAAATAGTTGTTCAGAAGATGGTTTTCCACATTATTTCATGTCGATTGCTTGAATGGAAACTAAGTCATTACAATTCAATAATCTTACTGCCTATATTTTTGGCACGACTTTTTAACATTACTTCAATTTATAACTTCTACGCGTTGCCCTGGTAGGTTAACGGATAAGAATCTGGACGGCGGTGCTGTAGACCTGGGTTCGATTCCCGGTCTTAGTTGTAATTGTCGATATTTATTGAAAGTGATTTATGAGTGCAGCCAATGTAGGCAAGCTACTGCTCTTTTTATGAATACATGTCTTTTTAAAAAAAATTACACTTACGTTTTCGGAGCCATGATAAGCATTAAATGTAATAAAAAATAAGTAAATTTGAATTATTTTTGAATATCTATTTTTAACAGTGTAGGCAGCTATATCTATCATTTGATCATGAGGAGTTGGCTTTGGTTCAATAGGTTACCAAATAATAAGTTGCATGTCACTCCACTTAACATTGTAGCCAAGGCGATGTGAACACTGATTTTGGACTGTCACCTCGTGGCATATAAATAGCAAGTTTTCTGATATAATTATCATAATCGAATAATTGTTCGATTGCAATTGACAATGTTACGTTATTTTAGCCCTTTACGCTCGAGAGTTACTATTATAATATCGACCAACAGATCGAGAGGGATGAGGCTTACTTTTTTAGTCTGAAGCATATTTTTTTGTCGATTTTTATCACAGCCAACCCTTTGGCGCCAATCATTGACACTTTATCACGAAGGCAGTAAACCATATATTTATTTGTGTACCAATTTAACATTATATAAATGATTCTGAGATATAAAAGATAACAGAAATGCCTAGACCTGCCGATTTATAAAGTTTTCTATAGTTACCGAGCTTGAAGGGTTAATAAACATTAAAAAAGTTATCCGGCGTAAGAGGAAAAATTACGAATTTATTGAATACGACAATATTTATGCATTACTTTTTTTGCATTCAAAATTATATACTTGTTGTTTGATTCCTCGAATGTCTTGGCAACGATATCAAACACAAGAATTAATGAAATATAACATCGAACAACGTTTAATATTGTTTTTCGATTGCGTGAAAATTTTATTAAGATTACAAATCAAATAGCAATGAACAAGGATGCCCTGTATGTAGACTGCATAAACTACGCATAGTGAAAATCATTACTTGGCGTACATAAAAAATGACCGAAGAACTATACCTCTGCGATAAATAGTTTTATGAAAAGGGCGAACAAAAACATGTGCAAATGAATAAAATGTCAGAGCATTTTATTTTTGGAAGTTGATGCTTTTTTCATACTTGTAAAACGCAAGGTAAACTGCACTAAGCTGAAAATTCAGTCTGAAAATAAGTTTTAACTGAAAAGTCAGTTAGACATAATCCCCACTGTACCGTAATGTTAAGGTTCGTGGATACATTGTATGTGTGCTACTTGGCCTGCTCCTTTTTGCGTCCTCTAAGCTCTATATCTCTCCGTACTTCTAATAAGTTTATATATCTTGGTATCATTTTGTTTGTCTTGAACTATTCGACCAGTTTTAAGTTTCCTAAGCGCAATGACTTATTGAGTGATATTTTGGTTTCATAGTGCAATCTTTTAAAAATCGTCACTTTCTACTCAACACAATTTCCACACAAATGGTTTAATAGTGAAATGAAATTGTAAAACTAGTCAAATGGAACGTACAAAGTATTCAAGAACCAAACCTTACTGTACAATGGAGACTGTGCCTACCTGATGTTTTAAGAACTTGTGGGGGTCACTTCATATATCCGATACTCCCACTTGGGCTCGAGTGATCACTTTAGTCTGACTAGTAGAGTCAGTGGCGTAGCCAGGATTGTTCGATGGGGGGGGGTTCATAAAGTATTTTTGGTTTGATTTGGTTTTTGATTTGAACAATTTTTAACTAATAATTTTAATTAAATTTAATTAATGATTTTAATTAAATTTAATTAATAATTTTAATTAAATTTAATTAATAATTTTAATTAAATTTAATTAATAATTTTAATTAAATTTAATTAATAATTTTAATTAATAATTTTAATTACATTTAATTGATAATTTTAATTAAATTTAATTAATAATTTTAATTAATAATTTGAATAAAATTTAATTAATAATTTGAATAAAATTTAATTAATAATTTGAATATAATTTTATTAATAATTTGAATAAAATTTAATTAATAATTTGAATACAATTTAATTAATAATTTGAATAAAATTTAATTAGTAATTTTAATTAATCATAATAAGTTTTAAGTATTAATTTAATTTATGATATTTTTTAATTTAAGCAGTAGTTTTAAATTAAAATTCTAAATAATAATTTTAATTCATTAATATATATATATATATATATATATATATATATATATATATATATATATATATATATATATATATATATATATATATATATATATATATATATATATATATATATATATATATATATATATATATATATATATATATATATATATATATATAAATAAGATGCAAATTAAAAGCTTAATTTTTGAAGGATAATCTTCAGTCATTTCCTGAATTAAATTACTCACAAACCTGACTGACATTTTACTGGGATTTAAGTCTGTAACTAAATATTGATGGGGGGTCCGGATTAAAGCAATTTTAAATTAGTAATTTTAATTAATAATAATAAATTTTAAGTAGTAATTTTAAATTTGTAAATAATTCTTTAATATATAATTAAAAATAACAGAATAATAATCATTATTTTCCGTTTAATTTTTTATCATGCATGACTGTGGCGTGACATGGGGGAGGAGGTTTCATTGGTTGCGTGACGCAGCAAAACGGCGCATTGCGGCAAAATCATAACGGAAACTGGCGTTGCTCGTAAAGAAAACATTAATTTGTAGAATCTGTGAAGCTAGACAATGGAAAAATGCTTGCCTAATCATCAACACGAGATGCAGCGCCGAAGAAAAAAAAAATCTAGAAAGTGGTTATGAACAGAGATTTAAACGAGAATCTTTTTACCCCACCCTTCATAAATGGAGCCAACTTTTCCATTATGTCCCCTTCGTATTTATAATAGTTAAATATAACTTTTTAATAATCCCCCATAAAAAATTTCAAACTATTGTGCATCAACCTTGAGACAAGAAATTTCCCGACTTAACAATTCGAAATTCCCAACTTAACGATTCAAAATTCCCAACTTAACGGCGTCGGGTACGGATACCAGCTCAGGTGTTATTCTTTGTTATCTGACCATGATTAAAAAATACGAGGCATTATTCCCAGATCTTTCCTTCGAGATAGACCCGAACCAAAGTTGTGGCACGCAACATTTATTGCCTGCATGTTCCAGTGCAGTGTTCTTTCTAAGGTTTAACGAACAATGTGCAGTTCTAGTGCGAAGTTTATTAACCAAACCAAACTTAACGATTGGAAATTCCGAACTCAGCATTGCTAAAAATTCCTATTTCCAACTTAACAACATATATCAACTTTTTATAGATAATTTTATTGTGGAAGTCATAAGGGAGGGGGGGGGAACAGATGTAGTATAGGACATTTGGCGCGTTTTTGTTTTTGGCGACGAAAAATTGCCGTTAAACAGCGCTATGACGTCATAGGGTTACCAGATTGAAAGTCGCCACAAGAATCGGAACATACCATTAATGTCAGGTGGGGTTGCCATACTAAAAATTTATCGCCCCTATAAAACACGCCAAAAAAAACCTTTCGCGCCAAATGTCCTATACTACATCTGTGCCGGGGGAGGGGGGGGGGGTAAACAAATGCAGCTATTTTCTGAAAATGGTAACGTGATCTGTAAATAGTGGGAGTCAAAGGGACTCGACAATTGTGCCAACCCAATAGCCATTGCTAATCTTAACATAAAACATAAATAAAATAATATTCAAAAACAAAAAGTACCTACATACCAATATGACCATATTTATCAAGTAGTAATAAAATTCTAAAAATTTTAAATTAATAACCATTTTAATTCTAAATTAATCAATGCAGGAAAACTGGAATTTAAATTATTATAAATACATTCAATTAACTTAAAAGTATTCAAAGAGAGAGTCCTCCGAAGTTAATGTTAAAACGAAACGCATATCACATAAAATTAGGTAAGGAAAATAGGTACTGAAAGATGCGTTCTCCGCGCATAAGATTTTTCGTAGCAATCGTATCGAAGTCCGAGAATTTTTTTTAACCTAGGGGTGATTTAAATAAAAGAACCCATCGAAAGTTCTGGAAGTTTCTATTAGAAACCGGTAAATTTTTTTTTATAGAAAAACAGAAAGGAAAACGCACTGCGTCAACATTACACAATATCAGGACACGATATGGGAAGATTCTACTAACCAATCACAAAGCGAAACAAAAAAAAATCCTAGACACGAGACATTAAATTTATATGGGACCGGCGCGCCAGTCCCATATATTCAAAGCGCCATGGCGCTTTGGATCTGCAAAAGAACGAGTTAACAAAATTTCGATGTTTTTTAAACACAAGATCAGGGCTGTTCTCGTTTATTTCAAAGAACAGGGAACCAAAAGAACGAGTAGTTAGGTTGTCGCCTGAGCGGCGCCAACGGAGTGCAAAGAGTTAAAAAATTATGGTGAAAAGAACAGAAAGAGGAATAATTATTCCGTAGCCAGAACGTAAATGTCTTAGTGAAAGAAACATTCACGTCAAATAGTCCAAATTGACGCGTTTAATGAAGAAAAATACATATTCTCACTAAACAAGCAACACCCAAATATCGAAACGGGCTTCAAAAAAATCCCTACGGAAATTGTGACAAGTCGTCCACTTCCTAGCCATAAAACATAACTAAAAAAAAATCCCCAATAACTCCACAAATTAGTTCGTGTCCTGATCACATAAATTAGTGATCGCCCGCCGTTCGAACCGCCTGTTAACCCGCATGTTGAGTGGGTGGGTTCCATCCGCGTTTTATGTCTACATTTTAGAACCCCGTAGAGAAAACACACGAGCATTAGCTGATTGGTCGAACGGACAAGCGTATGGAGTAACTTTAAACGATGTTTTTTTTTGTGCGTGGAGATGACAGGGATCAGGGTATTTGTCGGTACACCTCGTTTTTCGGCCGTTCATTAACCTAATTTTTTGTTTAAACAAGTTTTGTTGTTAGGTTGGGTTGTTGCTATGTGGATTAATGGGATAGTTAGTAATGCTGAAGAGTGCTGTAAATCTGTTTTAGTGGTGGTTTTGGCTTGAATTGGAGTTATAAAGTTATTTACTATTATCGCATCTGCAGTATATATTAATGAAAGTGTTGTGCTATCAACCTATCTAAAGTTCACACAATATCCACCAAGTTCTCTCTCTATCTTTAATTTTTGACGTTTTGAATCAAACTTTTAAAATATCTTATTTAAATTTATGTAAAAAAACAATGTTTCACACAAAAATTCCATAATTGTTTGTATTTTTTTTCAAAACTTAAAAAAAAAAAAATTAACTCTAAAGATTTCTTTTTTAATATTTAATTGTTTTGAATTTTTTTTCAGATCTTTTAAACTGTAATACATAAGATGGTGCATATTATATGTATTTGATTTTTATATAAATACTTTTGTTCATAATAACACAAATATATTCCTTAAAACTAAATGTGTTTGTTTTAGTATTTATAAAAAACTAGTACTCATGGAGCTAACTCGCATGCCAATTTATACACATATTTTGCAATATGCTTTAAAAATTATACATTTCTCCATTAATACTGAAAACGCCTTAGCGTTTCGAAGTACTTAATATCAAGGAAAAATAACACTGAGAAAAAACAATTTAAAGTTATCGTTCCCCGAAATACATATAGCTATCGATCCAGCATAAAATCTCAAATAACTCAATAAAAAACACATATACAGTTCTAGAATTTTTCAAGCATATTCAGAAGATTCCAAGCTATAAATTTCGAAAATAAAAAAATATCGTGATTTTTACCTTTTTTTTAGGTAGGGGAAACCGGGGTAAGTTGGCACACATCTCCTATTTCCTGCCACCGTAAAGCTCTGTCATCTTGCTAGCATGGAGTATATGTAAAGGTGCACCATTCTCCGTAACTTCAGTCT
The DNA here is from genome assembly GCA_963932185.1 of Troglohyphantes excavatus. NCBI lineage: Eukaryota > Metazoa > Arthropoda > Arachnida > Araneae > Linyphiidae > Troglohyphantes > Troglohyphantes excavatus. The sequence goes on along the minus strand of OZ010666.1, from coordinate 12,496,143 downwards.
GCTTGGAAGCGTCACGAAAGAAATAGCCCTGTGTCTTTGTTTTTCTGACTGATGAGTAAATTTTTTCATCGTAAATTTTTTTGTTCGGGTGAACCTGTAGATCGAATTGAGGCGCTGCTGATGGCGGTTTTCGAAAGAGTAGTTAACTGTGGTTGTATGCATGTATCATAATATTTTTTTTCTGATGTTTGGGATTGTGTGTAATCCATCTTGTTTTGGATATCCCTGTGGGACTAGTTGGAATAGTTAGGTATGGGATCAGGTGGTATACCTACAACCACTATCCCCACACCTTTGCCAACCAAAGCCGGGCCACAACAGCAATCCAACCGTGGCCAAAATAGAAGGTTCACTGCTATTCTAATATACAGTCTCATCAGAGATATAATCGCGGCTGAAAGGGCCCATAAGAAGACAAATCCATGTACAGTCAAGAAGGACAACATGGCAAAGGTTGACAAGCCTAAGAAGAACAAACTTCCCATAAAACGTTGATTTGAATTTTCTTCTAAGGGTTCTGATGAATGCATGACAGATATTAGCTATACCGAAAGCAACAACAGCTTGACATTCCTTAATGATAGTTCAGAGGCTGAAGAACCACTCCATGGCGAAGAGCTTTCACCTCGGCCTCTTGCCAAGACGCTGGGGAGAATTCTCATTCGACAGTTACCACGAGCCCTGGAGAACCTCAAAAAGATGTCAACAGGTCACATCGAACAAGACCAACAACGAATTGCCCACAATCTTCAGGGTCACCTGATCACTCTGAATACCAAGTAAATGACTTTGTTTTGATGAAGTACCGCTCACGCCAGTATAATGGAAAGATTGTCTAAACCAATGGCAATGAGATTCGCGTGCCCACCATGTTCAAAAAGGGGACAAACTGGAGATGGCTAGGCGAGCGAGGATGATTCAATTTGGTATTACCAAAGTAAATTTGTACGAAAATTGAATCCACCTATTCAAATAAACGAGCGCCCAGCTCCTACATTTGTGGTTCATATAAAACACTGAGCAAATTCTATTTGAATAACTATAGGTAGCTATAATAATAAGCATAATTTAGTTTTCTTGGATAATTCATTGTTTGTTCATATGTTTAAGTTCATACAGTTGTTTATACATTTGTTTACACATTTAAGCAGAATTTATTTTTGCTCAAGTATTATTTTTTCAAGAGGAAATTATTTTTTGACGAATTTATTCTTTGTAAAGGAAGTTTTGAGGGGTGTACTCCAAGTTTTGATAAAATGTTTTTCCTCGAAAATTGCTTTGTTCTGCCTAAGTATCCATGTCCATTCCACGTTATGCCAACTCATCCCTAGGGGTACGCCAACTAACATCGCACTCGGGGTTAGTTGGCATAGTTGCAAGCTTTTAGGAAAAATGTTTTGGGGGTTACTTAAACACGTATTTACTTAATGGGTTCTACATAGTTTTGTAGTCAAAGCGTTAAGCTATCCTACGCATTCACCAGAATCTCTCCAAGTATCGCACAAAATAATTGAAAAATCAAAAACTAAAATCTATGTCAACTAGCCCGGTCTCCCCTACTGTGTTTGTTCCCTTAAATTTTGAACGTTGACAGCTACAGTCGCAAAACTAGTGTATAAGCAATGCCTGATTTATGCATTTATACACGGAATGCATCCTAAAACATCCAACGAATTATAATGGCGTGTATACGGGACTGGAGCACGATAAATCTGATCGGGGGACAATGTCCAGACAACTATTGACGTTGCGTGGGGTGTCCTCGTCATCTGACCCCATGATTTAAAAATACGAGGCATTGTTCCCGGGGGTTTCCTTCCTGATAGGCCAATGTGCTTCTCTAGTGCAACGTTAACTAACCAAACCAAACCGTCGCCAATAGTCCATTGTACATCTTGAGACGTTAATTCAGCTAACCAGCCAAAAATAAGAGTGTTGTTTCTGAAAGTACATAAACCACTTTGCATCCAACCTTCGATGACACTCTTAGTTCAAAGAAAAATATATCAGTACCAAAAAAAATACTGGAGTGTACTCTAAAAGTTAAGATGGCACTGTCCACAATCGATTTCTCTGGAGGCGACAGTTCGGTGACAATGACAAGGAGGTCTGCGAAGCGATCATTTCACAGAGCACAATGTCCAATCGAACTTTCGGAGGTTGGAGTTCTTAGCCTTGAAGTGGTGGGCGCCGAATCGATTTTGGGGTGGTGCATTTCAGCGGTTAAAATCATCGCTTTGCATAAAATTGCTTTTCGATTTTTGAAAGGGCAGATGAATGTTTTAATATTTATTTTTGGAGAGATGGAATTTGTATTTGAAGAAAAGTGAAATGATTCTCAGCAAAAAATGCCGGCATAAAAACTTTCGTCCAAATTGTGCAATTAAATGTTTTATGCAGGAAAGCTGCAGGTTTTTCCCGGAGATCTTATGAATATAAAGTTGTTGTTTCAATGTTCTACATGAAACATGTAAAAAACCTGCCAAAAAACCCTTCGATTTTGAAGCATGAAGTTATTGAATGGAAAAGCGTATTTTTCAAAAAAGTTTTTATGCAGGAAAATTAAAATTAAAAAAAAAACTGCATTTTTTTTTTCAATATCTATATATAAAAAAGAGTGTATGTGGGTTTGTTTTTGTATACAAATCTACAGTTTTATTCCGAGTTGGATTAAATGTCGCACACCTGACCTTCAAAACAAGAGGAAGGTCACTGTCTACTTGAGATTTCGGGAAAACCACCCCTTCCCACAACTTAAAGTGGATATGACTTCTTACAAACCCCGCCAGAAGGCGCCACGGTGAAGAAATCAGCCAACATTCCTTTATTGAACCTTCAATAAACCTTCAATTTCGTAATTTTGATGAAGATTTTATGCTGTTTTTGTTGATTTGCAATGCTTTTTATGTGATGTGTGATGTCACACTTCTTGTAACACTTTCCTCCCCTCTTTGTCACAGCTTCACGGACCCTTGATGCCCAAGCGTGACATCATTTGTGCACGGCCCCTAAATACTATTCATCCTCAAGATAAACACCTGAGACTCAGATTTGAAATTTTTTATCTAGTTTCTTAAATGGCTTTTAACAGTTTCAGAAATATTACATTAATAAACATCTTTAGAATAACGTTTCCAATATCTAAAACGTACCTTTGTAGTTTTGTCGGTAGGGCGGGGCTCGGGAATAATAACTCACGAGTCAAATCCTGACGTGGTTCACTAATTTTTCTTAATGTATATGCTTTAACGGATTTCCCAGGAATGCGGGACCAAACAACTAGTTGACAATAAAATAACTTTTCACTGTCTAACGTTTTATTCCTAACAAATTAATGGGTCTAAAACAAACTTTTCTTAGGATCTGCCTCTGAAAGCGCAGTTTAATCACACTCGCGAAATTAATGGTTTGCCATGGCCGTCAGTTTATCAAAAGCTGAAGGCAGTTTACCAGCTTTAAGAAATAATTTCTCTACTTACTTGTTTAGTTAGGTCATTAGTTCTACCATATTTTACATAAATGTTTTGTGTTATCTACTTGCGGGGCCTGATTACAGAATAGGCCCGTGAAGCCCAGACTTACACTTTACATTTTTGAGGGGCCCCCAAATCACACATTTCGTAGTAAATATTTAACACCCTTGATATAGTTTACTACTAAATTTACCTTTAAAAAATTGCATTACAAACTTCAGTAAACAAAATTCTCACTTGTTTTGGTAAATTTGTTAGAATGTTAGAAGAAAAATCAAAACATACGTGAACATTAGGAATAAACATTACTTATTAAGTATATTATTTTAATGTTTCATTTTAATGCCAATAAGGTGTAAATATATAAGGGTGTGGGGTTCACTTCATCTACCCGATACTCCCGCTCAGGCGAGAGTGATCACTTTAGCCTGATCGGCAGAGTATCGGCGTAGCAAGCCGAAGTTCCTCGGATCAAAACCGAGCGGTGCCAAGTAGTGAATAATGCATCAGATAATTGTATCTGTGACAGTACACTGTCACACGTTGCAATTTTTACATAGGGATTTGACCTATTTTGTACTTTGTGCAATTTGGTCAGCAGGCTAGACTGAATGTCTCTAGTTTTATTACTGTGTAACAATGTGGGGGAGTTACGTCACTGAGCCATTTCACAATCATGCCAGGATTGGCTAGAAGGGGTGACCAAGAAGGGCGGAGCGAATATCAAGTGGTGGGTTTAGTAATTTATGCAGAATTGCAGCCCCCCACCCCAAGAGACCACCGTGGGAAATAAAAGATGTTCCAGCTCTCTCTTACGATTTTGCTATTGCCCAAGAAAGACGAGCAAATATTTACTCCAACAAGTCCCGTGCTCATGCGCCGAGAAGGAAAAGTCCCGAATGCCATGACACTAGACGGCAGAGTTCCCACTTCATGCTAACGCCATTGAGCTTTGGAACCAGACGAGCCCCTGGAGAAGGAAAAGTCCCGAATGCCATGACACCAGACGGCAGAGCTCCCATTTTATGCTAACGCCACTGAGCATCGAACCCAGACGTGCCCCTGGAGACGGGAAAAGTCCCTGATGCCATGCTAAGAAGCAGATCCGCTGGAGACAAACGCCACTGCGAGCCGGAAAAGTCCCTGATACCATGCTAAGGAGAGCCACTGGAGACCAACGCCACTGAAAAGCCTGATCACCACGAGGCCACTGCATCACCGGAAAAGTCTCTGATGCAATGACTCTAGACGACAGAATTCCCACTACATGTCAACGCCACTGAAAAGCCGGATCACCACGAGGCCACTGCATCACCGGAAAAGTCCCTGATGCAATGACTCTAGACGACAGAATTCCCACAACATGTCAACGCCACTGAAAAGCCGGTCATCTACGCACCAAACAACCCAAATAAATCACCTCAGACGATAACTCTCCCCGCCAGTACACGTGAGTCAGTTTAGCATAATATTGCACATAACCAAGGCTAGCATATGCTCTTCTTATTCATTTTTACCCATTGTACTTATTTTTAAGTACATGTCTATTTCAAAATTGAAACATGTATTCGGAGCCATAATAAACATCGAATGTATTCATAAACGACTACATTTTACTTATTTTTGAATACCTATATTTAACAGTGTAATGTAATGATCTTTTGAATGTCCTTTTTAATTTTTCTGTTGGTTTTTAGCACTTGTAAAATTGACTCGTTTTTGAATACATGTTTGAATACATGTTTATCAATCGCCAAAGCATGGAAAAAAAGACTCAACCAGAATTTTGAGTTGCACCTTTGATTCCCCCACGCGTTTAAAGAAATCAACATATTCCATTATGCGTCAATTTGAATAACCGTTCCGTACTTTCAACAGATAATTGAATTTACTCTGTGTTTACTTCCTTGCCAACCCAAACAAAACTCATTAAACTGATCTACGTTAATGACGTCATATCACGAAAATACAATGTTCTCAATAATAATTCACTTGTAGAACATGACCAAATAAGAACAAATTAATAAAAAGAATTATTTCATAACTATTATTTTTTATGACTTCGCACACATACGAGGAATATATAAAAACTATGTGTCACCTGTGTAAACTGTATGAGAAATAATAATTCTTTGCACACAGGAGTAGGTGTTTTTTTTGCTAGATATTTTTTGTACTGTGACATGGTAAAGTACCAAGAAGAGTTCATTATTTCTACAACGCATTTGCGAATATAGAATAAAAACTATAATTTATCGTACTTTGTTATTTCATATAGAAATGAGCTGAGTTGTAGTCATAGCAACGGAACTGTTGATGATTCAAATTATTTACCATTTAATTCAATTGTTTTTACAAAATAAGTTCAATTATAATTTTGGGGAGCTGAAGATTTTATTTTTATTTCAGTTAGTTGTTATTAAGGTAGTTGTTATTTAGTTACTTGTTATTGAGTTAGTTGTTATTTCAGGTAGTTGTTATTCAGGTATTTGTTATTCAAGTAGTTGTTATTCAGATAGTTCTTATTCAGTTAGTACCCAGGTAAAAAAGTCAGCATAAAACCTTCATTAAAAACCTGCATAAAACCTTCATAAAAACTGCAGTTTTTTGTTTCAATGTCTTTCAAAAAACCTGCAGTAAAACTGCAGTTTTTTGTTTCAATGTCTTTCAAAATACCTGCAGTAAAACTGCAGTTTTAATGCAGACAAAAACCTTCAATTTTCCTTTATAAAACCATCATAAAAACTGCATTTTTTAAAAAGTTTTTAATTTACCTGCATAAAACCTTCAATTTAACAATTTTAATGAAGGTTTTATGCTGACTTTTTTGCTGGGTAGTTATTCAGGTTGTAATTATTCAGGTAGTTGTTATTTTAGAACACTATTTAGAACACTTATTTTGCATGTACCTTATATGCATATTTTCAAAAATACTATTTATTAATAGATTATGTTTTGTTGGATTACCTTTTATTTACAAAAAATCAAAACAATTATCTTGTATTTATGTCAGTTCTTACGTTTTTGTCTCTAAATATTAACTCTTAAAAAATGTCCGCCTACATCCAAAACTATACCATTATTAATTCATAATTAAAGAAAAATACAAGGTGATTACCAAATAATATCACAACTTTGAAAGGGTACATCTGCGCAACTTAACAACTTAGAGCGCATTTTACATATAATTGTGAAGAATATATTACTAAATTTAATTTGGTAGGCAGGAGGTGTTGTTACGAGCTCTTTTTTAACCCTCTGGAAAATATCAGAATTGTAAAGCTGTTTTCAGCTCAAAATAGTTTATTTTGTATTTTAAATGCATGTACCTTATATGCATATTTTAATTTGTATTATTTTAATAGATATATCTTCCAAAAAATGATCCAATCCTTTAAATTAGAAAAGTATTTCAACATCAAATATTTTTATGAATTTATAGTTTATGCGTATTGCTAGCTAAACTGGAAATTCATGAACGATGTAGGGCGTTCAGCTCCGTCCGAAGTTTAATTACACTTTCTATTAGAAGTTTTGTCCTTGAAAAGGCACACTTTTTCCCTAAATTGGCATTAGCTTTGCATATACGCCTACTGTTATGCGGCTATCACCTCAACACGAACAGACGATAATTAACACATTTTTTTTATAATGGAATGAAAGATCCACCTACAGACATTTTTTGCCAAACAAATGAAACATCACAATGTCTTCTTCACAATTATATGTAAAATGGCTCTCTAAGTGGTTTGTTGCGAAGATGTAGCTTTCAAATTTGTGATATTCTTTAGTAATCTCCCAGTATTATGATAGTTATAAAAAGTTTAGTATAAAGTTCCTATTTTTTCTATTACTGTGATAGATTGATAACACTATCTCAGGTTTTAAATTTTATGGAGGGGTCGTTTGAAAACTAATATAAATAACTAAAATAACATTAATCTTTTTCTTAAGAAATGCAACGAAAAACCTTTTAAAATATAACCCTTTACGAAAATTATATTTCGTCCGGAATCCAAACGGACACTTTACTCTTTCAGTACTAAATTAATTTTAATTATTAAACCTAACAAAGTAATTTTCTCTGGTATAGTTTATTAAATTTAAATATTGAATATAACGATAACATGAAATAATTTACGTATCTCATTTTAATCAAATAAAAAATCGTCCAAACGTACATAAATTTTCTCTACTTGGCAATATTTTTTTACATACTGCATAATTTCTAGGAAAGCGATTGATATGGCAATAACTAATCATTTATTCGTAAAACTTAAATTATTATGATTATTTCGTTTCTTTAAATTTTGTGTCTTATATTTTATAAGTATTTTATTAGCAATATGAACACATGACCTAAACTAGGTCCATGGGCCTGAAGATACGCCTAACATTTTGAAACCTATTTCACCCCCTCCCCTCCCCACAACTTAGCCGAAGTTCTACTTTATAGTCTGTAGAAAAAACAATTTCATCTGAAGTTCAATCCTCAGTTTCTCTTATTATTCAGTATAAAGAGTTGATTGTCATTTTCGCAATAACAATCAGAAAATCAAATTAATTTCGGACGACTTAAAAATGTTAAATGGATTCATATCTAGTGAAGCGGTCTAAATTAAACCTTTAGATAATATTTAAACGGATAATCGAAGTTTGAGGTAATAGAATGAGCGAGTCACATTCTTTTTGTGAAAACTTTAAAGTCTATTTATCTTCCCTAAAAATTATGTGGTTGCCTATAATTGAAATCTAGAATCGACAAAAGCCCCCATTGCTTCCAATATTTCTGAAAATTTAACGCCGTATCTAAATAAAATATCACATAAATTTATAATGAACTTAACAAGATTTAAGGAAAAGAAGAGAGAATTAATATTGAAAAATCAATTACCATTGTTTCTCTTTAGAAATGTAATTACGCAATTAGCAAAATAAAAGCTTTAATGGAATAGCGTAAATGAGTTAGAACTTATTATAGTTAACTTAAAGCTTGGTATCCGCATTCGATTTTTGGTTTTATGTAATCTGGATATCCAAAACGATATTAAAATTTATTAACTTTAAATTTATTTCTAAAGTGAATGTCTATATATTATTTAATCCGGATTGTTTATGTCCTTTATGGCATAAATGTATTCTTGTATTATATGAGATTAGTTTATGTAGTATAATATGTTAGTTTTTGAAATTAGTTTTGAAAGTTATATAATTGCTTTTTGTATCTGGGTCAGGACTCAAAATTAGATTTGGAAGCTGGCAGCAAACACTTCTGTGAGTTTTATAAGCTCACAGCAAAAATTATTGAGCTCACGGGATCATTCATAATGAAACCGATTCTGTAATTTGTAATTTTCAGTTTCCTTTTTTATGTGTGTATGATATCAATGCCCATTTTCCCATCACCTCTCCTTGTTTGTAATAGAACAACCCATGCATATAAACTTGTAACTTAGTGGTGGCAACACCGCTATTCATTCGTGTTTACAATCTTCATGTAATCGGTCATGTGTCGTCCCAGTGGGTCAATATCATAAGCGCCCACTTAAATGTTCCGTTTTAAATATTATCTTAGCTTGAACCTAAAGTTTAAATATATTTCAATAATGTCATGTCTACCCTCTTGTGTTCTTTTCTTTGCTAAAACACCTACAATGTGTTTTAAAGCAATTGAACAAATAAATAATGAAAAAAACTTGACTTACATAGTTTGTGAAATATATAATTTGCAGGAAACACAAACTTGACTACTGCAGTTTGAAAATCGAGCATTTTTGTTCGGAAACACAAAATTATTCTGGAAAAATCAACGCTTTTAAATTTCCGCACAAACTTATGAATAAGTTTACCATATTTTTTCAATAAACCTAATCCAGATCTTTTTAACCGATTGAAGCGCGCCAACCAAAACTCCAAAATAAAACCGCCAAATCCATCGCCAAAAGGGAAAGGTTATCAATTAGACTTATATGTATTTTTTTTATGTATGTTCGCGCTAGATTTCGGATCTAATTCGAATATTTGGACAATTTTTTTTTTGTTGGATAGGGGATGTTTTACTTGGGAGCGTTTTAAAAAAAAATATCTGATTATCCGGCATTTAACTATCCAGAATTATCAATTGCCGTCCGTTTAAAAAAATAAGGTCCGATTTCGAAAATTATTTTATTGTTGGATAGAGAAAAATACACTTAGGGAAAATCCGCAAAAAAATAATCAGTTATCAGGATGTTATATATCCGGAAATGTCGATTAACCGGAGATTTTTTAAACAATTTATCCAATTTCAAAATATTTTCATTGTTTAACAGAAGTTGTACAACAATGACATTTCGATTAAAAACTGAAACTTCGGAAAAATAAAATAATATTAAAAAAAAAGGTAAACCGACTTTTAAGAAAATGAGCTGAAAAGAATTTTTTTATTTTTTATTTTACGACCAGGTTAAAAAATTGGAATCATTTCATATCAATTTTATACTTATTACAACTTTTTGAAGTTGGTGTCAATTTACAAAAATCATACCTAAATTTTGGCGCTGATTTCAAAAGGTTTTAATAAGTATAAAATTGGTATTAAATAATTAAATTATTTTTTTAACCTGGTCTATTTTTTACTTTTTAGCACATTTTCTTAAAAGACGGTTTTTCCTTTTTAAAAAAAAAATATTCTTTTAGTTAATCTCAGATCTTATAATTCCAAATCTTATTAATTTCAGATCTTTTTAATTGCAGATATTATTAATTCCAGATCTTCTTAATTTTTGTAAACCAAATCCCGATCTTTTTAACAACTACGCATGTAGTTGACAATTAACTACACATTTTCTATGGGCTGCGAAACATTTGAAGATAATATTTAGTAGGTAACTTCGTCTGCCAAAAGTCTGCAAAATTTCGTTCTTTTTATCGAAAATTATAAATACTAGCATTTCCGTGCGATGTTCTGACAAATTACTCCACGTCAATATGAAGAGAGGCTGATATGCTTAGAATTTGCAGAAATACGTAGTCAGAAAAAAATTCAGAAAATTAAAAAATATATAAAAATAAGCTATTTAAAAAATCTTGAAGTTAGAAAGAGAAAACATCTAAGGAGTTCATTATATATGTTACCGTTAAAGTATGAAATCCGTTATTTCATAGAATACCTAGTTATTCCATGAAATAACTGATCGTGTCCGTTAAAGTGTAAAACTCTCTTGTATTTCATGGTTTAACTAGTTATTTCATAGAATAACGACCTGCAGCCCGTTAAAGTGTAAAATAATCTATATCATATATCTCGCACGACAAATACATTTACCTTCCACCCCTACTGCATTTATGAACAGGCCATTGGGAGATAACTTATTTAGCGTGTTGGCGCGTGTAAAACCCAGTGTGTCAACAAAAATGTTTTTGTTTTAGAAATAATGTTCTTTGTAATTCCAAGTGTCATTTTAGTAATCCTTGTTGTAACAAATGATTTTATGGTACGTTTCCATAAATACCATTTATACGCTGCATAAATTAGATAAATTGCTCCTTTTTCATTTTAATTGTCTATCATTAGTTTAATTTCATTTTAGATAAATTGTTTATTTTACACTTTAACTGTCTCTCATTACTTAATTTATAGAATACCTAGTTATTTCATAGAATAACTAGTTAAAGTGTCAAATTAATAACATATTACACACTTTAACGGACACGATCAGTTATTTCATGGAATAACTAGGTATTCTATGAAATAACTGCATTATATACTTTAACGGTAACATATATATAACATTATCAAGTTTATAGCATTTTTCTTTGATAAGCGCGAGGCCCTGAATCAGAACAAAAACATAACGATCCACAACATTAAACAAGCAACAGCCCCAACAAACTTTACAGACATCCAGTCTTCTAACAAGTGCGAAGGGGGTGAGTTAAACATCCATGGGGGGGATAGGGAGGGGCAGTAGAAGCTCTCTGATTGGCCACCTCTCCCATCGTCTGCTCTTGGTGTTCCCCCCAGTAATTTCCTCCGCTGGATCTGGTGACAAAGAGGTGTCACAGGCACAGTTGCAGTGTTGTGGCGGTGAGAAAAGGAGGGTGGTTCCGAAGACAATGAATGGCGATATTTGAGAATCCGAAAATGTGAAATCGTTTGGAAAAAAAGAATATTTGTGGAAGATGTCGAATGGAAATTTTACCGGTGTGGCTTGTGTATCTTTTGCTGATTTGAAGGTTTGGATAGATTTTTTAAAATCTTTAACTGGGTAGTAATGTTTGGAAATGATATCCGTCTGATTCAAATTATAAATTTGTTTTGCAAGATTTATATTATTTAATTTATATTTACATCATATTCCTTTTTAAAAAAAATAATAAGGTTTGTTTTAGTAGAAAAACTTCATACAAGTTCCCATAATGCTTCAGATTTGAATTTTCTTTATCATACACTGTAAAAAAAAGGTGCTTAAAAATGAGTACATGAACGTACTCGTTTTTCTTTGTGTACAATTGAATTGTAAATGAGAGATAACATACTCAAATTTAAGTAATCGTACTTTCGCAAAAATTAGCAGTGTGATTTAATATTGCTGATCTCAACTTCTGTTCAAGCCATCTTAATAAAGCGACCTTGACAAAGTTAAAATAGTTGTTCAAAATATGGTTTTCCACATTATTTGATGTCGATTGCTTAAATGGAAACTGAGTTATTACAATTCAATGATCTTACTTCCCATTCTTTTGGCACACCTTTCTAAAGTGCTTCTGCGTCTAAAGTACTTCTTTACGTCGCCCTGGTAGCTTGACGAATAAGACTCTAGACAGCGGTGCCTGATAATTCGGGTTCGTTTCCCGGTAAGTATTGATCGTAATTGTCGATATTTATTGAAAGGTATTTATGTAAGCTAGCATCTGCTCTTTTTATTCATTTTTACCCATTCTACTTGTTTTTAATTACATGTCTTTTTAAAAATTGAAACTTTTACATTCGGAGCCATGATAAGCATCGAATGTATTCAAAAATGAGTGTATTTTACTTATTTTTGAATATCTATTTTTAGCAATGTAGAGTATTTTTTATAAACAAACTATTTTATTCGTCGACACTATTAAATATACACAGAATATTTTATAAGTTGCTATTCTTCAGATGGTTAAACAACTACTGCCACCAAAACCTGTGCGTAATAAATATACATCAATGTGTTAATATTAGGTTAATTAAACAGAATCAAGGAACTTCAAAATAAAAAAATATGTACATAAGTTCGGAAATAATCATTTGATATTACTTCAGAGATTGCTCACTTTATTTTAAGATAGTGATCATCTTTAGGATTAATCGTCTGAGACGAAAATTATATAGTAATTTTCAAATTAATTAAGGTTAATTTTTAGCTTTTGTAATTAAAAAAAATACATGATATGTTATGTCTTTTTATTATTTTAGTTGATAAAAATAGCTAAAGGTATTTTAGTATGTCAGATAATATTTAGACGTATTTGTTTTCTAATGAATATTATGTTTTATTCAAATAGTGCAACACCATTGTCATAATGTTAGTTATACAAAATTCCAAATGATGCAAACCATACTAAGTACACCATAGTTGATGCACTGATATCTCCACAGTACATTATAGTTGATTCACTGCTATCTCCACAGCACTGCTTATCATAATAAAGCTATTATATTTATATAAAAAAAATAATACACATAAGAACGTAACAGGATCTTTTTCTCAAAATGGAACATTCTCCTACAGGGGCTTCAGCAGCCGTGGCGAACCGAAGGTCGCGTGCGAACACTGCTTGGTGACGAAATTCATGCGATTCACTTCTATTGTCGCAATTCTACATTCATAAGTGAATCGCTTGAATGTCGTCGCCAAACAGATTTCACTACGGCTGCTGAATATCAGGCATTAAAAGTACCATTTTAAACTTTTTTTCCACTTTAAACTACATCTTATTTATTTATTTATTTATTTAAAGCATGATTTTTTATCGAAAATAAATGGTTCACATTAAACCTAACTCTAGATATTTTTTTTACATCAAGTCTAATATATAAAAATATCATGTGCAACTTTAGCCCCTTTCTTGGTCATTTTTTTTTAATTTACGTTTTATTCATTATCAAGAATTAAAATATAATGCCTTTTTGGTTGTTCAATCTCGAATTCTAATTATCTATCCTACTCATATGAACAAATTTAAATACATTATTTTGTTTCAAGTAAAAAGAGTGGTCTACCGGGTTTGAACTCGGGACCTTTCGCATTGTACGCCGATACTCTATCGGTTGGGCTAAAGTAATACTGAAGCCCGTGCAATTGTATCGGGTATATGAAGTGGCCACCACAGTATCCCCTTGTTCATGAGTCGCGCGGAGGTACGAATGATGCTTGCAGTGAGCAGAAAGTGAAATTGTGGTGGCTGGATGGAGATGGCGCCACGAGTCGATCAGAATGTTGCGTTTTGTTTGTCGTCCGAGGTCACCAATAAAACGAAGTGCGGTGTACCGGGTTTGAACCCAAGACCTTTTGCATGATACTCTTCCGGTTAGGGTCAAGAACAGCAGTTGTATCGGATATATGAATTGACTACCACACAAGAGTAACAATCTTTCATTGCAACTGTATTCTGTGTTTCTTTAAACTACGGGATCTATTCCCCTTATTTTTGTATTTTTGTTTTTCGCATGGTATTCAGGGTTGAGATGTTTTCACGGAGAAATTGGAGATAACAGATAACAAAAATTTTCATATGTAAAAATATGTTTCTAAAAACTTTTTGATTAACTTAAGCAAGTTCTGCACGGAATGAACTGATATCAACTTAGAAATGGTATTCTTTTTCTCGATCAAGGAATAATTAACTGATATAGAAAAAAAAAATGTATTCGCTAGTTAGTTTTAATTCTTGGTAGTTAACTTGTTACATTCTGTAATTCTTTATACATAAATAACCACACATGAGTAACAATATATATATATATATATATATATATATATATATATATATATATATATATATATATATATATATATATATATATATATATATATATATATATATATATATATATATATATATATATATATATATATATATATATATATATATATATTCCTTGATCCGTGTTTCTTACAGTGTAATAAAGTTAGGGTCTTTTGCATTAAGTTACTAATTCCTACTTATATTTTATTTTTTATTAATTAATATTTTTAATAAACTTTCAGAATGAACCCATTACAAACCCAAATAATATTTACGTTGGTTATTATGTTCCAAATCCATATTTAATAATTTCTGCCTAAATTAGTTTTTCCTTTTTGTCTCCATCTGACATGGACCAAAATGAAGCAACGAGTGGTTATTAATGATTCTGTAATTTTAGTGACATTCCTTTCATAATGACTTTCTAAAGCGTCAGACCCAACTGCTGATAATGAAGCTTTCAATTCAGTTACCGAATTTCAATGACAAATTACTTTTACTTTGGAAAAAAAAACTCATTAGAAAAGAGCTTTGTCACAAACAGTTTATAAAAAAAGATGGGATAATAATAAAATAAATGTATAAATAACTAAATCTTTAATGCGATTAGTTTGAATTAGATTTTATGTAAAATAGAAATTTTTCTATTAAAAAACAGATTATTTTTAAAATGTAATGTTAAAAAATAAACACTCCTAAATATTGTAAACAGATATCGCTATATTTTATTACAAAACAGCCTAATTTTGTATCAAAATATATCAAAATTCTATATTTAAAAAAATACCTTAAATTAGTTATTTTTGCCCTTTGTTGTTGGGAAACCTTTTAAAAAGAATTAGGCCATGTAATTAGTTAACAACTAAGTCGTCCTGTTTCAAAATCAGAAAGACCCATTGTTAATACATTTTATAGAAGAAGCCAAACACTATTGACAGCCACGTACTTTTTTTATCTAAACCCATGACTTTTAATGCATTTTTAGACTGGAGTCAGACACTTTTGGTCAATATCACAATAATTGCATTGAGAACTTGTAAAAATTATTTTTAAAAGAACGATTTGGTGAACAATGTGGATTTATCTGCTTTTGAAACTGAACGGCTGAACTTTACGTATCTCCAAATCTTATTTTTTTTTGCTTTTAATTTCGAATATACATCCTTCGCATATTTTCATAATTTTACAACACACTTGAACTTATTTACTTTATGCTTATTTAAAAATTAAAAAATTTACATACATCCTTTATGCTTATTTAAAAATTAATAAATTTACATACATACTTTATGCTTATTTAAAAATTAATAAATTTACATACATACTTTATGCTTATTTAAAAATTAATAAATTTACATACATACTTTATGCTTATTTAAAAATTAATAAATTTACATACATACTTTATGCTTATTTAAAAATTAATAAATTTACATACATACTTTATGCTTATTTAAAAATTAATAAATTTACATACATACTTTATGCTTATTTAAAAATTAATAAATTTACATACATACTTTATGCTTATTTAAAGATTAATAAATTTACATACATATTTTACAGAATGAGACCAGGAATAACAAAATGCGAAATTAAAAACTAGTCTCGTCTCCCCGATTTAAATTTTTCATTAAAATATCTTCACATAAAAAACTTTTTCACTTGAAAAACAGTTTTATGAAATAAGTATACTTAATAAGTATTCCATGCTAACTCTCTTCTTTAACATGTTATATGTAGAAACATTTCTGCATAAGTAAATTTTTCTAGGAAAGAAAACACTCAACATGAAGGGAAAACTTTACTTCCCCCCCTCCCCCCTCCCCAGCGGGTATAAGAAAATATTTATAGATCGCTTCAACACCCTCCAACTTCGACTTAGCGGAGAAAATGTCAACAAAGATCTTGACACATATTAAGTTTGGGGTTTAGACATCGGAATTGCTATCCAGTTAACAGAAAAACAACGCAAGGACTCAAAGTTTGAAGTTGAAAGAAAGTAATTTCATTGGTTTACAGAAATTTAAATATGCTTGATGGAATGCAGCAAACTATACTTAAAAAATTACAGAGCTTATTTTTTTCTCTCTTTTTTTGGAAAATACACTGTTAAAAATAGGTTTCAGAAATAAGTCAAATGTACTCATTTTTAAGTACATTCGATACTTATCATGGCCCCGAATACTTAAGTTTAAATTTTGAAAAAGACATGTACTCAAAAATGAGTACAATGGGTGAAAATGAATAAAAAGAGCAGATGCCCGGCTACATAGACTGCCTTCATAAATCACTTTTTATAAGTATTGACAATTACAAATAAGACTTACCGGGAATCTATCCCAGATCCACATGCACCGCAGTTCACAGCCTTATGCGTTAAACTACCAGGGCGACTTGAAGAAGTTATAAACAGAAGAAGTGTTAAAAAGACGTGCCAAAAGTATGGGAAGTATAAGATAATTGAGTTGTAATAACACATTTACATTTAAGCAGTCGACATCAAATGTTGTGGAAAACCATTTTCTGAACAACTATTTTAAGTGTGTCAGGTCGCTTTGTTAAGATGACTAGAACAGAAGCTGGGATTAGCAATATTAAATCCCACTGCTCATTTTTAGGAAAGTACGATTACTTAAATTTGAGTACGCACATTTACAATGAAATGGGAGAGTTTCATGCCAAGAAGGAGACCGCTGTTCCAACAAACATGGAGAAAAATCCACGACGCCGAAGAAATTCCATAGGAAGAGCATAGAGCTTCAGTTCATGTACAGCCGCAGGTAATAAAGTCTACTATACATTGATATACAAAAAATTTACATAGGGGACTATCTTCATACTCGAATCTGCATCAACTTTAAAATATTCAATTGCAACACTTACTTTTGATAGCGCAGAAATGTTCCCCGTTCTCAAAATAATCTAAATATAAATTTTCATTAATTACCTACATTTATATGCAGAGATATTAGACGACATGTATCTATCTTATTTGAGGGGCTACTTCCACATTGGACAAAGTATTAGTGAGACTTCGAAATGAAGTACGCTGGTAGAAAATGTTTTGGCGTTAGCCGTGGTTCTTATTTTCCCGTGGTCATTCATTCCCCCACTCCCGTATACTCCTCGCCTTTATATAAGAATTTAGAATTTTATGCCAACGCGATCACAGCGCTTTTAATTCTCAAAATTAGTAGATTTCTGTTACGTTCTGTAGATTTTAAATTTGTGTATGACTCCTTAAATGATCATTTGATGCACATTTTAATATAGCCAAAAAACTACAAAGAGGAAAATCATGAAATTTTAGATATGCATATAAAACGTTTTTCTGAATCCATCACTATCAAAATATAGCATGGTTACTATTAATAAATTTTATGATTATTAATATCCTAATTTAAATAAAATTAAAAAAATATACATAAGTTATGAAAGTTAATGTATTTTATTTGGGTTGTTTAGAAGTAACACAGATAAGAAGTTAGAAGTAACACAGCGTACCGACTAAACAAACAAAAGCAGAATTGTCTGCTGTAGGGAAGAAATCGAAACTATTAGTAGGTTTCCATGTTGATACGTCATATGAAACTCCCGCATTGTACTCAAAGAAAAACGAGTATGTTCAAGTACTCATTATTAAATACCTATTTTTACAGTGTAATAAGTTAACCCCAGTCCCCGCTAAGGTCGCCCTGTGTCTATTGTTCCCCTGTCTCCCAAACATCTGACTGATCAAACGCATTCATTTTAAAACCCCTACCTAATAACTGACATTGCCGGAAACATCTTCTTCAACCAATCCTTTCCAACAAAAAAAACTACGACTTCCCCAATGTATTTCAAGAACAATCCACCTAACTATCACAGAAATCCGGGTTTTTTGTTCCAATCCACAGAGTGTATTGATTATCCAGGTAACTGTGTCTGTGTGGACGTAAGAATTTTGATGGTCATCAGTTATCGGGACCGCAGTTCAGTAAACGTGCCAATTTCAACCATCATTTTCGGGTGACGCTTGGCGACATTAGGCGTGCAGTCGCGATGATTTTCAGGAGGGCAGTCAGAACAGAGCGGTTCTCATGTTGAGCATGTCATCTGTGTTGGTTATGTAATCGATTCATAAAAAAATCTTAGAATGAGTTATTTGACCTTGAAGGAATGTGACATCTGTTTAAGTATCATGTGACATTAGGAGATGTTTTAGTTATAAAGATATGAAGATTTTTGTGAGAATTGAGCGGAAGGAAAACTGTATTTTTTTTAGTATTTGTGTTGAAATATGTTTGTGATGTTTGTATTAATTTTATGTCGAAATGCGATCTTTTAAAATCAGTCAATTTTAGGTAAGTATTCATCTGTTTGTCTCTTGGTAAAGTAGTTTTCTAATTTGAAATAAATTAAAATTGTAATAAATATATCTAAAATAATTCATTGTTATGATCAAAACTTAATACTAATTAGTTTGAAAAAATAATCTTATAAGTAAAATTCCTTGTATATTTGTAACTATAAAAAAAATTGCTTAAAAATGCAGTAATTTAATGTTTGAAAAATTGTGAATCTTTATAAATTCGAATAATTAAAAATATTCAAAGACAACTTTTAAAAAAAATGTCAATCCTTAATTATGTTATTTCCCCCTTTTTAGTTTTTAATTTAGCTGAGGGCTTCGCCCCTTGTTATTATTCGCAAAACAATTTGTTGCTCCCATTTTACCTCGCCCTGAACCGGTTTAATAAATGCTTGGATAACAAATAAATAAATGTTTTAAAAAATTGGCGAAAGTGGATTATTTTCGAAATCGGGCTTATATTTTTTTCAAACAGTCCGGAAATGGAGAATTCCGGATAGTTAAACGCCGGATAACCGGATTTTTTTAAAGGGTGTTCAAGTGAGACATCCCCTATACAACAACAAAAAAGAATTTTCCAAATATCTGAATTTGAACAGAAATATTGCGCGAACATGTATAAAAAAAATACATGACAGTCGAATTGATAACCTCTCAATTTTGGCGTGCTTTGGCGGTTTTGGTTTATGCGCTTTGCAGTGCTTACAAATGAATACTATCTTGCTCTTTTGGGTAGTTATGACTTACCTACTGATATATATATAAGTGATGGAACTAAAACTAAATCTCATAATCTGAAAATCGAAAAAAGTTATATACCTGGTTTTGAAAATAGAGGATTCAATATATAAGTACATAAGAAATATCTACTTAGTACTTAGAAATATTTTTTTCAAATTTAAAGCATTTTGAGCCTTTTTGAAATTTTTCTTTACTGAAATAATAAAATTTATTTTTTTCTAAAAAAGAAAGAATACGAGTTGGAAATATAAATTAAACTCACCGCCAGCGAAACCCAACCTACAAATTCGATATTTTGCTTATCCGTCAGAGGATAAAGTTTTTTTTTATACTCAGATCCACTATCTTGGGCATACTTGTATTTAATTAGTAATAAAAACAGTTCACTAAAACCTATCATACTTTACCGGTTAAAATTTGAACAAATATGTATTACTTCATTTATTAACTTCGACACTTTTAAAAGTCAAAAAGTAAACAAACGCTTTTTACAGTATTAAAAAAAATTATTTAATTAAGTAAAAATATCCATCTTCCTGCAGAGTTAATTAGAATGTCGTATCACGGAAACAAAAAATAAGTCTTTTCCTTAATCCCTTAATTGAAAAAAAATAGTAGTTTTTCAGACTTTTTTTTTAAACTTAATTTTTAAGAAAATTCAATGGGTACCCATGAGATAGATCTCTGATTAAAGGAATTACTTAAGATAGGTGTATACCAGCTATGTCTGCACAAACATAAAAAAAGGTGTGCTATAGATTGGAAAGTAAGAGAAATAAGTGGTAATAACCCAGTTCCTATTTAACATATCATCACAAAATAAAATGAAAAGGATTTTTTCTAACTATCTTATCAACATTATCTTAAAAACTATTTATTATGTTTATTCGTACATAACCTTTTATTGTGTGAACTTGGATATACATAACTTTTTGATAATAATATAGGTTTATCTCATAGTCTCATGATATTATATGTTATGATAGTCGCATGATATGATATCTTATGATATGATACCTTATGATATGATATCTTATGATATGGTACCCTATGATATGTTACCTATGATATGATATCTTACGATAATTTCATGATACTTATGATATGATATCTTATGATATGATACTCCATGATATGATATCTTATGGCATATTACCCTATGATATGATATCTTATGATATGATATCTTATGATATGACATCTTATGATATGACATCTTATAAGATAAAAACTCGTCTTATAGAGCATTGCGTTAAGAATATTAAAATACAAATGCAACGTTAAAATACGCAATAAAAGTTAACTTTTATTGCGTATTTTAACGTTGCATTTGTATTTTAATATGACATCTTATGATATGACATCTTATGATAGGATATCTTAAAGATAGGATATCTTATGATAGTTTCATGATATAATATCTTATGATAGTCTCATGATATGATACCTAATGATAGCCTCATGATATGACATCTTATGATATGACATCTTATGATATGACATCTTATGATAGGATATCTTAAAGATAGGATATCTTATGATAGTTTCATGATATAATATCTTATGATAGTCTCATGATATGATACCTAATGATAGCCTCATGATATGACATCTTATGATATGACATCTTATGATATGACATCTTATGATAGGATATCTTAAAGATAGGATATCTTATGATAGTTTCATGATATAATATCTTATGATAGTCTCATGATATGATACCTAATGATAGCCTCATGATATGACATCTTATGATATGACATCTTATGATATGACATCTTATGATAGGATATCTTAAAGATAGGATATCTTATGATAGTTTCATGATATAATATCTTATGATAGTCTCATGATATGATACCTAATGATAGCCTCATGATATGACATCTTATGATATGACATCTTATGATATGACATCTTATGATAGGATATCTTAAAGATAGGATATCTTATGATAGTTTCATGATATAATATCTTATGATAGTCTCATGATATGATACCTAATGATAGCCTCATGATATGACATCTTATGATATGACATCTTATGATATGACATCTTATGATAGGATATCTTAAAGATAGGATATCTTATGATAGTTTCATGATATAATATCTTATGATAGTCTCATGATATGATACCTAATGATGATGTCGTATGATAGTCTCATTAAATGATATATTATTATAATCTTATGATAGTCTATACACTGAGTAGACAAACTATTTTGAGACTATACTTATATCCCCATACCCTGAAGTGTACAACTAATAATATTAGTACTATATACAACTATAGTTCAAATTTATGAGATCCTTGATTAAAATCTGCTGTAAGCTGCACTGTAACCCTTCGATCTTTCCGCTCAAGCATTTAGTAGACACGGACAACCACTGGAGACAAAGTGTTTTGGCTAGCAGTCCAGTCTACAAAGACTCTCAATACAGCTGATCTTGAACATTTTCCAAATGCTGTGATTTTGCTGATGATCACTCCTCCGAAGACCCACAATCATCCCACGTTCAAAGTCCACCAAATCACGTTTTTCACCCATACCTATTGAACAGAATACTTCTACTAACCTTGTAACCAAGCATTTTCCCTTTATTATACCTATTTTGCCCTCTGGTGGAAACACTATGACGTCATTACTCACTCCCTTAAAAACGTTAGTCAAACGCCTCTCACTGGATATTTTATAAAAATCCATGTTTTCCCAGAAAAAAAATGAAAACTTAAAAATCTGTATTACTATGTTAGTTTTCGTTTAATCAGGGTAGGGGCCTAATTATTTTTTATGATGCATTGTTTTAATTGAATCCGAGCGAATAACATGCCTTTTTACTATATATCTAATACTAGCTGAAATACCCGTTCTACGCACGGTAAGGAGATAAGTTACAAAATTGATACAAATACAATATTTATAGCGAAATAAACAATATTCTGAATTTGTCACCCATCAGCGAACGAAATGTCATTCGCAAGGTCCTGCAAGAACTGGAAAGATTGATAATATGGAGAAGTTGTCTATACAATAACGTGGATATATATACTTTACTCCCGTTGATTACCATCCATATTTTAACCTTCAGTAACATCCCAAAGATTTAAAGAGGAAGAACTCATATAATTGTTAATAATAATTATTTGAAAAACTTTTATTAGACACCTATGTCAACATTTGTCGTTAAGTTTCACAAATTAGTGAGAATATAAGACGAAAAAATAAATGAAAACGAATTTTGAAAGATTCATTTGCCAAATTCGAGATTTTCATATTTCCCCCCTATCAATACGCGAGGAGGGACGGTCCCCCAGCACTTTTTTTGGATTCCCCCCCCCCATTTTTTTAATATTTAACTTAAATAAAAATAAGTCATATTTTTTACTTCATTGCCAAATCAATTTTTAAAAAAAATATCGGACCCTATCCCCTACTCACTACTACAGACGATGGACGCAAACCCATTCCCCCTCTGACACTTGTACCACGTGGGGGATGAGTCAACAACAACAGTTTTCGTTTCCGCCACATAACTCCTCGTATAGGCATACTATCATATAAAGAAAGGTAAGCCGCATTGATAAGGCGATTATTAACACATTTCGCCCGCTCACCTACAGTGGCTCCCAAAAGTGTTCGTACACTTTAAAAATTTGTAGAAAAAGCGTTATAGTCTGGAATTGAATTCGAATATAAAGTCCAATATTATTTCACATCATCTCCATGTTATTCTAAATAAAACCTAATGTATTTTCTTTAAATGTTGAATTATTTTCTTTTTATAAAAATAAAAATGCAAGGACACACAGAAAATAAACGCCACAAAAGTGATCGTACACCAAAACATTTTCGAATAAATTCATAAATAAAATTATCGTCTGTCGCTTTTTTTTTTATTTTTGCATTGTGGTGACATTTAATATTCGTTTGGTATTAATTTTTGCTTGTTTACTTTGTAATATTATATTTATTACTTAAAAATGAATCGTAGTCGTAAGGAAACAAAGAATAGCATTCGAATATTGATAATTTCTCATCAAAATGGTTGTAAGTCATCTCGGAGTATCTCTAAATCAATAAATTTATCCAATTCTACGTGCAGTATGTGATAAAATGCTTTAAAGAAGAAAATTGAATCAAAAACAAGGTAAGAAAATGTCATCCGGCAAAGTTAACTGAACGTGATCAGAGATTTACAGTTAGAAAAATTATGAAAAATTCACGTTTGAGTGTTGTAAAAATATCTACAGTATTCAATGAAAAATGTTCTACTTCAATTTCAATCGAAACTGTTCGACAAGTGCTCAGATGAGCTGGATTACATGAGCGTTCCGCCGAAGAAAATTTCTTGTTATTGCGAAAAATAGAAAGCTTAGGCTTACCTTCGCAAATACCAATAACTTAATCGGAACAGAAAAGCATGGTTTGGACATGTCCTTGTGCAAGGGTACAAATTAGCATCAGAACTAGGTAATTTGGTATTTGATTATAGCATAATGAATCAGCATGTTTATTTTAATATTTTAACACACAATTTCAAATTATAAGCTAAAAATTTGGGTATCGGAATCAACTTTGTTTCTTATCAAGATAACGATCTTTAGAACACGGCTCTTAATATTTGTTTCTGTTGCCTCTATATTTGTCCAAAAGTTCTGAAAAAACACCTCAGTCGCTGAATTTAAACCTAATAAAATACATATGTAAAGAACTAAAGGTTAGGAGTACGAAGATTCGACATTAAAACGAAAAGCGAACTTAAAAAAGTAATAATCGAAGTATAGAAGAAATTGATACAAAAATTACAAAAAAAATAATGAAATTTATGCCCAGCCGTTTAAAAACTGTTGTGGATGTTACAGGACATCCTACTAAGTACTAATTTACCGAAAAAATTCAATATTTATTAATGTGTAGTGATTTTTTTAAAGTGTACGAAGACTTTTGTGAGATAATTTTCTTGTTAATTTTTAATTATTGATTTTTCAAAAAAACAAGTTTTACTATGTTTTTAAAATATTTTATATAGTTTTGTTAAGAA
Source organism: Troglohyphantes excavatus (assembly GCA_963932185.1). Lineage (NCBI taxonomy): Eukaryota > Metazoa > Arthropoda > Arachnida > Araneae > Linyphiidae > Troglohyphantes > Troglohyphantes excavatus. Next base: position 12,471,537 of record OZ010666.1, on the reverse strand, counting down.
CAACTTATATATCTTAATAAAAAAATCCCATTCTGAAATATTATTTTTTATAATAAATAGAGCAGTATTTCTTTGAAATTCGTAAGTGTACGAACACTTATGGGAGTCACTGTATGTACTCGAAGGGAATGTCACCCTTAACTGCAGTCGATTTCATTCACATTACTCCCCGGGGAATCGTGGTATGGGCAATAAATGACCTACCGTGGTATAGGAAAGTGAGTCGCGTCAATCAGGTCGTTTGTTAACCCATTTTACCCTTTGATCACCGCATGAAGGAAAATATCACCCTTGGTGACAGGCAGTATACCCTTCTAGTCCAAAAATTCTATGGGAAATCAAATTTCGTGGATAAATGACATAACATGGAGTAGAAGAAGGTAGGCCGCGTCAACCAGATTGACCATTTATACACTCTCTCTCTGACCTTCCTAACACGTGGGGTCCAAAATATTCACGAACTAATTATTACGGTACAGAGTGGCTTGTACCTACCAGATAGCTTACTTTTCTATGTAAGATATAAGTAACAACTCTGTCAAAATTCATCTTCCTGGGTATTCAGAAAGTTAGAAAATTAGTGATGAGTCAGTGGATAAGTGGCAAGGATTTTTACTTTTGGCAGTTAGAGATTAAATTTTTTTCAATGAAAATCCTTTCTTAGTGAGCAATTTTGGCTTAAAATGCCATGCTCCATGCCAAATTTAATTTTCATAGTTGTTGTAGTACGGAATATCCTGTTATCCAATCATATTTTCACCATTTTGACATTTTATCATTTTTTGACACTAATTTCGCCAATTTTATGTTATTTTTACAAATATGATCATATTTTAGTTCATCTGGCGATGTTTGAATCGTTTGGCGAAATTTTTTATTCATTAAATAAAATTTTAATTTATTTGGCGATGTCGTTATTAATTTGGCAACATTTTGGCGATATTTAGTCATCAGCCAATCAGAATGCTCCTGGTTACATAATATTAAAATTTTCCATTGTTTCAATTTTATATTTTGCATTGTTATATGTTCTCCATGTTAATCCTATGGGAAGGTTTTTAAAAAAATCTTTATTTTGGCAGTTTGAGTTCGAATTTTTAAAAATCCTTTCTTAGTGCACCCATAGGGCCCAAGATGAATCTGTGTACTAAATTTCAGAACTCTAGGTTTTTTGGATCTGTAGATATCCAAACTAACGTTGCTACTAACATCGAAAAAAGGGTTTTACACCCCCTTAAATGCGTTCGATCGGAACAAAAATAGCTTACTTTTCCTATTTAAAGTATAAGTAACAAATTTGCCAAATTTCTTCTTCATAGGTATACGGGAAGTTGGAGAATTAGTGATGAGTGAGTGAGTGGGGATTTCGCATTTATATATATAGATAGATTATTATTATAGAAGAAATGCAAATGTTTTTCCCTCAAACAAGAAAAACTGCAGATATCAATAAGGCAAGAATTTATATATTTTTTTCAGATAATCGTCCGCCCGATGCCCAACACTTCGATAGAATATGACACAATTGAAGCATATGCAAATTTGACTTCTTCCAACCATTCCGATGAACCTGTCTGCTTCCACCCAATCATCAGTCGGACCATCTTCTTTGTGGTCCTCCTGGACATCGTGCTGTCCATAGCCACCATTGCTGGTAACGTACTGGTCATCTACGCTGTCATGAGGTAAGTAGTATGTTACAAACTTCGAGCATGGATCCTTTGTAGTAGAGAAGTCATGACGTCAATCGCGCTAACATCAAAGTGAAGCCAAACATGTATGGCCTTCAGACACGTCGTTAATTACGTCATTCCATTCATAAATTTTCACTGTTACACATTTCCCAATTCATCAGCCAATCGCGAGTATTTTTTAATTCATAATTTTGAAGAGATGGCACGTGATAAGGGCCTTTTGCTCTGAGATGTGGGCTTCACGATAAGGACGTCATATTCTCTCTACTACAGACCATTCGTGCTCGAAGGTTACAAATGACTAAATTATTTCATATCACTAAATTTCACGTGTTTCTAACAGATTCGTTGCCATGAACCCTTTTTTTTAAAATAAAAGCTGAGACTGTATACAGATATACAGGGTAATCTAATGAGTGGTTATTAAATATTTCGCTTGCTTTTATTTGCTTTTGAAAATAAACTTTAGAGAGTACTACTGCTTCGGAAATATTTGTTTATCATTACTTAGTTCAATCTCGCGAACTTCAGATCGCGAGTTCGTTATCTTACCCAATGTCCTATCAATCGCTGCCTTTTCTTAAACATCCCTAAGCTTCTTGGCTAAAACTTAAACTTTAAATAAAAAATCTATTTTTAAGCATAGAACTGCTACTTGAAAACAAAAAAACAAATTATATGCCAAATGTTTCAGCATTGGGAATGGACTTTATTTTTCATAAATATTTTACCATATTACAAATTAATAAAAATATCCATAACACATATTTATTACTTTAAACAAAACATTTGCTTTATAACGTTTTCTTTCTCCATAAATGTGTGTCTTGTTTAAAGCTCCTTTCCTGAATTTGGCGTTTTTAATTTTAAAAAATGGGGTAGGTACATTCCCCACTGTTCCATAAGGTTTGGTTTGTGAATATTTTGTACGCGCGCCTGCTGCTTCTTTGGCTAAAATTTGACTAATTATCCCCACGCGGTGCAAATGTCCTTAGAAAGAATGGATTAGATGTTATCCTAGACGGTGCAATCCACCTTTCTCTACACGATGGTAGGTTATTTATTTCCATAGACTGATTCGATTAAATATACACGACGGGAAGCTCATATTGCAGTCAAGGGCGACGTTCCGTTCTTCCCCCAAGAAGTATAAAAATCAATGGGATGAATGGGTTAAAAATCGTTCTAGTCTACGTGTCTCACTATCCTCTGTATGATGGTAGGTCATTTATCCCCAAAGCTTGATGACCCGTTGAGTTATGGAGGCGAAACATATATATCCAGATTAGGGCGATGTGGCTTTTCCCTACGTGATACAAAGGTCAGACTAGGAAATGGGTTAAGGAAATAGGTTAATAATTAGCCTGGTCAAAAGCACTTACTTTCCTCTACACAATGGTAGGTAATCCATTCCTGATTCCCTCTGGAATTATGGGGGTTTGAAGAATCTCGTTTTTTATGTTCCAACTTCATGCGTCGATGTACCTGTACCGATTTTGAAGACTTATTCGCGTAAAAAATATACGTGTTCCATCTAAATTATGAATACATATTTTCCCACAGATATCGCCAACTCCGCAATGTGACCAACGTGTTCATCTTAGCCTTGGCAGCCGCAGATCTACTCGTAGGCCTCAACGTCCCCTACTACATCCTCTTCTACTTCGACTTCCGATCCCTGTCCTGCCACCGCACCAGCTGCCTCCTCCGGTACTGGTTCACCATCTACGCGTCTGGCTGCTCTATGCTGTCCCTCATAGGGGTCGCCGTGGACAGGTACATCGCGATACTCCACCCCCTGTCCTACCACAGGGTCGTCAGGAGCAGATACGTTTCCGGCTACGTCATCGTGGTCTGGTTGTCCATGGGGGTCGTCAGCTCGCTTCCACTGGTCGGGGTCGGAGAGACTTTCGACCCGTCCAAAGAATGCGATTTGTATTACACGCACACCAAAGAGTACGCTTTGGTAGCCGTGGCTTCACTGGTTCTGTTGACTTTTGTGGTGACCACCAGTCTGTACTCGGTTATCTTCAAGGCGGCATGGAGGCATAAGAGGGCTGTCGTGGCTTTGGATCTGAACCATAAGGTCAGACAGGAGACCAAGACAGCCAGGATGATGGCCCTCGTGATGGGGGTCAATTTCTTGGGGTTTCTTCCGTATTTGACAGTGATTACCATGAGGTATCTGGATGGGGTGAACCAAGAGCGGATCGGGTTTTTCAAGCCTTTTGTGGTGTGCTGCTATTTTGGGAAGTCGGCTGTCAATCCTGTTATTTATGGATGGAAGAATAAGGAATTCAGGACAGCTTTCAGGCGGATAGCTAGTTTTAAGAAAAACTTTAAATGAATAAAGTTATTTATTTATAGGAATGATTCATGATACTTCGATCCTACAAAAGTGGGTGATTGCGAGGTGATAAGGGAAGACCATAAAATGTCTTGGCTAAAGTAGTATGTCTATCATGCTGCAGATTTTTGTGGTGACCGCCATCTTGTGCAAGATACGATGACGATGTAGATGCACCGATTGTTAAAAGAACAATCTGTCTCAAAATGGTCTGTAAACACAATAGTGTCATATGGCTGTGGATCATAAAATGTTAAAGGAGATCAAATCTATGAGGCCAACGTCTCTAAAAGATTAATATTTTAAAGTTATTGTTTAATTTGTCAGTGATAACCATAATGTAAATAAATAGGGGGAAAACGAGATTTAGTTAATTCTTTAAATTAATTTCATATGATGTGACCTGAAGGAAAAGCTATAAACCTTATATTCAATGAGAATATTGGTTCTTCATTCATTAATTACGATAGCCATTGGAAAAGAGTACGGTTTGGCTGTACTCACTTAAAATCTTCTGATTACTTTTGTGGTGCTATTCTACCATGCTATAGTTCCATGATCGAAACACTATAAAGGCAAACAGATCGTTGTGCCTAGAATTTTCAACTACAAGATAAAAGAGAAATGCAAGATATAGAGGAAGTTTCTGATGACGAGCAGAAATTTCTTAACCTTAGAACGTACAACGTTCCTTCCTGGAAGACGTTATGCACTTCCGGTATGACTCCCCTATACGATCGTATAGAGGTTTCTTATTTCTTCTGACAGGATTAAATTTTCTGATTCAGACAGTTTCGAAAATTATGAGTTGGCGAAAAAAAAGGTTTACGAATTCCAGTTGTAACATTTTATTTTTTACGTACAGAACTGCTTTCGGATATACTTCTTGTAAGACTTCTATGCCTGTTCGAATGTACTTGTTTTATCCGTTTCCATTAAGCATGATATTTAAGTACAGTAGAACTCCAATTATCCGGATTACTTTTAACCAGATCCCATCCGGATAATTGGATAATTCAAGAAAAAAAAATATTTCTTAATAAAAAAAAGAATTCTGCTTTAGTATGTAGTGTAATTTAATGACGTTTAAAAACAATATTAAAAACAATATAGTTCACCGATAAGAATCTTTTAAAATAAGAATTTTTATAATTTTTTTTTCTCAAAGCGATCCAGATCCGGATAATTGGCGATTTGCTTTGTTTGACCCAGATAACTAGAGTTCGGATAATTGGAATTCTCCTGTATATGGATTGGGTGAATACAAAAAGAATGATGAAATCCATTGTCGTGTAAGGTTCGTTTTGAAAGATCGTAAGAATTTAAACCATTATCGCTTCACAAAGACAAATTATTTTAGAAAAATAGTTAAATGAGGAACACATTTAGTTTGCATAAAATTTTCAAAAAAAGCTCATTTTATTGTATGCTGAAAACAAAACAAATGTTTTTTTTTAACATAAAAGGTTTGGGATCTCTATGGAAATTTAAGTTGTTTAAACAGGGATATTTAATGGAGATTTTGCTGAGAGTAAAGAAAAGTTGTACTCTCATACTGAAAAAGGTTTCTTTGTCAAAATGTAATGCATATCGATTTCCTTTTCTTCATACAAATTATTCTGTAAGTGTTTCTTTAGGATTCTGATAAATGGAAAGGGCATAGGTTCCTGTATATATATTTTTCATATTAAACCAGTGTCACAGAATAATCAATAATAAATAATTTGTTCAATGTTGCATAAAATAGAGATATATGATTGTTTTTATATAAATGTAAATAACCTCTTTATAAATGTACAGTAAAAATATCAAAGTAATTTATATATTTTTTTTTCTTCTCCAATCTTCAAATTGTTAATACGTTTTTCATTTTATTATTAAAAGAGCCATAAGTTATTTTTTATTATCATTAAAAATCGAAACAATTTCATTGTCTTTATTTCTTATGTTTAATCAGTTTATAGTTTGTATAATTTAATTTGTGTTTTTTGGATCATTTTTCCCTATCTTAATTTTAAACATATTCCACAGAATTGTTACGATATCCCTAATACCATAAACAAGGGAAAATTAAAACACCTCACATTTGGTTGTTAAAATCTACATTTCATTATGAATATGAATGTAACTATTTATTTTAGTGAAACAGTTTCATGAAGGTCATCAACATATTAACCAACCTGAAATGTAAATAAATAATATTCTCATTAAACATTCAAATTCAGATGGTGACAATTTTTTTGTGTAGAATTTAACTAATTGAAAGTGTTCAGGCAATGGCCGATTCTCACTTGCATTATTTAGATGTTTTATACGCTTAATTTACTCAATTACAATGTACATTGGGAATAGAGTTCCTAAGGGGATCGAATAATACGAGTTTTGTTAACAGTATGTTATTTATCAAATATGAATTATATCAATAAGTTATTTTTATTTAAAAACGTACCAAGATGTTCAATGTTCGTAAATAAATTCAAATGCCTAAATCTCCTAATAAACTTTAAAATGCCAAAACTTTAAAAACTAAAAATCTTTATTAACTTTAAAATGCTGAAACTACATACTAATAGCGGCTTTTACAAATACAAATATGGACGACCAACAACAGGCTCAAGGCCCAACAAGGTTGGTCCATCTAGTACCTCTTAACTATCCCCCAATGCATATCTAACTTCTTCTTAAAATCCGTTACTCCTTTACTATTAACAATATTCACTGGCAAGTTGTTCCATTTGTCTATTACCCTATTATAGAAATAGTGTTTTCTCCCTTCCCGATTAAAATGGGATTTGTTTTAATCAAGTAATTATTTGTGAGTATATGCATAAAACATATTAAGGTTATCAAAAGTATATAAGTAATATTTTTTTCTTACTCTCCATACAAAATAAAGTAACACGAGTGAGTATAATAGTTTTTAGATATACTTAATATGGGCGTATTGATTTCAAATTTTGCTCCATAGTGAAAATAGCATGATAAACAATTCCAATAGGAAAAAAATTAACCAAAGTTGATAAATAGCTTTAAAAATTAATTATGTAAATTGGCACCCCAAAATCATGTTCGCTTGTCGCATAAACATTTCTTTTAACCAACTCTGGGGACCACAATGCATAATAAAAATGTTTTGTATGAAAAACGCATAAAAATAATTACAAAGTATTTTATAGTAAAAATTACTTATACGTCGCAAAATCTTCTTCGTACTTATTTATGCTTTAAGTAATTCTTCAATTCAAGTATAAAATTTTCTGTCAACGAATCCATAATAATATCAAAATGCAACCAATTCCTTATTTAGAATAATCATATTTTCGAGTGACTAGCTGAGCAATTTTAACTAACAATGTAAAATGTAAACTTTTTATAAAAGGTGTGTTAGATAGCCTTACTATTCAAATACAAATAGTGACGACAAACTACAGGCTCTAAGTCCAACAAGGTAGTTTGAATGCTAATGAAAATAAACGTAAAGTATCCTTCTTTATTTGTGTTGAAAAAATTCTTGCAGAAAACTGCATTTAACTTCAAAAGCTATCATAACCTTATAAAACACGCGTTTTTATAACCCCCAAAAAGCTCTGACCACAATAAGAATTTGAGAACAAAGTTTTCTCCTTCCTAAAGTTACCATCCCTCCCAAAACAACTTAATCCACGATTTTTTTCTTCAAAAAAATATCCTCTCCATTTTCAAAGACCTTTTTATCTCCTCTTTCTACGCAAATGAAAGATTCTTCAGAAAACAGCCAACCACAACAGCACAAACTTGAAATTCTAAACCTCTCGAAAGCAAAACCACTAAAAATGCTTTTTTCGCCACATATCCTCTTATCTGGGACTCCTAAGTGCTTTCTGTGTCAAGAGTTAAGTTTTCGTATATAAGAAACAAGAAATGTGTGTCGGCTTGGTTACTGTGGATGGATGGTATTTTTGAACTGCTTGTAGATAGGGAATTGTGTTGCCATTCTAATATTGCAATTCGTGTGCGAAAATAAATGAGCAGTGCCGCTTGAAATCGGTTGCTGAAAACTTTTTTGAAAAAACTTGGTTTGAGATTTTTTTCTGCTGCACTGCTACTTTTAATAAACAAATAAAGTTTTAAATATTTAGTTAATTCACAATGTTGCATTTTGTTTTCATTGCATTAAATTAGATTTTTTTGCAATATTTTTGCAAGTAAAATGGTAATACATTGTAAATAAATTAATCTTAAAACTGTAAATTATCAATAGAGAAGTAGTGCTCTAATTTTATTGGTAATCGGTGGTTAACTTCTAAAATTGCAGATAAGGAAAAATTTCTTCAAAATTACTGAAAGTTCATTTAATAGTATCGTTGATTAAAATTACGTTTTAGTCGACAAGACAGCTAACTGGAAAAAAAAGTCATTTTTTACATATAAAATATCATACACGTACTTGCTGAGAAAACCAAACACGTACTTGCTGAGAAAACCATTGCATAAATTTAATATAATTACTTAATTTAATGATAAACATATCTTGCTAAAATTATATTCTTAAAAAAAAGACAATGGACTAAGCATGACCTGGCGTCGAGATTAAAAGACTTGATGTTAAAAAAATTATTTAGCCTCTGTGATTCGTGAATAAAAACTACATGCATTTTATTCACCTATCTCAGCGGCATCTTCAAAACACATGCATTTGTATATTCATAAGTACTTTAATATCGATACCAGGTTGTGCTTAGTGTCCATCAAATATTCTAAGTAATTTTCACTGTAATTCAAAAATGCACCTAACAAAAATTCCGAAAAAGAATGGAAAATCGTCTGAATATTAATTAAAAAATATATATTTAACAACGATCTAAACTACGAAACTTAGACGTTTAACAAACATATTTCTTGAATAATCCATATTTATGGCAAGTAAAAATTATAAGCACGAAAAAATAATTGAATGCAAATAATTTATTAAAAAACGTACTAATCCGGTTAAAACTCAAATTGTTTTCCCTGCATGAAGACCGCCAATGTCGTAAAACAAGATATACAGTAAAACTTTTTTCAAAAGGTAGTATGTATAAAAAGGTAGTAAAGTATAAAATTAATAATATTATAGGTTTAAAAAAAAAAAATTGCTCAAAAGTATTTTTTTTTTCACATTTCATCGCATTTTATTTTTTTAATTAGTTGAAGATATTTTCCTTTTTTATTTTTGAAATAAACAACTTAACATTTGACTTTAATTATATTTTATTCTAAGCGGTGGTACTTTAAGGCAACATAAAAATAATTATCAAAAAATTATTCCTATTGAAATTTTACCATAAGAATAAATATTATATTTATTCTTCATATGGGAAATAACATTAATGCTTTATATTAAATATAGTATTAGTAACTTATGAATTGATATTGTTGAGACAATAACATCAAAATATCCACACTCACAAAAAGAACATGGGGTATTTTCTATAGGAAGGATACAGGGCGCATTGTCAATTAAAATGGTTCTTTTAAAAAACAAGTTATTATTATTAACAACGCGCTTTCTTCCTTAGTATAGAAAAACTTTTCCTGTCTATTTAACTTGACATAACGTCTTTAAATATTAAATGAAACTATAGTCAAATAGTATTCTTCGTATGCCATTACATGGCATGATAATCTCATTTTTGACAAAAGCTTGACCCCCTTTAAGTCTTCATATATTAATTACAATAAAAAGCAATAACAACAAAACTATTTACCGTTTGAAATGTTTTGAATTGACGTAAAAGTCCAGATTGTTATGTGCTAACCTCAGCATCTTAATGAAACTCCACAAGCTTAAAATAGTAGTTCTGTAGAAGTTTTTACACTTATTGTATCGATACGTTAAAAAGGGTTTTGTATATTTTTTGTTTGTCCGCAAATCATTTTAGGTCCGCACCATATTTATAGATATAGTTATTAAATAATAACAGGTGATTCTATAGTGGTCCCATTTCTGAAATGTTTTAAGAAAGTTCACAATTTTCCTAGAAAAACGAAAATTTGAAAAACCGCTATAATTTGGCGGTTAGGTAACGCTCCTTCAAGCTAGTTCCAACGAATTAGCCTATCCAACCTCTGTAAAAAAAAGAGACATAACAGAAATCATTTAGCCAGAGCCGAACTATGCCATTAAATATTGTTTTCCATTAATTAGGGAATATATACTTATTTGTATTGTGTTTTGTTTTAGTTCAGCAAGTTCGAAGAACTTGTAGTTTTGTTAATATTTTATAAAGGTTAAATAGACACTATGTACGTGGAGTCGAGATTAAAATGAATAAACCCGTGGTTTTTTATTCCGCATAAAAATTATCGTCTGTTGAATAAACACATTATTTTTTTCATCGCCAATATCCACGAATTTTCTTCATAGAAGATGAGAACAAAATCGTCTGCAACTATTAGTACACTTCCCTGAATATTCCCAAAACGAAATCGTAATGCAGTGTGACCATAAAAAACTACGCCCTGTTCTTGATACTTACAGTCGTTTGGTTTTAAAAACTCTGTAACAAAAATATATTTCAGAAAGTGTCTAATTTTCAAAGGTTTAGATAAAACCTTATTAATTTTAACTCCGCTTGCACTAATTGAACAAAAAATGCTATTGTGTCACAAAAGAAAATATCGACGCAGTACTGCTAGAAGCCAACAAATAAAGGAGTATTACTTCTCATAACCATAATTCTGTATCTCGGACAAAATGTTAGGGTTTTGAATTGGGATGAGAACTGATAGAATAAACATTTGGATGTAAATAGACACTCAATTTTTTCAGAAATGTTAGTGACTACAGACAATATACAATGAAGATTAACATCGATGTAATTTTCATGTAAATAATGTAAGAGATATAAACTAGATGACGAATAGAATTGTACAAAAAATATGATTTATTAAATCAATAATGACAACCAATGTACATATTTCTGACCAATAAATATGAAGATTATTTTTTAGAACATATTTCTGATAAATAAATAAGGAGAATTTTGTAATAACTTAAAAATCATTTCAGTATTTTTTTTTTAATATTAACAAAAAATACAAGTCTTAAATAGCAAACAATAGTAAATGAGTACTGAAGTAGACACACAAGATTAACATATATATGCATTTCTATCTCACAAAAATCCAATAAATATAATACTTTTAACTCATAAGCAAGCAAAGTTTTTTTTAAACCATTATTTTGTGTAATAATAAACTAGATCGAAATTTATATAACCAGACTAAACATTCCAAAGCCCAAGACAACTTCTGTATTTATACAACTAATAAAAGAACTTAAAAGGTCACAAGGTACAACTCTATCGAAATGTACATCATATTTGGGAATTTTAATTACAAGAACATTTAACTTTTTATTTTAAAGACCTAATGCAGTATATAGTGGACAAATAGCTTTTTACATTGAAAGTATAATATGAATACAAAACATTTTTGACTTGAATTTAAAATTGGAAGAACGAGGACACTGAAAAATGCATGGATTTAAAAAAAAAAATACTTAAAGACATAATTTAACACATTGACTGCGATTGTCGACAACAAGTCACCATTTTAATTTTTTTATTGTGAGGCTCATTTTACTGCTTTAAAGGCGAAGAATTTAACTTATTTCTTTCTAAGAATTCAGTTTTTTGTAGAAGATATTTTTATACTCAATACTCCATTGAGCTCGAATAATGTTTGTAACAGATCCACAATATCGGTCAAGAATTTCTTTTTTTTAAAGTAATAAAAGATCTGCTAAATTGAACTAGTTTTATCAGGATTATAAACATTTTACTACACAAAACTGACATGTTAAAATGAAAATTAAATATATATTTTGCCTCAAGTGAAATGTCAATAGGGGGGGGGGGGGGTCTCCTAGAAACAAGCAGAATAACGAAATTGTAAATTTATCTCAGTTACAGATTTTAAATTATATTAATTTAATAATAATTTTAATAGAGAGATACGTTTTAAATGATAACCCAGCGAAAATAGATTTCAAAAATATTGTATTATAAGTGTATTTTTATTAATTTAAAATTGTTTTGTATTGCCAAAAAAAAAAACTACAAATATCATAAAGGACAAATTCAGGTCAGATAATAAATAGGAAGGTAAATAGCTTAAATCAATTCTTTTTTAAGGTATAATACCTGCGGAAAAAAAAAATATTTGTAATAGTTAACTTCATAAATCATCCCAATGTTTCAAAGAAGTTGTTGGATTGGAAGTTCTTGATGAAAGAAAACTCATAAAAAAAATAATAACTTTACCCGTACACAATTCAAACAGAAACTAAATGTTAAAATAAGTAGAAAATGTTGATTTTTCCAGTTTTCATCCATAAAACATAAAGCATTTATTGTACCCCTTGAATTTAAAGCTAAAAAACAATTGCCTTTGATGAAAGTATAATCAAGGAAAGTTATATCTATTTTCTAATGCAACAAGTATTCTTTCGCAAGCCTCATCAAGAGTTTCACTGCATTAGTAGCACTCATAGCAAGTCCAACTCAATAGAAATAAATTAATCCACCAAAGAAAAGGTCCAACATTTACAGATCAAATGTAACAATAAACGTAACTCTGCACCAGTACAATAAATATGACACGTACAAACACACATATCTTAAGTAAATAATAGGTGAATAGATACAGTAATATTCAAAATGACACGGTCATGAAAAAAGTTTTTTCCATTTAATCATGATTCCTAAAAAATATATATTGGTGTCCGAGAATAGTTGAACACATTATACAACTATGTAAAAATATAATATGAGTTGGCTGTTTTTGAATGTCTTGTATTGCTAGATTAAGACAAGTGATTGACATATGTTTTTAGAAGCTAAGCCTATAGGGTCGGATAAAGAAAATGAGAAATGTGTTATATAATCGATGTCATTACTATCTGTAATGGCAGAAAGCGATGTGTGTGTCATGACTTGCGGAATTCAGTTCATTACTATAGTTAAAAAACATTCCATTTAGAATATGTTTGTTATCCTTTGTCAATAAATTCAATTAAGCAGTGGATAAAGTGTTTAAAGAAATTGGTAATGTCAACAATCCATAACAAACATTGCCTTCTGTGCAATGTAACAATACTATTCATTGTCAATGTTTCATATAGTCCTCATCGTTTAGCACCGCTTATTGGATTCTGGCAATAGCAATTATGCAGAACACTAATTTTGAAACTATGTTAGTAATACATGACATAAATAAAAACAGCCTCTGCTAATAGTCATTTTTAAAATAATTTTGTAATGAGTCCAACAATTCCTGGAAGTTCATATTTTTTAATGAATATTCTTTTGAGTAAAATTAAATAATGAGTTGATAAATAATGAGTCAATGTGAGAAAATAATTTTCTGCTTAATAAAAGGACAAACACATATTTTACAACCACAAAATAATTTGACTATCATACATGTAATAAATCTGTCAAGTATTACAATTTGAAGAAGTGGTATTTTTGAGCTTGATTTCAATCATATCACAGGGAAACAATTGTAATTTTTTAAATATTTTTTTCGTCTAGTTAGGGTAGTAAAATTAGGAGAGCTGTTCGAAAAATATTGCTTTTAAATATGAGTGTCTGATGAATTTTATTTTGAGAACACTTATCAAAATTTACTGGAAACAAACTTTAAAATATTTCTTTGACAAATTAAAAAAAAAATTAGGGTAGAAATAAAATATAATTTATTTCAAGGAATTTCAAATAGAAAATATTAATGTATATTTTATTAAACTTATTTTATGTATTGCTTATAAATTATATTTTAGTTTATTAACTTTCCAATTATAAGGTGTTTTCATATTTTGGAGTATAAAATAAATTTACTTGAACTTGAAGATGCATTTTAATATATATTTTTTAAAATATGTAATAATTTTAAAGAAATTTTTTTTTAAAGTTGTACCTCAAAGCATTAGCTTTGAAAAATATTGCAAAATAAAATACTTTTATAAATTTTAAAATTATAAACAAAAAACTAATGTTAAAACTAAAGATTCCCAAATGCAAAAACACATACTTGAACACTAGTGGATATATAGAAAAAAAAGTGCTATTCAAACAGTCTCTATAGATAATTATAAGCATAAAACAAATCAAAGCTTGAATACCTGCCAACAATTGTATTTTCAAAATCACACAAAATGATGAATTCACAAATAAACTCATATAGCAAACAAACACCACATTATGGAATAAAAACTGAAGCAATAAAAAAAAATCAGCACCAAATATCCATACTTATGATCAAAAAATTTGTTCGAGTTAATTTTTTTTTATCAAACATGAGATTAATTTTACTAAAAAAAATTAATTCAAATTATATATTCAAGAAGTGTAATTTATTTGTATGGACAATTTTAAATTTGAGAGTATGAATTCTTTAACACAATAAATTAAAGCACACAAAATCCTACATTTACAGTCTTTATAGAACATATAATTAATACAATCTGATATCTAATATTTAAAATTTACATACATAAATGATTAGTACGAAATATATTACAACTTAAATTATGTGATCAATACGAGTCTGATTTTACTGCTGAAAACTTTACACAAAAAATAATAAAGAAACTAAAACTGACATTTCCAAATGTAAAACTGAAAGAAAAAGTCATAAAAAGTTTTTTTGAATCAGTCAAATTTCCTGAGATGAATTTTGGACTTAATGATGTGGTTGATATCATCTATTTCCTTTTAAGTCTTCTTTAATTTTATACATCATTAGTTCCATACAAGCAACTGCATCTTCAGCACTGTCATGACCACCAACTGGAAATTGGACAAAATTTAGTACACTTACAAACAGGGCAAGATTTAGGCATAGGCTACATAGGCTGTAGCCCAGGGGACCATACCACACATACACACAACAAAGAAAAGACAACTTGTGGAAAAAATTATTTGATAGGATGACAATTCAAATCCTAATGGAAACAGTGTACTACAATCTTTTCATGTATTCTTTTAAAACATTTGTTTAATTTGTGATAATTACAATGGCATTTTTTTTTCAAATCATTTTGTTTAACATTTTTATTTTGTTTAGAGCCTTTTGAGGATAATACAAAGACGAGTGCCTTATTTTATTATCATTTTCATACATTCCAGAATGAAATTGCACCTGGATATTCCTTGAAAGCATTGAAAGTTTTTAATATAATATTGGAAATTTAAAGGGAGGTTAATAAATTATTTAGGAGGATGACAGTCCAAATCCTAATGAGAATTCCCAGAACTGAAACTAAACATTTCAGTTATACCGTATTTTATACAACAAATCAAAAGTGAAATTTTTCGTACGAAAAATGACAGAATTAGCATTGAATGTGTTCAGAACTGAAACAATAACTTTCACTTTACTTACAATTATTTTTAAAAAAATAGTTTAAAACTTTGGATTTTCAAAAATGTTGTGAAAAGTGTTTCATCAAAATTTAAGGATATTAATCTTGCCGTTGTATAGAAGTTATGCAAGGCCTCATCTGGAGTATGTTGTACATTTATAAGAACCATATCTTTAAAAAGAAATTGATTCGTTAGAGAAAGTTTAGCACAGGGTTGCTAAAATGATCCAAGATATTCTCAGGCATGGATTATGGAGATAGATTAAGAAATTTGAATATGTATATTTTTGAAGAGAGAAGGGTTAGGGGAGATTTGATTCAACTGTTCAAATTTATCAAGCACGGGGATGTGGAGGCTTTATATTTCAATATGAGTGATAGAACGAGAGGTCATGGGTTTAAGTTAAACAAATCCCATTTTAATCGGGAAGGGAGAAAACACTATTTCTATAATAGGGTAATAGACAAATGGAGCAACTTGCCAGTGAATATTGTTAATTGTAAAGGAGTAATGGATTTTACTCTTCATATTTCAACTCTTCATATTTATTAAACAGGGGTATGTTAGGG
Source organism: Troglohyphantes excavatus (assembly GCA_963932185.1). Classification (NCBI taxonomy): domain Eukaryota; kingdom Metazoa; phylum Arthropoda; class Arachnida; order Araneae; family Linyphiidae; genus Troglohyphantes; species Troglohyphantes excavatus. The sequence continues at coordinate 12,455,537 of OZ010666.1, read as the reverse complement.
TTTGGATTTGTGTTCTAATTCATGTGTTTTAATTAAATGTTAATGTGTTTAAATTAAACAAATCATATTTTAATAAGGAAGGGAGAAAGCACTATTTTATAATAGGTTAATAATGGTACAACCTTCCAGTAAATATTGCAAATTTTAGGAGAGTAATTGATTTTAATAAGAAGTTAGATAACTATTTAGAATAGTTAAGAGATATTACACGGGACCAACCTTGGTGGGCCTTGAACCTGTTGTTGGTCGTCAATATTTGTATTTGAGTAAAATATTTTAGCTACAAAAATTTACCAGATTAGCATATGATTTCGAATGTTTTGTAAATTCAAATTATAGTACAATACATTTTATAGAAAATACATTTCTGAGCATTGAAAGCTAGTTTATCTTTAGTTACAAATTTAAACTCTTGAAATACCATTCCACATAAGAAGATTTATTCACTTGAAAATGCATTTACTACCGATAAGTTAATAATGAAACTCAATAGGAACAGCTAAAATCAATAATAATTCCCAATCGTGTGACAACAATGCCTTTCATTTAACAAGAGAACAACTTTTGTTTAGTTTTGTGTCCATTAACCTTTTATTGGCTTTGACACATTATTAGAAAATTTAGCTTCATTTCATTTTGATTTTGAAATTTTTTTCCTGTTCAGTCCTGAACAAAATTAAAAGAGACATAATTCCATTCTTAGACTGTATACTTCCACCCATGGACGGTTCATGTACTAACTAAAATCTTTTAAAATTTATTTATTAGAAACATTGTGAGCAAGTTTTGTGATAATGTGAGTTATGTAATGGGACAATTATTCAATCTTAGAATTTTGTGTCCTAAAAAAGAATTCTAATTTCTTGTGAACAGACTCTTGTTCCCGTTTTAAAAATGTAAGAGTAAAAATGTTGCAACTCTTTGATGTTTAAAATAAAAGACAATTACAAAATCAAAGAGCAATAAATATACGCATCATACACCTGAAAGAATTATTTGAAGTTTAAACTACAGTAGATGATCATCTCATTGCACTAATCAAAACTAAAAAGCCTAATTGAGTAATTTCTATGTAATACTTTTTAGCTCTTTCTACTCAAGGAACATTTTTTAAGTTATTTTTTATGGAAAAGTTGCATTACGTTACTGTCCCTTTAAAAAAGGCAATTTAGCATGGCCGTTTTACGTTTAGAGTGGATAATATGAAATAAAAATAGTTATGCATGAAAAGCTAAATATTAATCTTAGTATAGCTAACATATATTTTGGTTTATGGCATTTAAAAAAGGGGGAGGGGGGGGGGGAATTTAAATCTGAATGAAGTTTGTTTTACATCACCAACATACTTGGTGCTTATAGATGACAAAAGTAATTTCTAAAGTTTGTGAAGGAATAACTTTTTAAGCTCAAGAATATGTTGTTCACTTTCATTTTGAAAAAAAGAAAGAAAAAAATTATTCTCATTATTTTGGTGACTTAAAGGCAACACTCGAGTGCAAAGAGTTAATAAAATGTGTCGATATCTAAGTGATACCATCAGGATTGCCATTGAACAATAAGATTAAAATTCCCTGACTTTCCCATAGGGTTTTTTAAAAATTGCAGAAAAGAAATACATGAAATGTAATGATATTTTTAAATATTAATGTAGGAGACCTTTCACAAATAACCTATCAAAGTGTAAAAAAAAAAAATTGAGACATTACCATTTTTACAAATTTAATTTTTAGAATGAAAACAAAATTTCATCGATGGCAAGGAAAGAATATAACAAGGTGTTATCAGCTAAAATTTTTAGAAAAATTCCCCGACTTTTTACAGAAAAGTTGAGAAATTGTTAATTTTCCCTGAAGGTCATTTTCATGTTCCCTGACAATTCTAGGTTTTCCCTGTTTCACAGGTGAGTGGGAACACTGTGCCATACATTTAAATGGTTTTAGATATAGAACAAACAAAAGAAAAATATTTTTTATGTTAAAGACCATGCAGTTCTTGTTGGGAACAAAAGAACAGTTCATTATTTTGGTGACGGCGAGTTCCCACTCGAGTGCAAAGGATTAAATTCTTCCCTCATCTTTCGTTATTACAACATCTAATATTCAATTCATTGAGTGATCTTTGTAATGGCAGTATGTTATATGAATTATCAAAATGCGTTACCCAGCTATATAAATAATATATACATCAGGTATTAAAAAATCGACTCAAATTTATATGTAAATGGGACGTAATACTCACCATCATTCTGAATAATTTTATTCAGTTTTTCTGATGACAAGTTCCTTAAAGCTCTTTTGTAGGGTAGTCCCAGTTTATGAGGAAACACAACAGAAGTATCAACAACAGTCTTGTGGAATAACTGAAAAAAATATTTTATAATGCATAAGGTTTTATTTTATTATAAATTATGTTCTCTTTCATAAAGACTTTGAATACATCTTGGTGGAAAACTCACTTTTGATTAATTATTTTCTATTAATATCTTTGAGTAGCATGCTAATGGATTCTGTTATTAGAGAACAGTCAGCAATTTAGAAATAAGAAAAAAAATATATAAATAAGATTTTATTTACATTACAAGTTTTCAAATGCTACTTGTAGCAGTAAACCTTATTTAAAAACAACCATAATGGGTCTTTCTTACTAAGTCTATGATGTCTGAACAATAATATAATGTTATATCAGGTGACAAAATTATCTTTGAAACAGCTGCACTGAAAATTATTTTGATTTGCAAAACATTCAAGGAGCAAAAAGTACAATTTACAATTTATTTTTTAACAAACAAATATGCAACTTTCCAACAATGTAACCTTCCATTTCTCGTTTAGTAACCTTTTATATTTTTGAATTAAAACACTGATGTAAAAATACAATTAGAATATACTCAACAAACATACGATGAGAAAAGCCTGTATAAGAAAAAGCATGTTTTAAGAGTGGAGACAAATAATATGTTGGTTCATGAGAAAGCATCTTCAAACGTACAGGTGTAAAACACAACACGTAGTTGAAGTTGGATCAATGGATTGCTGGTAAAACTCGACAGAAATTTCATTATCTAGTTTGCATGCAAGGTGTTAACAGGATTTTTAGTTGGTATTGGTCAAATGGTTTGGAGGCGATTTTTCAGTTCGTTATACAGAATCAAGCACACCAAGGGAAAACAGATTTTTAAATAATTGAGTATTTTTTAATGACAAATAATATCAACATTTTCCAGAAAAGGCAGGTGCAAAAAAATAATTTAGGTGCACTGCGAACTCACTAATTTCGGACCCTGAGTTATACTGTTATAAAAACTCATAGGAAATATTTTGCATAACACATTAAGAAAATATAGTCAGTGAATGTGTGAATACACAAATGTAAAAATATGTTGCTTGCAAAATAACAAATTTGGATTTTAACAAATCAATTTTATATAAAAATTTACAACATAAAAAAAAATTAAAATAACCAATTATATATTTTGTGATTACCTTTAAGGCTTTAAAATCACTCTCTAAACTGTGGCCAATGAGAATCGTTTTACTGTTGAACATGCACAGCAGCACTGCTTGGACATCTCTAATGGTCGTCCTCACATTTTTGAGGTTTTCTTCCGTAATGCCACTAAACCTAAAAAACAATGCATTTTAAAGTTATTAATAATAATTATAATTAAAAAATGAATATGCATATAAATTATATATTTGAGCTATTGGCAGATATGGACATAATACATTTTTAAAATAACCCTAAATAAAAATATTCTTAACACATATTAGTTTGGATAAAATTAAATACCGTAGCACCTCACATCTTAAAAAAAATATTAAAAAACATAAATGGGGGAGGGGCTAATAAATTAGAAATGGAATTCATATTTAAATATTTGAATGGAGAAAAAAATCACAACACTATAAAATGTATCAATAATAAACAACAGAAAAAATTAATTACTTATTTTTTAATAAAATTATATATATTATTTTAAATAAAGTTCTTTGGGCACACTTTTTGAAAAATATTATAAGACAACTCATTAGCACAAACCTTGTATTGAAGTCTAGAACTTTATTTTGTGGTTTTACAAATGTTTCATATACAGGTTTCATATCTGGACCAATAACTGATATTCTCGTCAGTTCTATGCCAGCAGTGGTATAACACTAAAATAAAAGAGTTAATACATACAGTAAAGTAATACTTAAATCAAATATATAGTATAAAACATTTAAGATTTTAAAGAATATATTTAACAAAAAACGAACACAAAATAAAAACTTATTATAATAATTTGCTTTAAAACGCAGAACTCTTAAAAATTCTCAATTTGCAGAATCTCAATATTTATTCATCAATTCATTCAGTGTTACATGTTAATCTGAGCAGAAGACTATGGCAACTAAAAACAAATTGCTAGGTGCCAATGACACCTAACTTTTACCTCCTAATTTTGAATCCTGAGCATAATGGAATAAAAATCCAATTTTGAAACTTAAGTTAACAAACTGGTCAGAGACATTAATCATTGTATGTTTTTCATACAGATGAAAACTACATAATACTAAGATGAGACACGAAACTAAGTTTTAGTTAAAATTTTACAGTTGCTTGTGCTATATGGAGGACTGAAAAAACAAATCGACCAATGACCTCAAAGTTTTCGGTTTCCTATAAGATACTTGTCTGTTTGATAGCAATAAGGTATAATTGTATTATAATAAAGTTCTACTCTCTGTATCAGTGTGTATGCTGGGTTTCATAAACCTTTTAACATTTTAGATAAAAATGCCTGTCTGTTATTGTTTGGATTGAAGTGTGTTGAATTTTTGTGACTCATCAATTGCAGTGCGGAGCTGACTGGTACAGTGTGCTGTACGGATGGATGTTCATTGTTATAGTCAAAAAGATGAATTATTAATTGAATACTTTGTCTCTGTGTTATGTGCTTTGGTGTTATTTCCGCTATCAGCTTGGATATTAATTTTTATGCACTCAAGCTTTGTGATATGTAGTTATTAAATCTTTTCTACAATGAAATATGAAGAGATTTTTGGTGACTTATTTTCTGTATTTTGTTTTAATTATACTTGAATATATATTTTGTAAAGTTATTCATTTGTTTATTAGAATTTACTTGACACTCTCAAAAAATTATAACATAACAAGGGGTATGCCACGACTTTACAAATTTTTTAAATGGTACTTAAGTATAAAAAGGTTGGGGATCACTGCTCTACATTATAAATAAACATTACCATTTCACAATCGAGGGCATAAATTCCATGATAATTATCTGGAGGTGGACTCTTTGGTAGCGTGTTTACGAATCCCTTCAAGGCATGAACTTCAGATCCTTCAAACACATGACCCTGAAAAAATGGCAGGATAAGTTTGAGATACATGTAAAGATGCTTGAAATGCAATGTAAAAAGTTAAGAAAGTTTAAAAACTTTTTCTTCATATCACATACCGTGCCAACGCAGCAACCGTCAGACTCCGAGTCTCCTTGACAGCAAGTGTATCTGCTTTCAAGGGCCCCGGCAACTAAAAAATAGACGGAATAAATTATAAAAGTTAACATTAGTTTATTTCGCAAATCAAAGATACAGAAATTATATTTTGACTAAAAAAATAATAGAAGTTTACGATTTAATTAAAAACTGCGTTTTAATAGTATATAAAATACACAATGAAAGTAACTGTATTTGACAGTGCATTAAGAACATAGAAGCTCAAAATAATAGGCATGTATATGTAAAAAAAATGAACAATTTTCTAATATAACGTTAAGACTGACAAACTTAATTATATATTATATTATGAGCTATAAATATTTCAATTTTAAAATGTTATTCGTAACATTTAAATGTCCTTTAAAAACGTCAGTAACAAAATAGTATAACGAAACACTCCTGCTATATTATGGGCAACATTTATTGTTATTGTAAACAAGCACTAGGTTGAATTTAAACAAGGAAATTATACTTATGCATCTTGTTTCCTAAATTAATGCAGAAAGCACATTTTGAATAATAATTCAAAAACTTTTAAATGTCACAAACACTTACTTCGTCTTTTAAATAAGCGTCCCCAGTGGAAATCACATTCTTCGTCTCGAACATAATCTCCGTCCACATTGACGTAATAGATTTTGTTGCACCGAGAACAAGTCCTCTTAAAGGCTGTAAAAAACATCCATATTAAATAAGCATAGTTTAATATACACATATTTTATGATTATCATAACTTAGTCAAAAGGTCTCTAAATAAATAACAACTTTTAATTTATTTTCTTTCGCATCATCTATTACCTTTATAACGGAAATGTGTTTTATTTTATTTTATTAAATGCATGTAATTTCAAATAGCAAATAAACTAGAGCCTTTAAAAAAATTATAAAAATCTCGGATTTAGTTTTGATAAAAAAAATTACACATTTTTTAAAAATCAAATGTAACTTTAAGGATATAACAAAAAGCATTGTTAGAAAAATACAATTCTTAATAAGATTAATTTAAAAATTCAGAAGCCATAATTATTATGAAACTAAAAAATAATTATTTAGATGTACATGAAAAGGAATATTTAGTAAAATGGCATTTTTATAAATGATAATATTGAATCTTAGCATGGTATGTATTCTAAGTTAATATTCTTATACTTACGATCGTTACAATATTGAGTTCTGTTTGCATATATCCCTTCTATAACAGCCTTCCCTATTTCAATTGAATGGGGAAAAGGATAACCATTTTCTTTTAGCTGTTCCTCTGTCAATGCATAAGTCATAAGATGCTCAAACAAAGCAAGACCTAAGTACAACAAATATTATAATTCAAACACATATAATAATAATCTTTAGCATACCTTTTTAATATATATATATGTAAATAATTAAGAAATAACATTGTAAATCTTGATTATATATATTAAGTAGAAAGTCCCGAGTTTGGAATCGCTGGGAATTCGGCAATTCTAAATCATCACGATATCCATTAACATCCTAAACACCCTGTGCAAAAGCAATCTAGATTCTGGTTCGGAATTGAAATTTCTTGCATCAAATTTCGATTTTCTTTAATATGGATACTTAAAGTATTCTAAGAAATCGATAAATTAGAGGGGGGAAAAAGAGTTAAAGCCATTATTTTATTGGAAACAGAATACATATCAAATTGCTAAATCAGAAATGTTTCGCTAGATAACATTATTGTAGAAGAAGTGACATTTCTTAAGCCTTTGACGAACAAGCAAAATTTCGCATCTGTAGGTTTGTTTTTACTGCAGAAAAGTTTCACCAGCACATTGTTTTTTACAAAAATATTATTTTAATTATACGAGTAGAGAACGTTTTCAAAAGTCCTCCTAATGCTTTACATTTGAAAATTATTTCAAAAAAGATATTTTTTATGACCTTTTATATTATGTGTATTACTCAAAAAACTGGAGATGCTCGAACAGATGTACACGTTTGTGTTCGTTATGTGGTTAACATTCCACACATGAGTTTGTCTATTTTCTGTTCCAAGAAGCTAGGATAACTTCCCAAGGTTTAAATGGATGCAAATTAAAGTGCTAAACCCAACCTCTTCTCCCAGTCTTCTCTCCATACCTGATTTGTCACGTGATCAGAAAAATATCTTTCATCAAAATAAAGTTGTAATAGAATATTATGTACTAAATAATTTAAGACCTATTACAAGCTATTTTAGTTATATTAATGCTGTAATCAAATGAGAAATAAACCTTTCAGTTCAGTTGTAGGTGCTGCCTTCTTCCTCTCAATACTAAAGCTTGTGCGTTGGGCTTGTGGGCCGTTCAGAAGTGTCTCGTGACTAACAACGTTCTTAGAGAGATTGGTAGTCGACGACACAACCTCGCTTTTTTTAGCAGCTGCATCAGTGGTCTCGGCAACCCTATGCCGCAATCTAGTCAAGGCATTGGATGCCACATTCATGTAAATAGCTTTACTTGAGCTCCGACCATAGGCATTCTTTTCTTCATCAAGGGCCTAAAAACAATGTTTGTTTTTTAATAACATTATCTTATTGTTCATTATTGTTCTACAAATTTTAAAGATATAAAGTTATAGATTAAAGTATTTAAGTTTCGGTGTTGTTTCGACTTTGAGAATCTCTTTCTCGAAATTGTTTTTACGGACTTGGTCATAAGACATAAAGCCCTCTAAAACTCACTCTTTAACTCAGAGCACTCTAAATGTTGTTGCATGTATTTACTATTACATATGAGTAGCCCAGACGCAAAACAGGTTACATCCCAAAATTCGAAAAATAATATTTTAATATCAATAGGAACTTTACAACTTTGACTTCAATTTTAAAATATAATGAAAGTGTACTAACCATTTTTTACTAATAAAAATTTAGAAAACAGCAACAAAAGAAACTGTATTCAGCATGAGTTTCATACATAAAACTCAGGCTGAACTAAACATGAATTTCATGGATGACGAGTGGCTGGAATATGTATATTCAGGGTGTCCACAGGGAAAGCATTTTGAATTTCCCTGATATATCCCTGAAAGCCGTACTTTTTTTTACGGTTAAAAAATGTGTTATTGTTCCTTATTATGATATGCTTTGACATTATCTTATTATTTCCCAAAAATATATTTATTTTTAATATATAAGTTTACTAACTATTTCACTTGATTTTCTAACTCCCAAAAAAGTGCAACCAAAGTTTAACATCCAAAAATCAATGCATAAAAATTTAATGTACCCCAAATTCAAAATTCCAGAGCATTTACCAAATATGTATCAAAAATTCAAAATGCTAATTAAAAATCATAAAAGTCCAAGTAAGTGCAATATATCTCTTAGATTATTCGTGATTGTACTTTAAAATCAAAGTCTAAAGTAATCTCAATATTAAAAAAGAAATCCAATATACTCAAAAGATAGAAACCCAATGCATCCATATCCCTAATAATAAAACTAATTTATTAAATCTAATCCAGTATCTTTAGATATACAGCTTAGTACATAAAATATATTTCCTAAGATCTAAAATGTACCCAAAAAATAATAAAGGCAACAACAGTTTCGTCAAGTTTAACAGAAAAAGAATCATTTTTGGTACGTTCAAAAGAAATTTGAATTTTACTAGGAACTTCGCAAATTTTAAAAATCTATTTTTAAAATAAATTGAGTGGGCGGGCAAGTACCTAGTTATAGATAGCCAATTGGATTGTCAAATTTTAAACATCAGCATTTTGGTGCGGTTTCTACGACTTTGAAAGAGAAAATTTTCACTTTTACTTACTTTTAAAAGTCCCATACGCAATTTCCCTCTTTTTGATTGCATTTAAAAATTATTTGAATATTTGTAACCAATCAACGATGTTTCACAGCCAGAAATCAAGTTAAAAATATTTTTTTTTACCAATTCCCTGATTTTTTCAAAAAAATCCCAAATTCCCTGATTTTTCCAGAATGGTCAAATTCCCTGATTTCCCGGTTTTCCCTGTTTGTGGACACCCTGTATATAGGGGGTTTGGTTCTTGAACAAAAATAAAATGGTGACTCGTACAGTTTTAAAACAGTTAAAACAGCTTACATCCAGTTGAAAAACAAGCTAAGTGAAAATTAAAATTTATACTATAAATTATTCAGTAATCTGAAGTGAAAAAGCTGCCTTTGATGCTAGCTACGATTCCATCATTTCTTGCAAATTGATTAGACTGTTTACTCCTAATTTCAAATTGAAATTTGACACACTTACTAATTCTCATATCATAGTCTTAAATTTGAACATACTGTAGATTAGATTATTCCATAACTCAAACTGTACACTATATCACTAGTAATTATACACAATAGAATAGTACAAATTATCAAATTTTGTTTTTAAAACTTGGATCAAATGATGTATAAATAATTCCAAATTAAAACTAACATTTGTCTAGAAATGTATCACTAGTTGTAATTTTGTAACCTTCTAAGGTATTTTGATTGTTATGAAAACTGGCCTGATTATTAAAATTGTGCATATTTTGTGAATAATATTATATATAACAAAATACTAAAAATTAAATAACAATTCAGAAAAGAGTTAATTACTTACATTCTCATAAGCTTCATCCTCGCTAGCAGCTAATTTTAAATATTCATCAATAAAAGCATTCAAATACTTTTGTCGAACAACAGTAGGAACTTTACTACCATAGTCAATAGGTATAATTGGCCTGGGTTTGACAGCCTACAAAGACATTATTTTTTTATATCTATTTTTTACAACATTATTATTATTTTGTAATTGAATAATAAGCCATTAGAATTTATGAGCTCGCACAAAATTGCATTTAAAGGAAAGTAGTTGGTTAATTAGAAATGTGCAATAAACATAATTATGCTATTAATTATAAAGTAACTACAAAATATACTAACAATAAACTCTCACCTCCTCAACAAGAGAAGCACATTTCTCGTTCAATGCATACATACTGAAAAACAACCAATCACACCACATACTGCTTAGACAATGTACATATCAGAACAAAGCCTATCTAGTGAGAGCATAGTCTGATATCAACCTTTCAGATTATGACTGAGATACAATTTAGATTAGATAGGAAAACCAATGGATGTTAATAGGTTACAATAAAAGTTCTGCTTTCATTCTATGATGTTTCTATTTTTAGATGTGCTTTAAAATCATCTGAGATGCTTTTTTTTAAGGCAACAAAAACAAATTAAGACAATGTGTATGGTATATAGTTAACTTTTAAGATTTTATTGTAATTTTTAAAATGCCAATTAAATGAAAAATAGCATAATCATTCATTTTCAATTATGTCATAAAAAATTTAAATATAAAACAAACCTAATTTAGATATTTAACCATTTTTATCAATTATTAATTCATTACTATTTAGATCATTTTTTACTCTTATGTGACTTGCTTTTTGTCATTAGAGAAAATCTGATATTATAAGTAGGGTATGAATAAATAGCTCACAAAAGCAGATTAACAGAGGTAAACAATATAATTTTCTTTTTTACGAAATATTAACTTTTACAGGGAGAGTGGTCGATATTTCAATCAAAATCCCATGTTAAAATCACACACACGCCTACTAGAGGCTAAGAGACAGTAACCCTACCAATTAGACAACAAGTTATTTTGCACTAGAGTATTCTAGACCTGTCGAATCTACAATGAAAAGAACATTTACATGTAAGCTGTTTGTTCATTTCTTCACTGACGAAAAAATAATTTTTTTATACATTCTAGGAATATTATTTTGATATTGTGTTTTCCCTCTGTTTTTCTTCATTGTACATTAAACATATATCATATTAAAATACAAATGCAACATTAAAACTATGCAATAAAAATACATAAAATCGAGTCATGTTTCGGGAGATATGTCTCCCTTCATCCGCAGAAATTAAAAGTCTGTGTGCACAACAAAATGAAAATAAACTATAATTGAAAGTGTTACCAAAGAACAAAAACTATCTCAATCGGGTGGTGTTAGCTATTGTGTGCCAACAAGCTGGAAATACCGGAACAGCAAAGGTTTCATTAACAATTGAATTTATATTGCTGAAAATGTGAAATGCCTCCAAGCAGTCAAGTTTTACTGGAGATTTGGGTTTGTGAATTATAGCAATGGATGACTTATTAATTTCTTCTTTGACAGTATGTGCTTGGTGCTCCTTAATGCATAATCTTAATGCTCTTTTTGTTTGACCAATGTATGATATATCACATTAACATGAGAAACTATATATGCTCCAGTTATTAAGGTCATCACTGGGGTCTTTAAGTTGTGTGGAGGTGATCTTATTAATAGGTAAAAAAATGGAACATATGTTGAATTTACTGAGAGTTTTAGAAATTTTATAGTTGAGCTGGGAATAGATTTTATGTATTTTTATTCTGTAGTTTTAACGTTACATATGTATTTTAATATTCTTCATGCAATGTTCTAAGAGACAAGTTTTAATCTTAAACATATATCATGCCAAACATTTTGATTACAGAACAGTGTAAAAGGGTATGTTAATAACAAAGCACGAGACTATATTATAACATCAAAATGCCGTTATAATTTTGCTAAACAAGGTTATTTAATAACAACTCAAAAACATATTAGTAATATCAAAGAGTTCAACAGCTCTCTATTCTTTATTAAAAAAATCCATCCTTGCGTCCTCATCATAGATAAAAACTGACAAAAGATTAATTTTTGTATAATCAAAAACACTTTGAAATATATACATTAAAGACTTGATATACTTACAACATCAGGGATATGAGCTACCCTTTTGGTGACTTTTAGCGTTTTCGAAACTGTAGAAGGCAAAGGTGAAAAGGAATTTGAAGACTTGCTCAGCCTGTTTTTCTCAGCAAGAGCCGCAAGGAGACTGTGATTTGGTGCAATAGAAATGCGCGTTTTCCCACGGCCTGGGGAATTATGAACAGGACCTTTATCCTGTTGGAGACAATACTGCATTAAATAAGCTGTATGAGAATGCAAACCAATAGCTTCATAGCAATATATGTCGTTGATTATTTGAAAAGATATTTAAAAATGACAGCATATTATTATGTTTATAATAGGTGAATTTTGGGAAATTGTTACTTAAACTAAAAAAATTACGTCTAGTCATTTGTCATATACAATTTTTTTTACAGTAATATATACATTTTTTTAATCTTAAAATATTTTTTTAAATTATTGCAACTATTTTTAAAAATTCAAGGTCAAAGTCACTTCTTTAATTTATGTTTTTTGCAATGCTGAAAATCTATATTTCGTTACATACTATAATGACTAAAATCACTTATCAAAATATAATAAATAGGTTAACTTTAATACTTTATTCATAAAGTTAAGCTTTCTATTAACTTTTTTGCAAAAAAATATTTCTTAACCTTGAAATCAATATCTTATTAAGGTCTATCTAATCATTAAATACTATATTTCAACTACCTCACTAAAAAACCATTGGGTCTACATTTTAATGAATTATATGGCACTTATTAATTAGAAACGGTCACAATTTTATTCTGTTTTTAATTTAGATGTTTTTTAATGGTAACGGAAGGACATCAATATGGTAACGGAAGAACATTTTTGTATGAGCTGATTTTGACTCAACTTTTAGGATCTCCACGATTAAACAAACTAATTTTCAGTTACTATTGAAATTCAAAACGCATATAAATATTGCATATACATAATAACTGTATGTTCTTTCTTAACCCCTCCCCTGCTAATTTGATAAGTATGTCACAAATACATTGAGTTTCAGGTAAAACTGGTGCTTCTTTTCTATTATTTAACTTAAAGACTTCTAAAATTTAGGTTAATTTCATTTTACAGTCTAATGCAAGCTCGGAAGACACACGTTTTGCACTGGTCAGAAATAAGTCTTAAATGGTTGGATATTGGTATAGTCACCCTATAAATAAATGATTATTTTATCAAGAAGTTTTGTACTGATTTTTTACCAGCAAAGCCATTTTTACACAAAAGTAATATTACATATAAAATGAAATAGCCTTTCTAAAAAACATTAAAAAAGATAGAATTACCTTTGTTTCATCCAGTTCAGCTTGAGCTGCTCGGATTTTTGCGAAACGGTCTAGCATTACTTGACCAGGGTGCCGATTTGGTTGAAAATGTAATTTCTTAGCAGCAGGACCAGACTAAACAGAATATTTTACATCAAATTACAAAAATAAACTAGTAAAAGAATACATTATATTGCAGTTTACATAAATTTTTATAAAATATAAAAATAATTCAAGGCTTGGTAGAAACACTACTTTTTACTTATTAATGCCCTGCCTTGTTGTAAGTAGATCTCAAAGATTTTATTAAGAACAAGTCAGCAAGCATGGAACAGACTGTTAGATAATTTAAATTAACCCTATTCAATTACTCAGCGTGAAGGAAAAACATGTTATCTCAAAACGGTTGTAATTAAATATAATAATAATTAAACATGTTCTCTGGAAGCAGATAATGCAATAAAAGCAAGTTTTTCCAATTATTTCTTTTGGAGATAATTTTAAATGTTGTATATGCATCCTATTTCTAGTCCAATCTTCAATAAATCGCATATTCATTAGCCCCTTACATGTTGCTTATAATTCAAGGTCCAACGCACTTTGCTTTTGCTTCTCCCTCCAGCAGTGGATCATATTTTTACAAAAATTAAACTTAAAATATGAAAATGCGCATAACCATGCTTTTTTTAAAATTTATTTTGAGAACTAAAAGGAAATATCGACAACTAAACTACCCAGAATGAAGGGCATAATAGACTTATAACTGCTGTAAAACTCCAGAATTTTGATTTCCAGAATTAAAATTTTTTATGAAAATTCCCTCATTTCCCAGTTTTCTAGGCTATGTTGTCACCCAGTAATCAGAAATTCATTAAGACTGCTAATGCTGATTTGTTTAATCAGAGTTAATTTTTTTTTATAATTCCACAACTTTTTACGAATAATTAATGAAATGAAAATTTCAATTTCAATTTAATTGTTGAATAAATTAAAATGAAAAAGTATAAACTTGTTTATTATTATACATATTTTCGAATGTAACAATTTTTCATAGTTACATACTTTAAAACTGATAATTCATAATCAAAAACTAAAAAGCATTACATAATTACCTTTTTCATGGAAGTAGCACCAGAATGGGCTAACCTCTGTTTTTGGGAAAGAGTAACATCTACAAATTTAGGCTTTTTCGAGCTTGATGAATCCTAGAGAGAAAATAATGCAAAATACCATTAGTTCTTTAAAATTCATTTATTTGGTAGTCAAAAATAAATGTATACACATTGCAGAATAAATTACTATTTTGAATAATATATTTTATTGCACTAGAATGTCATTTGTTCGTGTAAAAAAATACTGAAGTTTGATGGCTACATTAGAAAATTTAATGTCAGAGCTATGGTATTCTAATACTGCTTAAAATGTGTTGATAATCTTCAAATAAAGTACATGGAAACAATATTTTGATTATAAAAGAAACACAAATTTTAAATATTTGAAGAACAAAAAATAGGTTGTCATACATAGCAGAAATTGACATATAAAAAAAATATTTTTGGGAAAGAAATCAGTAAGATTAATATTTTTTTTTATTATTGATACATATATTTATACACAAGTTACCCTAAAAATTACCAAGAGGAGAAACCATACATTTAGATTTTAGAGGTAATGACGGAATAAACTTGGAAACCTAAAATCTGTACCTCAGAAATAGATGAGCTTAAGTCATATTTGGGCAACTTTACAGGAGAGGGAAAAAACTTAATCATACTCTCAAGTAAAGCATTGGACTTTGGTTTTAATAGCTCTCACTAAATGCTTAAAAATAATAGAGTAGGTTTTGATGGTATGGTTCGATAGAAAACAAACTTTTAAGACATAATCTGCAATAAAACAAAAATTGTCAATTTTGGACTTGGGCTCGTCTGACCGCGCGGAACAGAAAAATAATATAATATTAACTATTATATTATGTTAAACCTATATTTCTATGGTTATATTAAAGCAGTTATTTTTAAGCTATACCTTAAACCATGAAAAATATTATTACAAGGGATGAAACGGATATCCGGTATCCAGCTCATATTTAACTATCCAGTAATTATCCGATATCCGGAAGCAAAGTGACGGATATCCGGATGAATAAAACCCAGCTGATTTTTCTGTGACAATCAATTATCTTTTGTTTTCACTTTAAGTATTTTCCTTAAAATACTACCAATGTATTCTGCAGATTATCCTTTGACTTTTTCTCAAGCTATTCAATTGGGTAAGTAGTGAAATTATAACTATCTTTAAAACCTGACCAACTGCGTTTCGGTCACAGAATAGATAGTACTAGGAAGATATGTTGCAGATATTCGGAACCAGCCACTAGCTACCTTGGAGTATCTTTGAATTTGAACAATCCAAGTGTGTGGTTGTATGCAGGGTGCACAGCTAGATCTCTCTTTGTCATATATTAGAAATTGTTTTATTCTAGTCTAGTGGGAGTTAGTTTTAGCATTTGAATATAGCACAATTTAGATCAGCAATTTGAAATATTTTAAAATTACATTTTCAAATGCATCGTACAGTACAGCTCCGACTGTTTCAAAATCAGTATGAATATTAATATTAGAATTAATATTCATACTATGAATATGATTAAAGAACCATTAAAAGAAGATCTCTTCATAAAAAAATAATTAAAAAAAACAGCCGGATATGTAGCAAAAACCAGTTCAGATATCCGATATCCGGTTTGTAATGTGCGCCGGATATCCGATATCCGGCAAAACCACTATCTGGTTCATCCCTAATTGGCTGCTAATTATAACATGATACCATGCCCTTGAATGTCAGTGGGATGAAGACTAAAAAGGTTAGTAAATATTTCTACAAAAAAAATAACTAACCTCTCTATCTGAGGGTATACTCTCATCATTCGGTATAAAGGTTTCCTCAAAAATTCTTTTGCATTGTTCTTCCGTATCCTCGTCAGATTCAGATGAAAATTCAATTACCTCATCAACGCCTCCATCTACACTGCTCATGTCGTCATCGTCCGTATCATTTCTCGATTTCTTGGATTTAAATGTACACTTCTCAGGAAAAGAATCACTATCAGAATCATCGGCTTTTCTCTTGGACACTTTACTTTTGGACTTGTCTTCTTTACTACTACTACTACTTTTAGACTTAATTTGAGAAGATTTATTCGATTCAGCATACGGGTCTTTAGGCAAGTGCTTTATGCTCTGATCATACTTATTTTTCTTTGCGATACTGCTGCTGGTTACTTTTTCATCTTGAAGTTTAGCTTCTTTTTCTCTGGAAGACTTGGAATGACCCGATATAAGTTTATCACCTTTGCTTATTTTAGAATTTGATTTATCAGAATGAGAAGACTTTGTCTTTTCGCTTTTGTTTAACTTATTATTAACTGAACTAGATTTATCACTTTTAGATGGAAAAGTCGTTAATTTATGCTTCTCGGTTTTATCAGCCTTACAATTTAATTTCAGTTTATCAGAAGAACCACCATGTTTACTATGCGTTGTTTTAGAATCAGTACTTTTATCTAAATGCTTAGAAGAATGGGATGTCTCTTTAGACTTTTTATCAGAAGAGCTATTCTTAGATTTGCTAAATTCAGATTTACCCTTTTTTGTTGTTAAATCAGACGATGTTTTAGTTCTTGAAAGCTCGCTGGTTTTAGAAGACGTCTTTTTGGAAGACTTGTCTTCATCAATAGTTTCACTATCTTTTAAATCATCAAACGATGCCATTGACATAATAGCATCAAAATCAGAAACACGTGCCGGTTTTAAAGGTGCAACATCAACATCACAATCGTAAACATTATCTGTTTCAACCTGTGTCTTACGTTTCTTAGGTTCAGTAGATTTTTTGTCCTCTTTTGCGGATTTCTTTTTTTTGTCTTTTGACATTACCACGCTCTTCTTAAAATTAGAAATCAACTTTTCACTCTTTTTACTGCTGACTAAGATTTTATCAACCAAAGAAAACTCATCAATAGTTGTTTCATCCACGATTTCTTCGTCTTCGACCTCCTCTTCCTGCAATTTGGTCTCAGTTTTAGGAACTTGATGACGTCCCCTTTTAGAATGGGGATAATCATCTAAATCATCATCACTGAACTTAGGTGCACTCCACGAATCGTCCAAATCTTCTTCTGAACTACTGAAATTAGGTGCGCACGCATCGTCCAAAGCAATCCCAGCCTCGTCAGCAAACATAACGCTCTTCTTCGTCCCACACTTGAGTTTCACCATTGTCGGATCGTACTCTTCAGTGTTCTTTTTCTTACGAGAATCTGGCAACTTATAATTGGAGA
Organism: Troglohyphantes excavatus; assembly: GCA_963932185.1. Taxonomy (NCBI): domain Eukaryota; kingdom Metazoa; phylum Arthropoda; class Arachnida; order Araneae; family Linyphiidae; genus Troglohyphantes; species Troglohyphantes excavatus. Next base: position 12,437,655 of record OZ010666.1, on the reverse strand, counting down.
AGTCATATTTACTTGTTCCAACAGTAGATATGGAGGGGTTAAGCTCTTTCAACCAAGATATGGGAGTTGGATTGTATTCCGGAATAACCATGTTCTGAAAGTCTGCGCTCGAGCTGTTGTAGAAGGAAGAATGATTATTCCTGCTATTAACTTTCAAAATACCAACAGGTTTTACAACTGCTGAGGGTACATAGCCGGAATCAAAGTCATTGTCAGCAGTTGCTGGAGAGTATGTTGATCTAGTTGGGTTGAAAGCATTTGTTGCAGGTTTTGCATCAAATAGATATTCTGTCTCTTCAACTGCAACCAAGGGATTTTCAACTGAACCTACAATTTAAGATAAATAATTGTAAAAATTGAATTTGAAAATATTATGTATTAATCAATTTCAATTAGAAACTGCATACCTTGCATATTTAAAGAAAACACATAAAATAGCAGCACAACACCTAATATTTTTAATTTTTTCTGGAACTTGTTGCTTAACAGCTCAAGTGATAGGGTATTGGGCCGTCAAGCAAAGGGTCTAAAATTGAATTCCGGCTAAGAAATGGATGTAAAATGTCATATAGATTGAATGCAAATCTGTTTGAAATCGGGTGAATAAAGTTATTATTATTTAAATTGAAGAGGTACAATTTTTTTTTTTTGCATATGTTCTACCAAGCAACACATGTAATTACTACAGTCAGAATCATATATATATTATTTTAATTAACTTTTTTAACCCTATTGACTAAAATTTACAATTTTTAATTACATAAATAGCAAAAGAACATTTAACTTGGGAAAATTGGAATGTAATTTTTACTCAAAAGTTTGCAAGGTAAAAGTGAAAAAAAAAATATCAGTAAATAATATTCAGTGTAATAATGTGAAAGGAAATAAATTTAAAGTTAATTAATAATCATAGTTTTAAAGCATTAGAAAAAGTGTAAAATGTACAGTATAAAATTCCTGTTGCCACACTGGAAATGCCACTTGCTAAATAAAGAAATAATGGGCGTTGCAAACTTCGCTAAACTTATAAACAAAGTAATGCAATCACATAAAAATTTTAATTACATCTACATGAAACTGTTTTTCATGTATCCAAAATATGTGGCAGTAGTTATATATTTCTTTTTACGTATAGAGACCATGGGATGGATTCTGAAACCCACTTTCTCTTGCTACTGAGAGCCTACTAGAGTTCTATAAAGAGAGGTTCCTCATAGAACTCTAGTGGAACATAGTGAGAGTATGATGTTCTATAGATCTTTTATAGAACATCATTGCAATTTCAGATATGATAAAACCACTGTTCTAAAAAAATTTGTCCTATTATGGCCGCGATGGATATTATTCCATTGCTCTTTGGCATTGCTTAGATTAAAATTAATAAAATTAACATTGGATATCATTGACGACATCTCTCCTTTCTTTAGAAAAAATACATAATTTATTTACATCTAATGGTGACCCCATTTTACTGCTAGTGAATTGGTTGAAGATTTTGCTTCATTGGTTAAATAAAAGAGCACTCTATCTCCTTATTACTTCCATGATTGACTTGAGAGACGATATCTTTGTAGAGGTGCAGACTACGATTACGGTCCTGTAACCTCATCAGCAGACGGGTTACGATATATTTTCGCAAGGTGCAATCCTGATGTTACTTTCTACTGTTCCGATGGCTAATACTCTCGTCTTTTACGAAGTGTATTCCGTAAAGGAGTGTTTTAAAAATGTAATCTTTTGTATATTCAAATGTTATTATTATTAAATAATTGTTCATCTAAACTGGTGCCATCCTTGCTCAACATAGCACATTTGTAGGATATTTACAATTCAGCGGAAACCCAAAATCGAAAATAGTGACATAGTTAGCGATCTGGGGAGAGTTTCATTAAAATCTAAGGATATAATCTTGCCATTGTACAGAGGTTTGATAAGGCCTCATCTTGAATATGCTACACAGTTTGGGTCACCATATCTTAAAAAAGACATTAATTTGTTAAAGAAAGTTGAGGGCTACTGAAATGGGCCAAGGTTTTTCAAGCATGGATTATGGAAATAGATTAAGAAATTTTAATATGTATACTTAGGAAGACAGAAGGGATAGAAGAAATTTGATTCAACTGTTCAAATTTATTAAACAAGGGGATATCAAGGGTTTGAAATTTAATATGATTGATAGAACCAGAGGTCACCTCATTTTAATCGAGATAGGAGAAAGTACTATTTCTATAATAGGGTAATAGACAAATGGAGCAACTTGCCAGTGAATATGGTTAATTGTGCAAGAGTAATGGATTTAAAGAAGAAGTTAGGTATTCATTCATTGGAAAATAGTTAAGAGATACTAGTTGGACCAACCTTGTTGGGACTCGAGCCGATTTTTGGTCATAAATATTTGTATTCACTTGTAGGTAAAACTTTAAAACAAATCAGAAACACTCCAACTGTGTTTTTAATATATGGGTATGATATTTATGAAATTTAAACTGGTTGCGTCAAGAAACTGCTTATTAAGTATAAAAAAATTAGGACAGATCATTGTGAATTACCATTGTATTCATTTCGAAAAGTAGAAAAAATATTGTGTGATTGAATTTAGTTGTATTTCAGTTAGCAATGCTGCCTTGAGTAAATCAATAACTTACGTAAGTAGATGTAGCTCATTTTTATTTAAAATATTTTAAGTATAAACTTGACCATTTTTCTTTTGATAATGTATATGCATATATCTACAAATAACATAATTCATGGTTTATACAGATTTTCAAAAGTAAAACTTAAGTAGTTCTTAAAGACTTTTTAAGGACATATCGATAATTTTTAAGGAACTTGTTTATTTTTTGGCGCTGTTGGCGGAGAATTGCATATTTTTTGTCGCAGAATCGAACTCAAGTGTGAGTTTGTAGCAAGTTGGCGCAGGGTAGAACTTCGGGCAAACTCTGGCACAGAATTCCCATATCTTAAAGATGCTACATTCTTGTGAATTTCTCTGTTTCGATTCTTCACAAAACAACAAATTCAAACGAACTGAGATATTCTAATGAAGTGTCGTGTATGGTTATGACATATCATTGACTAAAAAATTGGACAAAAGAGAGCAAAAGTTCACTTTTTTTTTCTGACACTAAATCCGTCTATACACACTTTTCTCTCTTTGCAGATTTCTGCTTGCGTATAACGGTCAAAAGTGTGGACACGATCAAAGTAAAATCCGGAATTCTGGGTTCAAAAATTTTTAAAACTCCAAATTTTGGGTTAGACATGGAAAAATACCACCCATGTGAATTAGTAAAAAAACCTTCTGTTTCACAAAAATTAAGAACTTTAAAGGTCCTTACTTAAGAACCTACCTAAATTATGTATTTTTTAAGAACTTTTAAGGGCCCTGCGAACCATGTAATTTCTTACTATTATCCTCATTAATATATTTTTTCCCCGCATTCTTGATATTAATGGATATTTTCCAAAACAAATTTACGAAATATTGAGATATTTTCATTACCACTTAACATTCAGCAGGTGGGTGTTTGATTCTAACATGGGATTCTGGCCGAAATATCGACCACCAGCCCTGTAAAGGTTAATGATATTCATTAAGTTTATTAACGTGTTAAAGATGTTCACCAAATCTGTTCTTTTAAAAGAATATGAAGAACAAAAATATTGTCCTCTATGCTGGGTTTGAGAAATTAAGTTTAAATGTTAATGATCATCTCTGGAAAATCGATTTACAAATAGCAGAAAAGAGATGTTTAAATGATATTTAAGTCTTGAATTTCAGTTGTGGATGTCTAATGACTGTATTACACTCATACTCTTAAAATAATGTAATAGTAATTATACATTATAGTATCTCTAAGGCATAAATAAGTTTATCCCTTCAGCCAGAATTTAATATGTTGTCGCCTCAGGACAACAGTAGGATATGAGCAAAAAAAGAGTTGACTATTAAATTGATTTAAAAATTTGCTGTTTTTTCAATGCTGAATATCTAAGGCTGTAGTTCAGGGATTTCAAAGAAGACATAAAAATGTCTGAGTGTTCCACTAAATAAAGACACATTTGGTAATGTTAGCAAGACCGAAAACTCATTTTCGTTTTTTCAGATGTCTTACTGTTGCTCTGAGGCGACAATATATAGCTTAAATTATTTTAGGCTATTTTTATGATAATGGAATTCCTGTGTTGAGAATTAAGGATCACATATTAGCAAATAGATACATAAAAGAAAAAGAAAGTTATTTCCTGTTTTGAAAGTAAAATTAAGTAAAACCATTATGCATTGTTTTTTTTCTGATTATTGCTTTTAACACTTTTTTCTGTGCAACTGGAAATATCAAAAAAATATCTTTCGAAAAGTAATACATTAATTTAATAAATATAAATGGTAAAATCCTTGATTAACAGGGGTTAAAAATTGAAATGGTCAAAAATTAATCTTGCAAGGTTTTGAAAAGTCCCCTATACTGTGGTGTATTTTATTTTAGCATTGTTAGATATCTTTATATATTTATTTAACCTGACCTCTTTATCTTTAGCTATAAGATGTTTGGATTAGCTATTGAATGCAATCCTTAAATATAAGAATGGAAGATTTGTGATTTTTAATAAATTCACTAATTTTCAGGTCATTTAAAGACAACTTCTTCACAAAATATAAAAAAGATTGTCTGTCTATACTTTTATATCTGTTTGGTTTATATGAAAAATGCTTAGATGAACTTTTATATAACTTGCAGGATTTTATCAATAATATCCCAACTTAAAATCTACAAATTGTTTCATGTTAATTGTCAATATTTGAAGCTATTCAAAAGTTATAAGAGATATAACTTTTTTTTCCATTAACATCTTCAATTTGAAACTGCATTGTTAAAATTAATTATTGCAACAGCGCTAGTGATATTAGTATTGTTAGCATTGTCACTAACATTGCCAACCAAAAATATAAGTACATAACCAGGATGACGCCTTATAATACAATTTCTCACAATTGCAGTTACAACGAAATTTTTTTGAAAAATTCAATTGGCATCAACTAAATGGTACACTGGCACAAAACACAAGCGCAAATGCGGGAAAAAAAATATCAAGGACAGAGAAGAACTTACATTTGCATTACTATCAAGAGTTAATCAGTGCTTACGGTTTAGACGCCTTCCTTTTTGTTGTGCGACAGAGTTTATTATACTACAGATACTGTTTTAAGTGATGATTTTTCAATAGCCCCGTTTACACGTCCAACAAAACGAACCGGTATTTACCTGGGTAATAGGGGAAAACTTTTCACCCGTTTACACGTCCCTTCATAATTTGCCGGTATTTAGGAAGTGACGTCACTCCAAACGTCACTTCCTACAGAGCAGCAAAGAGATTGCGTGTTTGCCTTTAAAACATTTTGCTATTTTATGGCTTTTTTTCCAAAATATATTTCCTAAACCAATCGTCTCACATATTGTATTTGACAGATGAATAATTTTTGTACTTATTAGAGTAAAAAGATTAGCATTTTTTAATTTCGACTATTTTTTAAAAAGACTAAAAAGGAAAAAAATAGTCAATTTGTTCGGTAAAAAATTATTTAATGAGATTTTGTTTCAGAGTGATTATTTTCTTAAATATGAAACCATCGGATTTATACTTTATTTTCTAAACAGATTATGCAAATGAATTTTCTTATTATTTAGAAAATTATATTATGTTAACGAAATTTAAATTGAAATAAATTCCTTCAAACAACCACTAATCAAAAATCTGTACATTTATAAATTCATATTTCAGCTTACAATACAATTTTATGATTACTTATTGTTCTAAAGGTGTTCAACAAAAACGATTATTATTTTTTGATGGATCAACTCCCTACTATTTTAACTAAAAAAATTTACATCTTTTACATGAAGAAAATGTTCAGCCCCCCCTGAAAATAGCAAGTTTACTACGCCACTGATCACACAACTTGTTAGTTCAGTCTTTTTTTTTTATTTGTGTTTATTGGGTGTGAGGGAAATTTGCTTTGTTTAATTTACAAATTTATATATTAATAATAAAATTAACTCACATATAATCTGAAATATATAAATAATTATTTAATATAACGTTTTCATTTTGAAAATTAGGAAACGTATATTGGAAGTAATTACGTTTTCATTTTAAAAAAATAGGGAACGTACCGCAAATAATGCTTTCATTTTGGAAAATTAGAAAACAATTGGAAAAATTATTTGTTGCACACATTGCTCATACATGCAATGTGTGCAACAAATAGTTTACTTAAAAGGAGAACCTTTTTAGGCACATCTCTTTACACATTTCTTTTAAAAAGCAATCACTTAAATTTTGGAAATTTCTTGTTTTATGTTTGAATTCGAAACTCACACTGGAAAAAAACCTATGTGAAACAAACAATTAAAAAAAAACCTTTTTAGGCAATTTCTATCCACATTGTTTTTAAAAAAAGCAATCCCCTTAAATTTCGGAAATTTCTTGTTTTAGTATTTGAATTCGAAACTTCACACTATAAAAAAAAACCTCATACATACAAAGTGTGCAACAAACAATTTAAAGAAAAGAACCTTTTTATGCACTAACTTATCCCCATTGTTTTAAAAAAGCAATCCTACTAAATTTCGGGAATCGACGTTGCTTTTAAAACATCCCCCTATATTTCGGAAAAATCTTGTTTTATTATTAGTATTTGAATTCGAAACTCACACTGGTGTGCAACAAACAATTTACTGAAAAAAATATTTTTACGCATTTCCTCACATTGCTTTTATAAAGCAATCCCATTTAACGTATTTTAATAACTTTCGCCCGATTACTATTCAATTGCTTTTTAAAACTACCTATTTCTGAAAGTTTTCCACAAATCAGTAATGGTTTATACACACAAACACTGAATACAGCCGCCATTATTAAAATCTCGCAAAGGATCATGGGAATCACCCGGCATTTTCACCTAGTCAAGAGTAGGTGCGAAGTTTACCCCGGCAATTCTCCGAAATCTTCCCTCCTTGGGGAAAAATGCCGGGTTTACCCCGGCTTTTTAGCACGTGTAAACGGGGCTAATGTGTCAATCGCTTCGCAATGCATAAAAGTTGGAAAACCTTTGGAATTTTTCTAAATTGTTTCTCTGTAATCCTAACTGTGGAAGCTTAATTTTTGACATTGTTCTCAGTCTCGAACTTGAAATAAATATATTTGTACATTATCCACCTTGCAAAGAATCAAAAATAAAAATTTTATTTCGCAAGTTTATATATATATATTTTTTTTTTACAAAATTTAGAATGTCTATAAGGATAATGTACGCCATCTACTACTCAAATTCTTAGAAAAATACTCGAACAATTCCAAATTTTTTTAATTTTGTTTATTTTCCTGAATTTTTATATTATTTTCTCTTTTTTTCATGTCAATTCCATGTTTCCTAGGTATACTTCCTATATCAACGCTATGCCCAGCATTGAAAGCTACATCTAGAGGACATTGCATTGATAATCAATACTTATATATAAGAATGGAGTGTCTGTCAGTGGAATCGAACAAAACCCCTCATTTTGAGTTTTCTCCACGAATTAGAATACGCTGATTCCGAAAATCACATTTAAATTTTTTTTGTCTGTCAGTCTGTCTGTCTGTCTGTTTGTCCGGATTTAACTCAAAAACTACTGCACGGATTTTTCTGAAACTTGCACCATGTGAACAAACTTTTCTTAGTTTAAAATCTGCACTTTGTTTCATGTGGATATCTGTAACCATTCAAAAGTTATAGAACTTTTTCCATTTTCTCTAACATTACGCCTATGGGAAATTTACATCTCGATCTTCCCTTCATAACATTATTGTTAAAAATCACCTTGGGGCGACCAAAAATATTTTTAGACAATACTGGGATAAACGATTCATTTTGATTGGCTGATGAGTAAATGTCGCCAGATGAATTAAAAATATCGCCAAATGAATTAAAAATATTGCCAAATGAATTAAATATGTCGCCAAATGAATAAAAAATGTCACCAGATGAATTAAAAATATCGCCAAATGAATTAAAAATGTCGCCAAATATTGCCAAATGAATTAAATATGTTGTTAAATGAATTAAAAATGTCGCCAGATGAATTAAAAATATCACCAAAAAATGTCGCCAAATATTGCCAAATTAATTAAAATATTGCCAAATTAATTAAAAATATCGCCAAATATTGCCAAATGAATTAAAAATATTTCCAAATGAATTAAAAATATTGCGAAATGAATTAAAAATGTCGCCATGTGAATAAAAAATATCGCCAAATAAATTAAAAATGTCGCCAAATATTGCCAAATGAATTAAAATTGTTGCGAAATGAATAAAAATGTCGCCAGATGAATTAAAAATATCGCCAAATGAATTAAAAATGTCGCCAAATATTGCCAAATGAATTAAAAATGTCGCCAGATAAATTAAAAATATCGCCAAATGAATTAAAAATATTGCCAAATGAATTAAAAATGTTGCGAAATGAATTAAAAATGTCGCCAGATGAATTAAAAATATCGCCAAATAAATTAAAAATGACGCCAAATATTGCTAAATGAATTAAAAATGTTGCGAAATGAATTAAAAATGTCGCCAGATGAATTAAAAATATCGCCAAATGAATTAAAAATGTTGCGAAATGAATTAAAAATGTCGCCAGATGAATTAAAAATATCGCCAAATAAATTAAAAATGACGCCAAATATTGCCAAATGAATTAAAAATGTTGCGAAATGAATTAAAAATGTCGCCAGATGAATTAAAAATATCGCCAAAAGAATTAAAAATTCGCCAAATATTGCCAAATAAATTAAAAATGTTGCCAAATGAATTAAAAATGTCGCCTGATGAATTAAAAATATCGCCAAATAAATTTAAAATGTCGTCAAATATCGCCAAATGAATTAAAAATATTGCCAAATGAATTAAAAATATCGCCAAATGAATTAAAAATGTTGCCAAATAAATTAAAAATGTCGCCAAATGAATACAAATGTTCTCCAATTGAATAAAAATGTTGCCAAATGAGCTAAAATAGAGGTCCTATATTTAAAACTATCATCACAATGGCGAAATTAGGGTATAAATAACAAAATTAATGTCGTTAATAAAAACCTCGCCAACTGAAGGAGGAAGATAAACCAGCCCTTTCGACTGACGCCATGTGTATTCATGTTCCAAACAACTTAACTTTATGACAATAGTGCTATTTGTTACGGAGTGGAATATTACAATGATGTTGAAATGGTCCACCCTAAAAGTTTAACTTAAGGTTTTCTATATTTATACCTCCATGTATCTTATTTTTAAATTATCACCACAAAAACATATTATTAGTATTCAAAAATGAATATTTGATAATTAATTTTTTGTAAGAAATATTATCCGTAAATATTGACCCGTATGAAGTTATGTTGAAAGACGTCTATATAGACTCCGGTCGCCAATTGGCACAAAAGAAGAAAAAAAACTTCACCAAATACGATACATTATTTCGATTTGGAAGAATGCAATATTTTTACTTTGATATATTATTGCGTCGCCAATATTAAAACTAATGAATGTGCAGTTTACTACATGGGTTTATTGTCACTAAATGGTTAATTTTTATAAAAAAAATATGCAATGAAAAAAATTCAGGAATATTTATTTCACAAAAAGAAACATTTTACAAAAAAATCAGTTTAAATAGTAGTCGCAATAGCATGTAAAGTCGTGAACATAGAAATAGATTTAAGTATCTCAAAAAATACTCAAACTAATTTAATAAATCTGTATTTGGATAAAATTTATTTTTCACAGTGCACAGAGAGTGATATGCGATGGCTATGCTAACAAGACAAAATCGTGCAGCTCTCATTGCGCAAAGTGACCACGAGCAACGCCGGGCCATATTGCTAGTTTTTTTATAAAGTAAAGTTTTACATATATATAGTAGATCTTCCTTACAACCAACCACCTCTTAAAGTCCCAATCAATTGAATAGTGTTTACGGCAATAAGTTTATTACTTATTACCTATCATTTAACTATACACATATCAGACCCTTTGCTTCTTGACATTTAAATAACTAGAAGGGAGCTCTTTAAAATTGTCGTTATTTTTAAAGTATAATACACATTTTGTAATCATTGGCAAGAAGATATCCATTCATTTTTTTTAAAGCATAAAAATTGGATAAAGTTTGTTAAATTGTTTAATATGGTAATTTTTTATATGGTTATGCAGTGCATAGAGTAATAGACTATTCTCAGAGGTACGGTTAATTTATGAAAATAAACACAAATGAATTCTACCAGAACTACATAACAATTACTGTTTTTGCACCATATTTTACAATTGCTTAAAAAAAAAAAGTGCTAAATATGTTCTTAAATTTTTTTATATAATAAAAATATTTTCTGAAAAATATTAAAAACAAGCCAAATCTTTTGATTAAATTGGTTTTTATTAGTTAATTTTTTTAATATTTCAATTTTTTTTGTTACTTATTATAAATATCTTTTATTTTTCAGTATATAATTTCATATAATTTCAAGACGGATAATTGTAATATCCGGCCCATTAGCCAGATATCTGTTAGATCCCTAACGTATATTTGGCAAACAGTTAGGGATATAACAGATATTAAAACCAAAGATTTATCATCCATAGTTGATGACGAAATCCATAGTCAATGTTGTTTCTCTAGAATCCATCCCCAAGGCATTCACATTTCAAAGTTTATCGCTTTTATTTTTTCCCCAACTACTTCTGAAAAACATTATGTTTAAGTATATAATCCAAATACTTCTAGGTTGACGATATGTCTCTTTTATATACTTAATCCTTCAATTATGTCTTTTATATGTGAAAAATGGACAAACATCTCTACAAAATAAGAAGAAATTATAAAGGTTAAATAATTGCTCATAAGGTCAATATCGTTTCTTTTCTAGAATCCATCACCAAGGCTATTTACATTTCAACGTTTATCGCTTTTATTTTTTCCCCAACTACTTCTGAAAAACCTTATGTTTAAGTATATAATCCAAATACTTCTAGGTTGACGATATGTCTCTTTTATATACTTAATCCTTCAATTATGTCTTTTATATGTGAAAAATGGACAAACATCTCTACAAAATAAGAAGAAATTATAAAGGTTAAATAATTGCTCATAAGGTCAATATCGTTTCTTTTCTAGAATCCATCACCAAGGCTATTTACATTTCAACGTTTATCGCTTTTATTTTTTCCCCAACTACTTCTGAAAAACCTTATGTTTAAGTATATAATCCAAATACTTCTAGGTTGACGATATGTCTCTTTTATATACTTAATCCTTCAATTATGTCTTTTATATGTGAAAAATGGACAAACATCTCTACAAAATAAGAAGAAATTATAAAGGTTAAATAATTGCTCATAAGGTCAATATCGTTTCTTTTCTAGAATCCATCACCAAGGCTATTTACATTTCAACGTTTATCGCTTTTATTTTTTCCCCAACTACTTCTGAAAAACCTTATGTTTAAGTATATAATCCAAATACTTCTAGGTTGACGATATGTCTCTTTTATATACTTAATCCTTCAATTATGTCTTTTATATGTGAAAAATGGACAAACATCTCTACAAAATAAGAAGAAATTATAAAGGTTAAATAATTGCTCATAAGGTCAATATCGTTTCTTTTCTAGAATCCATCACCAAGGCTATTTACATTTCAACGTTTATCGCTTTTATTTTTTCCCCAACTACTTCTGAAAAACCTTATGTTTAAGTATATAATCCAAATACTTCTAGGTTGACGATATGTCTCTTTTATATACTTAATCCTTCAATTATGTCTTTTATATGTGAAAAATGGACAAACATCTCTACAAAATAAGAAGAAATTATAAAGGTTAAATAATTGCTCATAAGGTCAATATCGTTTCTTTTCTAGAATCCATCACCAAGGCTATTTACATTTCAACGTTTATCGCTTTTATTTTTTCCCCAACTACTTCTGAAAAACCTTATGTTTAAGTATATAATCCAAATACTTCTAGGTTGACGATATGTCTCTTTTATATACTTAATCCTTCAATTATGTCTTTTATATGTGAAAAATGGACAAACATCTCTACAAAATAAGAAGAAATTATAAAGGTTAAATAATTGCTCATAAGGTCAATATCGTTTCTTTTCTAGAATCCATCACCAAGGCTATTTACATTTCAACGTTTATCGCTTTTATTTTTTCCCCAACTACTTCTGAAAAACCTTATGTTTAAGTATATAATCCAAATACTTCTAGGTTGACGATATGTCTCTTTTATATACTTAATCCTTCAATTATGTCTTTTATATGTGAAAAATGGACAAACATCTCTACAAAATAAGAAGAAATTATAAAGGTTAAATAATTGCTCATAAGGTCAATATCGTTTCTTTTCTAGAATCCATCACCAAGGCTATTTACATTTCAACGTTTATCGCTTTTATTTTTTCCCCAACTACTTCTGAAAAACCTTATGTTTAAGTATATAATCCAAATACTTCTAGGTTGACGATATGTCTCTTTTATATACTTAATCCTTCAATTATGTCTTTTATATGTGAAAAATGGACAAACATCTCTACAAAATAAGAAGAAATTATAAAGGTTAAATAATTGCTCATAAGGTCAATATCGTTTCTTTTCTAGAATCCATCACCAAGGCATTCACATTTCAACGTTTATCGCTTTTATTTTGTCCCCAACCACTTCTGATAAATCTTTGGTTTAAATATACATGATTTTACTTCTAAGCTGACAATATACCTCCATCTACGTAACCCTTCAATTATATATTTTTTATGTGAAAAATGAGCAATCGTTGCTACAAAATTAAGAGAAATTATAAAGGTCAAATAATTGCTTATAAGTGCTATATTAAAATGATAAAATACCTTTAAAATTTCGAAACTAAAAGAATACATTTCAATACCAATTTCCCACTCAATACCGAGATTAAAATTTCCTTACTTTCAAAAACTGCCAGCCCATAAAATAATAAATGGAAAAAAAAACTATTTTTTATCTATTTTTTAGATATTGTGTTTCTACAAATTAACATTTTCACAACAAAAAGAAAATTAAATAAACAACATCACTACATAGGATGAGGCATATTCACCTTAATTTTTAATAAATATTCCCTGAATTTTCAAAAAAAATTTTCTGGCATTTCCATGTAGCAACCTTGTAATTAACTGTACATGGAACTAAAAATACTAGAAAAATTCTAGTATACTCGCAAAGAAGTTTACAATTTTTTAAAAAACAATTACGAAACAGTGAAATTTTACACTGTACGAAATACATACAAGTTGATAGATATGTATCAGAGGAAAAGACGCATTTTATTGCGAATTAATAAATTCAAGGTCAAACAATAAAGTTAAAATAATAATCGACTACACACCTGTTTCTGCATGTTTATAGTGACAATAAGGACGATGACAGAGCTTTGCTTTGTCGTAAGGACAAAAAATATGCTTAAAAAATTCATTTGAGGGTAGCATTCTTCTGCGCGATTTCAATCACTGAAAAAATAGAATGAACTAAAATAAAAAAAGTGAAGGTTTATTTAAATGAAACAGGTTTACATAATCTCCAAAGAATTGCAAATATCTTTGAAAATGCAAACAAAGAACACTTTTAGTCGAAGTTTAAACTAATGAAAAAAATTTCGATTTTATTATAAATAACAAAATGATTATTAATATTTTAAAATTCAATTTATTTTATGCAGAAATAATTGGAAATTATTTAAATTAAGCAGTTATGACACATTTTTAAAAAAATATATACCCAACACACATTCCCATACGACCAATTTTTTGTGTTGTTGTACAACAATGGCTGAAATGTTGCCAAATAAAGTATACACATAACAAATTTCCTAAACAAGTTTTGCTTTGGGCTGTGTGAAACGAACCGCAGCTATTATTTTTTTAAATATGATTACGCATGATTTCATGAATATGGAGAAATACTTAATTTATAAAGAAGTTCTATTAATTATAATAAAAGATTATCAAATATTTTATTTAAAAATAAACTTTCGAATAACACCCCTAGGCTTCACAATACGACCCTTTAAGTATAGACACTATAAGTAGTGACGTCAACGTAGAAGGTAAATGTGTTACCTTGCTTGGTTGGATAATGAACGTCGTACTAGAGCCACAGAAATGAAAAAGAAGTAAAAATTAAACTAAACGAGTGCACCTTGGTGCAAAAGAACAAAGTGATAAATGGACTGTTTAGGGCAAATCTGTAACTACTGGAAGTAAAAAAAAAAATAGTGCGATACGTAACAGTGCTAAACGTGGAATGTTTTTTTTACTTACTCGCTTCAGAACTGTATTCATCCGCGCACCAGGATAAAATCTATTTCCCGCAATGAGAGTCTACTCTCCAGTTATTAATTTAGCCCAATGGCGTTTGCATTCTTTTGGTTGAATTTATTATGTTTGTCTATTCCTTTTGAAAAGGACATTAATTTATTTTTTGATAAAGTTAACGACTTGTGAATACACAATAAATAACAAAATACATATTTTGCACAATTCTTATAAATCTTTAGAAAATACTAATCCCGAATAAATAACTTTGTTTTTATTAATAATTATTTAATAATATTAAATAGCAATACAAATTTATATATGTGTTTAAAACACTTTATAATGTTAATAAGAAGTTAATATTAATTTATTATATTCTTAAATTTGTGTATAATAAGTAATAATTAATATTAATTTATTATATGTTTAAAATATTGTGTACTTTTAATAAGTAATAATTATTAATAGATTGGTCATTTTTATTAGTTCTTTTTCCATTTAAATATTTTTTTTTATATTTCATATAAAATTATAGTAAAAATAGCATTTGTTGTACAAGTACAAATAATATCGACCAAAAAGACTTTAAAGCTCTGCACGGTCACGTTTACCACATACTATACAGTTAAAAATAGGTAATCAAAAATAAGTTAAATTTACTCATTTTTGAGTACATTCGTTGTTTATAGTGGCTCCGAATACATAAGTTTCAATTTTGAAAAAGACATATACTCAAAAAGAAGTACAAAGAGTAAAACGTGCAGAATGCTTTATTACATAGGCTGGCCTCCTAAATCACTTTAAATAAATATCGAAAAATACAACCAAACTTATTGGGAACCCAGTTCCTCAGGCACAGCAATTCAGAGCATTATCCGTTATACTACCAGGGCGACCAGAGAATTATCCGTTATACTACCAGGGCGACGTGAAGAAGTTATAAACAGAAGAAATACTAAAAAGGTGAGCCAAAAGAAAGTAAGATAATTAAGTTATAATAACTCAGTTACCATTTAAGTAATCGGCATAAAATAATGTGGAAAACCATCTTCTGAAGAACTATTTTAAGTTTGTCAGTTCGCTTTGTTAAGATGACTTGAACAGAAGCTGAGATTAGCAATTTTAAATCACACTACTCATTTTTGAGAAAGTACAATTACTTAAATTTAAGCACGCCATCGCGCTTTTACGATGCAATTGTACTCAAAGAAAAGTGAGTGGATTCAGGTACTCATTTTTAAATACATTACAATGTACAATTCTCAAATGCTGATCTTTAAAAATAAAAGCTATTTTCGTAAAGAAATATATATTTAAAATATTGTCAAACCGTACTTTTTATATTCAAATAATTGAAGACCAACTACAGTCTATATAAGTCCAGTAGGGTTGGTCCCGTTTAGCGCATCCTGGACCAATGCCGATTCAGGCATTCAGGTGTCCTTTTAAAAATACCTACTTCTAACTAACCACCTAGTCAGACAAACTATTCCATTTATCTACTACAACTCTATTTTAAAAAAAATGACGGATTCTAAAATCTTTTCCGGTTAACTTGTGATTAACCTAATTTCTGTACATGTCCTCTAGTCCCATTGACTATAATAAATATTATGCCACCAACATCACCCGATTTGAAAAAAATTATACAGATGTATATGGTCCCTCTAGTCCTCTTCTCGAGGTATATATATGTAAAGTTCTATAATAGTCTTGTTTGTTCGAATACCCTGAACCATTTTCATAGGCCAGTACTTAAGCCGTTCTAAGAAATCAATTTATATTTTAAGATAAGGTGAGTTATTGTACCCATACAACTCATGATAATCAATATGATGCCTAACCAATCTCTAATTGCAATATTACATCCTGAAACCAGGGGTCGAAATTAACTTTTCACAGCAGGTGCACCCCATGTTTTAAACTTATTTGTACTGAATATAATTTGGGTGCAAAAAAAATTCACGAAGCTGAAAGTAAAATTTGCAAGTTATTATAAAACAAATAAGCTGGCAATGAAACCTTTTGAAAGTTGGTTACTTGTTAATTAAAAAAAAATATTAATAAAGTATATAAAAATTAAAACAAAATAGAAACAATTTAAAATATTAATATTATTAAAAAATTAACAAATTTAAAAAAAAGCTTCTTTAAAAAAAATCCATTTTTATTACACAAAACGACCAAGTCCGAAACTTTAATTTCATGATTAAACTATATTTTCGAAAAGTGCGATGCAATTTTGTTAAATAGTGCGAAGCATATCAAAATAACATAGGACGTAATGAATTATATGCATTTATTTATCGGATGCAAAAAGATTGAAAACCGTTCACCGGAGATCGCAGCAGATCGCTTTAAGTAAATTTCTACAATTTCAAAATTTTTATGAATGAAAAAAAAATTCAAAAGAGCGCATACTTAGAACTTGCATTACGTCAGATGCACCGAAATTATAGTTAACCATTTCAAATTTCGAGTGATATCATCCCCGTTTGACGAAGATCGCAAATATTTCTGTTTGTTAAAAAAGCACATTGTTGTAAAATTCTCCGGTTTTTTTTAGATTGAGGAATTGATGCTCAATCTCGAAAAAATCATCATCAAACAAAACGAGTGAAATTCTACATTGAAGAAGTGTCTTATGATAATGAAATACCCTTGACTAATAAATAGGACTAATGGAATTAAAAGTTTTATATTTTCTGAAGCGAAATCCCTCCATTCAGGCCTTTATTTTATTGTTGTATTACACTCGCGGATAGCGGTCAAAAGCGCGCCACATGCACGTTATATTTCGACAAATATTTAAACTGTAGAAAATGTTATGAAATCGAAATTTAGATGAAATTTTTAATCAAATTAAAATCCGAATTCTGCTTTCCGAAGTTTATAATCAAGGTTACGAAACTTTAAAAAACCGGAAATTCCAGGCTAAACTTGGAAAAGTTGCGCCCCCGCAATTGACTACGAGATCGTTATCTAGTACGAGCGCAAGATGCAAACCGGATTCTTAAGTTGTTATTGGTCAAAAGATTCACATGTAATTTCTGACTTTGTTATCCAGAATCGTGCGCAGCCCCTGGGGACCGATTTCTTAAATAATTGAGTATATTGGAAGGACAAAAAAAAAAAAAAAAAAAAAAAAAAAATCCCAGGAAAGTTAGCTACACTGCCTACATTCAAATAAAAAAAAACTAGATGCACTACAAAAAAATAAAAAAAATAGGTGCACTGTGCAACTGTGCACTCGCTGAATTCGAAACCTGCCTTAAACTCAGTAGATATATTCTCGTTAATAAATCTCAAAGTTCTGTTCGACATTTTACTACACATTAAAAAAAATACTTAAAAATGACCTACCTGAACATACTCGCTTTTCTTTCAGTGCAATTGCATCGTAAATGAGCGATGACATACTCAAATTTAAGCAACCGCACTTTCGCAAATATGAGCAGTGTGTATATTTAATATTGTGAGCATATTTAATATTGCTTATCTCAGCTTCTGTTGAAGTCATCTTAACAAAACGACTTGGCAAACTAAAAATAGTTGTTCAGAAGAGGGTTCCCCCATAGAGTAATGATACAAATAGAGGAATAAAAATGCTGATTTCCGTGTGTCCATCATTGAAACCACGTGATATGTGAAAATGCCAATTCATTCATGCGCCAATATTACTTGGCAGGCCTTGGCGACTTTAAGAATTAAACGATATCGAAGTATTGTAATATGGTTTTGTGTTTAATTTTGTATTTAAATATCGTTTTTTTTTGAACGAGTGGCACAATTTAAGGGAGTTTAACAGATATATTAAGGAGATTTTTTTGACTTTGTAGTTTTGAAATAATTGCATTACGTTTTTATGTAAAAAATTTACCATAAGCGAAGTTCTTTCAAATGTTATTTTGTATACTTCAATAATAAAATATAAACAATAAAACCTGAGAAATATAAAGAGTTTCGCTTTTTTGAGTATTGAACACAAATAAAATATTTTCGTTTCGTTAATGAAGAGGAAATATTTAGCGCATATTGTTTGAAAATAAGTAAATACGTACATATATGTTAAGAAGTTCATTACGGACAGAACTCCTTATCATTCAAAAAGAAGAAAGTGCGCCAAATTTGAAACTCCTGCGGATGTCTGAACGCCAAATGTGACAGCGCTATAACAACGAGATGTAGGTTTTACTTTTCAATGTTGACACCGTGGCCTTACGAGCGTCTGGTATTGAAGGCGCTCTCTATTTAATATTTCAAAACTCTGGGTTCCCCACGTTTATTTATGTAGATTACTTAAATGGAAGCTATGTCATTTCAAATCAATAATTTCACTTCCCATTTTTGGCACACTTTTTTAACACTTTTTCTGTCTATAACTTCTTCAATTCACCCTGGTAGTTTAACGGAAAAGGTTCTAGACTGCGGTACATGAGGATCTGGTTTCGATTAGTTGTAATTGTCGATATTTATTAAAAGTGATTTATGAAGGCGGCCTAATGTAGACTAGAATCTACCCTTTTTATTCATATTTACACATTGTACTCATTTTTGAGTAACGTTTTTTTTTAATTGAAACTTATGTAACCGGATACGCATCGAACGTATTCTAAAAAGATAGTACATTTTACTAATATTTGAGTGTTTATTTTTAACAGTGTACCTATTCCACATTGACAAACCACTTAAAAAAACATATTACTAAAGATATTGTAACATAATTTAAGTTAAAATTATCTTCATTATTATTTATATTATTTACAATAACAATTTATATCGTGAAACGGAATCGGTTATTTAATATTAATTATAAATGTAGTAGTTAGTAATTAACATAATTCAATCATATCGTAATGAAAAATAATTTTGAAGATAGTAAAATTATATTTGTAATTTACATATTTAAAATAAAGATTTACATTCAATAGTATATCAGTCATATATACGTGTATTGTTTTGAATTTAAAGATTGGTATTACGCGTTTTTTAATCATTGACACAAATCGTCTGAAATACAATACTTTTAGCTCTACCTTGTGTACACATTTATCACATTTACATTTTTTAGAGTACATATATTAATATTATGCATACTAATAATTTGCATAGTAATATTAACTATTTTAATACTATGTAAATTAATATTATGCATATAATTTTCTGTATTCATACAAGACCATATATTTACCTGAAATATAATTTATTAATAAAATCAATAGTGTATAAAAAAATTAAATCACACATAAACACATGGCACACTTTTCACAAACTATTTATTCCAATGATCAACTGCTGAATTTCATACAAAATGTCTTTTTTTTTTTTCATTTTACAAATGTTCGAATAAAAATGGGACAATAAATGCATTAAACAAGTTTTTTTTCAACAACAACAACCTTTTAAAAACAAATTCTTTGCATACATTACTCTTATAATACAAAACTTTAGTAAGTTTTTTTTTTCAAGAACAACGTTTTTTTTTAATTCTCTGCATACATTGCTTTTAAAATATAAACTGTAGAAAGTTTTTTTTTCCAAGAATAACAATTTTTTTTAAAGCCCATATAATATGAAACTTTAGTAAGTAGGTATTTTTGAATTCATCTGTTACCAATATAACATTATTCTTTTTATTCAGCTTGAAAGATGATAAACCAACAATTTTAATGGATGTCCAAGCAATCTATTTAAGTTTCTGTCGTGCTTATTGAAAATTTCTAAGCTTATTTTTTTACGTATCCGAAATGATGACTTGAAACCATAAAAATATATTTGGTTTGTATGATTGTCTGGAATTTCTTTATCCAGTTTCAAAATATTGAACTGTATGCTATGCATCTTGAAAAAATAAATGCCCGGATTTTCACTACAGTTCTTGAAAAATGCACTTGCAGTCGAAATACATGCTATTCAGGTTCCAATTTAATCTATCAAGTTCTTAACACATCTCCAAAACCACTTATCGTAGTATCTAGCAAGCTGTTAACTTTTCTTAAAAACTCTCCAAGCTTAATAACAGTTCTTTAATTTTTTTTTAACAAATGCACTGGCAGTCGAAGCATGTTATTCAGCTTCCCGAATAATCTGGCAAGTTCTTAACACATCTCTAAAACCACTTATCGTTGTATCTAGCAAGCTGTTAACTTTTCTTAAAAACTCTCCAAGCTTAATAACAGTTCTGTAATTTTTTTTTAACAAATGCACTGGCAGTCGAAACATGTTATTCAGCTTCCAGTATAATCTGGCAAGTTCTTAATACATCTCCAAAAGCACTTATCGTTGTATCTAGCAAGCTGTTAACTTTTCTTAAAAACTCGCCAAGCTTAATAACAGTTCTTTGAGGTTTTTTTTAAATAATGCACTGGCAGTCGAAGCATGTTATTCAGCTTCCCGTATAATCTGGCAAGTTCTTAATACATCTCCAAAAGCACTTATCGTTGTATCTAGCAAGCTGTTAACTTTTCTTAAAAACTCGCCAAACTTAATAAACAGTTCTTTGAGTTTTTTTTTAAACAATGCACTGGCAGTCGAAGCATTCTATTCAGCTTCCTGTATAATCTGGTAAGTTCTTAAATAATCTGCAATACTACTTATCGTTGTATCTAGAAAGCAGTTAACTTTTCGCAAAAACTCTCCAAGCTTACTAACAAAGTTCAAAGCGACCCATAGAAGCTACTTGTATGCCACACTGTGAATGTTGGTAAAAATAATCAGCAGTGTATAAACCAATAAATTGCTTATCCATACTCGATCCAGTGATGCTGAGTCTGTTTCTTGTATACATCTGGATATTTCAAGGTGGTTGAAGATTTACCTGGATATGCTTCTTCAAAATAATCATACGAGGTTGAGAGAATATATCTTTTATATACAGATTGGTTTTGTGTGCTATTGAGCTTGTTAAAACAAAATTTCAGTCAATAAGGAGAAAGCTCCATAACTATCCATAGTAATGTTGTGAGCTCGCTGTAGAACTTGATTCAGAAGCTATCTTTTGTGGGTTGAAGTTAGTAACTAATGATAGATACGACAGTGCAATTCTTCGTAATACAACGATTTTGGTAAGGAAGAAATGCTTTGGGGTCGCTGGGTTCGTCCGTCTGTTGGATTGGATTCCATCTTTTGGTGGCCCCGGGTTCCATCGACAAGTCCACTGGCAGGTGGACTCCCGGCAAGGTCGACTGATTCCACTCAAAAGATGGAATCTTCCTCCTCGAGATTTCAAAACTTCCAACCTTACTCGACATTTCTTCCCCGCCAAACATTTTGTATTCCGTAGATTTGCACTCTCAAATCTACCACTAATTACTAATTTATATTATTTTACAATTGCACTTTAAGATAGTGTTAAATGTTTTTTGACTTTTTAAAAACAATCTGTTTGTAGATCAACATGCTATTGAGCTTGTTGGAATATCTTCCATACAATAAATTTCAGTTCCAAAACAAATCAAAGGATGCTGTGAGTTGCTGTTGAGCTTGTATAAGTTTTTGAGCTTGTTGGATATTATGTCAACCAATAATCACAAAGCTCCAGAACAATCTTCTGACAATGATGTTGTGAGCTTGTTGTGCTTGCAGCTTGGCTATTCTCTTTCTTGGAACTTTGCATGCTATTCAGATTGTTCGATAATTTGATTGTTCGATAAACTTGCTGTTGATCTTGAATATATAACCAGGCATATTAAGATTAACACAGCTCCAGCTTTTGATGGATTTTCAGAGCTTTCTTTGATTTTGTTGAAATGCTCTGCTGTTCCAAAGCAATCCTGAGATGTTAACAGCTTTTTATTAAGCTTTGCATGTTACACGTACTTCTAGACAACGTAAGACAGTTGGGATACCAATAGTAAATAACAAGTTAAAGATGTCAAGCTTGTTGCACAAATTGCATAATTTACCAGAGTGCACGCAGATCCTAAGTAAATCAAAGATGTTATGAGCTTTCTGTAGAACTTTTTCTTTTGCTCACTTCCAGACAATCCATGGTGTTTCAAAACAATCCTGAGATGTTAACAGCTTTTAATAAACTTGCATTCTACATATACTTCTTGACAACGTAAGACAGTTGGGATGGCAATAGTACATAACAAGTTAAAGATGTCAAGCTTGTTGCACAAATTGCATAATTTACCAGAGTGCACGCAGCTCCTAAGTAAATCAAAGATGTTATGAGCTTTCTGTAGAACTTTTTCTTTTGCTCACTTCCAGACAATCCATGGTGTTTCAAAACAATCCTGAGATGTTAACAGCTTTTTAATAAACTTGCATACTACATATACTTCTTGACAACGTAAGACAGTTGGGATGGCAATAGTACATAACAAGTTAAAGATGTCAAGCTTGTTGCACAAATTGCATAATTTACCAGAGTGCACGCAGCTCCTAAGTAAATCAAAGATGTTATGAGCTTTCTGTAGAACTTTTTCTTTTGCTCACTTCCAGACAATCCATGGTGTTTCAAAACAATCCTGAGATGTTAACAGCTTTAAATAAACTTGCATGCTACATATACTTCTTGACAACGTAAGACAGTTGGGATGGCAATAGTACATAACAAGTTAAAGATGTCAAGCTTGTTGCACAAATTGCATAATTTACCAGAGTGCACGCAGATCCTAAGTAAATCAAAGATGTTATGAGCTTTCTGTAGAACTTTTTCTTTTGCTCACTTCCAGACAATCCATGGTGTTTCAAAACAATCCTGAGATGTTAACAGCTTTTTAATAAACTTGCATACTACATATACTTCTTGACAACGTAAGACAGTTGGGATGGCAATAGTACATAACAAGTTAAAGATGTCAAGCTTGTTGCACAAATTGCATAATTTACCAGAGTGCACGCAGCTCCTAAGTAAATTAAAGATGTTATGAGCTTTCTGTAGAACTTTTTCTTTTGCTCACTTCCAGACAATCCATGGTGTTTCAAAACAATCCTGAGATGTTAACAGCTTTAAATAAACTTGCATGCTACATATACTTCTTGACAACGTAAGACAGTTGGGATGGCAATAGTACATAACAAGTTAAAGATGTCAAGATTGTTGCACAAATTGCATAATTTACCAGAGTGCACGCAGCTCCTATGTAAATCAAAGATGTTATGAGCTTTCTGTAGAACTTTTTCTTTTGCTCACTTCCAGACAATCCATGGTGTTTCAAAACAATCCTGAGATGTTAACAGCTTTTAATAAACTTGCATGCTACATATACTTCTTGACAACGTAAGACAGTTGGGATGGCAATAGTACATAACAAGTTAAAGATGTCAAGCTTGTTGCACAAATTGCATAATTTACCAGAGTGCACGCAGCTCCTAAGTAAATCAAAGATGTTATGAGCTTTCTGTAGAACTTTTTCTTTTGCTCACTTCCAGACAATCCATGGTGTTTCAAAACAATCCTGAGATGTTAACAACTTTTTAATAAACTTGCATGCTACACGTACTTCTAGACAACGTAAGACAGGTGGGACACCAATAGTACATAACAAGTAAAAGTTGTCAAGCTTGTTGCACAAATTGCATAATTTACCAGAGTGCACGTAGCTCCTAAATAATTCAAAGATGTTATTAGTTTTCTATAGAACTTTTTCTTTTGCACACTTCCAGACAATCCAGGGTGATTCAAACACTGAGTATTTATTAATGGATTATAAATGTGCAGCCCTAAAACCTTCAAATGATTCAGTGGGGTTTCTATTAAGCTTGCATGTTCTTTTAATTTTGCATAGACAATCAGTCATTTGAAGTAGTTTATACGCCAACGGAGGATACTTTTTGAATACTATAGAGTATTTTTATGTGATTTGCTATTTTTCGATTTCCAGTTCCAAAGCAAAACAATATCGTGATGATCTTTTTTATAATATTTTGTATAAGCATGTATGCAGCAATGTAGTGCAAAGATCCCAACTCAAACAATCAACATAAAAAAACTTGGTGAAGGAACGCCTTCAAACTAATCCTCAAATTCATCCATAAATCTCGTGATGTGAGTTTTCTTTGTTCGCCGGAAAATGGAATGCATGTTTGGTTGTTGAGTGCGCAATGATGCATATCTGAAAAAATAATTTTTTTCAAATATTATTTTCCTTGTAAATATGTAACATTTTAAAGAAGCGCAACTAGACTTTACTACACATTTTCATTTCTTAACAAAAGTAATAGAATGTAAACTATATTTGTAATAAGCGTATCAGAACAATTAAAAAATTTGTTTTAAGATTTCTATTTATTTATTATTATTTTTGAAAAATTAAAAAAAGATTAATAGTGTTTTTTTATGAAATTAATGAAACAGGCGCATTAAAATATATTTTTTTGAAAATTATGTTAACTAACTCAATTAATTTAAATGACTCATGTAAAAAATATATTATTGTATCAGTACACATTTCAAAAAATGAAATTCTCAAATATTTTCACTGTGTTATAACAATCATTTTTACTTTAATATTATCAAATACAGGCTTTTAATGAAAATGTTTCTAATGCGAACTACAAGCAGTTCTAGTCTTTAAAACTTTACTTGTCAAATAAATACCTGAATAAGACAAGTAAATAGACAATTCTGTAAAGTCTACTTTGTTTATATTTTTTAAAGTATAAGGTGTACCGGGTGATAAAAATGTATTATAGCGTTTCGCCAACTATAGATGAACTAATATTCAATGCAGCATAACAAAACTTTTAGTTCTATAATAACTTCTTATGCATTCGATAACCAATAAAAACGCTTTTGCTGCAATTGTGGTCGTATTTGCCTCACATTCGTAATGCGCATTGTATTCCTTGAAAGTTTTCGGAAAATAAACTTTGAATTATAATGGAGAATGAAGACGGGGACAGAAGAACAAGACGGCTCCACTTTTTTTCTGATTTATACTTTTTAATTATTCTTATAAAAAAAAAATCCTCCGCCGATTAGTGCAAGAACTTAGCAGCTACGGGTAATGGCTATAATGTAATAATTGACTCAAATGTGACTGAGAAACACTTGGACGATTATCTGGAGTTTTTTAAATACTTTTGTGCTTATCAAAATTATTCTTCAAAGAACTTTGGGGAAATCAATATCACACGCTTTTGACATAGTTAAAATCCTGCAACGAGTCGCTTCAACCAAGTTGCAGTCACATGCAAATTTCAGATAAGATCACAAATTTAAATATTCAATTTATATGAAAACAAATATTTTTCATTTTCCGTTGTGGATAGCGTAACAGTCTACTTATTTCATTATAGAGATCAAAGTCACTTACCCAGTTACCACTCGATTTCCAGAGTCTGATGAATCCGTCGAAAAGTCAGATTGTTCATCGGAAGAGTACTCAGGGTTCAAAGATAAATGCAAGACTGATAAATCCTACAAGAGACAAGTGCAATAAGCAAAATAACAACCTAATTTCAGGATTGGTCAAACAATGGTTTACTAAGTGGGCAAAATATTATGACGGTTTTAAGTAAATGAGTTCTGAAGTCACACTTTTTCTTCCAGAGGACGATACAGTTTTTTATTTAATAGGATAGGTGCTTGCTTACTACGTTAGTAGAAGCGTGTTATTCGAACAGGCATAGGAAAAAATTAACTTGACGGAGAGTGGGATAATTATGGGTGCTCGGAATCATGGCGGGAGAATCAGCAAAACCGCTGCATATATGATTTGTTCATGAACAGCAGTAGTGAAAATGGTTATAAACAGGAAAGTTAATCAAAAACAACTGAGTATCTGCGTGCCTTCTATGGTTCATAGGCTACTGAATGTTTGAGAAAAAAAGAAAAATGTATAGGTTTTATAGTTAAAATCGAAGGCCAACAGTGCAGCATTTTACAGTATATTTTAATGAAGAATCCTCCTTAAGCATCTCTGAATGCATTATTCGTCGTACACTCTTCTAGTGTATGGGATATGGGTATGGTCATAATATTTAGGCCTCTCAGTGTATAGTTTGAATGGGATGTAGAACAAGTTGTATAATAATATTTTGCAAATATTGATAGATCAGTTTAAAGAAATTTAAAACATTAGAATAATAGTCTATTGTTTCAATACTTACCGGAAAAACATGATATTTGGAATACATCATAAAGCAATTTGTAGTAATATCTGATAACAGTGGAAAAAACCACATTTTAACACTTCTAACTGGAAATTATTCATACACATGCGCTACCAAAAAGTATTATTTAATTTCTGAATTTGGGGTGTCAGATGAAGTGATAAAAATGAAATACATCAAAAATAAATGTTTTTAACTGTACGAACAGTCAACTGTTACACATACCATGGCGGGTGATGCTTGTTATTGTTCATTTGTGCATATTAACATAAATTTAACAAATATAAGTGTTCTTATTTCTTAACTGCTTTAACTTTTGAGCTGGAAAACATTGATAATCAAAGAGCCGCTGTAATTTCCCAGTACGCCGCTGGGTGGCTCTTATTTCAATAGTGTTTCCTAATAATCAGTTGATTGCCATTCCATTTAAAGTAATAACCAATGCGAATTGTACACTTTAAACACTGATATAATAGAACTCTTAAAAATAGAATAATTTTTTTTATTAAAGTTGACAGTATACATACCCAAAACGCCAGCGGCTTTCCTTTAAGCAACAATGTTCTTTCAATTGGAGATGGGTTTTGAAAAAATCGATCTTGATTGATTGCTTTGGCAGTCATGTACCTAAAACGAGAACAAAACATGTCAGGCAACAGGATCGAAACTATTTCGTAAATTCCTAAATTTCAAAGTGGAATCAATCGCAAAATTTCATCTTATATCACAAATATTGTTATCCAACCTAATCATTTATTTTTAATTAAAGGTAAACCGGAAATGAACACATTTATTTAATGTAATTAAACAAATGATTAATAAAGTAGTATAAAAACACAAAATCATTAAAAATTCTAAAATACAGAATGAAATCAGTCAATTTCAATACAAAATGTACTTATAAATAAAACAACCATTTTTTTCAATTTCTGTATAAAATGGCGAGTACTCTCTACGTCTATTCCAAATACAAACCGAAACATTTTTTGTTGTCCAACTGCAAAGAAGATTTCGGTGCTCCATCACACCATTATTTTGAAGTAAATTATTTTAATTTTTAATTTAGGGACATATTTTACAGGTTATACTCAAAACGTGTATTCCTCACACACTTGAATGAAGAGCAAAATATTCCAAACGAAGTTTGTCCAAAATTTACAAAAATTAGATTATTACATCACTGAATTTGCCTTCGAATTTTCTTTAAAACTATCTTATCGTTCAAAACACACCTTATCCAATCAAAATTAACTTTAAAGATTAGAATAGTGCATGACTCAATACATTAAATTAAAGTTGTAGTGTTTTTCCTCGAATCAACTTAATGTGCCAAAACACATTTTGTGCTTTTCTTCTTCAGAATGTTTACTCCTCTAAGGTCACGCCTATGAAATATAAAAAAAATTACCTTATCTACAAATGAATTACATTTTAGGTTTTACATTAGGTCAATATATAATCAGTGTACATAAAAATATTGTATGTTGTATTGTAATTGATATGGAAAACAACGTAAATAAAGTTTATAATACTGTTGAGTTATCTTCTTATGCACAAAAGAACATTTGATGAATTTATTTTCAGAAGGGAACATTTCCAATGATTTTCCAATAGAAATGTTTCCTTTTGAAAACAAGTTCCTCTTTTCTGATTATATAAATTGTTTAGGAATATGAAAAGGAAGCAGCAGTTCTTCTAAAAAACCGCTAAAACTATTAAAGAACTTTTTTTTTACAGTTACAGTCATGAAAACGAAGCAACAGTTCTAAAAAAAACCCGCTGAAACTACTACAGAACTTTTTTTACAGATTCCGAGTCAAATTAAAAGAGTTTTTCTAAATAAATATTAAAATTAAAAAGAAATATTAGAAATATTTGACTTGTGTATAAGTTTGTAAATTACTCACTGCAAGGATTTATTAAGCAAGTCCTGGACTTCAGGCATTTGTACAAGATCCACGAGCACTGGTGGGTTGTAGCATGCGATAATTTCTTCCGGAGTCATCTGCGAAAAGCGAACGCACTTCAGCACTTCGACTGCAAACTCCTTACGGTGCGAGAAATCGTGTTCCAACCACTTGAGTGCAGCTAAGTAGACTATGATCTCACTAAAAGAAGGAAATATACAAATGTCACAAACCAGGTATTAGGAAATAAAAAAAACAATAAATTGTACTTACTAACGAAACTTGAGTACTGAGAATATTCCATCAAAACGAAGCTCCTTAATTTTCATAAAAAGTAGTGGAAACTAGTAATTGCAAATCAATTTTATCCTTCCGATCTATTATGCACCTCGTGCAAAATATTAAAATTTTAAAATGGAAATGAACTGTTGAAATTAAGAGTAACGTTAGAATAACACTTTGTACTGAAATTAAGATTTAAAATACAAATACAAGTAATGTCAATCAACTACAGGCTCTAGGCCCAGCAATGTTGGTCCTGTGAATCTAACACACCTTCACGATTCACCAATGCCGATCCAAATATTTTTTTAAACTACCCAATACTTAAGAGGAAACACTACTCAGGCATACTATTCCATTTTTCTATTATCCCATTAAGAAATAATGCTTTCTAACATCCCGATTAAACTGTGATTTATATAATTCGATTCCATCACCTCTAGTCACATTGGCAATATTAAATTCCAATACCTCCACAACAGCCAATTTGAATAACTGAATAAGGTGCCCTCTAATTCTTCTTTCCTCGAGGGTATACATACTTAAAACTCTAATCCTATTTCCATAGTTTATTCCCGAAGTACGCTGAATCATTTTCGTAATTCTTTGTTGAATCCGTCCAAACAAGTAAATATCCTTTATGAGATAAGGCCAGGGACCGACTTACAAGCTTAGGGGCCCAGGGCAAAAGAACATTAGGGGGCCCTTCGATGTAACTCAGAATAAAACTGCTAAATTATGTATAGGCACACAATGCGAAATAATGTAATCAATCAACTTTAATGCAAATTTTAATACTGCGAAAAATTTATTTTTTTAAAACTGCTAATTTATTTTCTTTTGAGAATTTGACTTAACGTTAATGGTCGGTACTTCAACAGAGTTTCTTCATTCGTTTCTGTTTCTTTTAGCTTTTTTTTTAGTTGAGGCAGATTCGTGCGTTCTTCCCAATTTATAGTTAGAAAATGCCTATAATGATTACAATATCAGAAAATTTGGTATAGGAAAAAAGTATCCATAAACAACTACAGATACTTTTTTCTTGTACCAAATGTGCAATTAATAAACCCAGTTTGTTTATGGTCTTGATCATGAATTGAATTTTGCAATTGATCTTTTGACAAGCGCAATGATAAAGGCGACATACATCATGAACGTGCTGAAAAAGTTCAATTTATTTAATTGGATGAAATAGTAGAAGTTTTGCAAAATAATTAACAATTGATTTAAAAAAATTGATTAAAACAATTTTATAAACTAAATTTAATTGATTTTTAAAAAAATCATTAGTAATTTTATTTTTAACTTTTCCACATATATTTAGCATTAAATCATTTTTGGGGGCCCCCTTAAAATGGGGGCCCTGGGCAAGTGCCCCGAATGCCCTGCCGTAAATCAGTCTCTGGATAAGGCTATAGGAATTGTACTGCATATTCAAGATGAAGCCTAACCAAACATCTATACAGTGGTAAAATTACCACCTTAGATTTAGAAGATGCATTTCATTTAATAAATTCCGACATTCTGTTCGACTTTTTATCTGCTATCTCACCAACCTACCAACCAGTGACAATGAAAATACTTCATAAGCATTTATCTGCAAGAGGAAAGCCACTGTTCCTCAAATGAAAGTTAAAGGGAGTTTGGAAAGTTAAACAAACATGTAATTTGCCTTAACGTCGACTAAGTCCAAAATCAATCTTACCTTCTAGCTTGAATGACATCAGCGCTGAAGAACAGTTGAACTTGATCTTTGTTCAAGAAGATATAATCGTTCTTCAGTACAACGCTCTCGAAATTCAATGTGAGGATTTCCAATGAATTTGCGATTTGAAGGTCAAGGTTCATCTGAAAGGTTGAGGCATCCAAGACAATTGCGTCGGCAAAGTTGGTGCTGCAGACGTCAACGTTCTAAAAATAAAGAACTTATTTTTCAATATAAAAAGAATATAGAAAATTCATTCATTCATTAACAACGGGGTTCTATGGTAAAAGGATATAACACCAATCATTAAATATCTGTCAATTAATGTAACACCAATCTTTAAATATCTGCAAATAAATGTATCACCAATCCTAAATAAAATCATAACTATTTGCCTACTTAGAACAATAACATAATACTCATTTTTCCTGGAGCAGAAAAAGTTGTATAGAAAGTAAACACCGATAAGATATAAAATGCCTAGTTCTAACTTAATTCAAAATATTAAAGGGGGATTTAAACCACGTCGATTGCCAAGTTTCCTATGGAAATCTCTATAGTTGGTTCCGAATGTCAAACCATACTGAGTTCTCTCTAACGTCGTAAAATACACTTTAACTTACAAATGTGTGCTGGCCTCAAATGTTTAAAAGATAATGTCTGCTAAATATAAACATTTGTAAAGAAATATTTTGTTTTTTGATCAAATCTTTCAATTTGTAGAGTTTTTGGGAAAAATTATAAAAAATAGTTTAAAAGTTCAAAATGTTCGCAATCCTCATCAAAAGTGTAATTGATGTTTAGATGGGGATAAAAAATCTAGTTCAAACATTACCCATTTTATCAAATTCGTTGCGTACACAGAAACACATATAATTTTATATTAACATAAATCGATTTCACTCAAGTACTCTGTAAAAAAAAGTACTTAAAAAAGAATACCTGAACCTTTTCGTTTTTCTTTAATTTCAATTGCATCGTAAATGAGCGATGACGTACTCAAATTTAAGTAACCGTTCTTTCTCAAAAATGAGCAATGTAATTTAATATTGCTAATATCAGCTTTTGTTCAAGCGATCCTAATAAAACTTGACAAACTTAAAATGCTTGTTTATAAGATGGTTTTCCACATTATTTGATGTCGATTGCTTAAATAGAAACTGAGTTATAAGAATTGAACTATTACTTCTCCTTCTTTGAAACACTTTTTTTAAACTTTTCTTATGTTTATAAATTCTTCAAGTCGCCCTAATAGTTTTACGGAAAAGGTACATGACTGCGGTGCCTGAGGATCTTGGTTCGATTGTTACTATTTATATTGACAGGGATTTAAGTAAGAAGCCTTTGTAGACAAACATTTGCTATTTTTATTAATTTTTACACATTGTTTAGTACGTTATTTTTAAATGAAACTTATGTATTCGAAACTGTTATAAGCATCAAACGTACTGAAAAATGAGTACAATTTACTTATTTTTGAGTACCTATTTTTAACAGGGCAGAGTGTTTGGGAAAATGGTAAAATTTTCAATAAATCCAAGTTGTTAGTAATTATGTAATATTTAATAACGTATAATATGTATATAATAATAATTTAGTAAATATGTATGTAATAATAATTTAGTAAATATGTATGTAATAATAATTTAGTAAATATGTATGTAATAATAATTTAGTAAATATGTATGTAATAATAATTTAGTAAATATGTATGTAATAATAATTTAGTAAATATGTATGTAATAATAATTTAGTAAATATGTATGTAATAATAATTTAGTAAATATGTAATAACTATAATATGTTGCATGATACATTAACTAATAATGATGACAGTCTACTAACAAATAATTTTAAACATGCAAAACCCACACTGGTAGTAGCAATTAAGCACATGTTTACCATGTTAATATACTTTATACATGATATAAAACTTGAATGAACTCTTGAATGAACAGATAAAAGCTTTTTATACATACCCATAATGTTAGAGGCTCATTACTCAGCAAAACAACTTTGGGCTTCAAAGCCACGTCATCTAAGAAGGTGTTTTGATCAATGGATTTGCATGCAAATCTGAAATTAAATAGGAAACAAGTCAGTTTATGAAGTAAAATTAACAACAAAAATTTGAATCCCAAACATTAAAAATGGTATTTGAAAATGAGTACTTCAAGCTACTCATTTTTCTTTGAGTGCAATTGAAGGGGCGAGTAGAAGAAGAGGTTAACTGACAAAAATCACTCTCCAAGGTAAACAGCTTTTTCACTTACAACAATCTTGGAGAAAAGAGTATCTTTCCGTTAAGCATCCACTATTTGTCGCCAAGGAAAAAATTTACACAACACTTTTTCTTATTCATCGATCATGAGCGTGATTAGTGGTGGTTGGTTAACAAAATTGGAGCGTTTACGCACATTTGGCATTGAGGTTTTCGTTTAATGAAATCGAAACATGATATGAAGCAAATACTTCTTACTGGTCTGTATTTGCCTAAATAAATCAAGGAGAGCCATAAAATTTTGAGGGAAAACACATATGTCCTTAAACCTTTCATCTACATCAAAATTAGTTTTTTTTTATTGTTAGTTAACCCTTTTTTCCACTTTCTCTTTAATTGCATCGTAACAGAACGACGACGTACTCAATTTTACTTTCTCAAAATGAGCAGTGAAATATAATCTCAGCTACTGTTCAAGCCATCTTAACAAAGCGACCTGACAAACTTAAAATTATTGTTCAGAAGATGGTAGATTGCTGTTCAGAAGTTCGGAAAGCATTACTATCAAAGCCCACATCTAACAATCATAAGGGTTTATACATCAACAGCTTTCTTAGCAATACACTTAATTTTATATACTTAACATACACTTAATTGTAAAGTTCACTAATCTCTAATTTGAAACACATTTCAAATTTAATGCACTGGAAACACTCTTTTGAAATTCTTCTCTACTAAGATAATAATTTTAAAAAATTAAAAAAACGAGATGCATTTGAAATATTAATTCTTCTGCAGGAAAACAAATTTACAGATTCGATATTTGCTCTTAATTTAGAGGATTTGGATTAAACTATGCCACTTCAAATGCGATGCGACATAAATCTGTTAATGTATTTGAATCGTTGAAACTTACCGACTGAAGACGGCGAAAAATTCCAGCCAAAGTACTGCATCGAATTCGTGAAGATCTGTTACTCTGACATTGCTAATTTAGATTCATTTCATGATTTTAGCAATAGAATTTAAATATTTACAAAACAAAATAGACTTAAAAAAATACTTTTTTAAAGTTTGAGATTATATATCTAGTATTTGGCAAAACATTTGTTAAACAAAAATGTACTCGGTTTTCCTTAATCGCCAATGTTCCATGGAGCAATCGCCAATGTTCAATGAAGCAATCACCAATGTTCCATGGAGCAATCGCCAAAATTCCATGGAGCGATCGCCAATATTCCATGGAGCAGTCCCAATAGTCCATGGAGATTCGAATTTAAGTTGAATTATAATAAACTATTTTCTATATGAATTGAAATTTATCTTAATGAACACAGCAATCTTATTGGCAAATAAATAATTAAAAATTTACAAAGAATGTTATTCTTAATATAATCTACTATTTAAACATTTAAACCTACTCTCCGCAAATCTTACCTGTTTCTTTGGATGAAATCACGTCCGCATAGCTTCTGCAGTTGAGTTGGTGACAAATCCATGGAATCGTTCTTGATGACGACTTGTTCAAATTGCGTTCCAATGTCTTCTGAAAATTGAACCTTCTCTAGTTCTGTGCTCAGCTCCCACGCTGTGGTATACAGATTCAGTGCACTATTGAGACTTGTATTGGAAACGTCCAAAGCCTGGAAAATTAAAACTTTTATTAATTGGCACTACTATTTAGTTAAAAATAATAACATGGTATTTGCGGAGTAGTGGCTCAAACACTTTACTAAAGTTGGGAAATACAAAATAATGCAGTAGAGTAAACCCCCGTTGACACCATTTTCCTTTGCTATTCTCTGAGATCTACCATTTGGTCAAGTTGTGTGAGTCCAAGTTCATTAGATTGCCCAATAAAGAGTTTAATGACATTCTACTTAACATTAGACCCAAG
This sequence comes from Troglohyphantes excavatus, assembly GCA_963932185.1. Classification (NCBI taxonomy): domain Eukaryota; kingdom Metazoa; phylum Arthropoda; class Arachnida; order Araneae; family Linyphiidae; genus Troglohyphantes; species Troglohyphantes excavatus. Next base: position 12,403,194 of record OZ010666.1, on the reverse strand, counting down.
GTAAGTTTAAAACTTTTTATAAACTCTATGATGGCGGATACACCATTTTCCTACTTACATTACTTGGCAGACCGATTTATCATATCCATAAACTGTAAAACAAAATGTACTTACAATTGAGTACCAGAACGTACTTGTTTTCTTTGAGTACAACCTACTCAAATTTAAGAAATCGTACTTTCTTAAAAATTATCAGTGTGATTTAATATTGCGAATCAAGGCTTCTGTTCAAGTCATTTTAAGAAAGCCACCTGACAAACTTAAAAATAGTTGTTCAAAGGATGGTTTTCCACATCATTTGATGTTGATTGTTTAAATAGAAACTGAGTTATTACAACTCAATTATCTTACTTCCCATTTTTATTGGCAAACCTTTTTAACATTTCTTTTGTTTATAACTTATTCACGTCGCCCTGGTAGTACAACGGATAAGGCACTGGATTTCGGTGCCGTAGGATATGAGTTCGATTCCCGGTAAGTCTTGGTTGTAATTGTTGTTGTTTATTGAAAGTGAAGGCAGCCTACGTAGCAAGCAACTGCTCTTTTTATTCATTTTTACTCATTGTACTCATTTTAAGAATATGTCTTTTTCAAAAATGAAACGTATGTATTCGGAGTTGTGAAAAGCATCGAATGTACTAAAAAATAAGTGCATTTTATTTATTTTTGAGTACCTATTTTTTATAGTGCAAAATACTTTAAATTCGACCCTCCTAAAATTCAGGATTTTACCAATGAAATAAGTTTCTCTCTCTTTCAAAAAGACCGTTTTATCATATCCGTAGAAATTTAGCCAGAATGTAAAAAAACAAACAAATTTTCTGTCTATGTTTATTTGAATTAATGAAAAAGGAATTGGTGCTGTAATTATTGCTAGAGAATCCTGTCTTTAATATAAAAGAATTTAGGAAGTAAAATTCGAGAAATAATCAAGATCCTTTAGAAAATCTTCGCATCGTCAATTTCACAAATCAAAATCGAGATTCAAATTTTAAATGGCGATATATAAGTTAAATTGCAATAGAACTATTCGTGAAATGTTCATCTATTAAGGCAATGAAATGCATTAAAATTCAATGTTAAATTGATCAGAAAATAGTCATATGAAATTTCAAGTTTTTCAAACAATTCGGAAAATTTCAAAGTGGAATAAAAATCTTACCTTTCTGCACTTATTGACTGTAGCTTCTATTCCGAGGTATATTGCCGTCCGGAGGATCTGTGGTATGGCTTTGCATGAAACTGAAGGTTTGTTCTCATACAGGGAATGCAATACAATCTCAAAGGCCTCAGTGTCAACGTACTCGCAGTCAATCTAAATATACAAATAACACTATTAAAAGCAAGACTTGTTAATAAATGTAAGATAACACACTTTAACCTTATTCTCCTGTTTCCTATCTAGATAGAAAACAAATACTTGGCATAATTGTTAATGAATTAAGAGTAACACTTACTCTTAATTCAGTAACAATTATTAATTCAATGGCAATTTACTGAATTACTGAGAGTTAACTTTTATTTTTATTGGGGTTATAAAGAAAACGTTCATTACCATAGATTTTCTATAACTTCTGACTATCTATAATATTAAATGAAAGTGTCTGTCTCACGCAAAACACTATCTTACACTATTCAGACATGTCTAAAAATTACTATTCAACCTCTAATTGTGCACTGAGGCATTGAATTTTTAAATTTCGTTTATATACATTAATTACGGTTTTATAAGCTATTTTTTTAATTGTCAATTTAAAATAAAAAGTAGCATGTATTCTATTATGAATAGATATTGTTATAAAATCGTAAGATCATGACAAAAATGATATACTTTAAATTGAATTAATATAAATTAACTTATATTTTACACAATTAAAAGATTATATTTTACACAATTCAAATATTGCTTTGGCGAAATAACTATTTCTGGCAGTTATGCTTAAAAAGGGAACATTCCGATATGTCTGAACCGTTATTTTGCCTTCGAGAAAATAAAAAAGAGAAAAACAGTAATAAAGTAAAAATAATAATTATTCTTATTTATTTTTATAGAGATCGTGTTAAAAAATTTAGTTCATCTGAATTTTTAAAATTTTGCCACAAGGGGGTTTTCAGGCATGAATTATGAAGATAGGTTAAGAAATTTGAATATGTATACTCTGGAAGAGAGAAGGGTTAGGGGAGATTTGATTCAACTATTCAAATTTATCAAACAAGGAGATGTGGAGGGTTTAGATTTTAATATGAGACATAGAACGGGAGGTCATGGGTTTAAGTTAAACAAATCTCATTTTAATCGGGAAGGGAGAAAACACCATTTCTATAATAGGGTAATAGACAAATGGAACAACTTGCCAGTGAATATTGTTAATTGTAAAGGAGTAACGGATTTTAAGAAGAAATTAGATATGCATTGGGGGATAGTTAAGAGGTACTAGGTAGACCAACCTTGTTGGGCCTTGAGCCTGTTGTTGGTCGTCAATATTTGTATTTGTATTTATGCAAAACACTTTAAACACAGGATAACTTACTTGGAAGACGCATTGTGTTTTCCCTTTTCCGGCCAATCTTTGCTCGAAATACAGAGAATGTGCACGCAGAACTTCCTGATGAACATTGAACTGCTGGCCTTTAACAACGATTAGAATGTCAGGATTAACAACAAGTAAGTCATCGATTCCTTCCACCGTTTTGAGGAGATCCAACGGTGCTCTGAGAGTCTCGTCTTTCTCCTCCACCAGCCAGATGTCCATGGCATGAAAACCCTCTTCTGATCGAGCTTCTGGCTCTATGGTTGTGGCCATCTCAACGGTTTCCTGTAAGTTGATCTCAGCCATTTCTTCAGGGTCTTGAACTTGAACTTGAATTTGAGGAACCAGTGTTTCTGTGTCATACTGTCCTGCAGGTTCTGCGATGACTTGTGGGTAATCAACATCCTTGTTTTTGTGAGTTGGCACCGGAATTGAAATATCCATCTGTGGTTCTCCACTTTGCGGCTGTGAGCCATCATTGTTGTTGTCTTCTATTGGTGTTGGTGTACTTAATTTGAACTTGAAGTTTGGTCGGATGACAAAATCTTCCCAAAAGTAGATGTCTACAAGATCTTCATCCGCAATCTGTTTAAAAAACATTAAAAAAAATATGCATTTTAAGATAATAATTGTTCTTTTAAGGCACTTTTCCTTAGGTAACAGACAAAGTATAAAACATAAAACGTACACATTAAAACAAATATGTTATAGATTTTACTAATTTTTTTTTTACTTATTAATTAATATCTACAATCAAGATATTTAAAAATAAAATTGCTACATTTTTATTAGTTTCTTAACATTCATTCGAAAAATTTCATGTATTTATACCAATCCTAACTTTGATGAAGTTTCATAAGAAACTTGCTTAATGCTTCTGGAATAGTTACTTACTGAAAAGGTTCGACAATCAAGCAAAAATAATCTAAATTTGTTTTAAAAATTATTTATTATGGGATTCTTTTTAAATTAACTATATACTTCACTTGTTATAAAGTTTGTCCCTTAACTTTCATTTAAATGTAACAGCAATTTATTCGAACGTAAAATGTTAATATTCTGTCTGTTATTCAACCATTATTTTGAAAGTTTGTTTATTTATCTTCTCTTGGTAATTATCTAAAATATTTAGACATTTTGTGTGAGGCTTATTATACACGGACGTGATAAACGCTCGCGAGCTTTTTCAGATGGCGGCAAGAAGGCTCCGCAATTGATAGATACAAACCACGTGGTTCGTATGCTCCAATCACAGAGTCATCTGCAAAAGCGTTTATCTGGTCCGCGTAGAATGAACATAGAGAGTAGAAATGCAGGAACAACTTTTTAACAATAAATTACAGATTTGAAATCCTATATGAAAAGTATTTAAATATAAAATAAGCTTTTTTAAAAAGGAAAACCGACTTTAAAGAAAAATCTTCTAAAAAATTAAATAATAATAATTACGAACTCCTTGAAAAAATTTAAATATTTAATATGAGTTTTGTACTTATTACAACTTTTTCGAAATCGATGCCAAAATTTAGGTATGTTAATTGTAAATTGGCACTAACTTCAAAAAGTTGTTCTCAGCATCAAATTGATATTAAATAATTCTATTATTTCAACTATTATTTTAAAATTAAAAAAAAAATGTCTATAGAGCATTTTTATTACAATATATTTTTTTGTAAATTATTTTATTTTTCCTCTTTTTACTTCTTTTTAATATAGCAGGGGCTTCGCTCTCTTTTATTATTCACAAATAAATTATTCAAGTTGTTGCTTACATTTTACCACGTCTCATATTCGATTTAATAAATGCTGGGTAAATAAAAGTATGCTGTCACAACAATGTGCATTGTAAAACAACCCCTATCCTTGCTAATGAATGCCGGATGAACTAAGTGTCATTATTGTACAATCTGTATTCAACGATTTAAATATTTTGAAATCGGAGAAATTGTTGAAAAAAAAAGTCAGGTTAATCGATATTTCCGGATAAATAACAGCAGGATAACCGGCAATATATAATAGCAGGATTTTTTTTAAAAAAATTCTGTATTTAATTAAAAAAAATATCTATTTAACAAAAACCAATTTTTATAATCGGACCAAATTTTTTTTGTTAAAAAAGGTCCGGTTAGTTGAGAATTCCAGATAGTTAAATGTGCCGGAAAAAACCGAATATTTTTTTCAAAAGGTGCCTAACTGAGACATTTCCTATCCAACCAAAAAAGAATTTTCCAAATATCTGAATTAGAGCAGATATGCTGCGGGAACATACATAAAAATAAATACATAACAGTCGAATTGATAACCTCTCTCCTTTTGGCGAGCTTTGGCGGTTATGGTTAGCGCTCTTTCTAGTCAGTTAAAAAGTATTTATAAGTATTAAATACAGTTACGCGAATGGAATCCAAATAAGTAACACTTACCATAGTCACATCTTCTGGGTGTTTATTGCAGCAGTTAAGTCGGTTTCTATAAAGCAATAAAAAAATAATTTTATAAATTAAACTGTTATTTAAACATAACTTACATAAAAACTAAGCTCACAATGAGCATTGTCACATTGAGATTTATTTACAATATTTTTTTTTCAATCGATTGTTGATCCGAAATCAATATTGAAATTTTTTAAAAACTTAATTACTAACAGAGAAATTAAAAGTTTTTAATGCGTTTTTTCATGCTTCTATTTATTTTGTCATTCTCCGTAATTATACTATCTTAAACATAATAATTCACACAAATTAAATTGTCCGTCGTTAAAAATACTTTGAGTCAAACACAAAAAGTATTACAGACTTTAAAAAATAGAAAAATTATTAAATCGATTCACTATCAAAGTTTGAAAGTATCAAAGAAGGTTGAATAATGTTACAAATTTCAGTTCAACGATGTACCACATCTTGGTGCAAAACAGAGGTCTGCACAAATTACACCATATTATGGTGGAATCTTGGTTGAACCAAAAATCCTTTATCGAAAAATAAAAAAGCGGAGGTATCACCGATAATTGGTTCAATCTCTTTAACTGCAAGCGAAATTTTCACTATCGCTACATCAACAAGCCGGGGAATTCAAGAAGCCCAGTGGATAAAGGCGTTCAGCTATGAATCAGAGGATTCCTAGTTCTAGCCCGATCGGTTGGCTTGGCAAAGAAAAGTAAAAAAGTTATGATCTAGGGTTGCCAGCTTCTCTTCAAAAATACTACTACAAAAATATTAAGAAAACTCGAAATTTGAGTTTTATGCAACGTTATGAATGTTGGTGCAATCTTTCATAACTAGATGGTATCCGTGGTAGAACCGTAAAATGGTGAAACTAAGCACCAAATGTTGGTTGCAGCTAAATGGTACCAAATGTTGGTGCAATCTCGTAATAATTTTAAACACTGTGGAGTAAGATGAGGGAAATGAGTCCTAGAGAAAAATGCTTTTTTTTATTTAAATTAGTTTTCTTAAAATATAATAATGTGATTAAATATATTAAAATGGGAAAAGAAAATGGAGTATAAATAAGCAGTAAAAATGTAAACTGTTATATTTTATATATTAATGAATGCTATTTTTGATAACTCATATTGATATTGGAACTCATGGTAGGTTTTAGTTCCTGAATGATGTTTTAACCATTTTGACTAATCAAACAAGTAATAGCAAATAACACACAATTCTTTTTGAAAAACTCGTCTCAAAAGCGACAAATCACGCAATGTTACAATTTACATTTCTTAACATTTAGTCATTTAGAATTTCGTATACTTACATAACTCTGCCAAACGACTTCAGAATCGAAGACATCGTTAGTATATCCTAGTTAGGAATCTTAACAGTTTTTTCCAAAGTAATTCAATACGTTTTATTTGATAAATTCCAATGCGCAGCGTAGTTGGTGAAAATTAGTAGGCTGTCTAACGAAACAAACGAAAAACTGATATTGTTACTATTTTACTTTCTTTGTTGCGAATTAACACTACTTTCATTCAATAGAAGACATCCCTTTTATTATGTTGTTGGAATCATTGTTGAAGATTTTAAAAACCATACTTCATCTGTTGCAGTGCGACAATGGAATAACAATGGAAACTTATTATATATTGTTATAGCATTTTTAAAGACCTTGTGAATTTGTTAAGGTTGTATTATGTTAAAAAGATAATAAAATTTTCATATCCGAATTTTTCAACCTAATGAAAACGAATTGGGTATTCACGTGGGATTCTGGTTGAATTTTCAACCAGCCTTCCTGTAAAGGTTAAATGAATCTTGACGAAGATACAAGTTCACTTATAAGATTACAATAAACATAATTCCCAATCTGAAAAAAGGAGAAAAGTTATTGGAGCATCCCCTCCTAGAAATGAGTTTGCACTCTTTAGGAAGTGTTATAAAAGGGGAACTTTATATAAATATAAATCTGCTTCAACACAAAAAAAATTAAGTGTGGCTGTGTCCTTCAAATCATGTTAAATTATTTGAAATTGAAATTTATAAATGGAAAGTACCAACCCGCTCACTTACAATTACAGTTAGCGCGCATTGGCAGCTCTGGGGCATGCAACTAAACTATTTAATTGCATAAAACGGGAAAACTCAAATTACCCGCTTACTGAGTAACTTTTAATTGTACAAAATATGCTTTATTTCGAACAACTTTGTCAAATAATAGACAATTTCTCGATTTTATATGGATTCTTGTAATACGAGTTAGGCAGTTTTCACCTTCCTTTCGGTGATTGAGAAATGTGAGACCTGGCTGACCTGAGTTAGATGCAATTAAATACTCAGAATCAGTTGATGTATGATTTGTAGTTACTCAGTTGTTTACAAGTTGCAGTGCGATAGTTGCTAAAGCTAGGCCAGCCTAAAAAAAGTCATATTTCCGTAATTGCGTATTGTATTAAGTCGCGCAATCAGTTCAAATAACAATAACTCGAAAGCAGAATATCCTTAAGTTCCTTTGTGTAAATCTGGAGTTAAACGAAGCATTTAATAGCAAAGTGCAAAACCGTTAAAGTTGCAGCAGTAAATCTGACATTTGTAAATAACACACGGTTTCTAATATTTTAACAGTTATATCGAATTACACTTTTTTTCGGTCAATAGACACAGTTAAATAGGCCAACGTATGTCCATAATTGTAACAAATTTTCCCTCATTTGTTACTAATTTCGAAGCGAACTACTTTGATTTGCACTATGGTAGGTCATTTTTCTATACAGCCGGATTTCCACTGGTTGTTCAAATGTCAATTTGTTTGAGCATACAAAAAATTGTGATTGTTTGATACGTGAAAACTTCTGTATGTTACCTAAAAGAGTCGAATTATTTACGAATATTCCGGGGATTTGTATAGAATAAAATCCTTTTAATACATTCCAATGAAAAAAAATAGAATTTTTTTCCTCCCATGTTTTGCAAAGTGCGAAAAATGGGTTTTTGGACTATTAATGTTAAAGAATGGGAATTTTTCAAAAATTTAACGATCTTCGACAAAGTGCTATTATTCTACAAAAATATTAATTTCGAAGCTTATAAACGATAAGAATTTCACTGCAATATAATTATCATAGTTTATATGTTAACATAATGAAGTTATATTTCTGTGTTTTTTTTTAAATAAACTGTCAGCAACTACAAAAAATTCGATTAAAAAAATTGATAAATTTGCTTGTTTTACTGCAAGTAAAAATACATTTTATTAATGAAATAAAAATTCATCTACGGAACAAGTTGTGAAAACAGCATAGATTTCTGAATCAAAATAAAAGAAAATATAATAGCTGGTGTTCTCTTTCGAATATAATGAATAATAAAAATTCTATTTTTTTCAAAAATGGCGTATTGCAACTTAGAATGTTTTAAAAATACTCCGTTAATAACCAAATATACTCAGTTTTTAAAAGTAGGAGGTCGGAATTCATTCTATTTTATTCATATTACTAATTTGACTTAAAAGTTTGTTCATATAATACTTTTATACGTAAAAATCCGTTATTCACACTGGAGACCCAAATTATCCCATCTACGAATCGTAGTACCTTAGAAAATTAATTATTAAAAATATTTATAAACCTCAGAATTTAATAAAAATATACTATTACTTTTTCAATAAATAAGAGAAAGTTTTTGTAAAACAATCGTAATTTAAAAAAAAAAATTCTAAAAGAAATTAGAATTTGAACGTCAAAAATAAAGTTTTAAGACCCAAATTCCCCCATCTTACCCTACTTATAAAAAAAAAAGTTATACAACTAATTACATTAAAAATACAGTTTTATCCTCCATAATGCGGAATGAATCACAGGTCGGGCACTTCTGCAGCCTATTTCGCAAAACCGGGTTTTGCATTTCTACAACTCTCCGGTAGCTACCAAAAATTGCTGCGAGCCCACACTCTAAGAATTAACAATCTCATTTTTGAGTATTCTGCTATCGTCAACGCTACTTGATAATTTTTGATTAAATAAATTTCATGGTTAAACACGAAGGAATGGATTTCCTCAGTTTGACGAAATATTGATATGGGGCATTTACGGGCGTCAGTGTTGTCAAAAATATCAAAATGAGTATACATTTATAACAGTGCAAGGAAGTAAAAAAAAATAGATATCATGCAGAATCACAGAACCACTATTTCTATAATCTGCCTGGTGGCATCAATTTTTAAGAAACCTGTCTGGACACGTACCGATACAGCAACACCCGATTTTTTAAAAATAAAGATGGAAATGAAAATTGTATCACATAGTTTATAATAAACAAAACAAGTATTCTAGGAATCATTTAATTGATATCCAATCAAATTCTAAAAGCACGCATGTACCAATTGATAGCATTTTTGTAAAAAGTTCTTATAAACATTATAATCTTTTTTTACAGAATTAAATTCGTTTTCATAAAATATTAATAACTTGATTAAATATATTAAAATGGAACTAGAAAATGAAGTTCGAATCAGCAGTAAAAATTTACACTGTTAAATTTTATATTTTAAGAATACTTTTTGTGATAAATTATATTTTTATTGGAGCTCATGGTAGATATCCGAGCGTTGAAGACTTGTTTATGAGTGATAAGTCAAACATTTTGGCTTATCAAACAAGTGCTAGTCACTGAGCTAGAATTATATAGCTATAAGCACTGGATTGGATTACTCCCAGTTGCGTCAATGTACTTTACCATGGCGCGCAAACCACTCGTCCTTGGCCACAGAAATATTTAAAACTGGTTTTTCTGTACCTTTCGTCTTTTTTTTGTAATTAAAAATGGAACATTTAATGTATTTTTTATAGTCAGAAATGCGTTTTTAAATCTACGCAAACCTATTCGAAAGGAAATTTTTTTCCTACCTTCGTTCAAAAAGGAGTAAAGTGGACGGCAACGCTTAGTTCTCGTTCCAGTGCTTATTGTCATATTCTAGCTCAGTGCTGATAGCAAATAAAACCCGTTTCTTTTAGCAGGACTCCTGCAAGTGTTAAGCACTTGTTTTGTTTCTGAGTGATGTTTTAACCAATTTAGCTAATCAAACAAGTAATAGCAAATAAAATCAGGTTCTTTTTCAGTAGGAATCGACTAAAGAGCGACCAATCATAGAAATGTTACATTTCTTAACATTTAGTAATTTATAATTTCGTATACTTACATAACTCTGTCAAACGACTTCAAAAGCGAAGACATCGTTAGTATATCCTAGTTAGGAATCTTAACAGTTTTTTCCAAAGCAATTCAATACGTTTTATTTCATAAATTACAATACTCAGCGTAGTTGGTGAACGTTTGTAGGCTGTCTGACGAAACAAACGAAATCTGATATTGTTAATATTTTACTTTATCTCTGTTGCGAATTAACACTACTTTCATTCCATAGACAACTTCACTTCTATTATATTGTTGGCATCCTTGTTGAAGATTTAAATATATATATATATATATATATATCATCTGTTGCAATGCGACAATGGAATAACAATGGAAACTTATTTTATATTGTTATAGTATTTTTAAAGAACTTGTGAATTATTTAGGGTTGTATAATGTTGATATGGCAATAAAATATTCATATAAAGTTCACTTATAAAATTAGAATAAGCAAAATACCCAATCTTAAAAAAAGGAAAAAAAGTTATTGGAGCATCCCCTCCTAGAAAGGAGTTTGCACTCTTTAGGAAGTCTAAAAAAATTGGGAACTTTTTATAAATAAAATTCTACCTTAACACAAAAAAATTAATCAATGCAACTAAACTATTCAGTTGCATGAAACTGGAAAACCCAAATTACCTGCTCACTGAGTAACTTTTAATTGAACAAAATATCCTTTCTTTCCAACAGCTTTGGCAAATAATAGACACATTCTCGATTTTGTATGGATTCTGGTAGTATGAGTTAGTTGGTTTTTCTCCTTCGTTTTGGTGATTGAGAAATCTGCGACCTGGCTGCCCAGAGTTGGATGCAATTAAATACTCATAATCAGTTGGTGTAGGATTTTTAATTACTCAGTTGTTTACAAATTGCAGTGCAATCATTGTTATTCCAAGGAACTACTAAAAGAAGTTACAATTCCTCAGTTGCGTATGGTACTAAGTCGAACAATCACTTCTAATAACAATTCATCAAAAGCAGAAAATCTTTAAGTTCCTATGTGCAACTCTGGAGTTACATGAGATATTTAAGCGCAAAGGGAAAAGCTTAAACCTGAAATTTGTAAATAACACAAGGTTTCTAATATTTTAACAGTTATATCAAATTTCACTTTTTTTCGGTTAAATGGGCCAACGTATGTCCGAAATTGTGACTAATTTTTCTGTCATTTGTTACTCATTTTGAAGCGACCTACTTTGCTTTGCACTATGGTAGGTCATTTATCCCTCTAGCCTGATTTCCAATGGAGTTATAGGGCTTTGTACTTGTGTCTGTTCTTCCGACTCTTTCTTGTGTCTTCGATAAATTGAATCGGTAATCTCTCCTTACTAATAAGTTTACATATCTTTGCAAAAATTACATTTTTTAGGTGTTTAAATGTCGATTTATTTGAGTATACAAAAAAATATTGTGATAGTTTGATAAGTAAAAACTTCTGCATATAACCTATAAAATTCGAATTGTTTACGAATATTCTTTGGAATTAGAATCGAATAGAATCCATTAATAAATTCCAATGAAAAAAATTTATTTTTTTCGATGTTTTGCAAAGTGGGAAATATGGGTTTTCGGATTATTAATGTTAAAGAATGGGAATTTCTAAAAAATGTAACGATCTTAGGCAAAAGTGCTATTATTCCAAAAAATATTAATTTTGAAGCTTATAAACGATAAAAATTTCACTACAATATATTTAACACATTTTACATGTTAATAAAATGAAATTATATGCCTGACTTTTTATTTTAAATAAACTGTCAGCAAAAATATATATTTCGTTTAAAAAAAAATGGACAAATTTGCTTTTTTTACTACAAGTGATACGAAATGTTTCTAATGAAATAAAAATTCGTCAACGGAACAAGTTATGAATACAGTATAGATTTCTGAATCAAAATAAAAGAAATTATAATAGCAGGTGTTCTTTTTCAATTCGGTTTCTAAAAATATTAGTAACGTGATTAAATATATTAAAATGGGAATCGAAATCGAGTTTGAGCAAGGAGTAAAATTGTACACTGTTATATTTTATATCTTTTGGAATGCTATCTTTGATAACTTATATTGTCATTGGAACTAATAGTAGATATACAAGTGTTGAACGTTTTAAAAATGTTTTTGATCAAACAAATGATAGCAAATAAAACCCGGTCCTTTTAGTAGGACTCATAGAAGTGTTAAACACTTTTTTTTTTGTTTCTGAGGGACGTTTTAACCAATTTGGAGCGTAAAACATGTGAAATAAAATCAGGTTATTTTAGTAGGAATCGTCCGAAGACCGACATCAATCATAGGAATGTTGCAAGTTACATTTCTTAACATTTAGTGATTTAGAATTTTGTATACTTACATAGCACTTCCAAACAACTTCAGAATCGAAGACATCGTTAGTATATCCTAGTTAGGAATCGTAACAGTTTCAGCAATTCAATAAGTTGTATTTGATAAATTACAATGCGCAGCGTAGTTGGTAAAAGTTTATAGGCTGTCTGATGAAACAAACAAAAGCTGATATTGTTACAGTTTTACTTTCTTTGTTGCGAATTAACACTATTCTCTTTCAACAGACAACTTCACTTTTATTATATTGTTGGCCTCCTTGTTGAAGATTTTTTAAAAAAATATTTCATTTGTTGCAATGCGACAATGGAATGACAATGGAAACTTATTATATATTGTTATAATATTTTAAAAGAACTTGTGAATATTTTAGGGTTGTATAATGTTGATATAATAATAAAATATTCATATCCGCATTTACAAACTAAAAGCGTGTTATGTATTCACTTGGGATTCTGATTGAATATTCATGAATAATGAAGACAATAAGATTGCAATTAACAAAATTCCCAATCTTAAAAATGCAGACATGTCAATAGGAAAAAAAAATATTGGAGCACCCCCTTCCCTCCCTCCCAAGAGTGCAAATAATTTCTAAACATTATTTGCACTTTTTAGAAAGTATGAAAAAGGGGATTCTCCTTACTTATAAATTTAGGCTTTTTCGAAAGTATAAAAAAGGGGAATCTCCTTACTTATAAATTTTGGTTTTAAGAAAGTATAAAAAAGGGGAATCTTCTTACTTATAAATTTAGGCTTTTTAGAAAGTATAAAAAAGGGGAATCTCCTTACTTATAAATTTTGGTTTTAAGAAAGTATAAAAAAGGGGAATATTCTTACTTATAAATTTAGGCTTTTTAGAAAGTATAAAAAAATGGGTATCTCCTTACTTATATATTTATATTTTTAGGCTTTTTAGAAAGTATAAAAAAGGGGAATCTCCTTACTTATAAATTTAGGCTTTTCAGAAAGTATAAAAAAGGGGATTCTTCTTACTTATAAATTTAGGCTTTTTAGAAAGTATAAAAAATGGGTATCTCTTTAATTATATATTTATAGATTTAGGCTTTTTAGAAAGTATAAAAAGGGGAATCTCCTTACTTATAAATTTAGGCTTTTCAGAAAGTATAAAAAACGGGAATCTCTTTACTTATAAATTTAGGCTTTTTAGAAAGTACAAAAAAGGGGAATATCTTTACTTATAAATTTAGGCTTTTTAGAAAGTATAAAATAGGGGAATCTCCTTACTTATAAATTTAGGATTCTTTGTACCCTTTTAATCAACTTAAACTGTTCTTTCAATATTTTTAAGTTTTCTATGCCGCAATTATAATTAGTTTGACTTTATAGTGAAATATTCGATAAATCGTCACTTTTCATTCCACACAATTTTAAGTCAATCACTCAATTGTAAATCAAAGCAGTTTTTCCCACATTTTTACTTAAAAAGAATGCTAAAAGTTCAGTGGGTAACTGATTTCAATAAAGCAAATCTTAACAAATGTATTACCACATACAATATAGAAAATACACGAAAAACACGCATTCTTCATCTAACTTGTGGGTACTAACTCATAAGCAGCAACAGAACAAAAACTAATTCTCATCAACAAAAACATACAATACCAAAACACATTTATTTTATTAAAAAATCTACAAACTTTATACATATGTACATCAATATTCGAATAGAGATATATTTACATGACTACACGAAGATATGCGTTGTGTTGCTGTCAAAGCATCACTGAGCCCCATATGCGAGAATGGTTCTTATGGCTTGGCTCTCAAGCGCCTTCCACTGTTGCTGTATGGAAGACAGGTCATCAAGTCCGCTGAAACTGTTAAATCCCGCTTGCAAGGGATTGTTGGAAAGTGCTTGAATTGGATTGTTGGATAGCGCATGAATTGGATTGTTGGATAGTGCTTGGAGAGGGCTGTTGGATAGTGCTTGAAGAGGGTTGCTAGACAGCGTTTGGAGTGGGTTGTTGGATAGCGATTGGAATTGGTTGTTGGATAGTGCTTGGAGTGGATTGTTGGATAGCGATTGGAATTGGTTGTTGGAAAGTGCTTGGAGTGGATTGTTGGATAGCGATTGGAATTGGTTGTTGGAAAGTGCTTGGAGTGGATTGTTGGATAGCGATTGGAATTGGTTGTTAGATAGTGCTTGGAGTGGATTGTTGGATAGTGCTTGGAGAGGGTTGTTGGATAGCGACTGCATGGGATTGTTGGATAGAAGCTGATTCAGCGATTGTTGGGAAAGAACTGGAGAAATGAAAAAGAATGAATTGTTAATATTAGTTAACGGATTTATATTTACTAGCACATACAAGTACAAATATTAAGGAACAAATCGATGTCAGTGCCCAGATGTGAGAAGTGAAAATTCAACTTTGTCTAAGACTAGTCAGTTTAAAGTTCATAAGGTTGTTATAAGGAATGAAAACAACATTCGTCAGAGTATCCTGCCAATTAAAAACAACGTTTTAAAACTACTACAAATAGGTAATACATTGATTATAATTTAAGGATGGATTAAAAATTACTCTTAACAACAATTAAATTCATAAAAATGCGTTTATTAGGAAAGAAGGGTTTTTTTAAGGGGTATGCGACAATATATATTTTTATTTTGTAGATATCATTATAATTTTTTTTACACATGTGTGCCAAGTAAATTAACATATTGACGTAGTCAAACATTTAAATAAGTTATAATTTGTTTTGTTTTTTTAAATTTGATATAAGTCAAGAAAATATTTTTTGAAAACTTGTATTTGTGCATTTTTATAAACAGTAAAATTTTTATAAACTGTTATATATCAAAATAAAATAAACTATTTTTTAAAGAAATAAAACTCTCCCTCCCACGTGGAGGGGCCTCTGTGGCCCAGTGGATAAAGGCGTCAGCTGGGAATCAGAGGGTTCCTTGTTCGATATACTACAAAAATACACTACAAATATACTAGAAAGTCGTCCAGAACATCCACAAAAATTATCGGCATGTATACGGGACTGGTGCACGGTAAATCTGATGGGGGTCCAAAGTCCCGACGTCTATTGAATGCGTTGGGTGCCAGTTCAGGTGTTTCCTCGTCATCTGACCATGGTTCAAAAATACGAGGCATCGTTTCCGGGTCTTTCCTTCGAGGTAGGCTCCGAACCGTCGCCAATAGCCCACTGTGCAGTTCTAATGCGACGTTATTTAATCAAACCAAACCCTCCCACGTGGTAAAATTGTCGCAATAGGTTATTAATCGGTCTGGTCAACGTGGCCCACTTCTTCTACATCAGCGGTTTTCAACCTTTTTTCTCTCACGTACCCTTTGATAAAAACGTTTCACTCATGAGTGTACCCCCCCCCCCCTTCTCTGCTAACCCTCCTCACTCATCCATATACGCAGGACAAAATTGTTTTGTCAGGCAGTAACGTTCTTAGGCTAGCTGGCAAACTAATCAAATGACTCGAATTGATTTCACTTACTGGTTTTTATTCTTGATTTTACTTATTAAATTTTTTATTTTTATTTTATGTGTTTTTCGCGGACCTTAACCGGACCACTATACGTACCTCCAGGTGTACGCGTACCATGGGTTGAGAATCGCTGCTCTATACAATGGTATGCCATTTACCCCCATATGTAGATGTAGAGTTATAGAACGGAGTCGCATATTGCAGTTGATCGCCCCCCCCCCCCCCGCATCCACGTAGTACAAAGGTCAAGGGGCTGAATGGGTTAACAATCGGTCTCTTCGAAACATCTCACCTTTCCCATACCATCGCATGTCATTAAACCTAATAGGCTGATTACACGAATGTAACAAAAGAGGTACTTAAAAATGAGTATCTGAACCAACTCGTTTTCTTTGAGTATACAATTGCATCGTAAATGAGCAATGACGTACTCAAATTTAAGCAACCGTACTTTCTCAAATTGGAGCAGTGTGATTTAATATTGATAATTTCAACTTCTGTTGAAACCATCTGAACAAAGCGACCTCACTTAAAATAGTTGTTCAGAAAATGGTTACCACATTATTTGATGTCGATTGCTTAAGTAGAAACTGAGTTATTACAATTCAGGTACCCAGCTTCCCATTCTTTTGACACACCTTTTTAACATTTCTTCTGTTTGTAACTTCTTCACTACCCCCTTTAAGTACAACGGATACGTCACTAGAATGCTGTTCCTGAGGATCTGGGTTTTCTTCTCAGTAAGTCTTGGTTTTCATTGTCAATATTTATTGAAAGTGATTTATGAAGACAGCCTGTGTAGGCAAGCTAATGCTCTTTTTATCCATTTTTACTCATTGTACTCAAATTTGAGTATTTGTCTTTTTCAAAAATGAAACTCATGTATTCTGTGTATGTATAAGCATTGAATGTAAGCAAAATTTAGTACATTTTACATTTAACAGAATGGAGTTATTATTATTTTACAAAGTGCGACTATGTACCCGTACCAAAAGAAAAGTCGTATTCAAGTCAAAGGATAAGGTCAACTAATTCAGGTAATTTTTTTTAAAAACTCAAACTCACCCGATTGCATCAGTTGCGAAGCCATCGGTGCAAGAGCCTCTTCAGGGTTCCACATCATCAGCGGCATCATGTCCTGCACAAAGGGCTGCGGCTGCAGAACCTGGTGGTGAAACGAAGGCATCATCTGCGATGCCTGCATCATGGGAAACTGCTGCTGGAGCGGCATCAGCCCCTGCAGCGGGAACGGCATGAACCTGGCATGCTGGTTGTTCGCGCTCAGCTTCAGCTGCTGCGGGTTCTGCTCCTGCTGCTGTTTCAGCCTGTTCCGGACTCCCCCTATCGCCAGTCCTATGATGCTGGCTGTGACCAGGTCCCCCAGGTTGCCCCCTTTGTGCCCCCCGATCTGGAAGGATTCGGTGGGGAAGAGGAGCAGGACCAGCAGGCAGGTTGGCACGAGGATATCACTGAGGCTTCTCTTGCACATCATGTCTGCGAAAAATCAATTGGGGGAGTCAGTGAAAATCACGGTAATGAAAACAATTCTTTAAAGCTCTCGCCCTGATTACTGTCAAAGGACAGTAACCCCAAACACTGGTAATTATCCCCTGCAGCAAACTAATTTTAGTTACACTGTTTTTACCATAGAGTAATGATAAAAATAGAGGAATAAAAATGCTGATTTCCGTGTGTCCATCATTGAAACCACGTGATATGTGGAAATGCCAATTCATTCATGCGCCAATATTACTTGGCAGGTCTTGGCGACTTTAAGAACTAAACGAGATCGAAGTATTGTAATATGGTTTTGTGTTTAATTTTGTATTTAAATATCGTTTTTTTTTTTTAACGAGTGGCACAATTTAAGGGAGTTAAACAGATATATTAAGGAGATTTTTCTTACTTTGTAGTTTTGAAATAATTGCATTACGCTTTTATGTAAAAAATTTACCATAAGCAAAGTTCTATCAATTGTTATTTTGTATACTTCAATAAGAAAATATGAACAATAAAACCTGTGAAATATAAAGAGTTTAGCTTCTTCGTGTATTGAAAACAAATATAATATTTTCGTTTCGTTAATGAAGAGGAAATATTTAGCGCATATTGTTTGAAAATAAGTAAATACCTACATATATGTTAAGAAGTTGAATACGGACAGAACTCCTTATCACCAAAAAAGAAGAAAGTGCGCCAAATTTGAAACTCCTGCAGATGTCTGAACGCCAAATGTGGCAGCGCTATAACCACGTGATGTTGGTTTTTCTCTTCAATGTTGATACTGCGGCCTTATGAGAGTCTGGTAGTGAAGGCGCCCTCTATTTAATATTACAACTCTCTGGTTTTTACTAGAAAAAAAGACTAGAAAAGAAACTGGACTACTAACTACTATGAATGCCTGTAGATATTGAAAAGGGTGCAATGAAACCCATATTGGTAATTTTTTTTCCTATGTCGGGTGTTAATTGAATCCTGCTCAACAGACCAACATATGCGATTATAATTAATTGATTTACAATAATAATATATAAACCGTGAAAGTTTTACATTTTTTTAAAAAGAAATTTCATTATTGGCGTTTTATCCCGTTATAACTGGTTTTAAATTAAAAAAAAAACTATTTTTTTTTATTACAACATTTAAAATCCTTGTATTTTAAGTAATGAGTTTTGTGTTTCATCATGTTGTTGCACTTTCATTTAATATACAAATTACATAGTAAGGAATTTCAATAGCTCATTGCGGCATTATACGGAGGGACAGGTTGGAGATTGTTCACTCTCGGAAATAACATTATAATTTTTTAGCATTCTCCGAACGTCAAGACTACTTTCGTCAATTTTGAAATTCGTATCGTCATTGAATCACTTAACTAGAATCTTCAAATTTTTAACGAAAGTAATTTGCTTCTGTTCTTTTTCCGGTGATTTTGGTTCTGATTATTATTGCCACAATTCAAACTATGTTTCCCGGCGCAGTCGATAGCGCCCGTACCTTTGGACCAAGGAATCCCTGGTTCGAATGGAGCAGTCGATTTTTATTGGAACTCGTCCTCATTTTTGACGAAATAAATTATAAGAAAAACAACGAATAAATTTTATCACTAAAATGTGTATGTTCTCAGATTACGAATGACTTAAAATCTAAATTTTAAATTTTCACATAAATTGTTTGGAAATTGGATGACGGAACTCAAAATTTTTTTTAATGGATGCGTCACCATACATCTCGTTTTTATTGAAGAAGTTTGGTTTGGTTTGGTTAATTAACGTCGCAGTAGAGCTGCACAGTGTTCTATTGGCGACGGTTTTTAATGAAGAAGCAAAACCCTCCATATTCACATTCCAGAAAAATAGAAATCAAATTGTCGCTAAAGCTCATTCTTACGTTCTCTGAATGTAACTACTTTTGCTTCTGCGTGTTTTTTTGTTGAGGTTTTATTAGTAAAAAAAAACGGATTTTGTTCCTTTATTATATTTAAAAATTGATGCCAAAGTTATAAAGAACCAAACTAATACCGAAATATAATTTTTTGAATTTTTGGATGTAAACTGTTTTGCATCTTTACAACTCAATTACCAAATGCTTAAAATTTTAATCTAAGTATCCCAAATTTCGTTTAAAGTTACGTAAAAAATACATCGATGCATCGTAATGTGAGAATCTCATCATCGTCCAAACCTAATCCTAAGTGACTAAAATTAGCTACAAATAATTAGGAACATGCATTGTTTGGTAATTTTTTCATTTGGGACAAAATAATAACCCAAGATCAAAGTAACAAACATTTATGGTAAGTTTTTGAATTTTTAATTTATCCCCATTCAACCAAATTGACACTCAAACTTGAATAACTTATATTCAATTAAATACAAATATTACTGATCATCAATGTTACAATTACAATTAAGCAAAATTAGATTGAAATGTACTGTTTGAAAATTTTGTTCCGGCGTTGTATTTAAAACACATAATTAGAATTTATTCACTTGTAAAATAATATATTAATTACAAAATAATTAACCACTAACCAATTATAAATACAATTCACGCAACAATTATTAATCAAATTACATTATAATTTATTACTATCAATGTATTTCTTTGCCGAGGTATTTAAACTTCGCTTCTGTATCGGTTTTCTCGAATTTTAAACAATCAATAAAAAAAAATTAAAAAAACTAATGTCTAACAAATACTTTTTATGTAAAATTTTTTCTATCGAACCATACTATAGTTTTTCATGAATTTAATTATTCGTAAAATATCATAACTGTGTTTTAATATGCTAGATTTTATCGATTTACAAAACATTTTATAATCTAAAAAAACTTAACCTCTTTTTATTAACAATTTTCTACTTAATACAAATTGTTACAATTAAAAACAAATTCCGCAGTAGTTTTGCAAGTTTTTCAGCAAATTAAATATTTAAAAAAAAATTTCAAGAAAGGAAATGACAAATACATAGACATTTACTGAAATTAATTTTAAAAATTTGCAAGATCTTTTTTCTAAACTGCACAAAGTAAATTTACAGATTTGTTGAACAAGAAATTTATAAAAAAATTTAACCACTACTAACTAACAAATATCAAATTATGTTTAAACTACTGATCAAATTGTGTTTAAACTACTGATCAAATTGTGTTTAAACTAATTAAAATCCACTTCAATTTTAATTAGTCAGCTGGATTTTGCAATAAATTCAATATTTGCACAAATAAATACAAATGTAAATTTACTAATTTGTTAAACAAGAGATATATACAAAGAAAACTTAACCGCTACTTACTTACAAATATCAAATTGCGTTTAAACTATTTATCAAATTCTACTTTAAATTTAATATTTTTTGTTAGATATTACAATAAATTAAATATTGTTCTAAAATGAAAAATACTTGAAGCCAAATTAATGCACAATCTATTCTAACAAGCATCAAACGATATTAATAAAAATCTCTTACTTATCGTTTGGTGGTCTTCGTGGTGTATGCTACGACACAGACTAAAACAAACCACTTAAATAGATATCTAAGGAAAACAGGAGCTCAAGGCACACTTTTAAATGGTGTGGGAGATTTTCAAGGTTCAGCGAACACAAGAAACAGAACTTAACTTTTCTGCTCGCTCTTTTTATTAATCTCTTATTCGAGATCGAGAAGATAAAAGCTTCGATGTACTATTTATCGGCGAAGGAAGTGGTGAAAAAAGATTTACTTAACGGAACTCGAATTCTATATGGAACTCGAGAAGTTATTTGTGGAATTGATGGGAGAATTTGAATTTTGTTTATTAATGAGATTAGTTAAATAGGCTTATTTTGCATTTAGCTCGATTTTTTATTGTATCGTTTGGGGTTATGTCATAACCTGATGGCAAATAACTTTGTTTTGAGCTTCGTATGTTAATCGAGGTGATGTTTAAACGATGAATACTTTCATTGTTCTTGTGGACAAGACCGTTGACAAAAGGAACATGTGTCCTGAGGTGTACATATGTCATTGTGTACTCTTTAAAATGGATTGATAATTTCCGTAAATGAAAAAACTTAAGAAATAAAATGTATTCTTATTATTTCTGTTACCCTCTAAAATGCATTAAAAATACTTTACAAAATATTATTTTGCTTAAATAAAATTATTTTAAATTATGGGAATAAAAACTCAATTAAAACTTTTTAAATATTAGTAAACTCTAAATAGCATTAAAAAATTATTTACAAAATATTATTTTGCTTAAATAAAATTATTTTAATAACTGTTTCGTATTAAGCGTAAATGAACAAATCTTTTCTCTTTTGAATAAACCTATTTTGAATTAATTATTTGTAAAAAATACCAATCAGTTACCTCTGAAAAGGTGCTCTATTGAAGCTGTTTCCGTGGAATTATATTACCAGTCGAAATATTTAATAAAGTAAGTCCGTGCAAAAGTTACGAAGCCTTAATTAGTACACCCAATTCAAAATATAAAAATATTTTCAGAAGTTACATGGTAAATTATCTTTTCATAGAAATTCATTCAAATTCATTAAATTTAGAACAAAATAAGCTCTAACAAAAAATGTGTTTGTTAAAAAAATCTTTTTTTTTAAAGAAAAACCGACTTAAGGAAAATGCGCTAAAAGCAAAAAATAATTTTTAATTTTACGAACGAGTTGAAAAAATTTCATTATTTAATATCAATGCTATACTTATTACAACTTTTAGAAATCGGCGCCAAAATTTAGAAATATTTTTCGCAAATTGGCAGAAAATTCAAAAAGTTGTAATTAGTATAAAATTTATATTAAATAATTCAAATTTTTCAACTCGTTCGTAAAATTAAAAATTTCTTTTTAGTGCATTTTCCTTAAGTCGGTTTTCCTTCTTTTTGTAACAATTTTTTTTCTTTCCCCTTTTTAGTTTTTGCATTAGCAGGGGGCTTCGTCCCCTGCTGTTATTCACCAAGAAATTCAAGTAACAACTTGTGCTTACATTTTGTCACAACAATGTATATCTTAAAACAATCCCTAGTCAGTAAATGCTGAGTAAACGAAATGTCATTTTTGAACAACTTCTGTTAAACAATGATAAAATTTTGAAATCGGATAAATTTTTTAAAAAAACTCCGGTTAATCGACATTTCCGGATATATAACAGCCGGATAACCGATTATTTCTTTTGTCGATTTTGCCCAAGTATATTTTTCTCAATCCAACAAAAAAGAATTTTAGAAATTGGACAATATTTTTTTCAAACGGGCCGGTTAATTGAGAAATCCGGATAGTTAAATGCCGGATAAACGGATATTTTTTTTTCAAATGTCTCCCAAATGAAACATTCCTTATACAACAAAACAAAAAATTGTCTAAATATCTTAATTAGAACCGAAATCTTGCATTAACCTTGCATAAAAAAAACTGACAGTCGAATTGATAACCCCCCAACTTGGCGCGCGATTTGGAGGTTTTAATTTAAAGTTTTGGTTGGCGCGCTGTTCTGTTGGTTAATAAATGTTGGAGTTTGATTTGATTTAATGTTTGATTTGATGATTGATTGTCGTTCAAGAAATATTAACTGTAACCGTTACTTATATTTTAACGTTTTCTTTCTTTATGCTGATTGTTGTACTATATATATTTATGTTGTGATGTGTTTAAAAAAAGGGAAACAGGAATTTTATTACTTAGTTATGCTAATTTGACGTGTCTTTATTATTCAAATCTTAAACTCCAACAATAAATAATGTGTATGTAAACTCAAACAAATCGACACTTTTTGGATTTGATTTAACACAGATTCTTTTTTCTAAAATCTACTCTAAAACGAAGTATTGTTTTAAAAAAAAATAATGAGATCAAAGCATAAGTTTAACAATGTGGAATTTTAATCTAATATACCCATTTTACCCCACCTAAAATATCTCAATTGAACATTACCAGAATATATTATACCAACTCCTCTTAATGTATTTGAGTTCCTTATCTTCCATATGTCAAGCAATACACTTTCATGTGAAAAGGTACGCCATTAAAATCGATCATCCATAAAAAACACACAATATAGTGTACAAAATAAATCTCAAAAGTTTTCTAATTCAAGTCTCCATTGACATTTTAATTACGCCTGTACCAGAAACAACAAATCTCCAAAGCCAAACTCTTCAAACACTAACATTCTCCCACACTATAATTCAACGCCTGTTTAAATATAGCCGTTTATTTTAAGGCAAGTCAGTAAATACTTCTTATTTATAAAACGCATCCAAAAACTTCCAACAATAAACCGATCTTAAAGTAAATGGCTACTTTTTCTCCATGGCGTGGAACTGATCCCAATGCATGCTTGAAAGGTTCTGAACTTCGACTGTGTCTCTGAAAAGCGAATTCGCTTAATGAATAGTATGGGCGTATAGAACCAGTTTTGATTGCTTAGTGAAAATGGAAAAATAAGGAGATTAATTCCGTGAATGAGGAAAAATAGATGAGGGTGCGCTAAACAGAAAGGGAAGAATGCTTTTTGATTCTTTCACTTTTTTATTTATAAGTTAGTCGCATTACCCTTTAGGTTTAACGCTTTAATTATAGAGTTAAAGGGTTTTGTGTGAGATAGACATTTGTTTCTATAATTTGAAGACTTTTCTATTAATTTAGACTTTTACTTGAGTATTTTTATATTGGAATTCCACCATTCTTCTTATGCGATGAAGTTTAACTTAAAAATAGCGCACATTGTTAAAATTACTTTCTCAAAAATAAGTCAAATTTACTCCTTTTTGAGTATACTTTTACTTATATGGTTCAGAATATATGTTTCATTTTTAAAAAAAAAGACATGTACTGAAAAATGAGTACAATAAGTAAAAATGAATAAAATAACATTTTCTTGCCTACATAGGCTGCCTTCATAAATCCCTTTCACAAATTATCGACAATTACAAACAAGATTTACCGGGAATCGAACCCAGACCTCAGGCCGCACAGTACAGTGTCTTATCCGTTGAGCTACCAAAGCGAATTGAAGATGTAATAAACAGAATAAATATTAAAAAAGCGTGCCAAAAGAATGGGAAGTAAGGTAGTTGAGTTATAATAACTCAGTTTCCATTTAAGCAAGCGATATTAAATAATGTGGAAAACCATCTTCCTAACTACAAGTGTGTCAGGTCGCTTTGTTAAGATGGCTTGAACATAAACTGTTATTTGCAATATTATACACAATGCTCATTTTTTTTAGAAAGTACGATTACTTAAATTTGAGTACTTCAGCGCTCATTTATGATGCAATTATACTTAAAGAAAAACGAGTAGGTTCTGGTACTTATTTTTAAGTACCTTTTTTTACAGTGTATAAACATGTATTTTTTTTTGTCAATTTTGAGTGCTGAAACACTTATTATTATTTTTCAGAAATATTTGTTTCAATTATTTAAAACACTAAACATAAATCATTTATTTATTTTAATGTGTTATTGTCAAAATCTTAAAATTTTAAAACATCGATGATGTCTCTGGAAATTTATAAAAATGGTTTCTAAAATATAATAAATTCATAAAAAAAACCTAATTTTACTATTCCGAGCCTCATGTTAAAATCTTGAGGATAAATAATATATAAGTATAAATTATTATAGATTTTTTCTGATAAAAATGATCATATTTTATGCAATTTATGATATACTTTCTACGTGACATTGTGTAGCAGGGTACCCTTCCAATATATTAAATAACCCTTAAACTGTTTATTATATACTGATAGCACAGGACATATTTTATTAAAAAAAAGTCTGTTATTTTAAAAAATTACTTTTATAGTAACATAATTTACATTTTATAATATTACTAGCAAAATTACCCGTTCTTCGCACGGGGATAAATAAAATAACGACAAATGAAAATATATATATATATATATACATTTACTCTCCTCTAGGGATTATCGCATATACCTGTTTAGAATTCCTACTTAAAAAGTAATAAAGTTTTTTTTATAAATTAAAATTTAAAATAACTTTATTTTTAATAAACTAGAAGTTTAAAAACCAAAAATCTCCTATACTATTTGGTTGCTAATACACCGATAAAAATCCAATAATTTCTAGATTATCTCTCATAAGGTATGGAGTTTTTAAAAATTAAACGCTCCTGCACAAAAATATTTTTAGGAATTAATAGGAATTTCCTTTCTGTATGGATACACATAGCTGCACGAAATCCCATAATGAAAAACGACATTTGTAAAATCCTTAACTCCAAGTGGGATCAGTTCATGAGTATAAAAAATATACTATCTTGTAGACAAATGCAAATGTTTCGAACGTGCCTATTTTTAACCCATTCCCCCTCTTTCATTATAACCACGTGGAGAGGAGTCAACCAGTATAAGCTTCCTGCTACCATATCTAAACATGGAATCGCCCCATCATGGAATCCCCAACCATTAAATTATTTTTGACCTTTTTTGACCGTTGGAATACAGAACATAAAAATGTAAATTGCAGCCAGAATAAACCTAAACATTTCTTACAAATAAACTGCCTCAAAATCTTAACAGCCCGGCAAAAATACACAACCAAAGATAGTATGTTTTAAAATACTACACAACTTCCTTTTGCTACGTCCTTTTAGTTTTGTGTAAATATTTTTATTTCCGGATGAATGTAATAAGAATTTGTTATTTACTCATTTTATTAAACAATTTTTTCTAAAATTTTGATTTTGTGATACTATTGTTATTGCATTCGCATCGAAAACACCTTTGATATAAATATTAAGTAAGTTTCCACAGCAAATTAAAATCAAAACACACTTCATCCAAAGAATACACTTTTATAACTTGGCGACATAGTTATTTAGTTAACAAACGGTTAAATAGTTAGCAAAAAGCCCAATGTACGAATTTTCAGTAATAATGAAATAAAACAAAACCTATGACGTAATTTTTATAGTGTCAATAACGAAATTTTTTAATCTAAATTGCAAACGATATTTTCATCCATGTTAAGTCAATGGAAAGCATTAAAATATTTATAATATACGAATAGAACATCGGACAAATTAAAAATAATCTCAAAGAATGTCTAATTTTTCAGGTAAAGTGCTCTGTAAATTTCCTAAAGCTACGTTTTGTAGTTTTGGAGTATTCCGTGTAAGTATCGGCATTCTAATTGATTCATAATTTTTTTTATATTATATTTTTGCTTTTCTCCGTTGATTTTAATTGATTTTACTGTTGTCACTTCGTGAAACTTTGCTGACGTACGATAAAAAATGCCATAACATTCGAATGGAAAATCGTAGAGATTTGAAAACAGTCAGGTTAAAATTCTTATTTTTTTAACTAACTATTCTGTGAATTTCAAAGCTCTGCGTTGTGTAGTTACGGAGCTTATTTTGTACTGACAAACAAACCAACCAACCAACAAACAAACCAACATCCGGACAGATTTTGGAGATTTCAGCTTTATATATATGATACAGGGTACATCTACACTGCAAAAAAGTGTACTTAAAAATGAGTACCTGAACCTACTCGATTTTCTTTGAGTACAATTGCACCTTAAATGAGCGATGACGTACACAAATTTAAATAATCGAACTTTCTCAAAAATGGACAGTATGATTTATTATTCCAAATCTGAGCTTCTGTTCAAGCCACCTGAATAAAGCAACCTGACAAACTTAAAATAGTTGTTCATAAGATGGTTTTCTACACTCTTTGATGTCGATCGCTTAAATGCAAACCGAGTTATTACAACTCAATTATATTACTTCCCATTCTTTTGGCACACCTTTTTAACATATGTTCTGCTAAATTTATTGAAAGTGATTTATGAAGGCAGCCTATATAGGAAAGCTACTGCTCTTTTAATTCATTTTTCTTCATTGTACTCATTTTTGAGTACATGCCTTTTTCAAAACTGAAACTCGTGAATTCGGAGCTATAATAAGCATCGAATGTAATCAAAAATGAGTACATTTTACTTATGTTTGAGTGCCTATTTTTAACAGTGATATATCATAAAAACAGATATATGGAAAATAAAATCAAAGACAAGGTTGAGTATGATATTTTGTCTTCGTAGTGAAATTTTTTTAACAAGTAGAGAGAGAGAGAGAGAGAGTCGATTTCCACACCACATACTGTCAACTAGTACTCTAAAAGCAATTAATACGATTTTTTTTCCTTGCAGCATTTCTCTTATTCGTTTTCAATTTTATATTAGTTTATTTCAACACCAGTAAGACATGCTTGAAGTAAGTGGAAGGGAGAGAAGACAGCCAATCACAAATCAATTAATAGCTATTCGAACTTTCCTTTGCTCTGTAATGGATAGCAGCGAATTAGCCGTGTTTGCACCTACTTAAAGCCAGAGAGGAAAGGAAACAATGTTGCTGTTTTAATACATCTAAATATACACGGAAAAGTCTATTAAAAGTCTGAAGCTGAAATGTCGATTGAGGAACCGAAGTTCCTTCAAATTTATTTTTGTATAAGAAAGGATAACGGTTTACGTGTGAAGGATGGGAAGAGGGGAAGGAAGGAAAGTGGCAACCAAGGAAATTCGGAAACTTCAAGATTTCAACTTAGATAAGTTCACTAAGAACATGAAAACTTTTTTAGCCACTTGAAATGCATTGAGGAGGTGTGGGACTCTAATATATATTCTAAAATATTTGTATTCTTTCGAGTAATTGTTTTAAATTTTTTTGTATTGTTTTGTGATGAGTTTAGAAGCTACAGTAGCTACAATTTAAAAAAAAATACCTCTTAACTGTCCCCAATGTATATCCAACTTCTTCTTAAAATCCGTTTCTCCTTTACAATTAACAATATTCACTGGCAAGTTATTCCATTTATCTATTACCCTATTATAGAAATAGTGTTTTCTTCCTTCCCGATTAAAAGGGTATTTGTTTAACTTAAACCCATGACCTCTCGTTCTATCACTCATATTAAAATCTAAACCCTCCACATCTCCTTGTTTGATAAATTTGAATAGTTGAATCAAATCTCCCCTAACCCTTCTCTCTTCCAGAGTATACATATTCAAATGTCTTAATCTCTCATCATAATTCATGCCTGAAAACCCTTGAACCATTTCAGTAGCCCTGTGCAGAATTTTCTCTAACAATTCAATGTCTTTTTTAAGATATGGTGACCTGAACTGTACAGCATACTCAAGATGTGACCTTACCAAACCTCTGTACAATGGCAAGATAATATCCTTAGATTTTGATGAAACACTTTTTCTGATGTACCCCAACATTCTATTAGCTTTTTTGCTAGCTACTGTACATTGATGACTCATTTTAAATTCCTCATTTACTAATACGCCGATATCACTTACTATCTCGCTATTTTTGATTTCTACCTGATCTCAGATTTTCAACCTGATTATTTTTGATTTCTATACCAGCGGTTCTCAATTAGCATTAAACCATGGACTCCTAGCAAACATTATATAGGACTGCAGATCCCTCTTTTTATATATGATTATGAAAGTCCCCGCTTTCTGGGCATGTATACGTTTCAATTTCGTTTGAGCATAAAAATTAAGGGAATAAAAAATACTGTAATTACTTTTATAAGTTAGTTCAATTTTACACAGCTTTTACTAAGAATATGGACACAAATTTACCATAAAAATAATTTTTTTTAAATGGAAAAGTAACGCCCCAATCAGAAGTTTTAGTACTTTTAGTCTCATAGTTGTACATTTAACACTCATTTAAACTCATGTGAAAACATTGTAATAGTCCAAGGATAGTGAAGACTATATATATAAGGTGTGCTTGTTCTCGCGCTGTCTGACGGAAGGCGGGGAAAGCAACTATTTGACGTCATAGTGACGTCTACCTTCGCCTGCTGTAGGCGTGTCTAATGCTCTCGTTTGAACCAATGGTTTGTGAGGGGCTGCCATCTATTCGTTTTTTTGTGAATTATTAAAAAGTGATAAGCTAACTTTATTTAGTTACTTTTACTGCATTTTATGAATTTAAATTATATTTTAAGGATTGCATTTAGTGTGAAAAAATTGCAAAAGATTTGCTTAATAAATTTGGCGTATTAAAATAATATTAGCTGCCACGAGAGCATGTTCATGTATTTTGAAAGAGTAAAATAGGGGTCGGAAACATCAGGTCAATACATTTGTATTGAACATATTAAATGAGTTACAATTTCAATCAAGTAAAATACAGGGACATAACAAAACAAGGACTGATTAGTAGTGAAGCTACCTGAACACAATTATTTACAAATATTTACAATATTAACATTATTTTGCTGATTAAAAATTAAATCACCAGTTGTTACCCAACCGGGGATCGAACCTAAGTAGCAATGCTTGAAACACACAGCCAATGAGAATGATCAAAAACCGATAGTAAAGCGGAGCAAAAATGACGTCAAATAGTTGCTTTCCTTGCCCACTTTCAAAAAGCGAAAAACGAGCACACTTTCTATATATAGTCTTCACTATCCTTGTTAATAGTCACTTAGGTTAGTTACTGCACTGATTTTTGAACTGTTTCGCCAAGGACAACCGTTCAATGCATTTTAACCATTTTTACAATGTGTCTCCACATTCCACGGACCCCTAAAATCGACATCCGGGGTCAGCGGACTACCTCTTGGGAACCACTACTGATCTATACTATAGAAATAATATATGTGATTGTAAAACGAAATAGTAAAATATATATATCAATTAAAAAAATTATCTATTTTTAACTTAAAAATATATAAAAAATGCAATATAAAATATTTGAAAATATTAGAGGGAAACGTTTAATAGCTATGCATAATTGCAGTAGACAACTTGACAAATTAAAGAAAAGGGTCAAAACAGCCCATATGCTGAAATTGAGTGAGGTTATGATACAGCACGGCTTTAAACTCTTCTGGACGTGGTCCAAAACATACAATTCCGATTTTTGTAAATATTTTTTAAAATCTGGAACGATTTTGAGGTTCCAAGTAGCCATGAAATTTTTTTAAGTAGGCAAAATAAAAATATTTAAAAATCAATATTAAAAAAAAATAGTGTGGAATCGCGGCCAGAAGATTTTTAAGTGATACGTCCTTTCAGAAGATTGTTGAAATACAGAATAGTCGCCAAAAAAACGTCGCTCTACACAAAAAAGATATGTAAGCTGTTACATATTATTCTTTGGGACGTATTACTCTACCCACGCGTCTCACGCGGTTTGCTTTATTTCAAAATTTGACAAACACATCAGGGGCTAATTTTATGTCCACCGAGACTACATGTATGCCAGCTGAGATATCTATTTTGGCCTTTTGTTGAACTGATTTCAATCTTCTACGACAATTTTTAACCGACTAAATAACGCGCCAACCAAAACTTTAAGATAAAATCCCCAGAAACTTTCAATTAAAACCGCCAAATCACGCTCCAAGACACGCCATCAATTCGACACTTGTATATTTTTATGTATGTTCGCGCAAGATTTCTGTTCTAATTCAGATATTTGGACATTTTTTTCTTGGATGTTGGACTTACGCACATTTTGAAAAAATATCCTGTTTCGGCATTTAACTATCCGGAATTCTCAATTAACCGAATCGTTTGAAAAAAAATAATGTCCGATTTCAAAAAGTCTTTTTTTTGTTGGATAAAAAAAATCCACTTAGTCAAAAATTTCCAAAAAAAATAATATGTTATCCGGCTGTTATATAACCGAAAATATCGATTAACCGGAGTTTTTTTTTTTTTAATTTCTCCGAATATTTCCATTGTTGAATAAAAATTGTACAACGATGACATTTCATTCACCCAGCATTTATTGGCATATATAAGGTTTGTTTTAAAATATACAACGTGCAGACAAAATGTAAGTACAAGTGGTTACTGAATTTGTTACGGAAAAATAGCAGGGGGCTTCGCCCCCTGCAAAATTAAAAACTACAAAGGGAAAAATAAAATTTTCTTTAAAAAAAAAAAAGAAAAACGGCTTATAAGGAAAATGCACTAAAAATTTTTTTAAAAAAAATTCAATTTTACGAACGAGTTGAAAAAATTTATTATCAATTTAATTTATTACACCTTTTTGAAGTTGGTGCCAATTTAAAAAATCATACCTACATTTTGGCGCCGATTTCAAAAAGTTGTAATAAGTATAAAATTGATATTAAGTCATTCCATTTTTTCAACTCAATCGTAATTTTTTTTTTTTTTAAACTTTTTAGCGCATTTTCCTTAAAGTTGATTTTTCTTTTTTTTAAACAGATTATTCTATTTCCACTATTTTTAGCACTAAATTATATGTATAAAAAATTATAAAGATTTACTATACATAAAACAACTTTTCCATTATAAAAAATCGTTTTTTTTTAGTAACCAGTTTTACCAGTTTTGTAACTACTGCATATAGTTTCCCTTTATAATTTAAATCAAATAGAATCAAAAGAATTTCACTTTAAATTTACATTGATACACAATGACTGAATTTCGTTCTAGTTGTAAATGTAAGCTGATCATATCTTAAATAAAACTGTTTTTAGCGGTACATTTTCCTGAATAAATTGGAACTAAATCCGTGAAGATGACTTAAATCATTTTATTTTAATAAGACTGTTTAATCCTTTATTATTATCAAGAACCCAATATTTCACGCAGATAATGAAAGTAGCACTTGGAAGAAATGAGAATATGCTTTTTTCTTTTACGCTTAATGAAGCGTTGCGTTTTTCCAACGCTTATTTATTCTTCCGAAACCAAAACACGTCTTATGAGAGTGTGAGATTGACACTCATAGGAGTGTGACGTGGAGCATCCTATAACTTTCAATTGTAATCTATTATATGCCAAGAACCACAACTTTCCGTTTCAACTGTGATTAGATTTTTTGGGATTCCATATGTTTGTAGTTACCCCATGTAGTTGATTGGACAATTAATTGCATAAGGCATCAACATAGGCGGATTCAGAAAAAAAATATTTGAAAGGGGTTGTCTCACTTGGGATCCTGTTGTAACAAATATTCGATTATCCGGCATTTAACTATCCGAAAGTCTCAATTAACTGGACTGTCTAAAAAAAATAATGTTCTATTTCAAATTTTTTTTTTTTTTTTGGATAGAAGGAAATCTACTTTATCTAGCTTTTACTTGTCCGAAAATATAGACTAATTTATTTTTTTAAAAACATTTTGTCGGTTTAAAAATATTTTCGTTGTTATATAGAAGGTGTCCAACAATGAAATTTCTTTTACCGGACATTTATTAAACCAGATAATCTCATAAAACAATCTTTTTTATAAAAAAGAAAATTGATTTTCAGAAAAATGCGTAAAAAGTAAAAAATATTTTTTAATTTTACGAACGAGTTGAAATAATCGAGATATTTAATATAAATTTTATGCCTAATAAAACTTTTGCAATTGGCGCCAAAATATATTGTGAATTTTGTAAATTAGCACCAACTTCAAAAAGTTGTAATAAGTATAAAATTGATATTAAATAATTAAATTTTTTTAACTCGTTCTTAAATTTTTTTTTTTTACAATTTAGCGCATTTTTCTTAAAGTCTTTTTTTTTAAATTAAATTATTTTATTTTGCAGTTTTTGTATTGAATTATATATTAAAAACTGTGAATTTTCTGAAAGAACATTCCATTGCTGTTAATTGGGTAACGAATGGCGACCCCCCCCCCCTAAATTTTGTAATAATATTTCCTTCCGTCTTTCTATATATTTTTTAATTATTTTTAATTTCAAAATAAATATCTTGGAATAAGCAAAGAAGCTAAGATTTGAAAAAGGTTATAAAAAAAACCTGCAATTAATTCGAAATCGAAATTTAATTATTTGTCCAATCGGTCTATCCATTCGATTAAATAATAAACAAAATCAACTTTTTCTGTGCATAACTACTATATCAGAAAAATCTGCGAGTAGCAATTTACAAATATAAGAAAGTCAGTGATGCTGCCATCTATCGGTACTTCCTGCAATTTTAACTTGAGCCGAACTTTTTTGATCATCGTCTTGGGGTACTTTAAAATAGGAAATAAACATAAATAGACAGAAAATCCCTTTAACAATTTTTCAATAAGTAGATTTATGGCGAAATATTTTTTTAATGAATAAGTCTTTTCGAAATCGGTCATTTTAATGATCTTTTATATTAATTTTATTGCATGCAGTATCAAAAATGTCGATTTTGTTTTAAAAAGTATAAACTGGACATTTTTACTGAATTTCGTCCCTCGATTATGTGAAAATGATTTAAAAGAGAAAGTAAATAACTTTGTTATTTAAATTATCTTACTTAATATCTTATATTTTATTCAATCCTGTCCGTCTCAATGGAAGATCACTATTGCATATATTCGGCCCTCAATCGAACTAAGGACATTATTCCTATTTAAAATTGAATAAAGCTTTATTTTTTTTAAATATTATTTGTAAAATGTATGTAAATACTAAAATATAATATTCTTAGTGCTAAATAATTTCAATTATAACATTTCTAAGGGTTGGTATAATAGGAAGAAGACATTTCTACATTTGAAATCCACATAAATAAAGTAAATTTTGTAATATTTTCAATTAAAGCCTATAGTTTATTTCAAAATAGAGGTTGAAATCTGATGAATGTTTCTAGATTTTCCCGCTACATCTAGTAGTTAGAAGTTGTTTATAATTGTATCAACAATATACAGAATACAAATTGTAGTTCAGAAATTTTAAAGTCATAGCTTTATTACGTTACCATTGACGCATAATGCCTTTAAAATCGTACCCTAGTAGGAGGTGGAATGTTAAAAGAAGCAATGTAACAAAAATATAACGGTAGTATGTAACGAATATGACCCTACTGTGTGTATAACCTGGAAAATGAAATTCAGCAGAATTATCCCTTATTCCTTAACCCTCTCAGCGGTTAGAGAAAAGGCAAAATTAGAAAGTTGTTTTCTATGCAAAATAATATATTCCATATTTTTAATGTATATATATATATATATATATATATATATATAGCTTTCAAGAAACACACCAACCCTTTACATTTGAAAAATATTTCAACGTGGAACAATTTTATGAATTTAAAGTTTCTGTGTATTGCTAGAAGAACTAAAAATCAACAGATGACTTAAGTTGTTTAGCACCGGCAGAGGGTTAACTAAGAAAGATAAGATATTCGCTAACTTCTATCTGAAATACTCGGTCTGCACACGGAATTTCAGTAAAATTTACTCTCATTACTCATTATAATTCATCCCGTATACCCAAAAGTAGATGAAATTTGGCAGAGTTATTTTATATACCTTAAAAAGGAAAAGTAAGCTATTTGTGTACCTGGAATACTCCACACTCAATATATAATTCTTCTACTTCGCATACATCCACGAACATGAAATTGGACAGACTTGCCCTTTATACCTCAAAAAAGAAAAGTAAGCCCTCGTTATCGGTAGATGTGCCTATCGAGGAACATTTTAGACGAATTCTGTAATCCAATGTATAATAAAAAATGTACGCAAAATTTGTAAAATTTGGGCTCAATAAATTTTTACCCAAATGCACTGTTAAGTTCGACGTTACGCACCTTAAATCATGCACCCTTGTCGATGCACACAGGCTACCTCATTTTTTTGTACAATTTTCCTGTAAAAAATCTAAATCTTTTTATTGTCTCTTTCGATAATAATCGATTCCATTTCACATTTCATAGGATTTTTAAAAAATGAAATAATCTTTTTTTTTTAAAGTAAAACCGATTTTAAGAAAATTGCTCTATAATATAAATAATAAATAGTTTTTAATTTTGCAAACAAGTTGAAAAAATTTAATTATTTAATATTTATTTTATACTTATTTCAACGTTTTGAAATTAGCCCCAACATTTAAATATGTTTTTTGTAATTTGGCAAAAAATTCAAATGTTATAATAAGTTTAAATTTTTAATTAAATAATTAAACTTTTTTTTTCAAATTAAATAATTGAATAATTCAATTTTTTCAACTTGTTCGTAAAATTAAAAAATAGTTTTTACTTTTTAGCGCATTTTTTTTTCAAAAGAATATTTTATTTTTTGTTTCACCCTCTACTATTATTCACCAGTAAAATCAAGTTGTTATTATAATTTTATAACGGTCCAGTTAACTGAAAATTCCGGATAGTTAAATGCCTGATAACCGGATATTTTTTCAAAAGGTGATTAAGTAAAAAATCCCTTATCCAATAAAAAAAATATCAAAATATCTGAATTAGAACAAAATTCTTGCTCCAACATGCATAAAAAAATACACAACAATTGAATTGAAAACCTCTCTTCTCTGGCGCGCTTCCGAAATTCGTTAGTGAGAATTTAAATCGGTTAAAAAAAAGGATTTATTAACTAAATCTTTGTGTGTTTTTCTTTTGCAAACCTAAAATTTATTATACGCACAAAATCTTCAATCCTTTCAAATAAGATATTCTAAAACTCCAAAAATATATTTAAAAAAATGTTTATTAACAATGATACACTGCAGAAACAATACACAAAACCTATGTACAACACTCAAAACCCAGTTTTGCTGGATGTCCTCATCCATGATGATGATGACACCCGTGATGTTTGTGCTCCAGAACTTTAGCGAGCAAGCCAGCTGTGAGAAGTGCTCCGAGTCCCTCGTTGCTATGGTGATGCTTTCCAGCCTCGGTTTCGGTTACAAAGACGAAGCCAATGAGAAGGACGGTTACCATGACGACGAAGAAAAGCTTTCCGCACTGCATTTTTCTGGTGGAGTGTTGGAGTCCTGAAAAAATGGCGGTAGTGATTAGTGTGCATACAGTTGGTTGGATTTAAGTCGCATTACACTGTAAAAATAGGTACTTAAAAATGAGTACCTGAACATACTCGTTTGAGTACAATTGCATCGTACATGAGCGATGGCGTACACAAATTTAAGCGTACTTTTTCAAAAATGAGCCGTGTGATTTAAAATTGTTAATCTCATCTTCTGTTCAAGTGATCTTAACAAAGAGACCAGACAAACTTAAAATAGTTGTTCCGAAGATGGTTTTTCACATCACTTGATGCCGATTGCTTAAATGAAAACTGAGGTATTATAACTCAATTATCTTATTTCCCATTCCTTTGGCAAACCTCTTTCATATTTATTATGTTTATAACTTATTCACATCGCCCTGGTAGTACAACGGATAAGGTACTGAACTGCGATATCTTAGGATATTAGTGGTTCGATTCCCAGTAAGCCTTGATTGTAATTGTTGATATTTATTGAAAGATATTTATATAAGCTGCCTACGCAGGCAAGCAACTTCATTTTTTATTCATTTTTACTCATTGTACTCATTTTTGAGTAGATGTCTTTTTCAAATATGAAACTTATATATTCGGAGCTATGAGAAGCATCGAATGTACTAAACAATTAGCAGATTTTACTTATTTTTAGTACTTACTTTTAACAATGTAGAGCTACACAAACGAGTAATGGAAGGTTCCATATTTGGAATGAAAGACTCGACAACATTACCCATCGAGTTCTTGCATAACATATTTGAATGACAGTCATGTATTAATTTGGAGATTTCAACTGAGCCATATTGGATTGTTGCTTGTAACGATTTCTAAATTTCCAAAGCCCGCTATTTGCGTACCTTTCGAAAACGAAAAGTTGTAAAAAAAAAATCATTAAAAAATCTTAAGTTTGTGTGATATAGTTATATCCCATTCTCATTTTTGACGTGAAAATGTCTTTCCTTTAGTTGCGGGTACATATTTGCACGGAATCGCATAGTAAAAAACCCCATTTGTAAAATAATTTTAACTCCACATGGAATCAGCCTATGGGGATAAATGACATACCATCGTGTAAGGAAAATAAGTCGTTTCGGACAGACCAATTGTTAATCCATTCCCCTCTTTGACATTTGTACCGCTTAAAGGAGAGTGTCACCTAGAACAAGAAGTACCAGAGTTGTATTGGGTTACCTTTAGACATTGGTCCTTCTTGGTCCAGGCCACAAATATACCATTACAGTCAGAATCGCCACCACTAACTGTAATGGTATATCCCAAATCGCTGCCACTGACTGTAATGGTTACCCCGAATCACCGCCACTGACTGTAATGGTATACCCCGAATCGCTGCCACTGACTGTAATGGTATACCCCGAATCGCCGCCACTGACTGTAATGGTTACCCCGAATCGCCACCACTGACTGAAATGGTTATCCCGAATCGCCACCACTGACTGTAATGGTATATCCCAAATCGCCGCCACTGACTGTAATGGTTACCCCGAATCGCCGCCACTGACTGTAATGGTATATCCCAAATCGCCGCCACTGACTGTAATGATATATCTGTGTCTTGGAACAACAAGGACAAATGTCCAATGTTAATTCAATGCAACTTTGATGCCGCACTTTTTTCGGATGTTGCCCCCGCACTTTTTTAATATTACACTTTTTAAAACTAAATTATAAGTCAATTAGTTTAATACATTGCCGAACAATAGAAATTTTTCGAACCCAGCTTCCTCTCACTACTATTCAGAGCGAAACTGAAAGTATTTTTTCTCTAGAGTCCCAAGCTACACCACAAATGTAGAATTGTAAAAGCTGCCGGATATTTTCTGGGAATCAGAAGGGTGAGGAGTGAAAATTTCTCCCATTTCTTTTTCAACACTGATGCAAATGGAAAGGATGCCTATCCTTTTGACCTTGAAGATCAATAGGATGTTTATTGGGTTCTTTGCAACAGGCCGTATCCTTCCCCCCAAAAAAAGTGTAGGTACAAGCCACACTGTACCGCAAAGTTTGATTCGTTAATACTTTTGGATCCACGCAGTACAAAAGAAAGGGAGAAATGATCAAACTGGTTGACGTGGAACACTTTCCTCTACATAATGGTAAGTCATTTTTCTTAAAAATTAATTTCTCGTGGAGTTACATTGCGGAAGCGCATGGACCTATGGCGACATTTCCTCCTTCCACGCGGTACATCGGTCACAAGGGGGAATGGATTAGCAATCGACCTGGTCGATACGTCTTATCTCCTTGTACACGTGGTATGTCATTTATCCCAATAGGCTAACCCCATGGAACGCATGGTGGAAACGTATACTGCAGCTAGGGCGAAATTCTCATCCACGCTGTGAAATGGGTTAATAATCGACCTGGACGACTTGTACCTATTTTAAATTGGTATCCTTCAAATTACACCAAGTACACAATATATATAAATATGCGATATTTATTACTTTTATTCCAACAGTATGAAGAGTGGTAAACATTTTTATTACTCCCCACCCCCCTCTCCCCCACCCACACAATTTTACCACCCAATCGTCGTCACTGATTACAATAATAATATCTTAATTTAGTATACCAATACAGTTTCTTAGTTGTTGTCTTGCGAACACATGTAAATTTAAGGTTCAATAACTGAAAATGTAAATAATATATACAATAAAAACATTGCGAAAAATTAAGAGTAGATTTATTACTTAACCAGTATACTGTATACTTAATCAATTGTGCCTACCTTTTAGTGACCGTTTGGAGTATACGAAATGTTTTGAGTCATTTTAAACAATGGATACACAATCTTCAAAAAACGCGTCAATTATATTTAATTTTAGAAAAAAAATTTAAGTTTTAAAAAAATTGTGTTTGTTTATTATTTACTGAATGGAAAAAGGATTATGTTCTTAAAATTAAGTAATTTTTATAATACACATTAGCCTATTAATATCACTAAAGTTAACGACCTTGCTGCTTGATAATGAGAAATTAAAAAAAAATATTCCAGTTTTCGGCTCAAAACAACGAAACTGATGAACAAGTAATAGATATGTTGAACAAAAAACAGTCTTTTAAAAATAAAATAGATTAAAAACGAATAATGAAACTAAACAAGCCTATCCAAAATTGCTTAACAAAATTTAAATTAATATTGTCAAACTATTTTGATCTTTCTCACAAATTTCTTCAGAAGTTTCTTTTACCTTGTGAGAGGTAAGGTGGGGTAAAATTTGTAGGATTAGTGTAATTGTGTAACGCTATTTTTCACTTTTAAAAGTTATTAATATGAAACTTTTTTTGGTGTATTTATGCAATGAGTTCTTTGACATAATCTTTGAATATGTTTCATGGTTTTTTTCTAATTTTAAATTACTAAATTTGTTGCTGATTTTTATATATAACCACAAACGAGGTAAAATAGATAGTCAGTGAGAAATCGTGGAAAATTTTCTTCAAAAAAGCATTAATAAAACAAAATAATTTTTTAGTTAAATTTTCTTCTTGAATAAAATAAAATAAATAGCAGCCATCAGCTTTTAAAAATTCAGTATGTAAAAACTCAGTAAACTCAGTCTTTCTAAAAATAAATTAATCCACCATTTTTAAATTTCTTTATTATAATTATAATTTATTATCATCGAAATAAAATGTTTGTTTTTATAAATTTTGGTTTCTTTTGACGTTGGAAATTTTTCTGTATTTACTTTATTTTTAATTTGTTTCCCAGACGATTTTTTAAATCCATTTTAAAAAAAATTCTGTGTTCTAACAAAAACAGAAAATATCGTTTTTTTGTGTAATTAAAATGTGTTTTTCTTGTTCACAGTTTGTTTTATAAATCAGGTATATAACTTCATTACATTAAATTATAAACAATGTTAAATACATTGAAAATAAGTCGTCATTTATAAGTTTCTAAATCCTATTTTTGTAGAATATTGTAATTTTTTCGAAGATCGTTACATTTTTTAGAATTGCCTATTCTTTAGAATAAATAATTCGATTACCCATTTTACCCACCTTTCAAATCATTGAGAAAAAAATAGATTTTCTAATCTTTTCATTGGAATATATTAAAAAGATGTGTAGCTAAACAGCAAAACAATGACCATTCCCCAAACAATTTATGAACACTA
Organism: Troglohyphantes excavatus; assembly: GCA_963932185.1. Classification (NCBI taxonomy): domain Eukaryota; kingdom Metazoa; phylum Arthropoda; class Arachnida; order Araneae; family Linyphiidae; genus Troglohyphantes; species Troglohyphantes excavatus. Next base: position 12,362,801 of record OZ010666.1, on the reverse strand, counting down.
AGTACTTTAGGAACATTAAACTAGCTGAAAACTCATGAATGTTATTTGATAATTGTTACTGAATGTTCAATAAACGCTTGGTTAAAATATATCAATTTTTCATTTTGAAAACGTTCATAAACAGTTTTACTTACAAATTCACTTAAATTGTTTGTTTTTTATCTACCCATGGCAACAATAATGACTTAGGATGATTAGGAAATGTACATTATGGAAATAAACTTAGAACTTTAAATATATACACTCGAAGAGAGAAGGATTAGAGGGGGCCTAATTCAGCTATTCAAATTTATGCAATTGGTTAATGTGGAGGGATTGGAATTCAATATTGCCAGTGGGACTACATGTCTTATAATTCAAACAGTGGCGGCCCGTGGTCGAAAATGTTGGTGCAGCCGAAATTATGTGAATCCCTCCCCCCCCCCCCCCCCCTTATTTTCCACAACCCATACATGAACGGAAATTCTTTATTATTTACTATTCTAATCAAAGTTTCCTTTCAATTTTTTACGACATGATAACATGCGAATAAAATAATTAAAGCAATCATCCTTTCTTTTAAACATGCGTATCGGTCAATTTTAATATTAACTTAAATAACAAAACAACAGCAGGACCATGTCCTGAAACAACAGCACATAGTAAATTTATCACGAAAGCCATTTCCGTTTGGAGATATTCTCGTAAGTTATCGTTTCACCCACCCATCCCAGCGTTTCACGGACGAGCCAATCAGCATAGCGAATCTCAAATGCAGCTAAAACAAGAACATTCATTTCGGCTGTACCTTCTCACAAATGCAGTGCATTTTCATGGGGAGGAATATCCATACTACGTAGAGGTTGCTATGGCAACGATGCAGCCGATTTCGAATTTCGCTTTTTGGCTGCAGTTTTGATTGAATGAATTTTTTTCGCTCCTGAATTGTACATTACAGTAACAGGCTTGATATTTATCGGATATTTTGTTTACTACCGTAGAAATTTCATTTTCAATTATAATCTTCATTTAAGAAAATTAGTAAAATATCTTATTTTAGTTTTAAAATACTGAATTTAGGTGCAGCCCGGCTGTACTTGCTGTAGTGGGCGAGCCGACACTACCGAATCGCATCGTATTCATGAGACACAAAAAGATATTTTTTTTAACCAAACTAAATCACTATGTTTAGAAATGATTATTTAATTATTAACAGATGAAACATATAATCTAAACTGAATTACGAAACTGTCATATATATCGTATATCAAAGAATAAAAGATATCTTACCTCAAAGACTGCTAATCAAAAAAAGTGCTTCAATAAAGGGTGCTGATGATACAATGAATACGAAATCGAAATTTTTTCTCTTATATAGAACGAAAAAACTTTTCCTTTCGTCAAAGAATCAACGAACCGCAACCTATCATCAACGGAAGAGTAGGCACGATTGTAAATCTAAATCCCTATACATAACATCGCGGTCGACTTGCGTTATTTTTACGACTTAATAAGCAGAATTTCACTCAGACAGGTGGCAACGATAATATTTCCGTTTGGCCAAAGGAAACAGCTGTCTTCTTTTCGAACGTTTGTCCGGAATTTTGACTCGTCTAATTCCTTTGTTTATCCTTCTTAGTAGACTAGAAATAGAAGAACTAATTTCGAATAAAAATAGTCTGAGATATGTAATACGATCTAATAATGATGAATGTGTTTGGCTCGGTGTGGGTAGGATATGGCGTGGCTACAGAAGTGTATCGAAAATTATATTTGAATTTCTTTCATGACAATGGTTGGCGGAAGTAGGTTATACTATGTATAACATCTTCCTTTTTCTATTTTACTTGGAACGAAATTTGGTTGCAGTAATTTTGTCTCAGATACGAAATTTTGTTTTGAGTAAAAATTTTCGAGCATCTTATCGTATTCAACAATAATTAATTTAGATAATGTATCCTTAATTTTAGGTCTGTTGAATTCGATTAAAAGTTATACATTTTTAACCTTTTAAAATTACCGTATGATAAAATAATAGACTATGTATCGAGATCAAATGCTTGTAGATAAATAATCGATTTTGTCTCTGCGATTAGAGAATAAAAACCATGTGATTAAGCAAAGATAATCTGCGAATGAAGTCTCTTATATCACAAAATGACGTTACATGCATAGAGTCAATCGATGTTAGTTCAAGAAGATAATTCATCTGGAGAAGAAAAATAATATTTTATAAGTGAATAAGACTTACTGATATTGTGTATTTTAATTGCTAATGTTATAATGTTTTGTAATACACAATAATTGATCTAAACACTAAAAATAAACGAATTATTTATTTATTTATTTATCTATTTATTTATTTATTTATTTATTTGTTTATTTGTTTATTTGTTTGTTTATTTTTTTTTAATTATTTTTATTTATTTATTTATTTATTTAATTATTTGTCTGTTTGTTTATTTGTTTCTCTGTTTGTTTGTTTGTCTGTTTGTCTATGTGTTTGTCTATTTTTTTGTTTGTCTGTTTGTCTATGTGTTTGTCTACTTTTTTTGTTTGTTTGTTTCTTTGTTTCTTCGTCTGCCTGTCTGTTTGTTTGTCTATTTCTTTATTTCAATATACACACACAAAAAATATTTGTATATAATAAAAGCTAACGTATTAACGTCAGTGTACAATGTACCAAACTAGGTATACATCTGTTTATTTACGGCCATCTATTGACAGCTACATAAGCTTACCTTTTATTGCCGAAGTGTATTATAGAATTTTATCACCCAATTCAACTCGTCTAATAATAAAAAGAAATTCATTAATAAAACATCATTATTATCATTATTTGTTTAATGCATTCAGTTTGATACAAAAAAATACCATCAAACTAATCAATTTGTAATTTATGTAGAAGCATCATATTTCGTTTCCTTATTACACAACGCGTGTGTGTGGAAACATAAATCTTTAATCTTATTGACTTACAAAAAGAAATATAACACCAACAAATTTTAAGATCTTCCGTGATCAAATCTTTCTTTGTAGACTCATAAAATCTTTAAAACTTTATTTATTTCCTTAGTGAACCGCGTCTTCTTTCTGCCAAACCATCAGAAGCTTCATTGCTCTTCAAAACACGCCCAAACCAATGAGGCATCGCATAATGACCACTAAACCCAGTTCTTCTATATCTATTAATATTAATCTACTTTTGAGAGTGCATCATTTTAAACATGGAAGGATATTCCTCATTCATCTTTAGATATTCTTAAAAGGTAAACTTTATCATGTTAAATATAAGAAAAGACCAAAGTGACACTAACTTAAATTATTATCTATTAGTGGCGGAGTTTTGTAGTAAACTACGCGATAATAGTTTTGCTATACTTCAAAGCGTTGTTTAAATGTGCGGGAAAAAGTTTAACATACTTATAGTAAGCGTTTTCATTTTTAATATAACTATTGGAAATAGTTTGTTTCGCTCTGATAATATATATCGAAATTATTTAGATTTTTTTTAACGCTAACTGTTACCCGCGGTTTCAACCGCGGCGAAAAAATGATGAAAAAATACAGATATGCGAATACATTTGAAATCATTAAAATTAACAAACTAATTTTTTTAAATCGAAAAATACACTGTAAAGAAAAAATTACTTGAGTACGAGAATCTAAGAACATTTTGCTTAAAATTATTTTAATAAAAAAATTATACATTAGCAAAATTTTATAAGTGATAAGTACAATAAATAGATGATTGATCGCAATTATTATAAATTAAACTATTATCAATTAAATTAAGTATTTGTATTTAATAGACGTATTTTAGCTTTCAAAAATTAAATTAAGAATTCTCTGAAAAGCATCACACAACTTTCTATAATTTTCCTTCAAAATTTTTGCGTGATTTGATTCCAAATCCAAAGTTTCATTTTCACACTGTGCCCGATTAAAACTGTATTACATCTATATTTACATCGAACTTAACCAAATTTAATAGCTAGATGCAGTTTGGTGCACTATTAGTTCTAGGAAAGGTAGACCTCGCGACCAAAATAAAACATATACGCCGTTTTGAATGACTTCAAGGAACAATTTGAAGAAAATCTAATAACGCGTTTGGTCGTAACTGTGTCACAAACAAATTTACAGACAGACGAAATGCAGAAAGGTCGAGTTGAAACAGAGCCCTAAATAACAATCTGTCAATAATTTATGGTGCTTTAGGGGAGGAATTTGCTGAGAATTAAATATATATATATAACTGTTATATACAGCTGTTTAGAAAAATACAGATTTTTTAATTTACTGGCAAAAAAAAACAAAGGCAAGCCATCGTTTTCGTAAGTTAGAGTTTAAACCACTTCCCTTGATGTTACGCTCCGCTGTAAACGCGAACGCTAGTATATCGATTTAGAAATGCTTTCATGAGATATTTTGTTTATTGAAACACATGCAATTAAATTGATCAAATATAAAAAAAAAACTTTTTGGACTGATGGGATCTCAAAACGCAGTGAAAGCGCAAGTATGATTATTATTAAACTAATACTTATTTTTAATATAACAAATTTAAGTAGTACAAATTTAAAATGTCGCAAGCAAAAGCATATAGACTGATCTCTGCTATTTTTTTTATTTATTTGAGCTGGTAATAGATTTAATATTTTTTAAAGCTTGTTTTTGCAATGCAAGATAAAAAAATCACTTACTTCAATATAGTTCTTTGCATAGCTGCCGAAAAGTCTAGTTTCCGCAAATATATGAACACTAGTTACTAAGGCTACTGGGCATTTGCGATAGGATGTTTCGAAGGAGAGGGAAATCCCAAGAGGGTAGACGAAGATCTAAATTATAGGCGTTTCGTTATAACAATAATCCTTTAAACTCTTCCTCGAAGCATGTAGATCGGAATACAGAATGCGATGTTTCTTGGAAAATACGTTACTGCTAGCTGCAAAGTTTATAATTTCTGAATTGAGGCATTGTGAATTCTTGTTCAACTCTTTTTCCATTTTGGTGTCAAGAAAATTGCAAATTGCACAACTGCAATTATCCTTTGTGTCGCCAACTGAATGACATATCTATGTAGACCTCACGGGTACAAATATTGTTACCTCCCCACCCTGTTCCATGGGTCGTATTTATCACAAGCTGACTATTATCTAAACTATCTATGTGACAGACGTTTTCACGCCCCTCCCCCCGCCTGAAAAGGGTAACCTTCTCCTCCCATTCTTTTGTGATTACGGCCCGGCATTTGCTGAAGGTACAATGTCCAGGCGTGCATGGGTTGCAACAGGCTTCTCCCGATTGACATAGCAATTAATCCTCAAGGTCAAAGTCTAGGGACCAGATTTCCAGTTTTTATGAGTTGTGTCCTCAGGGCTGTCTGTCGGTAGCAAAGAAAGGACGAGGCTCCCGGGTGACATTCCAAGAAAATGTCCATGCTCGCAGCTTTGGTAAGAGCAGTGTAGTGACATGAGAACACTCTTTTATTCTTGCGTCTTTTCTTCTTTGGTAGGAAAGGCGAGGAGATAAGTGGGAGGGGGGGGGGTAGTATTTGGAAATTTTAAAGAGCATTAAGCAATGCATATATATCACGATTTGCAAAAAAACATTTTAGTTTGGAATTTTTCATTGCCTAAGGTGACTTTTAAAAATATAATCTTAGAAGTTAGGGGGGGGGGGGGTAATTTCCCCTTTACCCCCACCTGGATCCGCGCTTGGTTAATTTATAGCTGTCTTAAAGAGTATATCATTCGTTTTTTCGGAGATATTTACATTAGTAAGTTATTCATAAAAACGAAATAGGGTAGAGTAAAATAAAGATATTAAATTGTATCAGATATTTCTGTGTAAAGAGGTTTGCTGCACGTATACCCGGCCTATATATTTTCCCCCATAAGGGTTTTGTTGTAGAAGTTTTTATAATGGGGTGACAGTTCAAGTATTGCCCACATCATCGGTTCGTGACTTTAAAGTAGCAGGCAGTATTCTCAAACGTTCTTCAAAATGCAAATTAGTTATAATAGAAATGTCGTATTAAATACTTTTTTTTTTTACATATTCCTTCCAAAACGAAAAAAAAGTCCGTTTTAATATAAGTTAGAAAATCTCGGAGGCGAAAATTACCAGTAATGCCGTTAGCTAGATCCTCCATTGCGCTGTATGTGCTGAGACTTTCTTATCAAACAACCCCAATAGTGGTTTCTAAGTACCCAGTTTTCTAGATATTTCTTAAAGACTCATTCGGAAACTTATCAGATTCATATAATTTCCATACTTCATTACAAAGTTATATCTGAGCAAAGTGTTAAATGAACATTTTCCTTCAAAACTTAATTAAGCATTCTAAACATCCTTCAAGCGTTGAATTCACCGAAGCGTTAATTGAAGACTGCCATATCCAAGATTCTTAGAATCTATTTTTATAAACTTTAAATATATATAATTAATTCGTGAAAAGACATACATTATTTCCTAAATCTGTTTCAATATCATTCATCATAATTGTAATTGAATTTGAATTATTTCACTGTAACTAAAAAAAACAAAATAAATAATGAAATTTTTTTTTTTTGGTTTATTTTATCAGTTACTAGCAAAAGTACCCGTTCTTCGCACGGGCATAAATAAAATAAAGACATATAACAGAAAATATATACATTTTCTCTCCTCCCAGGGATAATCGCATATACCAGTTTAGAATAACTCGTACAAACCTACGTTATGTAGCTTAGGTTACGTTTCATAAAGCTATGAAATGTAGCTATGTTACGTTTCATAAAGCTACGTTATGTAGTTATGGAATATTTCCTGTAAAGACCGGCATTCTAATCGATTTATAAATTTTTATATTAGGTTATTATTTTTCTCAGTTGATTTAAACTGATATACTTCGTGAAACTATGCTGAGATACACTAAAAATGTTATAATATTCGAATGAAATATCGTTGAGACTTGAAAATAGTCACGATAAAATTCTTATTTTTTTAACAAACTATTCTGTAAATTTTAAAGCTTTACATTTTATAGTTACAGAGCTTTTCCAAACTAACTAACCAACAAATAAACAGAGATATGGACACATTTTAAGGACTTCCAGATTGCTCACTTTTCATACATCTCATCGTTGTAAAGCTAATTCAGTATCGAAAGATATATAAGATAACATTTTTGAAAACTACTAACTATCAAAAGAACCGCATGCGGCCTTCGGGCTGTAGACACTGACCTAAAATAATAACTAACTGGACTGTGCATGGCAACGTTGCCGGAAAGCTTTCACCTGCGCAAATTGAAAAGAGCAAAATGCGCCGTTTGCTCCCCAGTTATTAAGTTTCGAATGCAATATTTGTACGGGAGGGAGATAATTTCTGCTCTAAACAAAGTGTGCGTATGTATATATTTTCTGGATTTAAATTAAATTTAAGATACTTAATTATCTAAAAAAAAACATATGTCTAAGCAATTTTCTAAGATAGTCATTATATAGTTGAATATATTCATATATACATTACACGTATCATCGTTATGAAGCTAATCCTTTGTCGAAGATTTTTTTGGAAGAAGGAAAATATACTTTCAAATGTTCTATGTCCTTTATTTTCATTAATAAATAGATGCATTTGTAATTTATTTCGAAGATTCTTAAAACATCATTAATAATTTCATTTAGCGAATTGTCAATTATTGTATTGTTAGTATATTATATAGGTTTATTCAAATTCAAAACAATTATCTTCGAAAAATGTGCTACATTCTATTAAACATAAATTTATAAACTTATATAAATAACAAGAGTAATGTTAGGGTTAAAGTATTATGGAATTCGAAAGAGTTTGCAGGCAAAACAACTAATTTAGAATTTAATTATATTCTATTTTTGAAAACAGACTGTCAAGAAGAAAATAAGTTCACAACAAAATGTATACCATTTGTTTTGTATCCGTCGAAAAGTAAACATAATATTTTAAAAAGATATAAAAATCGTCTGTGGAACGAATTAAAAATAACTTAAATTAATACGGATTCCCATTTAAAATAACATACAACAAGATAATATTTTTCAAAGATAATAATTAAAAATATCAGTTTTCTCAAAATTGGTAGATTAAAACTCGCTATTAGAAAATTCTATTTTATTCAAGTTATTAATTTAACTAAAACGTTTGTGTTCATAATGTTTTTAATGCAAATATTCCATGATTTACATTTAGTGTGATTTATTTTCACATCTGTAAATCGAACAAGGATCGAAGATAAAAACATTTATTAAAAATACTTATAAACCTCAGAATTAAATAAATATAAAATATTGAGTTCTCAATTAAAACTTTAACAGTTTTATAAAACTTAACAATATTTTTCACTAACAAATTTAACTTAGAACTTAAAATAAAAATCGAATATGTATTTACCTGTGATTTGACTTTCCTGACATTTTATTTTCGGCAATGATTATATAAATAATTTGTGCACAGTAAATATTCCTCTTTTAAACGGATTAACAAATTAACAGAACGAGGAAGAATATAAATAAATATAACGAATAAGAATGTTAATAATTATAAAGATAGATCTTTAGAAAACACTCTCTCGCTCAAATCGGAATGGGTAGCAAACAAAACTTTCAATTTGCGTAAACCAGTCAATTCCCACACTTTGTCAAGTTAGTTATTAATTGAGTTCATTGACTGTGGGTTGCCGACTCTTGTCGAATAAATACAAGTTTATATTGGTTTCTGTAAATAAAATTGATGTAACATGACATAAAAAAATTTGAATAATATATGAACTCTTACAGATAATTCTAAATCTAATATTGAACTTTTACGTTTATACTGTAAAAAAAGTATTTAAAAATGAGTATCTAAACCTACTCGTTTTTCTTTAAGCATAATTGCATCGTATCCGGACGTATGACATACTCAATTGCAAATAACCGTACTTACTCAAGTAGCAATGTGATGTAATGTTGCTAATCTCGGCTTCTGTTCCAGCGATCTTAATGAAAACAGACTAACTTAAAATAGAAGTTCAAAGAGATGTTTTCCCACATTATGACGTCGATTGCTTAAATAGAAACTGAGTTATTACAACTCAATTATCTTACTTCCCATTATTTTGTCACACATTCTTCTGTTTCTTTCATTGCTTCTGTTTATAGGTTCTTAATGTCACACTGGACTTCGGTGCTGAGGATCTGGGTTCGATTCCTGGTAAGACTTGGTTGAAATTGTCGATATTTATTGAAAGGGATTTATGAAGGCAAGCATCTAATCATTATACTCATTTTTTAGTACACGTCTTTTTCAAAATTGAAACTCATGTAATCTGAGTCACAATAAGCAACGAATATAATCAAAGATGAATATATTTTACTTATATTCAAGTATCTATTTTTAACAATGTAAGTACAAAATAATTACCTATTTTTATTATAATTATTACCAATTCCCACTAATTGTACTTGGTTGTTTATAAATGTCCTGTCGTTTTCAGATTAAATTTGTAAGAATTGTTTAATCAGACTTAGGTGGTTGTAAGCAACATATATTGAAAAGTTTTTTTTTTATAATTTTCCATTTAAAAATATATCATTAATTAAAGTCATAAAATATATATATATATATATATATATATATATATATATATATATATATATATATATATATATATATATATATATATATATATATATATATATATATATATATATATATATATATATATATATATATATATATATATATATATATATATATATATATATATATGCAATATTTCAAAAACTTTTTAATGCTTTTAATTAAGCATGCCGTTACTTTTTATAATTTTCCATTTAAAAATATATCATTAATTAAAGTCATAAAATATATATATATATATATATATATATATATATATATATATATATATATATATATATATATATATATATATATATATATATATATATATATATATATATATATATATATATATATATATATATATATATATATATATATATATATATATATATATATATATATATATATATATATATATATATATATATATATATATATATATATATATATATATATATATATATATATATATATGCAATATTTCAAAAACTTTTTAATGCTTTTAATTAAGCATGCCGTTACTTAAAAAAAAATTGAAAATTCGCTTTCTGCATCAAATTGTGTGTTTTTTTTTTTTAATTAGATGGCTTATATGTTTAAAATTTAAATTCAAATGTAGAAATCTCTGCAATTATTCTGACTCTTGATAAGCTGAGTAACAATTAACGACAAAATAATAAAACCACATCCAATTTAACATCAATAAACTCATTTATTAGAATCTAAACAAAATAAAGATACATTCTGATGAAGAATATACAACTATATAATCATATTTACAAAAGGCATAGATGGGAATGATGATACGGGAGGGACAGATGAGGCGATGTTACACTTATTGAATGTAGTAAGGATGGAAATATTACACATCTCGAGATGTTACTTACATTCAAACAGCAATGATGCATATATAAAATATTTTCTATGATCTCATTTCAGAAAATATTTATGTCGATGTTAAAGCCACCAGACTTAAACCGGCTGGCAATATGGATGATCCAGAATGACATCAAAATTGGTGATGACATCATTAATGACGTCATGCTTTGATGCTAGGATGTCATCCAGGATGCTGAATGGTAACATCCTTTGAAGTTGTACCAGCTTCTGGAGTTGGTTGCATGATAGTTGATCCCAGCAATTTTTCCTTCCTGATGTTGCTTACTCATGATGGTGACTTCACGAAAGTGAAGCATGAAACCTATCTCGATCTTATTCTAGTTGGTATACAGATGACATATGGAAAGATCATTGAACATCTGGAAGGATAAATGAACATCTGGAATGATCAATGGACATCTGGAAGGCTCATTGTGAAGACATCCAACATTATCCGTGATGACATCCGCCATGATGCATCTCGCTCAGCATTTTGGCCACTATCCCAGCTGCCAGCATCTCGACGATGTTGGACCCGTGATGCTTCTTCCCTCCACCTCCCAACCCACCTCCACCGCCTCCTCCACCTTGAGCGGAGGCGGGGCCTGCGAGGAACGCCCCCAGCAAGACGATCACCACCAACACGGCAGTCCACTTCTGGGTAGGCGCCATTAGGAGAACAGCTGAAACATCGAAAAGGAAATTATTTATCCTGTAGGTGGCAAATAATACTCACGAATCTGCCTTTTTATATGAACAGTTTAGTGACACAAACGCCAGCAGAAAACCTCGCGAAATACTTGAAATTACTTGAAAAGTCTATGCAAAAATTCTCTTCCAAAATGTTGAACTAAATCAAGTTTTTGACAACAGGTTTCTCATTGAAGTTTTGAGGCAGAAACAAAATTTTTAATTTAAAATTTTAACCTTATATTTCAAAGAAGACCACGACGTCAATAAACCTTGTAATCCACAACAAAATTCCGATTTAACAACTCAAAATAAACAACTCAACTTCAATCGGGATTATTAGTAAAATAACTGTTTATATTTATAGTAATAAAATGCCTACACAAAGCGTATACTTTTCTTTAAAAATATATATTACATTATTAAGAAATATACATTACTTTAAAAGGAATTATAATGAAAAACTAATTTGAGATTATCCATTCAACTACGTGCACAAGAAGTTTTTTAGAATGGTTTCGAAAAGTTTTTGAAGACACAGAAGAATTTTACGCTTGCACAATATTGAGTGCTACGCTATGACCTAAACCTCAATTAGTTTTTAAGTTTTATAACAAAACAGTACCTGACTGCTTTATATGAAATTTAACAGTATTAATTTTGTAGTCGAGTATTTATTTCTCTTTAAATTAATATTTAGAGAGAAAAACAAAATAATAAATCAAATTGTGGGTGCCATTTATTTTTGAAGATTGCAGTCAAAGCCGCGGTGGTTGGAAAATTTAACTTAAAAAATGTAAAAAAAAAATCTATTTTAGTTTACAAAAAAAATTATTCCAAATTTCAAACTTAAGTTTAAGAAAACCGATGTAAAATTCATTGTTCCAGCTAGTTAAGCCAAACAGAAAAAGCATTTCAAAAATATAAAATTTAAATAACTAGAATTTTAAAAATACAAAAGCACTGATAAATAACTCAAACTATTTCACCGTAATTTTATTTATATTGAACTCTCTCTCTTAATTCTTAACAATTAATTTTAAAAAAAATGTCCAAAATTTAAAAATAAACGCAAAATAATAAAACAGGAGAGTCTGACATTAAACTTAACGTTATCTTTTGTTAACACCAGTTATATCTATATTTAAAAAAGCAGAAGTAAATATTTTGCTGCTTTCTATCTAACTAAAATATACTATTATTTCAAATATAATGTTAAAAAAAATTGCTTACAAAAGGTGAGAACTAATTTGGGCATTTTGAAAATCGAACTCGCATGCAATGTAAAAAGTTAAATGCAGGATATTTTTTCCTTAATCGCTATAATTAAACAAAATTAAAAAGACTATTCTTTGTTTTGCTTACTAAGCAACAGTATAACAATTATTATACATTTTATTTACAACCAGCTCAATCTAATTTCTGAAAATAAACATTAAGGACACAATCTACAGCAATGGTCTTACATTATCCGTTCATTTCAGACAGCAGCTTTGCAATGAGCCCAGCCGCCAGAATCTCAATCACGTCACTCCTCTGTCCGTGCTTTCCTCCACCGCCACCAAGCATTCCACCGCCGCCACCGTGGTGGGGCATCGCCACCGACACGTTGAACACCACTCCGAGAACCATCACCACACAAACCAAAGCCAAGACAGAGTACTTCATCTTTAATACACCCGAAAAATAGAAACTTCTCTGGAAAATAAAGAACAAAATTCAGTGTTGAAGAGCTGAAGAACGGAGCTGAGGAATGGATTGCTGGTGATTCGACAAGAATGACGTCTCATAGCGTGGATTGGCGTGAAATTGGCGACAAAATTTTAAAGATTAAAACTAGCAAGTTTTGGCGATTTTTACATGTTTTTATTAGACTATACTCGGGGACAACTTAAGTTGAGCCGAAAGCAATTGAATATGAATACATATCATAGCTTCCGCTTCAGGTTCAACTTAGGTTGTCCCCAAGAATAGAAAGTTGATTATTTTGTGATTAAAATGTTATATTCGGAATTTTACTAAATGTTTGTTTACATGCGCTGTCAGACAGTTGTTGAAAGTTATTCTTATGGTGAAAAATACTATCCGATTGCTGTGACCTTAGAAGGGTGAAAGTCAATCAATGCTTTGTAATAAAAGCGTCTATGGTGTAAACGTTCGTCGTGTTTCTTCGGAAAATTTATCAGTTTTATCAGTAAATAAACAGCGCTTGTTTAACACGTAGTTAATTTATAGTCAATACCAAACAGCGATTCAATGTATCATGACATTAAATTGTAGTTGTAAATAAATTAAATAGATTATTAGGATAAAATTCATTATTATGGTTATATTATAGACTATTTCGTGTAAAATCATAAATGTTTTTTTTAAATTGTGAAAGGAGATTTGAAAACTAATTAGATATCAGAACTAAAATATTATTTTTTGGGAGAATGTTGCTTAATAACTTCTATTCTAAATTATATTTAAAAAAATCTCAACTATTAAGTTTATACCTAAATTACATTATTATTGTATATTACATATAAGTTTATGATATCAAACAAGCGGTAATAATTTATTGTTTTCATTCAAATAAATAAAATGAAGCCTTTTTACTTGATTCTATATAAAAAAAAAGACTAATCTAAAACGTATAGGTATTGTAAAAAATATGAGTTAATAAACGTTTCCAATATATCGGTTTTACTTTGAACATTTAAGATTTTTGTCAGTTATGGAAATTAGCTACAAAAATATTTTAGGGCATATTCAATTTACAGTTTTAATTCATCGTAAATTTTTGAATCTATAATATTTTTAACTAACGAAATTCCAATTTTACTCCACATTGAAATGTATCTGAGCAGCAACTTTCCATACCTCCACCGAAACATTTTGCATATCTGCCACCAAAATATTTCATATCTGCCACCAATGAATTCGGAAATCTACCACCACATTTTACAAACATTCTTACAAAACCACCAGCCCACACCAATCCAAAGCCACACAAACTCAAAACAAAAATTCAATATCTTAAGGAGACACTGTACCGTCTAAATTTTTTAATCAAATTTTTAAACTATATTATTTAAGTTTATATAAAAAAAAGCATATTCCACACAAAAAATCCATAATATTTTTTTTTTCAAAATTTAAACATTTTTAATTTTTTAAGATTTTTAATGCTATAATTATTTTTACTTGTTCTGCATATATTTTCTCAAATTCTCTGAACTATAAGAATTGGCATTAAAATTTTGTATACTACAAATTTTTGATTTTTACATATATAGTTATTCATTACACAAAATTTTTTTTCTTAAAACTTGATTTTTTTAACTGAGTAATTAAAAAAAATTAATACTCATAGAGATAATTCGAATGCCAATTTATAATATACATATTTTACAATATGCTTTTAAAGTCATACATTTCTCCATTAATAATAAAAAAACCTAAGCGTTCTGAGAAAGTTAACATCAAGGGAAATCAAACACTGAGAAAAATCGATTAAATTATTTGTTCTTTAAAAAACATTTTCCTACCAATCCAGCACAAAATCTTAAATAACTTATTTAAAAACATAGATATAGTTCTAGAATTTTAGAAGATTCCAAACTATATTTTTAACAAATTAAAAATTCGAGAATTTTATAATTTTTAAGGTACTGTGTCCCTTTAAACGCAGAAATATCCAATATTAAATACCACCACTGAAGGAGGCAGACATATCCAAAATAAAAACTTCTTTACTTACCAAAAGGTAAGAGTTGGGAATCTGGAGCAGACTGGAACACAAGAGTTCGAATGATGCTGTCAACTCGGTCCACCCCATCTTATATAGGCGTCGCGTTTTCCCCCAAAATCGCTTGAAACTTGGGTTACCACACCCTAAAATTTTAATCCCCCCAACACCCACAAACCAGGAAAATATCGTCCATGCCTCGACAGATTATGGAATTCTTTTTTTAGTGGGTAAAAGCGGTAAAAAAAAAAGTTTCCTGTTCTGACGCCAAAAATGACACGATTCGAATTTTAGAACTCAGTGGTGTGTTGAACTTTTCATATTCTTCCTTTTCAAAATGGTTTCGAGGGGAAAGTGTTTAGGGCAAATAAGTTTTCCGTTGGCGTCGTGTTCCGTGATTGTAGATGGGTAGACCACTCAAGCGAGAACACTTTTTAAAAAAAAATCGTTTGGTGGCTGAAGATAGAACTTTGGGACGGATTAGCGGGAGATAACAACTGATTCGAGTCTTTTCGTGTAATTCTATAGGCGCGTTTATAGGTATGTGAATGGATACAGAAAAATGACGGGATATTGGAATTTATTTTGTCACTTTCCGTGTAGTGTAGTAGATGTCTATTCGACTGTTTTCAGTGATTAGAAGCCGGGAATTGGACTTGTACTGTTGTTGTCATATTACACTGTAAAAAAGGGTACTTAAATATGAATGCCTGAACCTAATCACTTTTCTTTGAGTACGATTGCATCGCACATAAGCGGTGACGTACTGAAATTTAAGTAACCGTACTTTCTCATAAATAAACAATGTGATTTAATATTGTTAATCTCAGCTTCTGTTCAAGCATCGACCTGGAAAACTTAAAAAAGATGTTCAGAAGATGGTTTTACACCTTATTTGATGTCGATTGCTTAAATGGAAACTGAGTTATTACAACTGAATTATCTTTCTTCCCATTCTTTTGGTACACTTTTTAACATCTCTTCTATTTGTAGCTTCTTAAAGTCGCCCTGGTAGTTTAACGTATAAGGCATTGGGGTGCGGTGCCTGAGGATCTGGGTTCTATTCCCGGTAAGTCTTGGTTGTAATTGTTGATATTTATTGAAAGCGATTTATGAAGACAGCCTATGTAGGCAATCATCTGCTTTTTTAATTTATTTTTACTCATTGTGCTCATTTTTGAGTACATGTCTTTTTCAAAATTGGAACTTATGTATTCGGAGATTCCATTATAAGCATCAAATGTTTTAAAAAATTAGTACATTTTACTTATTTTTGAGTAATTATTTTTAACAGTGTTCAATTTGATGTATTGGTCATTCAACTGTTACTTTTGCCTTGGTCTCTCCATTGATCCTTTGGGAAATAGGAGCCATTTTCTGAGAATCATTCAACATCTGCGTTGAACGACCACCTTTACTCATTCCGAAAGGTAAAATTGTATTTAGTCGTCGAATTTTGTTTACTAATTTTCCAAAAAGAACGTATTGCGTCTGATGAAGACAACAAATTGCTTAAAAAAAAAGTTCAATACCCTTTGAACTCGGGTGGATAATCTCAGTCACCAAAATAACTACCTGTTCTTTTGTTACCTGTTCTTCAAATTTAACAAGATCTTCATGTTCTTGAACATAAAAAACTTTTTTTTCTTCTTTCGTTTGCTTGTTTTTTATCTAAATCCATATAAAAGTATAACAGCACATGGGTATCAACATATTTTAACCCTTTGCACATTGATGTCGCCTCTCAGGCGCCAACATAACTACTTGTTCTTTTTGTTCCCTGTTCTTTAAAATAAACGAGAAAAGGCGTGATCTTATGTTTAAAAAAAAATCGATTATTTTTTCCAAATTGTTCTCTTGCAGATCCGAAACATATTACGATGATTTTCAATGAGCATAAAAAATTGTGGGAAAAATAACAGAAAGAGAAATAACTGTTCCGTGGAAATAACACGATTTCAAAGATTTTTCGCGGAGTGCAAAGGGTTAAATACTCTTTGAACTCCAGTGTCGTTTTTTAACCTCCAAAATAACAAGGTGTGATTTTTCTCTTATCTGTTCTTTAAAATGAAATAGAACCATATACTTGTGAAAGGGATTAGTGAAATATAGATAATATTTCAGTACTTTTTTAGAAACAGTTTGACCAGTAAAATAAAAAATTTCTTTAAAATAATTTTTTCTAAATTCTAAAATAAATAACAAAATTCTGTAAAAACAATTTGTTAAACATATTCTTTTGTTTATAAAAATGGAAACTCATAGATTTCCAGAAAATATTTCCTTAGCTTATTTCAAAAGTAAAAAAGATTCTTTTAAAAAAAATTATATATATATTTTTAATGTTTGACCATGTAATTATATTAATATTTTTTGCACACATATGTAAAAAAATATAATGATATCTGCAAAAAAAAAATTTAATAAAATAAAATGGGTTTAAAGGAAAACTTTTTAAACAGATGTATCTTTAAAAAACACTGCTACGTTTTACATTTGAATAACATTTCAATATAGAGTATTTTTATGGATTTAAAATTTGTACTTATTGTTGCGAAAACTGGAGATAGGGACAATATGAAAGATTTTAAATAGTTAAAGTTGTCTTCCATTTTATTAAAGTTGTCAAAAAAAATTTACAATTAAAGCGCATTTAAAATGGGATTATTCAATTAATTCCATTGTGCATATGTATTAAAGAGAAGGATTTATATTCCATTTGATTCTTTTTTTTCCGATTAGTGCCATTTTTATTCTTTTTCTAATATTATATAATTTAATTTAAAAGTGTGTTTTTAACAGGAAAATATTATACAGTTCGTATCCAGCTAAATGACCATTGTGACGTCATAGTGTTTAAATGTTTTAGATAACCCAATTGGTCAAATCACCCAAACTCGTTTGTTGATTCGTTAAAAAATTCTAAAATAAGGCAAATTCAAACAGCAAAAAAAATAAAATCATTTCCTTTAAATAGGAAGTATAATTATCAAAAACATTTTCCCAGCTTCAATAAAAACTATTATTAAAAGTTACTTTGAATCCATCTAGATCTTAAAATAACTAACGGTTACAACGAGTGCCGAACTTCGTTTGAATTTTCCTTAACAGATGGAAATTATTAAACCTTAACACATGAGTGAAGCCTTCATCTAACGGATCATTAAAAAGCTTTCCTTCCCCGGTATTTGATTTAAGGTTGAAATTCGGAAGGAAGTTTTCAAAAAAAATAGAAATGACTGTCATTAATGACAGAATTTTTTTTGCTAACCTCGTAAGTATTGAAGCACGTGACAGTTTTTGAGTCTCTTTTATGTAAATAGATTATGAGACTAAAACGTAATGTTCTGTCTTTTTTATGCTGAATGCGCGCAATACCATGCTGAAAATAGTTGTGCATGTGTACACAGTGGTTCCCAAAGTGTGTGTCTTCACAGGGGCACCGCGAACTATTGCAAAAGCTTCCTAAATAATTAGCAAAAATACTAGAAAGTCGTCCAGAACATCCAACAAATTATACTGGCGTGTATACGGGACTGGTGCACGATAAATCTGATCGGAGCCCAATGTTCTGACGCCTATTGAGGTCGGGTGAAAGCTCAGGTGTTGTCCTCGTCGCCTGACCATGGTTCAAAAATACGAGGCATCGTACCCGGGTCTTTCCTTCGAGATAGGGAGCCCCAGTTGCTCAGTTGGTAAGGCGTTCAGCTACTAATCAGAGGATTGGTGGTTCGAATCCGTGCGATGGATTTGACATAGAAAAGTAAAGAAGTAGTGATCTTGCGATCGGAGGGTTGCCAGCTTCGCTACAAAAATACTAGAAAGTCGTCCAGAATATCCAACAAATTATACTGGCGTGTATACGGGACTGGTGCACGATAAATCTGATCGGGGTCCAAAGTCCCGACGTCTATTGAAGGCGTTGGGTGCCAGTTCAGGTGTTGCCTCGTCATCTGACCATGTTTCTAAAATAACGGGGTGCATGTATGAATGTGTGTGTGAATGTGTATGTGTTTCCGGGTCTTTCCTTCGAGATTGACCCCAAACCGTCGCCAATAGCCCACTGTGCAGCTCTAGTGCGACGTTAATTAACAAAACCAACCAAAAATCCTTCGAGATAGGCCCCGAACCGTCGCTAATAGCCCTTTGTGCAGCTCTAGTGCGATGTTAATTAAACAAACCAAACCTAATTAATTATACTCTCAGTGATTCCCTTCGTCATCTGACCTTGGTTCAAAAATACGAGGCATCGTTCCCGGGTCTTTCCTTCGAGATAGGGAGGCCCCCCGTGGCCGAGTGGATTAAGGCGTCATTTGGGAATCCGAGGATTCTCTGTTCGAAATTGTGCGACAGACTAGACTAAGAATAGTAAAAAAGTAGTGATATTGCGATCGGAGGGTTGCCAACTTCGTTACCATAATACTAGAATGTCGTCCAGAACATCCACAAAAAAATTAACGAAGTGTATACGGGACTGGTGCACGATAAATATGATCGGGGTCCAAAGTCCCGACGTCTAATGAAGATACCAGCTCAGGTGTTGTACTCGTCATCTGACCATGGTTCAAAAAAACGAGGCATCGTTTCCTGGTCTTTGCTTCGAGATAGGTCCCGAACGTCGCCAATAGCCCACTGTGCAGCTGTAGTGCGACGTTGATAAATTAAACGAAACGAAACCTTCGAGATAGGCTCCGAACCGTCAGCAATAGCCCACTGTGCAGCTCTAGTGTGACGTTAATTAATCAAACCAAACCAAACCAAACCTCAGTGATTCCTAAAGTGTAAATCAAAAAATAAAAATAATCCCAAATCTAAAAAAATATCAAGCTACCATAAGATGCGCAAATGCACAGTTAGAAAATACAAAATGGGCCAAAGAAAAAGGAAAACGTTACAAAACTCGTCAAACTGAAATTGTCTAAAACTATGCGGTAAACCGTCAACTTTGCATAAGGATCCTGTAGCAGTAATAACTCTTCTATATACCGAGATAGATGATCCGTTGAAACTTCTTGTGACGTCAATAGCCGTAAGAGCGATGATAGATAGTGAGGTTGATCGAAAAGGCTGAACCTAAGAACTTAACAGAAGTTATAAACGAAAAAAAAAAATGTAAGGTCTGCCAAAAGAATGGTAAGTAAATTAATTGAGTTGTAATAACTCAGTTTCCATTTAAGTTAATTCCTTTTTGTTTTACAGTGTATGTGACATTTTGAAAGGGTAAAAAGGAAATTATAAATTTTTATTATGCGTTTGAAAGAGTTATATAAAATTGTGTGATAATAAAAAAATCTACTGTTTGATTTGAATGACGATTGAACATACATTTCACGAATTTATACTTATAGAAATTAATTAACGGGCAACGGTAGTGTTTTTTGCCAGTTAGAGTTAATTTATATACGAACGAAAATTCTCAAATCACTCCCTAAGTTTGCTTAAAAAGAGCAAACTGTAAAAAAAAAAAATACTTAAAAATGAGTACCTTAACGTACTTGTTTTCTCTGAGTACGATTGCATCATAAATAAGCGATGACGTACTTAAATTCAAGTAACCGTGCTTGCTAATAAATTAGCAGTATGACTTAATATTGCTAATCTTAGCTTATGTTCAAGCCATCTTAATAAAGTGACCTGGCACACTTAAAATAGTTGTTCAGAAGATGGTTTTCCATGTTATTTGATGTCGGTTGCTTAAATGGAAACTGAGTATTGCAACTCAATTATCTTATTTCCCACTTTTTTGACACACCTTTTTAACATTTCTTCTGTTTATAACGTCTTCACGTCTCCCTGGTAGTTTAACGGATAAGGCAATGCATTGCGGTGCCTGGGGGTCTGGGTTCTATTCCCGGTAATTCTAGGTTGTAAGTGTTGATATTTATTGAAAGTGATTTATGAAGTCAACCTATGTACGCAAGCAACTGCTCATTTTATTCATTGTACTCATTTTATTAGTGCATGCCGTTTTCAAAAATGATACTTATGTATTTGGAGCCATAACAAGCATCGAATGTACTCAAAAATGAGTACATTTTACTTATTTGAGCAGTGGCGGCTCGTCCACTACAGCAAGTACCGCCGGGCTGCTCCTAAATTCAGTATTTTAAAACTAAAATCAAATATATATTTTACTAATTTTCTTAAATAAAGATTAGAATTCAAAGCGAAATTTCTACGGTAGTAAACGAAATCTCCGATAAATAGCAAGTCTGTTAGCGTAATGTACAATTCAGGAGGGGAAAAAACACCATTCAATCAAAACTGCAGCCAAAGAGTCAAATTCGAAATCGGCTGCATCGTTGCCATGGCAACCTCTACGTAATATGGAGATTCCTCCCTATGCTAATGCACTGCATTTGTGAGAAGGTACAGCCGAAATGAGTTTTCTTGTTTTAGCTGCACTTGAGATTCGATTTGCTGATTGGCTCGTGTGTGAAACGCTGGGATGGGTGGGTGAAACGATAACTTACGAGAATATCTTCAAACGGAAATGGTTTTCGTGATAAATTTACTGTGTGCTGTTGTTTCAGGACATGGTCCTGCTGTTGTTTTGTTATTTAAGTTAATATTAAAATGGACCGATTCGCATGTTTAAAAGAAAGGAGGATTTTTTTTAATTTTTAAAAAATAATTAAATGTTTTCTATTTTTTTTCGCACGTTATCATTTCGTAAAAATTGAAAGGAAACTTTGATTTGTGTAGTAAATAAAAAAAAATTCCATTCATGTATGGATTATGGAAATTAAGGGAGGGGAGGGGGGGGTTCACATGATTTCGGCTGCACTAACATTTTCGACCACTGGCCGCCACTGATTTTGAGTACCTATTTTTAACAGTATATCAAAACCAAAATTGTTTCTAGGAATATACTGCTCAACAATTCAACTATTATATTCCTTTAAATTCCACGCGAACACTTCATCGACTTATTTAAAAAACAAAACCAATAAATGCCGTTTCTATTTTTGTTTTCCGTGAAGCATTGGTCCTTGAGGGGAAATAACAGAAGCAGGATTTCGTTTTCGCCTGCTGGGACTCAAATCGCTTATTCCAGATACAGCAAACCTAATGACTGCTTTATTCAAATCTAGGTCTGTTAGAAGAACCTCAGTCAACGCTCCGCCGCACACCTTGACAACTGAGGCAGAGATAATTTATAGCTTTAAGTGAAAATACTCTAAATGAGGGAAAGAAGTGATGCACTTTCATTTTCTTTCTTCAGATTTTTATTGAATTTGAAATTATGTTCCTCGTAATTCCCCTGCATGCATAAGCGGTTTCTTTTTATGAGGAATGATGATGAGTGAAAAGTGAAAGTCGGATATAGAATATTAGCATAGATAAAGATCTATGAAATAGAAAAGAAAGGAGTTGAGTTGTTCTCTGACGACTCTGCTAGCTTATTGAAATGAAATGTTTTGCTTTTGAATACGTTTAGAACAAAGCGTTTGAATTAAGAGTAAAAAATCCATCCACCCTTAATTCAATCACAGTTTATTTTATTACAAAATTCGAATATGAAACATTTAAATTGTATTTTATATTTAAGAATATTCTAAACAATCCACCCATCGCAATTCTAAATTGGATATGGGCCTCCGTGGCCGAGCAATTAAATGCGTTCAGCTACTAATCCGAGGATTGGTGGTTCGAACCCGTGCGATGGACTTGACAAAGAAAAGTAAAAAAGTAGTGATCTTGTGATCGGAGGGTTGCCAGCTTCGCTACAAAAAAACCTAGAAAAGTCGCCCAAAACATCCGCAAAAATTAACGGCGTGTATACGGGACGGGTGCACGATAAATCTGATCGGGGTCCAAAGTCCCGACGTCTATTGAAGGCGTTAGGTTGCAGTTCAGGTGTTTCCTCGTCATCTGACCATGGTTCTAAAATAACGAGGTGCATGTATGAATGTGTGTGTGAATGTGTATGTGTTCCCGGGTCTTTCCTTCGAGATTGACCCCGAACCGTCGCCAATAGCCCACTGTGCAGCTCTAGTGCGACGTAAATTAACCAAACCAAACCAACCTAATCCTATCATGAGCTGTCAAATGACCTCTTCAAAAAAATATGTATCTTAATATAGAAAGAGATTTTAGCCAATTGTAAACAAAATATTTTTCTCTATTTAGAAAAGTTTTATTTACAATTATGCATTTTCAGCACATTTTTTACAAATTTCAGTATTTTGTATTGCACATTTTCCGTTGTCGTAAGCGCCGCCTACCGTGAGTCGGTCCGCACCCGTGCCGCCTGGTTGGGCCGACGCGGTCTGTACAGCGTTGCCTAATTGACCCGCAGGACGCTTGATGCCCAGATGGCTGGATCGCCACAACACTGTAGATCCATAATTACATTTTATGGACTCGTAAAACAATTTCAGGAGTGCGCTTTCCGAAGAATATAGTGGTAAATAACATGAATTGTTCAAATGATCGCTCGTGGTAGACTAGACATGCTATACATTTTTTTTGGAAAGTAAACAATAGAGAAATTTGTGAATATTGAAAAATGGGTTGTATGTAGATTATAGGAAAAGTCAATAAGTTACATGGCGATACAGTAACGTTGTATTCATGAAATTCTAAACGAAATTTCAAAAACGATAAGTATAAATTGTAATTTATAAATTTTATTAATCTGTGTAATAGGAAATAAAAAATCATCGTAACCGTGCAAGTTAACATTTAAATAAACTTTATTGTAACAAAATTCCTAAAATTTTTATAATCTATAATTCTATAATATAAGCATAGCCACACAAATCATAGTACATGCTGAAGCTGCAGTAACTAATAGATTGTGTTCTTAAAATAAAAATAATATTAAAAAAATTTAATAGTATTTTATATTTAAGAATAATGTAAATAATCCAACCATCGAAATTTGAAATAGATAAAGTGGACAAGATTTAAATTACAAATAAAATAATAAATTAAATTAGTCGGTTCTCCTTATTCTTTCTTTTATTCTTTTATTTGTAATTTAAAATTTCGATGGTTGACATGTTTATTGATTCCGTTCAAGCCATCTTAACAAAGCGACCTAGCAAACTTAAAATAGTTCTTCAGAAGATGGGTTTCCACATTATTTGATGTCGATTGCTTAAATGGAAACTAAGTTATTACGACTCAATTATCTTACTTCCCATTCTTTTGCCACGCCTTTTAAAATTACTTCTGTATTATTTTTCTTTTCGTCGTTCTGACAGTACAACGGATAAGGCCCTGGACTTCTGAACGGACGACTTCAGGTAGACGGATTTGGTTCGATTCCCGATAAGTCATAGTTGTAATTGTTCACATTTATTGAAGGCAGCTTATGTAGGCAAGCAACTGCTCTTTTTATTCATTTTATTCATTTTATTCATGTCATTCATTTTATTCATTTTACTCATTTTTGAGTACATAAATTTTCAAAAATGAAACTTACGTATTCGGAGCTATGATGAGCATCGAATGTAATAAAAAATGAGTACATTTTACTATTTTTTAAGTACCTATTTTTAACAGTGCAGATTGTGTTCTAATGGGAACCAGTAACCATAATTTACAACAAGTGGTCTAGGTGCTTGTCAATTGAAGGAATAAGTTGATGAAAGTGATGTTTCTAAGTGATGAAAGTGATGAAAGTGATGTTTTTTTTCTAAAATAAGCCATTGTTATGTATAAAGGAGGTATGTGTTGGCAGAGAATTGTAATATTAAATAGAGAGCGCCTTCAATATCAGACTCTCGTAAGGCAGCGGTGTCAACATTGAAAAGAAAAACCCACATCACGTGGATATAGCGCTGCCACATTTGGCGTTCAGACATCTGCAGGAGTTTCAAATTTGGCGCACTTTCTTCTCTTTTGGTGATAAGGAGTTCTGTCCGTATTCAACTTATTAACATATATGTACGTATTTACTTATTTTCAAACATAATGGGCTAAATATTTCCTCTTCATTAACGAAACGAAAATATTTTATTTGTGTTCAATACTCGAAGAAGCGAAACTCTTTATATTTCTCAGGTTTTATTGTTTATATTTTCTTATTGAAGTATACAAAATAACAATTGAAATAACTTCGCTTATGGTAAATTTTTTACATAAAAACGTAATGCAATTATTTCAAAACTATAAAGTAAGAAAAATCTCCTTAATATATCTTTTAAACTCCCTTAAATTGTGCCACTCGTTCAAAAAAAATGACATTTAAATACAAAATTAAACACAAAACCATATTACAATACTTCGATCTCGTTTAGTTCTTAAAGTCGCCAAGGCCTGCCAAGTAATATTGGCGCATGAATGAATTGGCATTTC
The DNA here is from genome assembly GCA_963932185.1 of Troglohyphantes excavatus. Classification (NCBI taxonomy): domain Eukaryota; kingdom Metazoa; phylum Arthropoda; class Arachnida; order Araneae; family Linyphiidae; genus Troglohyphantes; species Troglohyphantes excavatus. Next base: position 12,337,579 of record OZ010666.1, on the reverse strand, counting down.
CACATATCACGTGGTTTCAATGATGGACATACGGAAATCAGCATTTTTATTCCTCTATTTGTATCATTACTCTATGTGTGTTGGCATGTTTAACAGAGATATATAGTAGTGTCATACGGCAGGTATCTAACTACAACACAATACGAAATGAAAACTTTAAGGACAAATTTCTCAAAACTTACTCTTTATTATATACAGCCTTTATCCACTTATCCCTTCAATTATGCTAATACCTATTTTGGAGTTTCACTAAACCTTGTGGAAAATAAAGTTTATATTTAAATATTAAATAATAAGCTTAAATCTAAATTTTTTTTACCCATAAACCACTTAATTAACTCAATTTTGTTAATATAAGTAAAACTTTGTACTTTGAATGTATCTATTCTCAGAAAATACTGCTTTGATTCCACTTAAAATTGGTATATAGTTTTTTCCTACACAAATAAAAAAAATACTGAAAACCAACTACAGGCTCTAAGCCCAGCAAGGTTGGACCTGGTTATAATATCCTAATAAAAGACCAATGCCGATCCAGTTGTTATTTAAAACTACCTATTCCTAACGAATTAACCATCCCATCCGGCAAACTATTCCATTTATCTATTACTCTATTATAAAAATAATGCTTTCTGCCCTTACATATTCAGTTGTGTTTTGCATAATTTGTACTAATGAGCTTTAGTCCCATTGGCTGTATTAAATGGTATGCCTTCAACATCATCCGATTTGATAAATTTAAAAAGTTCAATAAGGTCACCTCTATTCTTTCTCTTCTAGAGCGTCTACATGTTCAAATATTTGAGCATGTCACTATAGTTTATTCTCGAAATCTCCTGAACCAATTTAGTAGCCCAACACTGTAAAAAAATTTGCTTAAAAATGAGTACATGGACGTACTCGTTTTTTTATTAGTACAACTGCATCGTAAATAAGCTATGACGTACTCAAATTTAAGTAATCGTACTTTCGCAAAAAAGAGCAGTATGGATTATTATTGCTAATCTCAACTTCTGTTCAAGCCATCTTAACAATGCGATCTGGCAAAATTAAAATATTTGTTCAGAAGATGGTTTTCCACATTATTTGATGGCGATTGCTTAAATGGAAACTGAGTTATTGGACTCAATTATGTTACTTCCCATTCTTTTGACACGCCTTTTTAATATTACTTATGTTTATTACTTCTTCATGTTGCTCTGGTCACGGCTCTGATAGAAAAACGGTTAAAACCCTGGACTTCGGTGTGGGCGATATCAGGTAAACGACTCTGGACCTTAGATGATATGGGTTCGATTCCCGATAAGTCCTGGTTGTAGTTGTTGAATGTTATTGAAAGCATTTTATGAAGACAGCCAATATGTAGGCAAGCAATTGTTATTTTTATTAATTTCTGTGTACATATCTACTTCAAAAATGACACTTATGTATTCGGAACTAAGATAAGTATCGAATGTACACAAAAATGAGTACATTTTACTTATTTTAAGTACCTATTTGTTACAGTGTATGTTCTATTCAACCCAATCTAAATAGATGTCGCACTGTTAAAAATAGGTATTCAAAAATAAGTAAAATTTACTAATTTTTTAATACATTCGATTCTTATCATATCTCCGAATACATAAGATTCAATTTTGAAAATAAATATGTACTTAAAAATGAGTACAATGGGTAAAAATGGGTTAAAAGAGCAGATGCCAGCCTACATAGCCTGCCTTTATAAATCCCTTTTAATAAATATCGACAATTACAACCAAGACGTACAGAGAATCGAACCCTGACCTGCAGGCAAAACTACCCAGAGCCTTATCCGTTAAGCTACCAGGCGACATGAAGAAGTTAAAAACATAAATAACGTTAAAAAGGTGTGCCAAAAGAATGGAAAGTAAGATAATTGAGTTGTAATAACTATGTTTCCATTTAAGCAACCGACAGCAAATAATGTGGAAAACCATCTTCTGAATTATTACTTTTATTTTGTCAGGTCGCTTTGTTAAGATGGCTTGAACAGAAGCTTACTTATATTTGAGTACGTCATCGCTCATTTACGATGCAATTGTACTTAAAGAAAAACGAGTACATTCATGTACTCATTTTAAGCACTTCTTTACAGTTATTTTTTAGATAAAATTACCAAAATTGAACTGCGTACTCAAGATGTGGCCTAGCAAACCCCCTATATAATGGCAATATTACATTTTTAGAATTAGATTATACATTCTTTTTAATAAATTCAAACATTTTATTCGCTTTTTTGCTATTTATCCCTTTTATTCTCGTTATTAAGTGTTTCATTACTATTTTTTTCCTTTGATTTTTATACTATTTAAATAATTATTTTTTTTAATTATCTTTTGCACTAAAATAATTATTCCAATATTTTTCATGAATGAAAATTAACGTAAATTACATTTATAAAAAAATGTATGTGCGAAATGTCCTACAATTCTAATCAGCAATTATTATGTTCATTCAAATTTTGAAGGAAAAATAAAATATTTAAATTTTCTAAGAAAATTAACCATAAACTCAAAATCTGAAAAAATTAATAAGCGGTTTTCATTTTGTAAAGAATGAAATATCGAAAGTTCTAAGAACGATAACAAATATTTTATATTATTTAATTGAAAATTATAAACATTAATTTTTACACAAACAACAATACGAATAATGAATGCAAACTACATACTTAAATTCCAGCAAGGTTGGTTTTGGTGATTTTGTATAAATCGTAGTAATAAAAGTTTGGAGATTTTTTACCTTCACTTTAGCTATTACAAAATCTGATGCCTGGCAACCCTGAGTTGGATGTAATTAAATAATCAGAATCAGTGAATGATATTTTAGTTGTTCGGTTGATTGCAGTGCAATTGTTGCTAATGCACGGCTATTCTAATATTTTTAGGGATGTTGAGTTCCTCACACTTCAGAAATAAATACAAACAAAATTCAAAATAAACTTTTATTTCAACTCAAACATCCTACCCAATGAGCAAACTGAAGCGATTGATGATATATTACAAAGCAAATGAGAAACTGAATGTACAGAAGTATGAGTGAAACGCAAATCATCAACCATGATGATGATGACAACCATGGTGCTTATGCTTGTGCTCGGACAGCATCTTGGCGACGATTCCTGCCGCCAAGAGTTCCACGATGTTGGAGCCGCCGTGCTTGCCTCCACCTCCCAGCATTCCACCTCCACCGCCTCCCTGCGCGGAGGCGGGATCGGCGATGAAGGTGCCGAGGATCACCATGACAACCAGGACACAGACGAACTTTTGGGAAGAGGCCATTGCTGGAAAGGAAAAATAATGGTTTAGATAATGACCAAAATTTATTTAAGTTTACGAATTTAAATGACTTTCTCTAACTATCTAAGCAATGATTCTCAACTTTTTTTTTTCTAGTGTACCCTTTTATAAAATTTTTCATGTATAAGTACCCCCTTTTCTCATAAAACTTCTCACCCTCCCTCCATGCAAAAAAAGGTTTGCTTTTGTTACGCAATAATGTTCTTGCTTAAGCTAGCAAATTATTCTAACGACTCAAATTGATGTCCTTTACAGACATTTAGTTCATCAGACATTAGTTTCTCATTACATTCATTATTTTAATGTTAGGTGTTTTTCGACATTACAAATATTATTTTCGCGTACCCCCAACCGTATCACCACGTACCCCCAAAGGTATGCTTACCACAGGTGGAGAACCTCTGAGGGATACAAACGTGTATAGGTGTTCGTTTATCGACAGTTTTCTGAGCAACATATACAGTGGCATGTAGTGCATGTGGCTAAAGGGGGTTGAGACCATTTCACTTTTTTGAACCCTGGAACCACTAATTTTTATTTAAATAAACATTTTGCTAATTAAATTAACCTTTTTATAATATTATTCCTCCTTTAGTCTGTTATTTATTATTTTTAATTTCAATTATTTGTATAATAAATTCAGATTAATTCTTATTTTTTCTATGTTTACTTATATACAAGACATACTTTTTATTTCTACCCTAGTTTATTCATATCAACTTTTAAATTACACCTTAAAGCATACGTTCTCTTGTAATGTAATTTTGACTTTCTAACCTTATTCATATTCATTCACGAGACGCCACTGAACATAAATAATCTTTTAATTCTTTTTAAAAAATCTCTACTTTGATACAAACAACTATAATATATACTTAAAGTATTGAGGATCTTTGAAATACTTCTCAAATAAAGTAATTCTAATCTTTTAAAAGGAATGCGTTGAAAATGCAATTAAAACTCTCCTACACTGAAAACCAATTTACAACTTCCGTATTTTGCACAACCCTCAGGGGACTACAGACATTCTTCAATTTACTTGATCAATTTGGAAAAACTATATAATACCACTGAGCTAAAATAATAATAGTAACTTGAATGAAAACTTAGTGTAACGACCGCTTCACACAATTTTGAGCGAAGGTAGAAAAAAATTGTCCTTTTGCATAGGTTTTCGTAGATTTTAAAACGCATTTCTGGCTTTTTAGAATACTTTAAATTACTTATTTCATATAAATTTTATACTTATTAAAACTTCTTGAAATCGGCGCCAAAATGTGTGTATGATTTTTTTTAAATTGGCCCCAACTTCAAAAAGTTGTAATAAATATAAGATATATTTTTACCAAGAAATTCAAGTAACAACTTGTGCTTACATTTTGTCTCCAAAACGTGTATTGTAAAACAATCCCTATCCATGATAATAAATGCTGGGTAAACGAAATGTCATTGTTGTACAACTTCTATCAAACAATAACAACATTTTGAAATTAGAGAAACTGTTTAAAAAATTCAGGTTAATCGATATTTCCGGATATATAACATCCGGATAGCCGATTATTTTTTGCAGTTTTTGCTGAAGTGGAAATTTTCTCTATCTAACAAAAATAATTTTCGAAATCAGACAATATTTTTTTTAAACGATCCGGTTAATTGAGAATTTCGGATAGTTAAATGCCGGATAGCCGAATGTTTTTTTCACAAGTGAGACATCCCATATCCAACAAAAAAAGAACTGTTTTTATGGCCTTAAATTAATTATTTGAGATTTTATATTAGATAATAGGAGAGAATTCGAAAAGAACAAAAACTTTAAGTCGTTTTTTCTCAGTGCTCGGTTTTTCTTTATATTAAATTTTTCGAAACGCTAAAGCTTTTTTTTTATTATTAATGGAGAAATGTAGTTTTTTAAATTTTATTGTAAAATATGCGTATATTATGAATTAGCTCTGCGAGTACATTTTTTTCAATTACTAAATTCACAATATTTGAGTTATTTGTATTATATTATTATGTATTATTATACAATATTTTGTATTATTATTAATATTTATGTAAAAAATCAAATACATGTAGTATACAAAAATGCAATGTCAATTCTTATGTATAATAGTTTAAAGAATTTGTTAAAAATGTTGGTGAAAAAATATAAATATTTTGAAAAACTTTAGAGTTTAAAAAAACGCCTACAAAATTGAAAAAGTTTAATATTTATATAAATTTAAATAATATAAAATATTAAAATTTTGATTCAAAAAGTCAAAAACAAAAAAAAAGTTTTATATGCTACCATCTACCTTTAAAGAAATGATAACTATAACGTTACACTTTTAATATTTTTTTATTAAAATTGTACACATTTAAATTAAAATTATAATTCATATCTTCGCGAAACATAATAAATTAAATGCACCCAAATAGACACAATTCAATGCGTAAACTGAAAAGTTGTTTATGTTGTTTTTTCTTAAATTGTTTTATGTGTTACAAAATTGGTTACACGTCTAGCTTCACTTTAAAAAGTCATAAAAAACTTATTGTACATCATTAGACTGATCTTGATTCAACTTAGATGTTTATGTAAACTGATTTTAAAAAAAGTTTAAATTTCATAATAGGGATATTCCAAATCAAAAAATAAATGACAATTGACTTTCTATAAATCGCATTCGAATTGCTCCAATTCGGAAATGTTTCAATCGAATATTTAAAAAAAATACATTTTTGTATGTTTTTATTAATTTGCTAAAAATAAAAAAAAATTGTTTGTTTGTTGTATTCATTTGTTTGTTTTATCGATGATTAATTATATTTGTTGTTTAAAATAAATTTATGGCTACATATGCTTTAAAGTTTGAATAAATATATAATATATAATTGCATGGATTTTTCAAATTTAAAAAGCATTTTTTAAACATTCTTTAAGATTTTTTTCATGTGATACAAAAGCTTCACTTTAAAAAGTTATAAAAAAAGTGTATTATGCATCATTTGCCTTAAACGAAATTGATTTATAAAAAGTTCATTGCAAAAATAACAAAGAATTGCACAAATGTTACACATTGTTATCTTATTCTACTAACGTCACTATAAAAATTTGCATAATATATATTAAATTAAATAGTTTTTCGTTAAGGGAAGATAGTAGTTTTAAACTTTCAAAAAAACGATTTTTTAAAATTATTTTTAAAAAATAATATGATTTATTAGATTTATTTAAGCCAAACTGCATTAAAATTGGACAAAAATTAAACACACAGCGATGAAAAACATATTAGTTACATTTGTAAAGAAATATGGGTAATTATATCTTTAAACCTCTTTTTCTCAGTTTCACATTTTTATGTCGATCCGCATGATTACAAAAAAAGTTTTCTTTCAATTCACTTTAAATTTATTATACATGTTCAACTATCAAATATTCATGCACTAAACCTAAAAAAAGGTTTTTTAACACAATATTTTTCAATAAAAAAATATTTTTATATCATTAAAAAACGAATTTTCAAAAATTATAATTTTGATTTTTTTTTTAAAAAAACTTTTCATTAAATATTTAATTTTTTTTTTGGTTTGGAGTATAGAAGTATTATATAGCTTCACTTTTTTAAAATAAATTTGTTTCTAGTGTGTTTAATTAATAAGTAATCTTGCGGACGGTGAACTCTATTTTAAAATTTTTTAGCAATGACTTGTATTTCAAAATATTTTTTTAAAAAACAACCAAGCAATAGATTTAATTTATAATCATATTTTAATAAAGCCAACATTCAATAGTTTAAGTTCCAAAAATTTTAATTATAAATATACAAAACCTATTATTTTATTCAAGTTTGAAATAATTGTCAAATACCAGCCAATTTCACCTTTGAAAACTACTATCTCCCCACACTACCTATTAACTTGATTTAGATTTATATATAAATCTATTTGTAAAAAGTTGAAAATTGCAAAAACAACGTAGAATCTGTAGCACGATATGAATACACATCTATCCTCACTATAAAATGTTGTTAAATGATATATTATTACATTGATTTCAACGGGACTTAAGAACCCTCAAATGTAAATTTAAAAAAAATCAAATATGGCATACATATATAAAAGTTTTGAAAGTATTTATAACACATAATAGAAACAGTCTTGGTAATATTTAGAAGCTATGTAAGTAGATTTATCAAAAGCTTAATTTTCACAAATTGTATTAAATTATTCTTTCGAATACAAAATACAAAGTTATTTAAAAAAAAGTAGTAATATAAAGTTTTGCAACTTCATGTACAATGTTTTTCAGAATTGAAATAATCTTTTTTTTTATATAGATACCAATATATTTATTTATAGGTATTTTTTATAGATTTTATAGACGCTATATGACATATAGAGTATGGTTTTATATAGATATATATGGCATATAGGGTAGCGAAGGTATTTTTCTTTTCAAAATGATGATCTGAGATTTTACTGTTTCTCCATGCTTTGAGGTTATCCGCTTTTAAAATGAGGATTAAAAAAATAACTGAGCGTATTTCTGTGTATACCATATATCTATCTGTAAATGGAAAGAATGAAACAATGACAATCGAATTTTGGAGTACATATTACTAGTATTTATGTAACCTGGTAAAATGGCTAGTGCCAAATCGAAAATTCCTAAAAAGTACTACTATTGTTAATTTTTTTTTTTTTTTTTAATTTTGGATTTCGTTTTCTATTTAATTTGGTAACGTAAGTTAAAAAGAAACCCAACTTAATTTGGTAAATTGAAAGTTAATTTGGTAGCGTATGTTAATGTTCTAATATGTTTGAGATCCATAAATTTCTATTTGAAATTGTTCAAGAAGTTAAAAAGTAGAAAAAAACTTTTTTTATAAGTTAATTTTTAATACGTAACAAATAGTGTTTCGTTATTATTGAAACATTTTTTAATCTTATATTTTAACAACGATTCAAAGGAAATAATAAAATTGTGTTACAATAATTACGACAAATAAAAAACTAATGTTTAAAATTACACGAATTTATATTACATGTATAACAGATTACGCATCAAGAAGAATTGATTTGATATTTTAACAATCTTCCACCTTAACTGCATGTGGTTTTTTCTAGAAAAAATGCAGAAAATTCTATAAAATCCAGTTTTGAGACATTTCTTTGTACGGTCTCTAAAGTGATATATGTAGCAAATTTACAAACTGTAAATAGAGCAGTTCATATATTTTAACACAATATGTTGTAACGAAACATCAACTGAAAATTTAATAATACTAAACATTTCTTTACTTTAAAGTTTGTGCTTAAAAAGTATTGGTATATTATTTCAACACAATAATTTATCATATAGAAAAGAGTTAAATTAACAACAATAAATACTAATTTGAACTATCTTTACTGCTTTTAAGTAAATTTTATGAATTAACAATTCTAAAAATATTTCTTTTAATTTACAAAAAATCAGTTATATAATAAAAATCATAAATTATAACGGAAAAAAAATATTTTGTAATTGAAAACGGTTGTAATGATAGTAATGTATAAATATAAAAAAATATAGATATATTAATAAAAGTTTATTACAAGCTACATCTGTTTAATTCAATTATAAGTATATTACTAGAAATATTTTATTTCTAAATAATTTCGTTCTCAAATATTTATAGTAAGCCACAAATGTTTAACTTAAATTAATTACAATTGATAGTGTTACATTAATTTACAATTGTTATTGTTAAATTAATTCCAATCGCAATTGTTAAGTACAATTGCTATTGTTAAATTAATTACAATTGATAAATTGTATTGTAATTGACAATGGTATAATAGTACTTATTAATAGGAATTAAAAATTATTAATAGCATTTATTAATAGCAATTAACAATATTTAATGTTATTCATTACTATTGATTTGTTATATAATTCCCCTATTTTTTAGAATAGAAATTACTAATACTACTTCTCAAATTTAAACATTAGAATATTTTGCAAAAGCAGACGATTATATTAAAATAAGAAATTCAATTCTTTTAGAATGCTTTGAGAGAGTATATTTTCTTACCTTAATATTAGCTGAATGTGGATGTCGATAATGACTGGAATGGGCAAGACTCAATCTTATATACCAAACGATTCTTCGATTCGCTTCAGTTCCCACGATCACTAACCCTACATTCCAAACTCACAACATTACTCAGAGGAAACAAAAAAAAAAATCGAATATAAAGTACCACAAACTTTCCCTTGATTATGTTTAAAACTTATCTCAAAATGGCTCACCATAGTTCCGAGAAGACAGCCGGAGGGGACCGTTGCCAGATTTGGTTTTCGGATGTGTCAATCAAAGTATCGTTTGAAAATCTAATAAAGGGTTAGGAAATGCGGATAATGTTGTTCTATTGTTTCCGTTTTGCCTACTTTGTAGGTGATTCAAGTGACAGAAATTATCCTCGTCTTTCTTCGAAGTAAGGTATTTTTGGAAATACCGGAAAATGGATGTTAAGAATATAAGTCTAGGTTATGAGTTTCCTTCTAAATTTTAGGATTTTAAACTAATCCGAAAATTACGGGTTACTTTGACTTTTAAGTAGATTATTTATTTAACTGAAGAAAGATGGTTGGATATTTCATAATTAATGGGCAAACGTATTTTTCGTCAGATACTAAAATAGTAAGTATTTCTATGTCATTTAAACATTTATAAAAAAATGTTCTACAGCATTTTGACTTTTTATAAAAACGTTTGAAAGGTTTAGTGTCAAAACTGAAAATACATTTTTTATGTAAATTAAAATAAAATACGTACTTTTCGACCGTCTAACAACAAATAATGTAGATACAAAATATTTGTAAAAACATAATTATCTTTTGAAAATATCCAATTAATCGAAATGCATTAATTATAGAATATAAACTGCGAAGTCCTCTCATTGGTTGGTCAAGTGAACTGTTACAAATAGGTGCTCAAAGATAAGTAAAATGTACTCATTTTTTAGTACATTTTATGCTTAGCATGGCTCCGAATACATGTTTCATTTTTGAAAGGGACATATACTCAAAAATGAGTACAATGGATAAAAAGAGTAGATGTTAGCCGACATAGGCGGCCTTCATAAATCACTTTAAATAAATATCAACAATTACAACCAACACTTATCGAAAATCGAATCCATATCTCCATAATAATCGGAGAATAAATATCTCCGAATAAATATAATCAAATCCTATCCATAAGACACCGCAGTCCAGTGCCTTATCCGTTGTACTACCAGGGCAACGTGAAAAAATTATAAACTGAAGAAATGTAAAAAAGGTGTACCAAAAGAATGGGAAGTAAGATAATTGAGATGTAATAACTCAGTTTCCATTTAAGCAATCGACGTCAAATTATGTGGAAAACCATCTTCTGAACAACTATTTTAAGTTTGTCAAGTCGTTTTGTTAAGATGGCTTGAACAAAAGCTGAGATCAGCAATATTAAATCACACTGCTCATTTTTGAGAAAGTACGATTACTTAAATTTGAGTATGTCATCGCTCATTTACGATGCAATTGTACTCAAAAAACAAATTTGTTTAGGTACTCATTTTTAAGTACCTTTTTTATAGTGTTTTTAAGTAGACTTTTTTATACTCTAAATAAAGTTCGCACACAAACTTTAAAATAAATAAAAAATAGTTATGTGAAATAATAACACTCTATATCCGTTTAAGATCAATTTTAAATCGATATTTTTCGTTATTGCCATTTACTATAACTTCTTTTTAAATTTTCATTAAAATCTGTATAAGAACCCAATTATTTTGTCGATTCCTGTAAAGGCACAAAATGTGAGACGCAGTGTAAAAGAAATTACCTGTATTAAATAAAAAGTTTTATATCCGATGATCAAAAATAACTTGCGAAAACAATGGTGAAACTGGCTACTTTTAGACTATCGAAAAGGAATTGCGGTTTCGTTTAATTTCTTTTTTTTTTAAGTAAGTTTTTAAATAGTTGAATTACCCGTTCTATGCACGGAAAGAAAATGACACACAGTATAGTTACAAATACGATGTTTACATACGATAGAAAAGATATTCTTAATGATATAAGACTCTTTATATTATCCTTTTTCCTCACTAAATGTTCAAAAAATTTAATTGGGAAATTGATGAGTGTGTGTTACGTTTAGATACCGTGCACAGAACATGCACTTCATCTAGAAAAACAAAAAAAGCTTACTTTTAGTTCTTGAGCTATAAAAGACATCTCTACCAAATTTCATATCCCTGGGTATATGGGAAGCTTTATATTTAATAATAAATATATTTTATTTAAATCCTGTGAGCAAAATGCGTATTTTAGCTAGAAATTCACAAAATGTGTACTTTTTCCTATTTAAACCTTTATGAACTTATACTACTCAATATGGCAATTCGTATTCTTTATATAAATTAATGCAATTTTAGAAGTATATAAATATCTTTATTATTCCATAATACATGTGTGTGTGTGTTTTCAGTCAAGTTATTGGCAAAGTAACTACCTAAATGGAAGCGGGAATAAGAACATTCGAATTCAATAAAGGACAACTTAACTTTCCATAATCGAATTCGAATTGCTCCAATTCGTAAATTGTTTTAATCAACCACTTCTATAAATACATTTGTATAAATACATACATTTTTGCGTGAATTTATTAATTTGCTGAAAAAGGAAGATTTTGCTGAAGTTTATCGCGTTCTTTTAATTGTTTTTGCAATGATTAATTGCATTTGTTGATTATTTTTTTTTACATATTTCGAATAAAAAGATATTGGTGTAAATTACATGGATTTTTAAAATTTAAAAAGAATTTTTTTTTTTTTTTTTACTTTTCTTAATTTTTTTTTGCAAATTTATTAACACGTTCAGTGCGGACGGTCAAATCCGTACACTGCTAAAAATAAGTATTCAAAAATAAGTAAAATGTACTCATTTTTTATTACATTCGATGCTTATTCTAGCTCCGAATACAAAAGCTTCATTTTTGAAAAAGGCATACACTCAAAGATGAGTAAAAATGAATGAAAAGAGCAGTAATTTGCCTACATAGACTGCCTTCATAAATCACTTTCAATAAATACCAGTAATTACAACCATGACTAACCGGGAATCGAACCCATATCCTGTGACACCGCAGTAAAGCGCCTTATCCGTTGTACTACCAGAGCGATGTGAAGAAGTTATAAACAGAAGAAATGTTAAAAAGGTGTGCCAAACGAATGGGAAGTAAGATAATTGAGTTGTAATAACTCAGTTTCCATTTAAACCAATCGACATCAAACGATGTGAAAAACCATCTTCTGAACACCTATTTTAAGTGTGTCAGGTCGCTTTGTTAAGATGACTTAAACAGAAGCTGAGATAGGCAATACTAAATCGTACTGCTCATTCTTCAGAAGGTACGATTACTTAAATTTAAGTATATCATCGCTCATTTACGATTTAATTGTACTCAAAGAAAAACGAGTAGGTTCAGGTTAGGTAGGTTCAGTTATTTTTAAGTACATTTTTTAACATTGAAGAAAAAACCCGTGACAGGGCCTCGTAATTTTGATCCCTGGTCAGATGACAGGATCAACATATGAGCTGGCACCCCACGCACCTGTGAGGATGCCTCGACCACGACCGATTGAACGTCCTACAATCCACTTACACACGATGAATATTTTTGCGAACGACGAGGAACGAAACCTGCAACCGTGTCCTCACTCATAACACGAGATTGTTGACGGATAAAACTTTTAAAGCATCCCTATTTAAAACAGGATGCAGTTAACGCAGCACTGTCTGTTAATCGTTCAATAGTAATAAGCTGCGAATCACAACATCCATTAACTGCGACTCACTTGAGAGGGTACCCACTGTAAACAAGGAAAGATTTTACACCCACTTTCAAAAACATTTACATGAGATTTTATCATGCACGAAAAAAATCATCTTGTTTAACACGTTAAAACTTACTCACAAAATCGTGCGTTACCGTTTAATTATAACACTTACTTTGTATATTTAGATAATATGGTTAGATATTGTTTCATTTGTTTATGTTTGTTTAAGTATGTGTTTATAATTATTTAATGCGTGCATGTGTTTGTTTATGTATGTATATGTTTATGAGATAGATTGGATGAAATAACGCCACACTACAACTACAGAATGGACTTTTGGCGACGATTCGGGATATATCCCGAAGAAAATCCCAGGAACGCTTCCTCGTTGTTTTGAACTATGGACATATGACCAGGACAACAACTGACTGAGCGGGACCCCAAACTTCTATCAACGTGAGGTCTTTTGGAGCACAGCATATTTAGAGTGCATGCTAAACGACGGATGTTTGACTATGACTAGGATGCGCATACTAACATATATATGTATATGTATCTGTTATGTATATATTATATGATTATATGTTATATGATTATATGTTCGTACACATATAATCATATATATTATATATAAATTTATTTTTAAGTAATTAAAACTGTAATTAAATACTAATTCATATAAATAAAGAATATAAATATTTACAATCTATAAGAATACTTATTCATTGTTATTTTTATTTCATTTTCGTACTTAAATTGACGAACCTAATAAATGAGTTACTAAAAATCCTCATTTTATTTCGCTCTGTCCATTCCATTACTTTCACCTTTTGTGTGAAACAGGAATATTTTAAAACAAATGTGCTATTATACTAAAGCAGACTTCCCACGGGCGGTTGTAAGCCGCTACAAACACCTTATTTAGCAACCACTTCCATTGAATTACACACAGCGAACTTACGATTTAACGTCTGAAAGTGTCATTAAACTCAATGTAAAGTAAATCGCTTCGACCCACTGTAACCACCCAAAGACGCCTAATGCTCTTTTTACATGTACGAATGCATGCATGATACAAAATCAGACTTCAATAATTTAATTTAACTACTTTCTAAAGCAAAAAGCATTCGGACCGTGCATAAATTTTAAGATGATTTACGATTTAAAAGGATTAAAATTTATTTTTTTAATTAATTTTATATATTCATTAACAAAAGGGTTCAATTGATCTTAATATATGATGCATTATCAGAATTGACGTGCAGTAGTTATTAATTAGGTTAATTAATCACATAATGCTTTCCTCAGAAAGAAAAGTCTAATTTAAATGGGTTTTTTTGTCTTGCTTTCCTTTTAAAAAGATAAATATGATTATCGAAAGCTTTTAATCGATTTGTAGTGAATTTCATGACTAAGTGCTTTTCTCATCGTTAAAGACAACATGCATCATATTATGTCTTTCCATAATGTATAAGTTCTTTTGAAAATTTGATGTTAATTTTGATGCTCTACGTAATGAATTTAATTAGATGTCTTACAGTATGATGTCTGTAACTAATTCCTTCAAAACTAAAATTTATATCAACTTTCTTTTCTTCAGCACATAGAATATATAATTGTACAGTCTTTTTAGTGAAGTTAGTTCCTGTAGTTTGTGAAACAACTTCAAAAGGTAATGTAAGTTTCGAGGTAAAATGCTTTGTAATAACTTTACATGTGTAAACAACCAGTAATAATGGATTAAAAAATTATTCTTCTTTCCCAAAATGTAAGATGTACCAAAATTTAGTAAAAGGTAATTCACTGAGTAAAATATGCAAATTGGCCGTGTTAATCGGAATGCCTATCACTGCGGATCAATCTGATGGGAGATATGACAGAAAACCGTATGCACTACTGAAATTATGGATAATATTTGTAAATACCATAAGAGCATTAGCGATAGTAACCAGCGGTTATTTTATCCTTTGGATTATATTATCTCCTTCGGTAAGATTGACTCTTTATGCAGGTATTTTAGGAGGATGGGCCATCAGCATAACAATAATATTTAAAAGAAAAGAAATTGGTATTTCTCTGTATGGCATCTGCAAGCTATCCTGCAGAGTTGGTACGACAACCCACATCGGTAACAAATCGATCAACAAGTTGATGGTCTTTCACATTGCGACTTTCTTCGTGTTCGTCGCTTTCATGTGCGTGTTCTTCTTCTACCAGGAATGGGACAACTACAAAGCAGCTTCTGCGTCATACTCCCCCAATGGGGTTTCCGATGCTCTCCACTCTGTCCGCCTGGCATTGGTGTTCTCGGCCGTCATATTTTCGTTCTGCATCAGCGGGGCAACCTGCGGAACGACGCTGCTGCTCTGCGACAGCGCGTTCATCGCGCTGTCAGACCTCATTGAAGGTTACGTCTGCAACCTGAAGCAGAAGTTCAAGCGTCGGATGTTCAGTCAATCGTCAATATCAGCAGAGATTGGAATGCTGAAGGCCATCGCGGACCAGGTGAGGGCTGCTGACAAGGCACTGAACGACTGTACACTGATGCTGTACGGGATGTTTGCCTGCTTGTTCTACATCACAGTCAGCATCGCCCTTTCGAAGGAGGCCATCTTTAAAACTAAGATGATAACCATCTACATCGCCTGGAATTTCATTCTGGCCGTTCTCATATTCAGAAGACTGACTCTGAGCGGGTCCCGAGTCGCGCTGGAGTGCGGGAAGTTGAGAAGCGTCAGTGTGGAATGCTCGAGAAGGATTGTGAGTTATTGCACGGACGAGAAGGCGATGCTGGCTTTCAGCATCCTTTTGGGCAACATCAAAGATACGAAGTTGGTAGTCACAGGAGGAGGGATGTTTGTGATTGAAAAGGGGCTTTTCTTGACGGTTGCTGGAACTATGGTGACTTATGGTGTGATTTTGTTCCAAGGAAATTATGCTTCTGATTTCTGAAGACCAGGCCCGTCATACTAGGTTGAAGCACGATCCCCCCAAAATCTGGAAACCTTAAAAGATGGGAATTTCAAATTTTAAAAATCCCCGATTTATGCCTGAAGGAAATTAATATTATTATAGCAAATGAAAGTTAGGGAAGTTTAGAAATTGCATAACTAGTCTGATTACATTTAAATTAGACCTCAGAACGAACACTGCATCGGAACATGAGTGCATCAAATCAATGCTTGTGAGAGAACTGTTTAATATTATCCTATTTGGGAATTTTCAGCAATGTTGAGTTAAAATTTCGAATCGTTAAGTTGAGAAATTTTTTGTTTCACCTTCCCCCCCTCCTGCTGTCGAGAAGATATGATCTGTATTTTTGTTCCCTGTTTTTCAAATTGAACGAGAACTACATGTTCTTGAACATAAAAAAAAAACTATTTTATTCTGTTAGCTTGTTCTTTATCTTAGCTCCTTTAATAAGTATGACATCAATCGAGTATCAACATATTTCATTAACCCTTTGCACTCGAGTTTCGCATTTAACTCGCCAAAATAATGACGTGTTACGTTCATAGAGTAATGATACAAATAGAGGAATAAAAATGCTGATTTCCGTGTGTCCATCATTGAAACCACGTGACATGTGGAAATGCCAATTCATTCATGCGCCAATATTGCTTGGCAGGCCTTGGCGACTTTCAGAACTAAACGAGATCGAAGTATTGTAATATTTTTTTTGTTTAATTTTGTATTTAAATATCGTTTTTTTTTAACGAGTGGCACAATTTAAGGGAGTTTAACAGATATATTAAGGAGATTTTTCTTACTTTGTAGTTTTGAAATAATTGCATTACGTTTTTATGTAAAAAATTTACCATAAGCGAAGTTCTTTCAATTGTTATTTTGTACACTTCAATAAGAAAATATGAACAATAAAACCTGAGAAATATAAAGAGTTTCGCTTCTTCGAGTATTGAACACAAATAAAATATTTTCGTTTCGTTAATGAGGAGGAAATATTTAGCGCATGTTGTTTGAAAATAAGTAAATACGTACATATGTTAAGAAGTTGAATACGAACAGAACTCCTTATCACCAAAAGAGAAGAAAGTGCGCCAAATTTGAAACTCCTGCAGATGTCTGAACGCCAAATGTGGCAGCGCTATAACCACGTGATGTGAGTTTTTCTTTTCAATGTTGACACCGCGGCCATACGAGAGTCTGGTATTGAAGGCGCTCTCTATTTAATATTACAACTCTATGGTTACGTTTTTTAAAAAAGTAATTATCTCGCCTACTTCGATAGAAATTACAATTGTCATCTCGAAGCGCCAAGTATGATGGCGGTCTAAAACTTTTTCTTCAGATTGAAACCTTACTGCCCTTGTTTTTAAAACGTTTGGCAATAACCTAAGAAATCACTAAATATATGTTTGGTAAACTAAGATTAATAGTCAGCTCCACACATAACTTTTTAATCCACCGTAAAATTAAGAAAAAACACGTTAATGATCGAAATCCTTTTCAATAACTATGAAACACAGTTTTTGGCTATATTTTCATCGTTATCTTATATGGCTCACAAAATCTAGTGTTCAAATAGTACAAGTGGGGCCTAAGAGGAGAAAGAACCATCATCAGTGATTGAAATTTGTACCGTTTATATTATCTATTAAAATTTTATATATATTTACCATTTAAATAAAAAAAATTAGGTAAATAATAAATTTAAGTGAATAAAAAATCCACTAAAAGGATGGAAAGAGAAATTACTTTATACTTCATGAGTCCACAATTCTTGGTTTTGGGATATAATGTTAAATAGGCCAGCCTATGCCCGAAATATGTTTTATTTCCCGTACAAAGGTCAGAGGGGGGGGGGATGGTCTATATTTCAATACACAATGATTGGGCATTAACCCCCACAGACCGATTTCCTTTGAAGTTTGAGATATCAACACTTTTCGTTTCGCGCAAGTTTCTGCCGATGATAGTTCTAGCAATGACCGTTTTTCTACCCTGGAACGATTTTAAAGAGATATTCACGGGAAAAAAATCACATTTTGAAATATAAATATATACAATTTGTTTAATAGGGGAAAAAAAGCGAGATAGTATTGGAGAAATAATTTAATTATAAAAATATATATAAAATTATCAATTAAAATAACTTTTAAAAAAATTAACTTCTTTGCAGCAAACCTTCTTCTACACGATGGTAGGATATTTATCTTCACAGACTGATTCCCCCTGGAATTATAGGAACGGAAGCGCATACTGCAGGCACTGGCGACAAAGGTGAGAGGGGGGAATGGGTTAACAATCGACCAGTTCGAAACGTCTGACTTTCCTCTACACGATGGTAGGTAATTTATTCCCATTATTTCCGTCAAAAGGACACAATGTCCGTAATCAAATATTAGGCATCGTATTCTACTGTGAAACTGAAGCTTGGTTTGGGTAAATAACGTTGCACTAGAGCTGCACAGTGGACTATTGAAACAGAAGCAATGTGCAAAAAAGGAATTCGAAGAAAAAATTTAAAGAGAAACAAAACTTTTGCCTTATAAATCAATTTATTTTCTAACGAATTCCCAATGCTTTGAACAATTTTATACAAAGAGTAACGGAGATTGTGATCATAGTCTTGTCATTTTGAAGTAGCAGGGAAAAAAATTCCCGACTTTCAATCTCGCAGCTAGTACGTTAATTCGGTGTCTTGTGAATACATTTAATTTAAATTTTGGGTCACATACGCAAAATTTTGGGAGGGGGAAATACGTATTTAATTTAGAGGGTAGTACGTAATTCTCAAAAAGCTCGTTAGCGATAGCCCACGACGGTCGTGTTTTCGTTTTGCTCCGCTAACATAAAGATTTTTTCATGATGCAGAGGCCCTGCTTTCCAATCATTACAAAGTGGGTGAATCCCCTTTTTATGTACAAACCTGAAAATAGTCAGATCTATGCTGATCGCCATATTTTGAACAATTATCACGTATCTTTTCAAGTTTTTGAAAAGATGGTGATTGACAAAGAGGACCCCTCTTTAATCCGTGAAGCAGAAACGCTACTGCTCAAGGACTACGAGGACATCTCGCTGGGGAGATACGACGAATTCTTCGCCATGGACCTCCTGCACCGAGAAATGCTACCGGACCCAAGAGGACTCCACGTTCGATTTAAAGATTTCGAGCCCGTCCCGATGGATTCCACCCCACCCAGGCCCAAAAAGAAAGCCAAGAAAGTTGTTGAGCTGACCGGTGGTCAGTCAACTTCGGAACCCTTAGAGCCTGCAGCCATTGACTTCACCCCCTGCCCTGAGGAAGTTGCGGCCGACCTAGGCCTAAATGAAACGCCTATCGCTGCCTTGACCGAGGAAGTGGAAAACGTGGAAATGACCATCGATCCACCCCTGAATGACATTCCTACTGCGGTTGTTATTACCCAGCCGGGAACAATTTTCCTCAAAGTAACCGAGCAATTCCCGCTCATACTTTCCGAGTTGGACATCATTCTTGGTGAAAAAATTCAGTCAAAGACAACTGGACAATTCATTAGAATGCAAGCCGCCAACGACGACGACCACGCCATGATCTTGACATATCTACGAGGTAAAAAATGTGATTTTTACCTCGCCGCCTCACCCAGCAGCACCCCGTTTAAAGTGGTTTTCAAAGGCTTACCGCCCCAGACGCCGTGCTCTGCAATTGAAAATGAACTCAATAACTCTGGATACCATAACATCAAGGTAGTCCAGCTGAAGCGGCGATCGACCAAAGCCCCTACCAAAGTTTTTATGGTGGCTGTTTCCAAATCACCAAACGTAAACAAAATACTCAAAACCAAAGTATTTTTGGGTATCGATGTTTTGGTGGAGCCCTACCGAAATAGACAGATTCCGCAATGTTTTAATTGCAATCTGTTTTTTCATACTTCCCACTCATGTTTCTCGGCGCCCAGATGTCTAAAGTGCGGGGATGCCCACCAGACCCGGGAATGCACCATTGGCAGACTCGAAAATCCGACATGCATAAACTGCAAGGCGACAGGCCACGTCGCCTCCAGTAAGAAGTGCCCGCAATACCCGAAAGTGACCAAGACTCCCGCCAGACCCCGAGCTGCCAGAAAGATTCCTGCAGCGAGAAATCTGGTGAAAAATCAACCCACCCATCCACCTGTTCCAGTGACGAAGAGAGAGGTCTCTCCCATCACTGAATTGTGTAATGAACTTGCTCCCATTTTCACCAACACTGAAGGAATTAAAGTGTTGGTACAACAACTGAGTGAAAAACCAACAGCGGCTGAAAAGCTCCAAGCCCTATTCGTGTTCTTCCTCTCGATGCTTAATGACATTGTGCCGGCCTCGGAAAGCTGCAATGAGCCAGCTCCACAGGCCACGCCCATGGATACTTTGCCCCTCCAATCGCAGTGAAGGAAATAGTCACGTGGCCCCAGCACCCAATCAGATATGACCGCCTTTTCGATCGAACTTTTGTGCTGTCCTGTGCCGTCCATGTCCCGTCGTCAGTCACCTAGTGTGAACCATGCATCTACCATCTCTTATCGCCATGTTTTTCGTCAATAATAGTCATACAGGAGGTTAGGGGGGCTACGCCCCCAGGTACTCCGTACGCTTCGCTCATACATTAGTACGTAATTCTGTGTTTTGTGAATAAATTTAATTGAAGCTGTTTAACCATTGTTGATATATGGATTTGTGTAATAAAATAATCTTTCTAAAAAAATAGAAAACCAACTTAAAGAAAATGCGCTAATAAGTAAAAAATAATTTTTAATTTTACAAATGAGTTGAAAAAATTGAATTATTGAATATCAATTTTATACTTAATACAACTCTCTGAAATCGGCGCCAAAATTTAGGTATGATTTTTGTATTTGGCACCAACTTCAAAAAGTTGTACTAAGTAAAAAATGGATATTCAACTTATTCGTAAAATTAAAAATTATTTTTTACTTTTTAGCGCATTTTCTTTAAGTCGATTTTCCTTTTTTTTAGAGATTATTTTATTTTTCCCTTTTTAGTTTTTAATTTAGCAGGGGGATTCGCCCCCTATTATTATTCTCCAAGAAATTCAAGTAGTAACTTGTGCTGAACAATGTATATTGGAAAACAATCCCTATCAATGGCAATCAATAAATGCTGGTTAAACGAACTGTCATTGTTGTACAACTTCTGTTAAACAATGAAAACATTTTGAAACAGATGAATTGTTTAAAAAAAACTTCGGTTAATCGACATTTCTGGATATATAACAACCGGATAACCGATTAGCTTTTGCCTAAGTGGATTTTTCTCTATCCAACAAAAAAATAATTTTCGAAATCGGACAATATTTTTTTTTCAAACGGTCCGGTTAATTGAGAATTCCGGATGACTGAATATTTTTTTCAAATCGCTCCCCTTTGAAACATCCCCTATCCAAAAAAAAAAAAAAAATTGTGCAAATATCTGAAATAAAACCGAAATCCCGCGCGAACATACACAAAAAAAAAATACATAATGGTCGAATCTATAACCTCTCGACTTTATTTTGGGTTGCGCGCTGTTCCGTCGGTTAAAAATGGGGTATTCCAATCCTGCAGCTAGTACCCAACTCATTGCTAAATGAATATAATTGAAACTGTTCATGTTAATTGGAATAGCAGATATTGCATAAAAGCTTATTAAGTTTTTGAAATAATTCTTAAAGTATATATATATATTTTTAAATAAACATTCTTTAAAATATATCTTCAAACAGATTAGTTATTCACATTGATAAAGTATTTTCAGTTGTATTATAGTGATAAGAAAATAGTTCAAGAGCTTAATAAAATTATTTATTATATTCAATTATTAGTATCAATTACAAAAATATATCAATTCCTGAGAAATATATATTTTCCATTGTCCACAAAATTTACATTTGTACAATATATGAATGAATAGGGAAAAGGCACTGTTAGCCTCAAGATGGCAATAGAAAAATGAGTGACATCATCATATATATCAATCATATCATATTTATTGTGCAAATAAAACTGGAAACTAAATAAATTTCTCTATATGGAATTATTATATTAACACACTAAACTAAATACACATTTTATTCTTCTATTTAAACACAATTTAACTTGTAAGCAATTCAGAAAATACAAGATTTACAAAATTCAAATCCGTACCTTTCTTTGGTTGGAATTTTATAGCACAAGAGCCAATTGGCTATGCGCTGTGCCAACCGTAAATATGATTTTTATGACAGAGTTTCATTTTCTCTACAAAAGTTAATAATAAAAATACAAATAGAAAATAGCTATTTTTAATTTAAACTAAAAAAAAACATCAATTGTTTCAGTTTTGCCTAAAACTATTCTTTTAAAGGCATAGAACAGAGTAAACATTACAGAACATTTCCTGCAAATAAACATTTTCCAAAATTAAATATACATTAACTTGTAGCTTTTTGATTATTTTTATGGTTTTTAAGGATGGTTTGATGGTAAGTTTTTTTTTTTTAATTCTAAAAATAGTACATATTTATAAGTTAATCAAACAGACAACATGGCTACAATTTGTACATTGTATGCACATTTCCTACAAGCTGGCTGGTTATTGTAGAAACAGCTACATATTTTGTAGTAACATAAAATATTAAATTAGCAAATATTTCCCTTTATGAAATCTTCACACCAACAAATTGAACACAAAATTGTGCGAAACAGCATGATTTGCATCCGAGAACCATTTTGGAAAACAGAACACTACAAAGTGGTCGGATATAATTCAAAACTTGACTTAAACATTTTATTACACAACTATAAACTGTTTAGATTTAATACTTGCTATGATACATATATCACTTGTAAATATACTTCATAAATAGAACGGCTAATTTAATGGGTAGATATATGATAATGCGCAATCACCAAGCCAGAATAATATAACTATAAGTACTGGAGTTATTACTTTGCATTGACAACCACTTTACTCCTTTTTGAGCGAAGGTAGAAAAATAGTCCTTTCACATAGGTTTGAGTACATTTAAAAACATATTTCTGGTTTTCAAAAATACATTAAATGTTGCACAATCAATGTTTTCCACGTTTACTTACAAGGAAAAGAAAAAAAGCACCGAAAAATCCAGTTTTAAACATCTGTGACGTAATGCAAGACTCCTGCATAGCCAAGGATGAATGTTTTGTCAACCTTTCTTCCGAATTGTATGCATCCGAGTGGCATGGCAAAGTACATTGTCGCTTTATGCGAGTCTTCGCCCTAGTGCTAATAGTTATATTATATTCTAGCTCAGTTTGCACAATAGGTGACAAACAGATGCAATATACAATGCCAACACTAAGAGAGTAGTTCCTTTAATTAACAACACAACAGAGCTACACAATGGGCTATTAGCGACAGATGATAGTGAATATTTTAGTACAATTCATGTTAACTGAATATGCAAAGAGTAAACAGAGACCTGTATTCCGAGTAACAGATCAAATTTGCATGAAAAGCAGAATACTTATTACATATTAGGGATGGAACAAATAAGCAGCCCATATTCCGAATATTTGGAACAAATGGAAAACAAGATTTTAAAAATTGTTTGCTTGTAATTAGTAAAAAATATCTAGCTGAATCAAAATAAGTTTCTGTGAAATTAGTCAACTATATACTAACAAATTAAAAAATTAATTTAAAGATTTTTACAGAAAAAATATTTCGTACATTTTAAATTAAAATTAATTTAAAAATATGTGTAATATTTGTTATTATTCTACAGTAAATACATATACAATACTAAAAATTTATTATGATAGTTTTACATCCTAAACCTGTATCTTAAGTACTTGAGTTGTTTACCAGTTATAAAGAATTGAAAAGGAAGCTGTCAATCAGCAGCCGAATATTCGGTATTAGGTAAAATCATTATTTGCCACATCCCTATTACACAAGTTTTTAAATTAATGATCCTTAAACAATTTGTATTCAAAATACATATGATGCATTGAAATTAAGTCCAGAATACCAAATAATTTATTTTTCAGCCGAATATAGACAATTTTTAAAAGAAAATTCAAGGGCTGCAAGATTCTAAATTTTTAGCCTTCATGCACCCTTTTTTAATGTTTATGTAGCTGAGTTGCCCTACAATGGCAGACAATTTTAGAGATAATTGGGACAATACTCAGAAAATTTAATCTATAACAGTTACTTTCTAGTTTTAAAAATAGAACTATAGGGATGATGTTAAAACCTAGTACATCTTATGATGAAAGAAATACTATATTTTGAACAATTGAAAGTGATGAAAGGGTCTTACATGGGAAAAAAAATAGGTGATATAAAAATAAAAAAACATCTTAAAACACACACACACAAAAAAAGAACATTCTAAACACATAAAAAAAAGTTAAATAAAAACTTTTGAAAACAAAGTAAAGAAAAATGGCCGAAAGATTTTTCTTCTGGTGCCTATTTCAATTTAATTTAAGGATTTTTTAGGATTAAGTGTTAAGAAATGGGGAATGCTCAAACAAAAACTACTTTTAACATTCAAAAAGTAATTTAAGTAATATAAGACAGGCCTTCTGAATGTCAACAACTTTATAACTTTCTTAAAATTTTAAATATCGCCTATAGAATCTGGAAAGTAAATCCCAGGACAAAAACTCAGCATGCACAATTTTTCTTTATCGGATAAAGTGGAATTATTTTCGAAATCCTTTGAAGATTTTTAATGTTTCAGAATTGAAACACAATTGTAACTTTCACTTTATTTACAAATAATTCACATATATAGCAGCCTATTATTCAACAAGAAAATTAATTTTGTTTCCTGTTATTGGCTTTGACAAATTGTTAGCCACATAGATGTCCTAACTTGATCTTGATTAATTAAATACTTTCCATTTTGTCCTGGACAAAATAAAGACACGAAATTTAAAACGATCACCCATGAGGCAGCTGAAGCATCAGCATTCAAAATCGCCCGACATTTGACGAGTTGAATTATTTTTAAGGTCCATGTGTGTCCAAAATATAGTATTTTAAATCAATTGCAATAAAATTATGAAATCAATTAAAACTTCGTTGATTTTTTTTAAAAGGACATTTATTCTGCATATGCTAAAAAAAAATCTACTACAGTAGATTACCCTTAAGACTTCTTCCATATAATGACTGCCACTGTAAGTCAAATTTTTTTTTTTTTTTATGCAAGACTATTTTTTAACTAATATAACATAAATCTTGTACTGGTTGTTGGATAGTGTGGTGTGTTAACTGACAATGTTGCATACCAAAAAATGATAAAAAAAAAACAAGATCCTTTTAGTTTAAATATTAAAAGAAAGTTATGACATTAAACGAAGACGTGGATTTTTGATTTTTATAATTAAAACAAAATCAAGGAATGACTTATTCAAAAGCTATTTTCGCTCTAAACTAAAAAAATTAAAGGTCTTCAATAGCTTACAAGGGGGAGGGGGTCTGTTTTTGTGAGGTTTAGTAAACCTTTGGAAAAAAAAAAACATGCTGAAATTTGTTCATTAATTTTGAAACAAGTAAGTTTTTATACAGATCAGAATCAATCTAATGGGATGTTTGGTAAAATACATACAGTTGAAGTATTAATGACTTTTTTAACTGCAAAAATGTATTGCAACATCACATGAGGGAGGAAGGGGAAAGGCCATTGTGAGTGTGCGACATATAAAAGCATGATATTTTTATTCTTTGCTTTAAGAGAAAATAAAAATAAATGCAAAACTAAGTACTTTATATCAAAAGATTTTTTTAACATTTAGGAACATAGAACAAATATTTTTAACGAGTATTAAAGATCTAATTTTGTTGAGTTTTTTTATGTACAACTCATATTGGGTTTGGGGCTCTTAAGTATTTACCTGTCATATAGGGCCTGCTTTGTTCAAACCCCACCTCAAATTAGAGTAAAGATTCTTATAAATCTCACTAATATATTTGAATTATGGATTTTTAATGTAAAAAAAAGTATTTTTTAAGGAAAAATCATATAAACTAAAGAAAGGAATTAAAAAAAAAATTGTTATTGCATGGCAGCAGTATAATTGTTTACTACACAACTTTTTAGTCTTTATCACTTGTCAATACCAAATGAAAACTAGCTTACTAAATTAACAAATCAATGAAGAAAACATAAACATTTAATTATTAACAATTTTTAAAAAAATCTTTTGAGATTTCGTCTTTTTTTAATACTTATCGCACATTTAAGTAACCATATAGTAACAATGAATGTGTACTTAACATACAAAAAACAAAAATGAGTTTACAAATAAAACAATCGATCCGACAAATCAGCATGCGTCTCACAATGCAAACTCTGTCCAACCAAGTATGCCAGTTTATGGGCATACTGGCAGGGTGCAGGTACGCGAACAGTACCTGGCCAGTTGTAGTACAAGTGTGTCATCTTGAATGTGACCCTTTGAATATGTTCAGGCTTCAGTTTGCTAGAGTCATGAATAACGACATAATGGGTCGGAGACACACTCCCTTGCCGAACGTGCTGAGATACAAGGAAGAAGTCGTACCACTTCTTGCGTGTGACGGTGTGGTCAAGAATGGACCCTGGCGGTGGGTTCTTCAATGCCGTCCTGTTACCCTGCTGTTCCACTGCATACATCCTCGTGTTGATCCTTTTCTGTACAACCACCACAGTCAAAGACGGGTTGTACCCCACCTGGAAATGCTTGAAGCAAGCCAGCATCTGATCAACCTCATACTTGGCGACAAAGTCCATCTGTCCATCTCCGACGCCATCCCGGTACATGATGATCTTTTCTGGTAGTTTGTGATTCACCTTGTGGTACTTCCTCAGTGCTGCGATAAAAAGCATTGTCAGAGAATCACCCGCTTCCTGCCCTTGCTTCTGCATAGTTGTCATGCTGAACCAACGTGTGCGATTCTGGTTGATGCTTGCAACAAATGCCAACACAGACCTGCGACCTCTGGTGTTATCGTGGTATGTGTCCATACCACACACCATCAGATCTTCCAAAGGAATAGGGACCGACCAAAGCTCACCTCCCAGTTTGCAATTCATCTGCAAGGCAATCTTTTGAACGACACTGCGCAGTTTGCGGCCATCGCTGATTGTTTTCAGATTCATGCATTGTGATGGGACAGGCCTTTCAATGCAGCACAGCTTCTTCACCGCATTGTAGCGGTCATCCCTGGCGGTTGGGAAAACCATCACAACAATTTGGACAGTAGGGTTGATTATGTCCTTCAAAGCCTGGCAGTAAGTTTCCGTGCGATCATTATTGATTTCGACATATCGCGGTTCACTGACGTTGATGCCCATGGCAGGACACACATTTCGTATCATAGCGGTAAACTCTCTGATCTTGCCTCCGTCCCTCTTAGGAAAAATGATTGCCCATTTCTCAAAGTGAACGGGAACAAGGACACTTTTGGAGGTGACTTGCCGACCCCAGTCAGCTTCTGGGCCCACTGTGCACTTGAATCCCCTACCAAAGCTAAGCGTTTCAGACTGCAGCAGCCTACCATCCAGAGTGACAGGCTTGACATCCAACTCTAAATTCCAATTATCAAAACAAGCCTTAGCCTCTTGAGTCTTCCTCACGTTATCTATAAACTTCTGCAAAGCCAACTGTCGGTTCTCGGGCTGAACGCGAGTGAACACGGCAATGTCTTTCATGACCTTGAAGTCACTCCTCATGGCATCAGTCAAGCCTGTCATAAAGCAAAGTTCTGGAATAAGGCAAATCAACTTGGGCTCCTCTCCTTCTTTAACATCTCTCTTTTTGGCTTTATTAATTAGAAGGGGTTGGCCCAGATCTCTTATTTCAATGTCATAGGACTTTTTATAATAATCTCTGAAGGTTATGGCAGAACCTTCGTGGGTCACGAATGTTGACAGGGGGTTCATGTCCCAAGCAATGTCATCGATTTTATAGGTCTTGTTGTTGTATCGGGTAAGTGTGACGCACCCCAGCAACATCTTAGTTACCATTTCTTTCATGTCTCCTCTCTGCTTTGTAGCTTCATGCATGAGATCTCTGGCGGTAACTGTCCTCAAAACTCGAAAAGAGGCGTCACAGTTTAACATCACTCCACCTTCGTATTCCTGTACAGCAGTAACATAGCCCGGCCAGATTTCTAATCGATGCTGAGGAACTGGAATTCCTCCCTTTGGATCAAAGTAGTTTCGACCAACCTGTAAACAAACAAAAAGAATTACTGACAATGGTATTTAAGAACACATAACCAACAATATAGTTTTTGTTCGTTAGCTTGGACTTTTTATTTACATATTATGTAGATTGACACATAATGATTGAAAAGTTGTGATACTTGGCTTTTGAGAAATTTTGATTTGAAACTTAA
This sequence comes from Troglohyphantes excavatus, assembly GCA_963932185.1. Lineage (NCBI taxonomy): Eukaryota > Metazoa > Arthropoda > Arachnida > Araneae > Linyphiidae > Troglohyphantes > Troglohyphantes excavatus. The sequence continues at coordinate 12,309,065 of OZ010666.1, read as the reverse complement.
AAGTAAAAACTTTTGAAGAATTCTTTGTTTTTTTCATAATTTAAATAATATTGATGAAAAAGACTATACTGCAAATAATAAAATTTATTTCAGAAAACATATTAATAACACTTTCTTATTATACTATTTTATTTACAAGTATTTATTTTTTACTTTTGACATGGATTCGAGTACCAGATGCTGTAAGGTAAGGTGGGGTAAAATTAATATAGTGGAAATTAAATATGAAATACACATTGTTAAACTTATGCTTAATTGCTTTATGCTTATACTTAATTGATTTGAAAAGTGGGATAAAATCGAATTATAAATACTAAAGAATAGGAAATTGAAAACATTTAACGACCTTCGAAAAAAGTGCAATATTTTACAAATATGATTTTGAAGATTATAAAGGACCAATAATTATTTACACTGTTGTATATATTGTATATTTATTTTATTTTTGTAATATCTGGCATACTGGCCAGAAACAGTATGTCTGCAAGATATCAGTTAAAAAGAGCATAAATTACCAAACTTTTTAACAACTAGCAATATGGCCCGGCGTTGCTCGTGGTCACTTTGCACAGTAAGAACTGCGCGATTTTGTCTTGTCAGGGTAGCCATCGCATATCACTTTCTGTGCACTGTGAAAAATAAACTTTTATCAAAATCCAGAATTACTTTGAGGATTTGAGATTCCTAATCTATTTTTATGTTCACGACTTTACATGCTATTGCGACTACTGTTTAAACTGATGTTTTTGTAAAATGTTTATTTTTTTTAAATAAAAATTCCTAAAATTCTTTTAAATTGCATATTTTTTGTATAAAAATTAACCATTTAGTAACAATAAACCTTTGTAGAAAAATTTCACATTCATTAGTTTTAATATTGGCGACGCAATAATATATCAAAGAACAAATATTGCATTGTTCCAAATCGATATAATGTATCGTATTTGGTGTTTTTTTTTGGTGCCAATTGGTGACCGGAGTCTATATATCCGTCTTTCAACATAATTTCATAAGGGTCAATATTTACGGACAATATTTCTTATAAAAATTAATTATCAAATATTCATTTTTGAATTCCAATACTATGTTTTTGAGGTAAAAATTTAAAAATAAGCTACATGGAGGTATAAATATAGAAAACTTTAAATTAAACTTTTAGGGTGGCCCATTTCAACACCATATAAATATTCGACTCCGTAACAAAAAGCACTATTGTCATAAAAGTTAAGTTGTTCAGAACATGAATACACATGGCGTCAGTCAAAAGATCTGGTTTATCTTCCTCCTTCGGTTGGCGAGGTTTTTGTTAACGACGTTAATTTTGTTATTTGGACTCTAATTTCGCCATTGTGATGATATTTTTAAATATAGGACCTCTCTTTTAGCTCATTTGGCAACATTTTTATTGATTTGGAGAAATTTTTAATTCATTTGGCGACAATTTTAATTTATTTGGCAATATTTGGTGACATTTTTAATTCATTTTGCTATATTTGGCGACATTTTTAATCCGTTTGGCGACATTTTTAATTAATTTTGCGACATTTATTATTCATTTGGCGACATTAAAAAATTATTTTGCAACATTTGGCGACATTTTTAATTCGTTTGGCAATAATTGGCGACACTTTTAAATTTATTTGGAAACAATTGGTGACATTTTTAATTCATTAGCAATATTTGGCGACATTTTTAATTCGATTGGCGACATTTTTAATTCATTTGGCGACATTTACTCATCAGCCAATCAAAATAAATCGTTTATCCCAGTATTGTCGAAAAATATTTTTGGTCGCCAAGGTGATTTTTAACAATAATGTTATGAAGGGAAGATCGAGATGTACATTTCCCATAGGCGTAATGTTAGAGAAAATGGAAAAAGTTCTATAACTTTTGAATGGTTGCATATATCCACATGAAACAAAGTGCATATTTTAAACTAAGAAAAGTTTGTTCACATGGTGCAAGTTTCATAAAAATCCGTGCAGTAGTTTTTGAGTTAAATCCGGACAAACAGACAGACAGACAAAAAAATTTTAAATGTGATTTTCGGAATCAGTGTATCCTAATTCGTGGAGAAAACTCAAAATGAGGGGTTTTGTTCGATTCCACTGACAGACACTCCATTCTTATATATAAGTATTGATTATATATTTACAGATAAGAAAAGTAAGGGTTGCACACATGGATTCGAAATCACACCCAACACCGCACTAACAAAAAAGGAACTATTGATTTGGTGATGAAGTGCATCAATTTAGAACGAAAACAAAAAAAAACCCAGAAAAATAGTCTCTTATGCTTTGGATTTCAAAATTGCCAGAGAGGGATCTAAGAATGTTACTCACGGTCCCGTCGATGTGAATTTTTCTAGACTAATTGTAAAAGTGTAACATACAACAAAATTGTGACAAAAATTTAACGTCGGCTGACAAAATATGAAGAAAAAAGTGAATCCGGCAAAAAAATTGGAAAATAATGTTTATATGAACACCAAATAGTCTTTTAAAAGATGACTAATGGATAGGAAAAGATGCATTTTTATGTTACACAAATTTGTGAAAGAGACTAATACAGTTCCAAATTTTGGCTGGATGAACAAGTTGTGGAACAGATGTAGTATAGGACATTTTGGCGCGATTTTTTTTGGCGAAGAAAAATTGCAGTTATACATAGATTTGTGAAAGAGACTAATAGTTATAGAGACTAATAGTAATAGTTAAAGAGACATAGGGTTGCCAGATTGAAAGTCTCCACAAGAATTGGAAAATACCAACAATCTCAGGTGGGGTTGCCATACTATAAATTTATCGTCCCTATAAAACACGCCAAAAATAACCTTTCGCACCAAATGTCCTATACTACATCTGTACCCAAGTTGTAATTAAAAACAAAATATGCTGAAATGTAAAATCAAACCATGCAGCAGAGTGCGACCTGTACCTACTCAAGTTTATTTGGAAGGATGCGATCGACCTGTTGAAAAAGACCCAACTAACATTCCTATTGAAGTTGGGGTTCAATATTTTCCCTCTGTTCGGCAATGCAGTAAAACAATTGACTAATAATTTAATTTCAAAAAGTGTGTAGGCAACATCCCAAATAAAAGTGTGTCGTAGGACCAGAGTTGTGAACAGATGTAGTTGACATTTGGTGCGGGTTTTATTTGCGACAAAAAAAGGTCAAAATGGTTTTTCCGATTTCAGCTGCTAAATTTTATCATGGGCCAAATGAATAAAAAAATCAGTTAATCTGTCTTATATGGTCGCCCTTGGCGACCACTGGTATGGTTGCCAATCAAATAACTTTAATTTCCCCCTGCATCAGTGTTTGGCGCCAGGTTGCTAGATTTGGAGAAAAATCAGCCGACCATAAAAGGCAGATTAACCAAAAAATCGATTTGCTACTCCCGGCCGACCAAAAGCAGGTCTTTTGTTCGAAAATGCCAATTTAGAACTGCTCCCTAACTGCATCTGAAACTTCTCAATTACACTAATTAAAGGCAGCATAACTATCAAATACAAAACTATCAATGCACTGACCTGATGACTTGACCCTTCTAATTTAATCACTTCCGTATAAACCGGTGATTTGAAAAACATTTTGTTGTATTCTTCCGCTTCCTTTCGAAACTGCCATTACATAGTTAAATTCGAAATTGCCGTTAAACATAGTTCCGAAATTGCTGTTAAACATAGAACGCACAAAAACAATTACACAGCACGATTATGGTGTCATAGGTTTGCCAGATTGAAAGTCCCCACAAGAATCAGAAAATACCAACAATGTCAGGTAGGATTGCCATACTATAAATTTATCGCCCCTATAAAACACGCCAAAAAAATCTCATGCGCCAAATGTCCTATACTACATCTGTACCCAAAGTTGCCCAGTAGTGGCAACAGGGAGGTCACGATTACAAACGACATTATCGCACAGTACATACGTGTGCGCTTAAAACATTTGATTTATTTTCATTAATTACATAAGTATCAAAATCAATAGCTTTTTTTCAGCTCTAGTGCAACATTATTTAATCAACCAGCCATTTTACTTGCCAACAAACAAAAAACATGGTATTTTGGCTGTGGCAGCAATTTTCAGAATCGCGCCAAGCAGTACCATGTATTAGGAATTTACAGTAGATACACTATTTACCGACAATTAAGCAAAATAAGAGTTTAAAGTAGCAAATATTTACCTGTGTCATCTTGAGAATTCGCATGACCTTCTTAAACAATAAGTTGTACAAATGGATACAATCCGCAGCTGAACTTTGCTTCACCAGCTTGATACTAACAATCACCACAGATTGGTCAGTGGGCATCTGGACAGAAATATTAACAGGCGAAGAGGTCAACTTCAGGGGGAGATACAGCTTGGCGCCATCAAAGGTCCTTACACTGCCAATGACCTCATGCACCTTTGGGTTCTTCATCATGCGGAACTTCATGTTTTTACTGTCGATAGTTGGCGTGAAACTCACATGATACTCATATATACCTTTGCCCCTAGAGGCTTTTATGTTCACATAATTCACTTCCAGTGGAAGACGAGTGCCAGATTCACCTCTATACTGTCCAATGTTCAGTTGCTCCAGTTCTTCAACAGGTGGGGAATATCCATTGGTGGAGCCCCTAGTGGAAACTGGGGATTCAGCTCGAGGGGATGGCAATGTTGGGGTCACTGAGGGTGGCGATTTAACCGAGCTGGATTCGGCTAGAAAGGAGCTTAGTATAAAGCCTCGGCCACGACCCAGTGGTCGAGGGGGATCAGGGACTTGAAGTTGGGGGCTTGGGGTGGTGGGTATTGCTCGACCCCTTCCTTGTAGTAAGGATTGCAGAAAGGCTCCGCGACCAAGGGGTTTAGGTTCCTGAACACTTGGAGATGGCTCGGTGGTTTCTGGTGGCGATGTTTGACCAGGACGGCGAGGTTGACTCTGTAGTGCAGCGAGAAGAGCTGCGCCTCTTCCACCACGGCCGAATCCGGAGATGGGGTTCTTTTCGTCGGACATTTTTGATTATAACTATTCAAAATGACGTGATGCACATGCTCTAAATTATTTATATAATAGAGCACAAATCATAAAATCGAACAAAAAATGGTGACCACATTTTTGGAATGGTAATGAAAAGTAACAATAAGTGTAAAGAGTTAAGTTGTTCCTTGCTGATACTGATTGACAAAAAAGTTTGACGTCACAGTGGATAAAAGCAAAGCATAATGTAAATTTTAACTAAATAGCAAAATTAAAAGTACATCAATCGTCTTTTATAATTAATTTATTAAGATATTTTGAAAAACTAATTTTTTTTTAACATTTATTTAATTTATGTCAACAAACAATCGATACGATAACACGCATTCGATAAAATTTGATCACATGATTTCTCACGCAGGGCGACTTATTTATCAGCTGTGAAATTCCTGTAAACATTAAACTTTTACAATGGTAATATCGTTTATTATTTATTATTTTCTAACAATTATTTATGATTTTGAAAAAGAATATGCTTTTATGTTAAAACTTTTTATTAATTTCATTAAAATGTCGTGTACATGTTTTAAATCTTAATTGCAAATGTCATTTCTTCTTTCATCAATTTTTAGTTTACAAATATTACTACATTTGAAAATTAAAAGATCCAATTGCTGTAGATGTCATAACAAAATTTGTTTAAAGACAAGATTTCTATAACAAGACATTAACATAATATTCGTGTTTGTTTATCAAAAGTTATATAGCTTTGTTTGAGTACTATTTAAACCAGTTCATTCATACTGCATGCTTTGTAAAAACAGCACTAACACTGTATAATATTTAAAATCGTTTTCTTTTAATGTTATATTTAAATTATACTTTAATTTAAACAAGTGTTTAAGTATGTTATTACACTTAAACAATCAAGATTTTTTTTTATTACTTGCTGTGTCTGTAATTTTTAGGTAAATATCCCCAATTCGTCACAAAGCAAAATGAGTAAAAGGGCTCTCTTCCAAATCAATTTTCTTCAACAAATTTTTTGTGGAAAGCCTACGGTTTCCATTTTCAATGCTGTGGTATCAATGTCATGTAAGTGAATGAAGCTATTTGCTGTAGATTAAACCAAAGAAAGATACAAGATGGGAGAACTTATCTGACTTCATATTGGCAATGTTTTATAACTTATACGAAACTATTATTAAATATAGGAAGTAGTTACGAAATAACAAATGGTCAAATTAGTGTAACAACTAATCACTAAATGGTGATTGGACTAACAAAATTAAGATTTTGTGCATTATTGGTAAATATATTATGCAGGGTTGCCAATTTGTACTGAAGTCATACATTTGGCAACATTAATTTTGAATTTTTGCCGGACTGCCCCCTTACTCTTCACTTTTTCCCACAAAATGTAGGGTGGTCGTGAATGTTTAATATTTGCGTGTTGTTACTATAAAAGAAAATAGCCTGTTTGGGAGGGTGAGGAACGAGTTCGATCCTTGTTGTCTTGCTATAAAAGGCCCTTATGTACGTTAAATATTTTCTAGTTCACATTTTCTTGTCTGTTCTGGTGTGTTAATTTGGAGAGTGGGGTGTCAACTCAGGGGTAATTCTTATTATCTGACCATGGTTTAAGATAAAAGGCAGTATTTCTGGATATTTCCTTTTGGATAGATTCCAAAATGTGTTATCAATAACCCAGTTTCTAATTCTAGAGCAACATTAATTCAATAAACTAAACATTATTTAATCTCCTATAAACCATCATGATGTTTTGAGTAATTCATATTATAAAGTTAACAACCTTGGCAATAAATTCCTATTTTGCAGTGCCCCTTAGTGTGATTCTGGAAAATTGGTGCCAAGGCCAAAATGATGTGTTTCTCGGTGGTCAACAATTCAAAATGGCAAACATAACGGCTAGTTGGTTAAATGACGATGGTTGGTTGGTGACATTTCAATTTGACAATTATACAGTTAATAAAAAAATACAACAAAAACAAAAGTCTTAAGCAGAGGGTGGATATGACTACTATTGTCATCAAAGTGTTAATTTCAATGCTTAGGCATTCACTTTTATTTGTTATATGCTGAACAATTAGTTCCCTTTGGCTTTTCCAAAGTCTGGCATTCAAGTTGCAATAAACGTTTTATACCTATCCTTTCTCTTTTCAATGTAAAAATAAAGTTTGCCCTTTTTATTTTTCTGACTCTAACATATTTTAATCTTTGTTTCAGTCTTTTGAAGAAGGTGCAGAGTTCACTTCCAACTATGTTGTTGGATCCTACAACAAAGACTTTGAGTATGGTTCTGATGAACCTGATAATGACATTCATGGATCTGATTCTGAAGATCAAAAACCAAGGATTTTACTTATGGGACTCCGCAGGTAAACATTAATTTTCATGAGTAGTTTTTTAACCTTATTTTTCATCTTTGAAATTGTTATCCATTGTTAGCCTTTACTCATTGTGGGTCATTATATTATGTTGATAAGTTTTTAATGTGAATATACTTTTTCTTTCGGTACACAAATGAAGTTGCATGTATTCTTATAATCAAAAGACATTTTTAAAATTATGTTGCAGACCATAAGAATAAATAACATACCAAAGTAAAGAAAGGTGAGACTTCAAACAGGTCGATTATTAAAACTTTGAGCCCTCTGACCTTTGTATCACATGGAGAGGACCATGTGATTTGACCAACTGCAGTATAAAATTCTGTCCTATAACTGTATGTGGAATCATCCTATAGGGATAAATAGTATGCCATCATATAGAGGAAGATGAGCTATACCAACCAGGCTGATTATTAACCCATTCTTTATACCATGTGAGACACAAAAGTATACAACCAAACCTTGCAGTACAGTGTGGCCTGTAGCTGTCTGAATTTTTTTATCAACTAGTATTAAGAGGATAAAAAATTAATACCACCTTTTTGAATTTTACATAAGTAGCAAATTTGAAATTTTACAAGAGTTTGAAAACACTTATTATTTTCAACTGATCTATACAGTCATGACTGTAAAAGGATAATTTTCGGAATGGTTTTAGTATTTTTTATATACTTTTTAGATTAAAAAGCAATTGTCAGTTTGTAGCCAAGCATAAATGTTTACACCTCGGAGAAGCACCAGTTTGTTGAGACTTTGTAAATTTGTTTTTAGAATGACAGTTGTTGTTCAAAACCTTCACTGTCCAAACACTTCTCAATAAATATTAACTTTTAAAAAATCTTATTTAAACACTGTGATAGTACAGTTGCTGCATATTTGGATGTAAAGTTAAATTAAATTATAACAATTTTATTTATTTGATTAGCTAATTGAAACAAAATCAAAGTAATTCAACAATGAAGTGAGTTGTTAAATATACAATCAAGACCACATACTTTTGTATATGAGATTAGGTTTTTTATAATATTTTAAATTTTGCTTTATAGGAGTGGGAAATCTTCAATACAGAAAGTGGTTTTCCATAAGATGTCGCCAAATGAGACATTGTTCCTTGAAAGCACAAACAAAATTATAAAAGATGGTGAGTATATAAATGGAAGTGGGATTTTAAAAATGTATGTTTTATTTTGACGTTATGCAGTTACGTTAGAAACTTTATTAATAAGATTGTTCTAAGAGACATACTATGGTAAGTGCACCTAAACATGACACTTCAATTTACTTTTAACCTGAAAAAACTCAGTCTGGTTATAGTCAGTGGTTTATAAGTTTAAAAACAACTGTTATTTGAACTGTCAACAACGTTTACCAAAGTCATTGACAAGGCTCTACACAAACTGAAAAATTCTAATCTATCTGAACGCTCTAATACTTTGGTTCTTTTACCATATTATCCCCAGATCAGCCATAAAATTCTCGGTAAATTCGACATATGTTCCATTTTTTCACCTATCAATAAGATCACCTTCATACAATTTAAAATACCCCATTGATGGCCTTAATTACTGACTTGTATATAGTAACTTATGTCAATGTGGCAAATCATATATTGGTCAAACAAAGCGAACATTAAGATTTCACATTAAGGAGCACCAAGCACTGTCAAACAAGAAATAAAGAAGTCCTCCATTGCCAAGCACTCTTGGGAACATGATCACATATTTAATTTTTCTAACCCAAATTTCTAGTCGAACTTGACTTCCTGGAGGCATTTCATATATTTAGCAATGTTGATTCGATGGTCAATGAAACATTTGCAGTTCCATTATTTCCTGCTTGTTGGCACACATTAGTTTACTCTAACCGATTGAGATAGTTTTTTTTATTCTTCTGCGACACTTTCAATTCTGGGTTTATTTTCATTTTATTGTACCCACAGACTTTTCATTTCTACTGATGAATGGAGATGTATCTCCTGAAAGATGTCTAGATCTTATGTATTTTTATTGTGTATTTTTAACTTTGTATTTTAATAACTGTTATAATGCCAAAAATTTTCATAAAAGCTATTTCCAAGCAAAAATTAATATTTAATACATTATTTTTTATAACCCTTGAAGTGTTTATAAAGCTGACATTAAAGAAACTCAAAATATATTTATTGTTAAAAACTGTTTGTAAAGGAAATAATGAGTGTCAACCAAGCGAAAATCAATTTATAATCTGTAAAAACGTGTGAATAAAACAAACAGGGTTGGGTATTTAGGAAGTTAAAATACACTCAACATCAACAAGTTATTGTTAATAAACTATTACTGTGGTTTGTTTTGACGTTTTATATGTAGATAATTTCCGAATTCTTTTAACTTACTTCCAATTTAGTCATAAATCACTTAATATATGTTAGCCTCCCTCCATTAGTTTTTGGAAAACAATATTGTTCTTTAAAACTGATTGCATTTATTCATCCAATATGAAATATAAAGTAATTGAAGTATATTTTCATTGCATAACTTCAATGACAATTTCTACATTTTGATTTTTTAAACTGTTTTGTTTGTATGGAACAAATAATTAATGCTAAATATGGATGAAAAGTAATCTATTTAAAACTGTTCTTGTTTTGTGTATAATCAGGTGTTAAGTTAAACTTCAATTGTTTTTTTTAGATATATCAAACAGTTCTTTTGTGCAATTTCAAATTTGGGATTTTCCTGGCCAAATTGACTTCTTCGACCAAACGTTTGACTCTGAGATGATATTTGGTGGGAGTGGCGCTCTTGTGTTTGTTATAGATGCCCAAGTAAGCCTTTTACTTCTCTGAATTATGAAAAGTGTAATACTACTTTGTTTTAATTCAATTAATACAGGAACGATCCAAATAATTTTTGGAAAACAAGATTTTAGCACCCTTATTTGTACAAAAAAATTTTAAGGCAATTTTGAAACTTGGATCATATTTTTTAATGTCGAAATTTTCTAACTGTGTTAGCTAAAAAACATATATATGTAATATATACCTGTTTCACTGAGGATCAAAATTTCAAAAATTTGAGGAAATCACAGATATATGCTTTCTTAGCAAATAAAACAAAATTCAAGCTTTATATCTTCTATAAAGTAAAAATAACTAACAACTTAATCTAAAACTAATTAATTAATATAATTGTAATATTTGTTATTTCACCTTTAGAAGGCAGGTGTTTGATTTTAACATTCTGGATTCTGTAAGATAAAAACTCGTCTTATGGAAACATTGCATTATAGAATTTTAAAATACAAATACAACGTTAAAATACGCAATAAAAATCCATCAAATCTCCAACAATACTCTTTCTTTTCTTGATGTTTTAATCACTCGTAAAGATGACCAATTGTCCACGACCGTATACAGAAAACCCTTCGCTGTTTCTTTGCCCCCTCATTTTAAGTCCTGCCGCCCTATACAACAAAAAATGGCTGTGTTTTACACTTTTGTTAACCGTGCTCTTAATATCTGTTCTACGCCCGATTCACTCCAGGCTGAACTCTATTATTTGAGAGCTGTCGCCGTGGATCGAGGTTTTTCACCCAATGTCGTTGACAAGGCCTTACATAAACTTAAAAATACTAGTCAATCTGAGCGCTCTAAAACTTTAGTTGCGCTTCCATATTATCCCCAGATCAGCCATCAAATTTCTAAAATTCTCAGTAGGTTCGACATACGTTCCATTTTTCACCTATCAATAAGATCACCTTCACACAACTTAAAGACCCTATTGACATTCTGAATAACTGGGGCATATACAGGATTTCATGTTAATGTGGCATGTCATATATCGGTCAAACAAAGAGAGCATTGAGATTTCGTATTAAGGAGCACCAAGCACATACTGTTAAACAAGAAATAAAAAAGTCCTCCATTGCCAAGCACTCTTGGGAACATGGTCATATATTTAATTTTTCTAACCCACATTTAATTTGCAAACCCAAATCTACAGTTGAACTTGACTTCCTGGAGGCGTTTCATATTTTTAGCAATATTGATTCGATTGTCAACGAAACATTTGCAATCTCAGTATTTCCCGCTTGTTGGCACACAATAGTTAACTCCAACCGATTGAAATAGTCTTTTTGTTTTTTTCTTTGGCATTATTTTCAATTTCTGTGTTTATTTATTTATATTTTATTACACAGACTTTTTCATTCTCTGCTGATGAAGGGAGACGTATCTCCCAAAACATGTCCAGATTTGATGGATTTTTATTGCGTATTTTAACGTTGTATTTGTATTTTAAAATTCTGGATTCTGGTCAAAATATCGGACCCCGCTTTGTAAATGTTAATTAAAATTATCAACTGGAAAAATGTCCAGTATTGACAACAAATTTTCGAATTAAAATTAAAATTTGGCGCCCTCCTTAGTCTGGCCCCCCAAGTTTAGGCTTGTGCCTTAAGCCCCGCCCCTGAATTAATGTATGCTTACATTTGAATACTATATATTTACAATCTTGTTTACTTTGCACCCTTTTTATTTAGTTAATAATTTTTAAATCTTATTCAAAGGTTATAACCTTCAACGATTTTTTTTCATGTTGAATAAAAAGTCCTCCTTATTTTTACCTACTAAGCAAAATGGCTTCTTAAGTAACTATAAAACATAATAATATTAAGCAAGTTTCCTAGAAATAATATACATAATTATAAATACATTAAAGTGAATTTGCTAAACATAACCTATTAATCAAGATAGAAGAAATTAGAGGAGTGCTTCATGTACAATAATTAAAATTTGGCCGAATATTTATTAAGGATTTTAACATTTATAAATAAAAGAATTGGTGACTATTTTATGTTTCATGTTAAGTGCATCTACACCAAATATAATGTATATTGATTATTAGTATTTAAGTAAAGTTAAGCAAGAAAAAACCCTCATTAAGCAAAATATTTTTTTTAAATAATGAGTTATTAACCAAGTATCCTATAAGTAATAATTTGTATTGAATCTAATGCAATAAAGAATAACCTATTAGTTAATATAAAAAAGCATACACATACAAATAAATAATGCTTATTATCAAATAACAAAATTAACTTTATTTAAATAAAATGCTTTTGGTACTAAGCTAAAATAAATTTCTGGATTTTACCTGAATTGGTAAAAGGTTTATAAAACTTAGTTTGAACACTGAGTGAATTATTAAAAAAAAAAATTAATGCTAAAATTACTAACATGTAAATTATGAATCAGAATTCCGAGATTGATTTTAATTCAATTTATTGTACAAAATTATTTATTCTTAAAATTATTTTACCTTAAAAATACTGAAGTATTAATAGCAATAACAAAATTTGACTAAATTGCAGATGCAAATAGAAAGTACTCATATATTCAATGCACTCATATATTGTTTTAATATTGAAACAAAGATTATGTATCTTGAAACTAATGTTCTCTCGTAGGATGAATACATTGAAGCTCTGGCCAAACTCAAAATGACTGTGCAGCGGGCCCATAAAGTGAATCCAGAAATCAAATTTGAAGTCTTCATACACAAAGTGGATGGCCTGACAGATGATCACAAGATTGAGACCCAAAGAGACATTCATCAGAGGGCAAATGATGATCTCATTGATGCTGGGTTGGAAAATGTCAATTTAAGGTTGGTCGATTTAAGAGTTTTAAGTGAATCCGGCTCTTCTCTGTTTCCAAAGTAGAGACTGGATTCCGGTGCTTCGGCTCAATGCCACTTTTCTAGGTGATGTAGTGCATCGAGAACTTGAGATATATATATAAAAGATTTTGTGAAAAATTTGGATCTATTTGTAATTTTGAAAGTAAACGACTCACTTAGTAATTTCTGATATGATTAAAAATTATTAATGATAAAAACATAATTTACATGCAAAAATGTGTGCTATTTTTGGGATATGGATAATTTTAAAATTTCACAAAATCCCAGTAGCTGAAAATGTTTGTCATAATATCAGAATACAGTTCTTATAAAAAAATATAACAATTGTCCTCAAGGTAAAAGAAAAGTCCCCAATTTTGCCATATTATAATACACCAGCGAAAATATTTTATCCTGTTGCTCAATTTAGTTGTAAAATACTTTTTTAAGTCTCTTGACAGTATTTTGCATGCACACTATTTTTCTAAGGGAAAATTTCTGCAGGAAAATGTATTGTAATGTTAGAAAATGTAATGTTTAAATAAAAAAATGAATTGTATTTTGGAGACCATTCGAAGAAAATTTTGTTAACAAGCATATTTATATTAATCTTGTATATTTCAGCTTTTATCTCACAAGTATATATGATCATTCAATATTTGAAGCTTTCAGCAAGGTTGTTCAGAAACTTATTCCACAATTACCAGCTTTAGAAAATCTGTTAAATATATTCATAACGGTAAGTATTTTAGTGTTTTGCACATGCTTTGCTTAAATTTTAACTACTATTCCATTCTATTACCGATTAAAAACCATTATTAATTTTTCAATAAAGATAATTTTATTTATTAATTTATACTTAAAGTTTTGTATTTTAGTTTGGTAGATTTATGGCAGAGCTTCGGAAGAGGAAAGATAGAAATTTTTAAAATAATCGAAAACATGAAAAGTTTTTTGAAACTTTGAATAATAATCCTTTGTCTGATTTTTTTTAAACGTTGGCAAGTAAACTATCTTGCTTAAACTTGTTATAAAATTAACGCTTAAAAATAAATTAGCAATCACAGCGGAAGCTTCTACTAGTAAAGCAAAGACTCTGCTATCACAACCTAAATGGCCAATGTTAGAAGCAATGGTCACTTCTCTTGAAAACAAGTAATAATTATTGATGTGTGTTGCTCTAAAGTCTACAGCATTTTAGTATTAATATTACATTTAAGTTATTACACTATGAATTATTTTTTTTCCCTTTTCTTTAAGAATTCTGCCATAGAGAAAGCCTTTTTGTTTGATGTCATTAGCAAGATTTACATTGCAACTGACAGCACACCTGTAGATATGCAGTCGTATGAACTTTGCTGTGATATGATTGATGTTGTCATAGATATCTCTTGTATCTATGGGTAAGTAATTCTCAACCTGATTGAATATGTAGGCTTCACTGTGGCGCCATCTGGCGGTTTTAGTAAGAAATCAGTCCAGCTTTAGGGGGAATCGAAACAAAACTGTAGATTTTATAAAAACAAACCCACACAGACATCATTTAGCAAAAGTGTTTTTAAAAATTTTAAATTCTAAAGCCTACCAGAATTACTATTTCTTGTTATGTGTTAATCATTGCTTTATTTATTGTATTTAAAATTTGTTTATTGTACCAAACTTGTTGCCTCAAGTCATTTACAATCGTACAAAACAAATTAATCACCTTTGATTGGTTGGTTGTGGAGTTCTCTAGTGTTTATTGTAGAATATATCCTAAACTGCCGCCAATTACCTGTACTTGTAGCTGTAGTTTGGCATTAATCCAATCAAAATCTTTTCATCAAAAGTAGCCCATTTATACAATGTCAACTGTCTACCCTATCCTTTATGTGTGTGAACATTTGTTAATGAATGGGCATGCAAACTGTGGAATTTACTTGAATCATACAAATACAATACATTTGCAAATACTAATAATGACAACCAACTACAGACTCTAAGCCCAGCCAAGTCTCCTAACAATCCCCCATGCTGATCTAATTGCTTTTTAAAACTAGCTACTTCTGATGAACTAACCATCTCTTCAGGCAAGCTATTTGATTTGACTATTACTCTATTATAAAAATAATGCTTTCTAACTTCCCGAATGAAATTGTGATTTGAATAACTTTTATCCATAACCTCTAGTTCCATTAACTTATTTAAAATACATTTTAAACAATTTACTTTTTGTGTTGAGAATGGCATTAATAAAATGTAACCTTTATGACAATTACCTTAACTAATGAATATATGTATAAACTTTTTTCTTTGTATTTGTTGGTTAAATATATTTTTTTACTTTGTTGTTCATTTGTAAATGCTGCTGCTTTTTGTTTCCCTCAGGTTAAAAGAAGACGAAGGAAATGCTTTCAACTCTAAATCCTCAAACATCATAAAACTAAATAATCGAACAGTTTTATACCTCAGGGAAGTCAATAGGTTTTTAGCTTTAGTCTGCATTCTCAGGGAAGACAACTTTAACAGACAAGGTAAGTGACAACATGGATTTTGTATACCCACTATGTGTAAAACAACTCTTCTATGGTATAGGAAAACATGAACAATATTGTTTTTAAAGAATACTAACTATTGCTCAATCTAAATTATTCGCTATTACAAAAGAGAAAAATCCTCAAAAAAATTAACCCTGCAGTATTCACACCCTTCAATACAAGATGAATTGAATTAGAGGCAAGACGAACTGGAAAGATTCTTACTGGAATATGCCTGAGAGAGACTTGTAAGAACTAACAAATGATCTATTTGACCAGATGATTTCGCTCATAGGTAGAAAAGGGAAACCAGAAGTTCGTACGGTTGTTGGTTTATTTTTTTTAATGTTATTGTACCACTCATGAAAGTAAAAAAATAAAATTATTTTACCTAGAGTAAAAATATTTATGAAAATTAGACAATAGCATTCTTCTGTACAATAAATATGTACAATTCTGTAACTTTTAAGTTATATCAAATTTGGTCAAGTTAGGGACCAAGAAATGTAACACAATTAAAGAAATTTGTCGAAGTTCTGGTAAATTTAGTTTTTTAAATTTGGAATTTATTGAAAGTCACCAATTTTAATATACTTCTTATTCAACAAAACATAATTTTAAGAACAATAAATATATTTTTAAATAAATTATGTTTGCAGTTGATGTAACTAGATTTGTTTACATTTTATCACTATACTCGGGGACAACCTAAGTTGAGCCTAAAGCAATTGAATATTTTTACATATAGCTTTCGCTTCAGGTTCAACTTGGGTTGTCCCCGAGTATAGTTGGTACAATAGAACAAAAAAAAAAATCAAAATAGGATCATTGCAACTTGTTATGTTAACTTATTTAAAATTGTTTAAATACATACAAGTTGACTTGATAGTCTCCTCCTTAATGTTAGACATTTGTTATTAAAAAAAATTATTGGAGATGATTTACAATACAATTTTGTTATTAACCCTTTCCACTTGAGGAATATGTTTGATATTTAAGTTATTTTTATGGAACATGTTTGATATTTAAGTTATTTTTATGGAACATGTTTGATATTTAAGTTATTTTTATGGAACATGTTTGATATTTAAGTTAATTTTATAGAACAGTTGAATCCTATTTTTTTTAAAAAGAGGTATTACATAGCATGTTCTTTTTATGTTTAGGGTAATTCAAAAAATTGCACATGAAGCTGAATATTAATTTCAATAAAACTCAAGGGCATGTTGTTCTCTTTCACTTTGAACAACAAAGGGAGAAAAATAACACATCATTTTGATGACTTAAAGGGGACACTCGAGTGCAAAGGGTTAATAATTTATGTCGATAACCAAGTGACGTTATACTTTTAAATGGAGTTAGGCAAAGAACAAATTAATGAAATGAGAGCATTTTTTATGTTCAAGAACAGGCAGTTCTCATTCAATTTGAAGAACATAAAACAAAAGAATAGGTTGTTTTTTTGGTGACTCAACAGTCACCACTCTAATGCAAAGGGTTAAATCTAATATTTTAATGACAGTGGCAGCTCGTGGACTACAGCAGGGCTACACTTAAATTTATTAGTGTATTTAAAACTAAAATAAGATATTTTAATAATTTTCTTAAATGAAGATTAGAAATGAAGTTTCTGCTGTAAGTAAACAAAATCTCCGATAAATAGCCAGCCTGTTACCGTAATGCACAATTCAGGAGGAGGAAAAGCTCCAATCAAAACTGCAGCCAAAAAACGAAGTTCCAAATCGTCTACATCGTTGCCATGGTAACCTCTACATAGTATGGAGATCCCCCCCCCCCCCCTCTCCTAATGCACTGCATATGTGGCGAGTTACAGCCTGAAATTAATTTTCTGATTTAGGCTGCACTTGGTATTCGATAAACTGATTGGCTTGTGCGTGAATTACGGGGGTGGGTGAGGGAACCGAGAATTTACAAGAATCTCTCCAAACGGAAATAGTTTTCATAATATATTTACCATGTGGGGTTGTTCAATTATTTAAGTTAATATTAAAATTGACCGATTCACATTTTTAAAAGAAAGGAGGATCACTTTAATTTTCAAAAGATAAGTGTTTTCTTTTTTTTTTCGCATGTTATCGTTTGGTAAAAATGTAAAGGAAGCTTTGATTTGAGTAGCAAATAATAAAGAATTTTCGTTCATGTATGATTGTGGAAAATAGTGTGTGGGGGGATTCACATGATTTCGGCTGCACTAACATTTTCGACCACGGGCCGCCACTGTTTAATAAACGTTTTTATTTACAGCTCTCATAGACTACAATTTCCATTGTTTCCGGCAAGCAATAACAGAAGTGTTTGATGTCCGCTTCAAGTCACCAAAGGTCTCTCGATCAATGTCTCGCACTCATTCCAATGTTGAGAGCGTGCTAACGAATGGATACGGCGAACAGCCCTGAGTATATTTTTATGTCTTGAATATTAATTTATTGGACAAATGTGTATTAATTTTTTTTTCTCTTTTTCGGAATATTCTTTTTTTATCAATCTCAAATTATTTGAACTATTTGTGAAAAAATTACCCATGTCATTTCTAGTTTTCAAAAACCAGCAAATGACGCGATTTGTGTTGAACTTGTGTTTGTGTAAACTATGAATATAAAATTTTTCTTTTTTTTTTAGTGTGGCAAACTTGTATTTCGATTGAAATTTTAATAGGAATATGGATATTGATTAATCATTTCTATACTTTCGTGTTTCGTAAAATCTCACTTTTTAAAGCACTTAATCACTCGATGTTAAGTTAAAAGACTTTTCTCTATACCACTGTTTAAGGTCCACAGTTCATTCTCATATTTGTTTGCAACTTATTTGTGTAATTTGTAATTAAAGTTGTATCCACAATGATTTCATTTCTGTCATGTTGGACCATCTAAGAATATCGTTCTTCTCGATGTGCATGTAATGTTTCTTTCCTTCTTAAATTCGAAAAGTAAATATATGTACACGTGGCTACAAAGAGCTGTATGTGTTGTCAGTTTAGCCAAAAGCTCATGTACAGAAATAATGGAGATGTATAGTTTGTTTAGATTTCAACGTAACCTGAACTTGTATTTTTAACTTATGACTTGTAAATAACTATCTGACCAGAAAAGCTGAATTGGCTGCATGTAAATGTACAAATAAATTTATATTATTACTCATTGTTATTTATTTTAATATATAATCCCTAAAATATTGCTTAAAATTAATTTAATAAAACTTCTTTTAATTAATTCCATTAACATATAAATTCCAAAAAAAATATTTTTAAACAATTGCTAAAATAAAACTTATTAAATAAAAATGTAAAACAAAGTTTAATTTTAAAAGTTAATATATATTTTATAAATAACATGTAACATTAATTTAATATAACCTTATTCATTTGATTTCATTGGAATATAAATACTTAGCAAAACAAATTAAATTGCTTCTAATTTTTGTTTTGAAAATCCCATGTTCTATTTGTGGAAATACATAATCTATTTTACATGGAATAAAAAAAACTACCCGTTTTTCAAAACGATATTTTCTTATTCAAACGATTTTGTTCAAGTTCTTTTTAAACATTTATTAGAAAACTTGTAGTATTTATTAGACGAATTAGTTAAAATGTGCATTTTGTTTATTTAAAAACGCAAACGATTTTTTAATTTACTGATTTTTCCTTCATTTATTTGCTTTTAATCTGCTTATTTCACCCTTTAAATGAAATTTTTCGAAGATGAAACCTATTCCAATCGAATTTTTACTGCAAAAACTGGTAATGCATCAATTTTCGTGAAAATCGTTAGAGCGGATATCGAGATTGTGCAAACAAATAAATATGGTGACATTGCTCGTTTAATAGTATTAGATTAAATAGATAGATAAGTATTGCATATAATTTTTCATTGCAATATATTTATTAGATCATTGTAGCGTGGATACTTTGTTTCTATACAAAGCATGTGTTGCAAAATTTCTTAATGTAATTGTAAAATCAGGGAAATTTTTATGGTATCGTCATGAAAATCAGGGAAATATCAGGGAACTTTTTTTCCAGAATGTTGTTGCCACCCTATACTTGGAGATGCTGCATTAAAATGTTATGCAAACACATTTACAGAAAATCTGTCTTTTATGATACAATAGTCTTTCTATGATATATTTTCAAAGCGGGCGTTCTAAATTTGAATTCCTAAATTCAAGTAAGGTATCACAGCACGCTGAATCAACAAATCTTTATGAATGGAGAAAATAAATCGGCAACTGTCCTATGAATTGTTTTGAAAGTTTTTATGATAACGACAAATACACACATTCTGAGGACCTATTGTCATACTTAATTGTTCTGTAATCTTAAAGTAAATGGAAAATCATTCATTTTAAAAACATGAATGACAACAATTTAAATTTAAAGAATATAATTCATTATTGTAACAAACTACTTAAAAACTTATTCTTAAAAAGAGAGTTTGGTATAAGGCGTTCAGCTACTAATCAGAGGATCGGTGGTTCGAATCCGTGAAATGGACTTGACATAGAAAAGTAAAAAAGTAGTGATCTTGCGATCGGAGGGTTGCCAGCTTCGCTACAAAAATACTAGAAAGTCGTCCAGAATATCCAACAAATTATACTGGCGTGTATGCGGGACTGGGGCACGATAAATCTGATCTGGGCCCCGACGTCTATTGAAGACGTTGGGTGCCAGTTCAGGTGTTTCCTCGTCATCTAACCATGGTTCTAAAATAACGAGGTGCATGTATGAATGTGTGTGTGTGTTCCCAGGTCTTTAATTCGAGATTGACCTCGAACCGTCGCCAATAGCCCACTGTGCAGCTCTAGTGCGACGTTAATTGACAAACCAACCAACTAACCTTAAAAAGCGAGAAACTAACTAAACTTAAACCATTATTTTTGTTTTGGACTGTAAACAACTTTTTAATTGATTGAAATGTTATGCATCACTCTTGTAACACAATCTTTTGTTACTCTAGTGACAATACAGCAGAGGATGTCCTATGCACGACACATAAATAATAAATGATGTAAAATATGTCCCACCAAATCAGAGATTGAGGTTTTAAATTAAAAATGTTAAGAAGTTTTTGCAAATTTGAAACTTTTATATGTTTTTTGTTACTCTTGAGACAATTTAACATCACTTTTAAATACAGTTAAAATTGTTTTCAAAAGATAATCTAAAATATTTCAACTATATATATATATATATATATATATATATATATATATATATATATATATATATATATATATATATATATATATATATATATATATATATTTTTTTTTTAATTTGTATATATAATAACTTCAGTTAATGAACAAAATTTTAAAAAATAATATACAATAACTGAAGTGACATTTTCGGTCCCAATATAAATGAAGAAATGTCTCAACTTCCAGAATAATTTCACTGCAGACTATTTATTATTCTTATGAAATAACACCTTACGAATTCATTTGCACCAATTTTCTAGGATTAAATTCATATACTACACTTAGAGTTTGGTTAAAATTTTAATTTCATTAAAAAGTTTCATTTTTGGTGGATGTACCCATATCTTCAACTAAAATGATCCGTGCAAACGATTGTGTAGAGCAATGTGCACATTATTTGTAGAGTATCGTAGAATTATGGTAATTGAAATTATATTGTAAATATAGGCCACATATACTTAAAAAATAATTTGAAAATTTATTTAAAATTTACATTTCATCAATGACTGTTAATTAAAAACTACTCTTAAATTGTATTTAATTGCTAATTGTCCTAACCACATCTAGAAAAAACCATATATATTCTGAAAACATATACCTTCGGACAATTATTACAATAAAATCAGAAATTTCACATTGAATTGCGATAGACAATTATAGTATCACAGGAAGTAATTCCTATCTTTAACTGTTGAATGTAATTTAAAAAATTTAAGTTTTATGCATTTTGCAGTTATTTATTATAAATATTTTATTTATACAGACGTTTTCTCGTTTGTGAAGAAAAGCTAAACCTTTATTGTCCTTGATCCCTTCCTTTGCAGTTTAGCAATTTTTATTCATTGTATTTTTTTTATTGTATGAAAAATTACCTTCCATTGTGTCTACTAGATTAAAAAAGAATATTTTTTGCAGTTTAAAAAAACCCTCTTAAAATACTTGTAGAGAAATTTCTATTTTTTTATTTCTTGCGTTACAAGTTATATCTATACAATTAAAGTACCCTTATATTGGCAATATTCTGTTAAAAAATATTGTCTGTATTGGTTATTTTTTTTAATAAGTTGAATATTTTAAAAAGCTTAATTTTTTTAAAGTAAGTTAAAGCTTTGAAAAATTTTGTTTAGAAACAATATATATTGTTGAGAAAAAAAATATTGTGAATTTTTATAAAAATTGTTGAAACTTTCAAAGAAAAAATATACGTGACATTAGCAACATTTTGCATAAAAAAATACATTTTCTACTTAAAAATATTTTTTTTAAACTCTCAACGCAAACACACAAGCTATAATAAAACAAAATTAGGAACTAAATTAGTATTTACGCCAAGTACAAAAGTTTAGAATACTTCAAGAATGGAAGTGCCTGAAGGCAAAAAAAAAAAAAAATTCTAAAAATTATCAAATGCTAAAAGTTAAATCTCAATGTACCCCTAAAAACTCATTTTAAATAGATATTTTTTTTAATTAACATTTGAAATTATGCCAAATTGTATTGTTTTTCTTAAACCAACTACTTCTAAACCAAATGAGTCGTATTTGACCTCTATTATGCTTTTGTGGTAACCCTGATTCCTCGTACGTATCACGTGTACAAAAGTTATCTTGTTTCTTATTAATATTTTGTACTTGTTTTCAGGACCATAGATGAATAGTTAAAGCTAAGCACAATAGACCACAGATAACACCTATTATCTACGGTCCAGACTTGATATTTTTACAGTTCTCATTTATAGACAGACTTGCAACCTTTGGCTGAGTTCAATTTCAGTTCGCTTTTTAGAAAGAGTTAACTTTGTTTGTTATCTCAGACTTTTTAAAAGGAGACTAGGATATTGTTTTGCGAGGTAGTAGTTGGAGTACCATCATCCCTTGAATTTTGATTTTTGAGAGCTCACGATTAGTATATTTCAATACCATGACTCATTTTGAAGATGAATTTATATTCCTTTGGAAGGTTGAACATTTTAGTAAGTTGCCACATCAAAAGAGGGAACGCTTGGAAAGTCCCACTTTCCTTGTTGAAACTTTAGATAAAACCAAATGGTGCTTCTGGTTGTATCCAAAAGGACATGCTAAAGATGAAAGTGACAGTTATCTCTCGTTATTTCTAGTAAGAGTTGACACTGGAACGAACGAAACTACTTTAAAAATGAACTATTGTTTGACAATAGAGTCTTTAGATAGTGAATTGGAAAAATCGTGGCCAGTTAGAAGTTGCAATGTTGATGCAAAAGGTAAAGGCTTCTCTCAATTTCTGGCATTGAACTTGGTATATGATAAGAAAAATATGTATCTACCTCAAGATGTTTTGATTATCAGATGTAATATATTACTCCTTTAAGAAATAGGCAAGGATTCAGCAATAAACATAAACTTATCTACGCTGTCTAACTACCTGGAAAAGCGATGTTTCGCTACAACTAGAATTGAAGCTCAAAGATCTCTTTCATGGTCCATCACGAAAACCAGTAAGCTCGAAGACAGTCGAGAAAAATACTCAATTCACTTAGTTAATAGCTTAGAAGATTCTCCTGATTTGAAGATATTGTTTTACATCGATAAAGTTATAAATGATGAGTATGTTCAGATTGAAATTTTCCAAACGAGATCTCCTCGCACGAAAGAACGTCTTTTCGTAAATTGCCAGATAACCGTTGTCCTGGCTACTGCAGACAACCATCAAGATAATTTTCTTCGGGTGCACGTAGATACTTTTATGAGTAGTCATTCGAGAGAAGATTTCCATTCACCTCAGTGGAAGACATTCATGGATGACTATCCTGCACTTTGGCAGGAAACCATGATAAAGATATGTATGGAATAGATATGTACGTTTTCCTAACCTTAACCTATATTTGAAAATTTGTATGTTATCCACTAACTTAAATGTTAGTATGGTAGTGTTAGCAACTTATATTTAATGTTACCAACTAACTTTCATTGGCATATTATGTGATAAAATCCTAAACTATTTTTTTTAATAATTTCTTTAACTCTATGGAAATTAAACCTAATTTTTTAATTAAACATTTAGGTACATATAATCATTAAGATAAAGAGAACTGTTATAATTAGACAAGTCTGCATCAGTTTTGGTTTATTGGCAAATAACTGGTGTTTTGTGTTTGTGTTTTGAATACATGTTTTCAATTATAAAACATAGTTCGAATTTATGAAACGAAAAATAATGATTTTTATTAATTTGAGAAATCAGCCATTTGATTTATATTGTTTTTGATTTTTTTATTTAAATAAAGTATTCAAAATGAAAATTATTATTATCAATTATTACGTAATAAAATTATTTAAAGTTGCATTACTTTAGTTGAATACTAAATAAGGGGTTGTAACATATAGTGGACCATTTTTACTATTAAAATATCTTCATTACTATGCATTTATAATTGAAACATTACACTTTAAAAATTATAGTAGATAAGCACTACAACACCCCAATAAATATAAACCATATTTTAAATTGTACATTAATTGTACAGAGATGCCTCAGATACTATATTTGACAAGTTCCATTATATTTGTGGACTCCATTGGCATTGAACTTCATTTCTGTTGAATTATTTTCTATTATTATAAACTCTACTATCGCAGAATTTTGTGAATTGATATTGCATTGGAAATGTTATTTAAAACTTCCGTTTCATGAATAATTGTTACTTTATTTCTATCTTAATAAAAAATTATTCTTAAATCGTATTCAATCGCTAATTATCTTAAGAAATTCTATAACATCCCTTATTCATTTCTTATTTCAATTATTATTTATTGTTTTATTATTTGATCTAGGAACATCTTGAAGTAGTTTTGGATTTTTTTTGACAATAAAATTAGAAATTTACTCCATCTCTTTTCACATTACCCCTTTTTCCCCCTTTATTATACTAATAGCTGCTACACGCGGTTTCAAACGCTTTAAAAAATATATTAACCAATTAGTTCGTTTTCCCAGTTTATTCCTTCTAGTGAGGTGGCAGATGTTACATTTTCAGCCTTACTTTAGAAAGTGAGCCGAAATTGTTTTTTTCATTTGATATGGGTCAAGAGGAACCCAAATATGAAATTTTTACTTGTAAATTTTACATGTCAGTTTTTCATTTTTTCTAAATTTAATCTAAATTTATACTAAATTAACAAAGTAACTGAATATAGTAAATTATTTATATGCTTATAACATATCAAATTAAAGATTTTTTTAAGCCGATTATTATTATATATATTAAAAATTCATACATATTATTTACAAGTAAACATGGCGTCGAAAGCTTTGGAACTATGATGGCATCTGCAATGGTTAAATACTTCACAATTGATTCAGTAATATTGACCAGAAATATTCAAGAATATATAAGATGTATGCAGGTATATCTGATAGAAACGGTATATCACTGCATTACGAGATGTTTCATGTATGTTTTTTGTTCCATGTAAGTTTTGTTAAAATCTGTTAGTATTTGATTATTATTTTGCTAATAAAGCAAATATTTTTAACCTTAAGCCTCGTGGTTCAAAATGGAAATTGGATGCTTTAAACATTGGTCCATTGATCCTTTCGCTCCACTAATACTCTCCATTTTCTTAAGGAGTGATCCAAAAATTTAAAAAAAAATTGTGTCTTATTTAGATGACTAGAAAATACAATTTATAAGAAAAACAACGGTTTTTACTACGACAAAAAGTTAGGAGTAGAAAAATTCACTAGGATTTGCCGTATAATCGATGTCTGAAAAAATAAAAGTTTAAAATATATGTTAGTATACGCAGCAGCAAACAATACTCGAAATCGATTTTTTCTCGATAGAAGTTTATTTATAAAACAAAAATTAATAATGATGGAAAATTTCCAACTTCGGTATTTACATTCAGATACAATTCAGATTAATTGGTTTTAGTCTTCGGACACAGGTACCAAGAGAAATGAAATTAACGTAATGCTGGAAATAAACATCCAGTACGCCGAAAAGGCTCTCAAAAAGGACTCTTGCGCCAAACCGGCTTGCCAGTGGCGGCTTGTGGAATACAGCAAGTACAGCCGGGCTGTACCTAAATTTGGTAGTGTATTTTAAAACTAAAATAAGATATTTTACTCATTTTTTTAAATGCAGATTTTGAAATTTCTACGATGTAAAAAGAAAACGTACGAAAGTAAGAAAAGGAGGGGGAAAGAACTCCATTAAATCAAAACTACAGCCATAAATCGGTGTCAGGAATCGGCTGCATCAACCTCTACGTAGTATGGAGACAGTGCGCCAAGCTAATACACTGCCTTCGAGGCGAAATTCAGCCCGAAATGAATTTTCCGACTTTGGCTGTACTTGTACTTGTGAATTCGATAAACTGATTGGCTCGTGGAAGAATCGCGGGGATGGGCGGGAGAACCGAGAATTTCCAAGACTCTCTCCAAATGGAAATAGTTTCCGTGGTAAGTTTACACGCGTTGTGTTGTTTTGTTACTTAAGTTACTAAGTTAATGTTAAAATTGACCGATTCGCAAGTTTAAAAGAAAGGAGGATTGATTCAATTTTAAAAAGTATGTAAATGTTTGCTGTTTTCTTCGCGTGTTATCATTTTTTTAAATTGAAAGGAAACTTTGATTTGATTAATAAATATTAAAGAATTTCTTTTCATGTATAGTTGTGGAAAGTAGGGGAGGGCTAGTCACATGATTTCGGCTGCACAAACATTTTCGATAATAAATAAAAATTAAATAAATAAAACTCAAGCTATAAGTTTTTTTACCACAAAAATATTCTGTTCCTAAATAAAAAGAAATCAAAGTTGTAACTTAAAATGTAAAAAAAAAAAGATTAAAGCATTTTTTAAATCTTCAATTTTTTTAAAAAATAATATAAAAAATGTGAGATGGCACCCGTCTTACGCCCTTAAAGACGGCCCTATCACTTACTTCTGATTTTAAACGTTTTTTTTTTTTATGTCCGTCCGTTCTTAATGCAAATATTACTTTGGTGCTGCCCTCTGCCGATTTTAATTACAACTAATCAAGAATTCGAAGTTTTTTCAATTTTGTCAACGAGATGGTAGCGCAATACCAAAACAATCACTTACATTATGAGGGGGGGGGGGGGGGGGTACAGTACAAAGACGTACTCAGGAGTGATGGAGAACACGTGGACACGATTCGGCCCCCTCGGCCCTCCCGAAATCAATGTAAACAATTTTCTTTTCATAAATATTAGGTCATTAATTATTTTATTAATCAATAACTTAATTATCATTAATTTTTTAAAATTCGAACCCTTTTTAGCTTTACTTTTCAATAACTAATAGTTTTATTAGATTTTTAGAACCTGTACCCTTTTTGAAAAAAAAATCAACTTTATAGAGAATTTGTATAGTTGACATTTCCAATGAATTACGGAATCGTCAAATTAGAAAGTCATTAGTTAAATAAAAGAGACCAGAAGGGGAATACAAACAGTCATTTATCCTATTGTAAATACGTGACTGACGCACGCCGGCCTATCTACCCTAAACATTAATGGTCATAGCTACCGTGTAATAAGAGGAGGGCATTTATGAAAAGACGTGGTATTGAGATTATTTCAGAGGAGAGATCCACTGCATGTTAAATTAATTTAGTGGTTGTTGTCCAAAGGTTCTTAATGTTAGACTTGCTTTTGTAGAACAGGAAAATAACAGTTCTATTTTTTTTACCTACGGAAGGGGTATTGGGAAAAATAAGTGGACCGGTCCGTTAGTATTTATAATGTCCAATGTATTTGACGAGAACTTTTGTTGCCATTGTTTTATACAGTAAATATATTTAAGTTTGTTGTCTAATACTTATAATAGAAAGCATCTTATATATAAAGCAGAAATCTCCAAAATCTGTCCGGATGTGTGTTTGTTTGTTGGTTTGTCAGTATATTATAGGTTCCGTAACTACAAAACGCAGAGCTTTGAAATTCACAGAATAGTTAGTTAAAAAAATAAGAATTTTAACGCGACTATTTTCAAGTCTCTACGATGTTCCATTCGAATGTTATGACATTTTTTAGCGTACGTCATCAAAGTTTCACGAAGTGGCAACAGTAAAATCAGTTAAAATCAACGGAGAAAAGCGAAAATATAATATAACAAAATTATAAACCAATTAGAATTCCGATCTTTTCACGGAATACTCCATAACTACAAAACGTAGCTTTATAAAATTTATAGAATACTTTACTTGAAAAATTAGAATTTTTTTGTAATAATTTTTAAGTTTGTACGATGTTTCAATCGTATGTTATAACTATTTTAATGGATTCCATTGACTTAACATGGATGAAAATATCGTTTGCAATTTAAAATAAAATTGTTCGTTATTGGCAATATAAAAACGACGTCATAGGTTTTGTTTGATTTAATAATTATTGAAAAATGTATATACATTGGGCTTTTTGCTACAATACGAAACCATTCAAAAATTAAAACAACCAGAATTTTATCTTAAAGAAATGGTTTAGAATTGTATTAAAATGTTATAATTGTTTTATCTCTTTTGTTTTATACAGGTTTATTGTAAGTATATTTAATTATCTTAGATCGAACTTTAGAACAATTCATCCAAAATGCGAGTAATTTGTGTATGAACGTCCATTTTATTTATTTGAAAAATATTTTATGCAAGTATTTTTTTTTAAATGTATGAAGCTTGGTTTCATTGTGAATTTTCAACTCTATTAGACTTTTTAATGTTATTAAAGAATAAAATTTCACAGATACCAACTGATAATTTAGAAAATATTTTATTTAATGTGCCAATGAATATTTCCTTTTAAAACATTGAATGGCGATCATTAAATATTAAATGTAAAATTATTGAAAGTACATGGTGAGATCATAATATACTGCACCGTTTGCTAAACTATCGCCAAGTTATAACAGTGTATTCTTTGGATGAAGTGCGCCTTGGCTGTAATTTGCTGTGGAAACTTACTAAATATTTGTATGACAGGTATTTTTCGATGCAAATTCTATAATAACAGTATCACAAAATCAAAATTTTAGGAAAAATTGTTTAACAAAATGAGTAAATACCGAATTTTTAATAAATTGATCCGTAAATAAAAAAAATGGACTTAAAATTAAAATAGGTGGTTATTCTTCTGTAATAATATTATTCAAGGGAATTCTTTAAAACATGGGCTGGGCGTAGTAAAAGAAAGTTGTGTAGTATTTCAAAACATACTATTTTTGGTTGAGTATTTATGCTGGGCTGTTAATTTTATTCTTACTTTGATAAAGAATTTGAGGCAGTTTATTTGCAAAAAACGTTTAGGTTTATTCTGGCTGCAATTTACATTCTTATGTTCTGCATTATTGAGGACAGAAATGCAAACTATTAATTAGATACACAAGTTGTTGGTCGAAGATATTGCAAAGATGTAGCCTAAACGATATATTGGAACGGGCATTTGGGAGTAATCAAATCAAAATTGCAATAATGGGAACAGGGAAATTCGGAATGTTTGAAAGTTAAATCATTTAAGTTCTTTATCAAATTTATTAATTTGGTCAGCTTTAAAAAATTATGTTATCTGTTTCTGCTGCTTTTTTCACTTCCATGCAGCTTCAGAACATTTCAATATCGAAATTGATTCAGAAGTTTAATTAAAATTCGCGCTTGAAGTTATTCCTTTAAAACTGCAATTTAATGAAACCCTCCTTGATGAAATTAATTTTAAAAATAATATAAAAATGAAGATCATAGCGCTTAGTTTATTATTTAATTTAATATTTTTTTTCCTTAGATAAAAAAAATCATAGCTTTATGTAAATAATTATTCATATAAAATACCTGTTATAATGCACATTATCTTTCAATAATGATGACAACAGTAATTAAAATTTCATCGATTAAAGTAAGCACTGTAAACTAAAATATAATTATAGTCATTTCACAAATAAATTGCGGCATCCGTGTTAAAAAAAAACGGTTATGTACAGACCGCGCTGTATTGGGCCCCTACTCGGTACAAGGTTGAGAGGAGGAGAGAATAAATGGCCTACAATGATTGAAACGGCCTTCCTTCCTTTACACGATGGTATGTCATTTATCCATATAGGCTAATTCCACGTTGAATGAATGATAGCGGACACTTATTTTCACCTGGTACAAACGCAAAAAGGGGAATGGCTTAAAAATCGGCATGTACGAAACGACTGACTTTCGTCTACACAATAGTATATTATTTATACCCATCAACTTATTCCACTTGGAGTTAAGGATTTTAAAAACGTCGTTTTTTATTAGGGTATTTAATGTAACTATGTATACCCATACCGAAAAGAAATTCATATTAATTTCTAAAAATATTTTTGTGCAGGAATGTTTAATTTTTAAAATTCCATACCTTATGAGAGATAAACTAGAAATTATTCGATTTTTATCGGTGTTTTAGCAACCAAGTAGTATAAAGATATTTTTACTTTTTTTTAACTTCTAATTTATTAAACATAAAAATATTTTAAATTATAAAAAAAACTTTATCGCTTTTTAAAGAGGAATTCTAAAATGGTATATGCGATTATCCCAGGCAGGAGAGGAAATGTATATATTTTCAGTTATTTGTCGTTATTTTATTTATTTCCGTGCGAAGAACGGGTACTTTTGCTGGTAATTAAATAAGAGTTACTCCGCTACTTAAAAATCGATTTGGATTAGATACTGTTGTTTGTGGTATTTTTTTTATTCAACCTCGTTTCGTTAATCTAAATCTAAAATAAGCTCTTTTCATTAAAAAACACTTTGTCGCTATCTAACAGACATAAAATTTTCTACCTGTATTACAGCACCTGCTTAGTTTATATATAAATGTAATAAAATTCCGTATATTAAAATGGTCATATGAGAATGTATGTAAGTGAGATATGTATTATCTTTTTCGATTTAATTTCAAAAGTATTATTTGTATGTACTGATGTGCACAAAAAGTTTCAAAAGAACTGCACATAACGTTTCGAAACTCAATTTTATCTCATTAATTCAATTCAATGTTTAAAATATATATTTGTGATAATTCTTCAAAAGTTGTTTATTAAACAGATTTAAAGCAAAAGTATTATTTTGGTGCTGTCATTTTCAGGTACAAATAACAACTTATCTAATTCTCAAAGTTTTAAATTATGTCCACAATCCACATAATACATAACAATACGATACAAACAGGGACGGTTCAAGGAATTTTTATAATACAAGCAAATAAGATTTGGCGTCATAATTTTAATAAATATTTTTTAATACATTTTAGACTGACTTAAAACTCTGTCAAATAAAACACATTTAGTTTCACTAAAGCTGCGAAACGGGAAGAATGACTTTTCGTTGCTAAAAGTGAAAGAATGTTGTGTATGTCCATGAGACATTAAACTTAGTTTGGCATTTTTAGCAATGTATAACTCTAGATGGACTGTCACTGATCTTTCTCCAAGATAAATTAAGCAAAATAATTGTAATTATGCATATAATTATAACATGCATATTACTATTCATGTTATAAAAAATTAATATAATATATTTTATATGTGAGTATATAAATATATTAACTAATAATTAGTATTAACTAATATACTAATTGTGTAGTTAATTACTGTGAATATTGTATTGGGTATACATAAGCATTCACATTATGTTAACTATATATTTTCTGCATATTCATATTGTATAATGTTTAAAGTTATATAGAGTTTAATGCGGCAATATTTGACTACATTATATGGTATTTTGTTATTAAATTGACTTTTATTAAAGAAGTAATCACACAAACACATAACATGCTTTTCATAAACTATTTTATTCCTGAGATCAACACTTTAATTTCGAACAAGAGCATTTTTTTTTTCATTTTACATATGTTCAAATAATAATACAATAATAAGGACGTTCAATTGAGGATAATACAATAATGCACTAAGCATTTTTTTACATGAACGATAACGATTTTTTTCCATGAAAAGTAACGATTTTTTTTTACGATTCTCTGCATACATTGCTCATTTTCAAATAAAACTATAGAATATAATACTTTTAATGTCTATAAATTTTTGGACAGTTCAAGCACAAATACTTTGTATCTAGCATGCTGTTGAGCTTGTTCTTACCAACTCCTGTTTCTGCAGTTTATTTAGCCAGACAGCAGCTAACGAACTTTTCGAAACATGTCCAAAATATCATTCTATTAATTTTTTTTTCAAGATACTTCCAAGCTTTATAAAACAGTTCAAAATCGATGCCCAAATAATTCTAATGCAAATAATAATAGTTGCGTGCCACTGTGCTGAGCATGTTGTTAAAAAATACTCATCATGGTTTAAACCAATCAAATGCAGCTCCAAAACAAATCAGTAAGGCTGTCAGCTGTTGAGCATGTTTGCTTCCTGTATACATCCGGACAGTTCAAGATAGTTTTCAACAGTCGAATAACGCTGTGATTTTTTTTCTGTATACAGTATTGATTTTTGCGTTATTGACCAAGAAGAAGCTCCAAAACAATCTTTTGATGATGTGAACTCACAGTTAATCTTGCATCTGGTATATGCTGCTACAGATTTTCAGACAGTCCGCGACCAAATCCTTTGGAACCTGCATGCTATTGAGCTTGTTGAATCATCTGTCATGTTAAGCAGTTCTAAAGAAATCCAGTGATTGATGCTGTTGTACATTTAGATTCTCCCCAGTAGTGTTAACTTCTCCAAGGCAATCGAAAGATGCCGTGAGCTTTTGCATCTTGAATACGAATACCAGTCACAGTCACACAGTCCAAAAACAAACTATTTGTGGATGGTGCCATGCTATTGAGTTCCAGTCTGTAAAATGCAGCTCCTAAACAATCCAGAGATGCTGTGAGCTTGCTTCAGAAACTTTTGTGTTTGATGTTAGTAACCAATGATAGATACGACAGTGCAATTCTTCGTAATACAACGATTTTGGTAAGGAAGAGATTCTTTGGGGTCACTGGGTTCGTCCGTCTGTCGGATTGGATTCCATCTTTTGGTGGCCCCGGGTTCCATCGACAAGTCCACTGGCAGGTGGACTCCCGGCAAGGTCGACTGATTCCACTCAAAAGATGGAATCTTCCTCCTCGAGATTTCGAAACCTCCAACCTTACTCGACATCTCTTCCCCACCAGACATTTTGTATTCCGTAGATTCGCACTCTCAAATCTACCACTAATTACTAATTTTTTTTTACACCAAAACTTAAGATACTTTGACTTCAGCAAGTGTATCTTGTGTGTGTGTTTTTTTTTAAACTTTCAGTCAGTTCCAAGAACAAACTATTAGTAGAACTTTAGTTATTGAGCTTGTTGGAATATCTTTCATATTGCGGCTCCAATTCAATGCAACGCTACTGATCTTGCTGTAAATGCATCTAAACGTTTAAAGTTTGTTCATGAACTATTTTGGGGTAGATTTTCTTTTCAATTGTTTTTGATAATTACGTCCCAAGGGAATATATACACTGCTGCTAAACAATCCAATGATGTTGTGTTCTTCGATCTTGATTACGTATTAGCTTGGCTGTTGAGGTGTGTCTTTTAACCCATCTTATAGGATAATTTGTCATACGATAATAACCAAGTTCTAAAACAATCCGACGATGCAGTGAGCATGATGTCCAGCTTTTATCTTGAGTACACTGATGATGTTTGGTGGGGTTTTGAGGAATTTAAGTAAGTTGACTTGCAACAATTAGGAAACTCCAAAACAATTCGACCATGTAGATAATCCCGAACTTTATTCCAGACATATGAAGTTATATCAAGCATAAAATTTTGATGGATTTTGCATGCCTTGAATGTTCCAAAAAGAACATAATGCAGCTCCAAAATAAATACTGAAATGTTGTGAGCTTGTTGTTAAGATTGCACGCTCCACACAGTACTAAATTTTTTATCACAGTTCAGGAAGCAACAATAAGTCACTTTTGTATTTTTTTTTATCTTGTTGTATAATAAGCATAAATTAATATTAACTTTCCAGAGTATATACTCAGTACCAAAATAATCCGATAGAGTTTTTTTTTTTTTTTAGTATTCTTTGCTTGCATGTGTTGAACATTGTATATAGCAGATAACTTTCAGACTAATGTGAACTACACTAAACGTTACTGAAAAATGTCACAATATTTTTTTTCCTTTTTTTGTAAGCAAACACAATAATCATAACCAGGTCCAACAAGTAGCATACGTAACTTCTCTAACTATCCTAATTCAAATCATAATCCAAATCGTCCTCCAAATCGTCCTCCAAATCGTCCTCCAAATCGTCCTCCGAATCGTCCTCAAAATCCTCTTCATACAAATCCATGAATCTTGAAAGGTGGGTTTTTTTCTCTTCTTGAAAAATGGCACGCATGTTTGGAGGTTGTAGGCGAATTGGTTTATAACTGAAAAAAATTAGTTTGATATAGTATATTGTTGAAAACATTTAAACTTTTAAGTGAACACATTTCACGAATCGCAATTAATATTTACACTCTATTCTTTTAAAAATGAAATAATATACATTCCAATTTTGAAATAAATGTTCTGTCACTGCAATCGATGAAAACAATTTGATGACACATTAATTTTTAATATTTAATTTTTGTTAAATAAATCTATAATAAAGAATTTAAAAAATATATATATATTTTAAAATTCGTAACATTCTTAATTTTTTTTTTTTTTTGTAAATCTAATATATGTGATGTAAATAATATTGTTATTATTGTTATAAGCAAAAATATTTTAATCTCGGTATTGTTATTAAAAACTAACGCCTGTGTCGGGCATTCAGACTGTGCAATTATCTTACTTCCCATTCTTTTGGCACTCCTTTTTATTATTACTTATGTTTATTACTTATATACGTCTCCCTGGTAGTACAACGGATAAGACTCTGGACTGCGCTGCCTGCAGATACGTGTTCGATTCCAGGTAAGTCTTGGTTGTCATTATCGATATTTGTTGAAAGTGATTTATGAAGGCAGGCTATGTAAGCAAGCATCTGCTCTTTTAATTCTTTTTTTACCCATTGTACTCATATTTAAATACATGTCATTTTCAAAATTGAAAATTATGTATTTGGAATCATGATAAGCATCGAATGTATTCAAAATTGAGTTCATTTTACTTAGTTTTTAATACCTATTTTTAGCAGAGTTATTTGAATATTTTGTATACATATAATAACTTTTAATGAAAATTATTTATCCAATGTCCTGCAAACTCACAAACTATTATTTTCTATATCTCTAATACGATAAAACAAACGTTTATGGAATTTAAAAAAACAATAATGTATCTTGTGAATAATTTGAATATAGCTGTGTAATAGTTTGAGGATTTTATGGAAATCGGATTTACCCTTCATAGATATTTGGATGGAATCCTGCATCCTATGCTTTTAGCACAGTTAAAATCTGCAGTGTCTCAAATTTTTGTAAATTATTTCGCATTTATTTGCAAATATTAATAAAGACCACAAATAAAAATAATAATATATATGACATATGAAACTTTATAGTAAAACAATTATTTGTCAATTTCTAAAACAATTGTACAATATTAATCATATCAATATATTTTATTGTAATATTCACTTACCTATCTCTCACTTGGTTGTCCTCAAGATCAGATGACTCAGTTGAAACTTCTGATGTAACCCCAGATGAGTACTCAGGATCATCCGCACTCATATCCTATAAGAGATCAATGTGAAAATTAAAAAATATTCAACATTCATATACTCTAAAATGAAAGAGCTAGAAATTTAAAGCAATTTTTTAAATATAGGGAGATTGCTAATTTTAAAATAAATCGAGGTTTAAAAAGGATGTCGCTATAAGTTTCTATTTAATTATAAAAGAAAAGATGACGTTGTTTACCATTCCTGGTTTTGGCCGAAGTCTAATGCGAATATAAATATCTCCACAAATATCCGAAATGCAGTATTTTATAACCTGTACTAATTTCAAATACGATTTCATTATCTAATCGGTTACTAGCTTAATTTGGTATGAACAGTATAAAAAAAATCCTTTGTATTTACATTGCCTATAAACTTACAATAAGAAGTCAATTTAAGAAGTCAATTGAGATGCTTCAGTATATTTCAAATTCAAATTATTCCAAAATGCAAAACGGATTGCAAATCTAATTTAATGACACCCCACCGTATCTTAGCCGACATTCGAACTCAGACCCATGGTGCGGTATTCCCTTGCGGTACTCCTACAGTATTGGGTGACATACATATATCGCAGTCAAAATTGAATAATCTCGTGTGTTTGACGAACAAACATACGAAATTCTAGAATTTGTTTTGTTTTGGTAAAGATACTTTTATACATTTACATGTATCCATGGCTATAAAAACATCACTTAAATTAAAAAAAAAATAAGTTACTTGTTTCTACGAAACAGTACAACATTTTCATTAACAGTACACCTACCCAAAGTTCAAGAGGTTTTCCCTTCAGCAATAAGGTTCTTTGTGCTGGTGTTGGATCTTCAAACAGTCCCTCTTTGTTTACTTGCTTGGCAACAATGAATCTAAAGAAAATATAGAAAAGATGTAAGTTATTGTGGTTCATGACACATAACTATACTATATTTTGCGATACTCTAAAAATAACCTTATGAAAAAATGCTA
Source organism: Troglohyphantes excavatus (assembly GCA_963932185.1). NCBI lineage: Eukaryota > Metazoa > Arthropoda > Arachnida > Araneae > Linyphiidae > Troglohyphantes > Troglohyphantes excavatus. The sequence goes on along the minus strand of OZ010666.1, from coordinate 12,272,618 downwards.
AAATTACACTCCTAATTTTATATATAGTTAAAGAATAAGATCAGGTTAGAAACTGTTCTAAAAAAATTAAATACTGCCAAGAGAGATTTTATATTAGCTGATACGAGTTAAAAAGTTAATCTAAGTAAACACGAAAAAAAAGATTTTTAAAACAAGATCCAAATTTCGTTGAGTGAAATATGAATTACTGACTGTAGGGATTTGTGAAGTCTGTCCTGGATTTCTGGCATCAGAACAATTTCCGTGAGCACAGGTGGGTGGTAGCAAGCCAGGATTTCTTCTGGAGTCATCTGGGAGAAGCGAACGCATTTCAGAACTTCAACGGCCGATTCCTCACGATGCAAGTGATCATGTTCGATCCACTTGAGTGCCGCTAGAAACACAACAACCTCACTATAAAAGTAAAAGATAGATGTTACAAACAGAATATTAAGTACACTGTTAAATAATATTACGACCTTGCACCAAAATTTGGCACCCATTAATCTGCTACCAACATTTGGTGCTTAGTTTCAACATTTTGAGGTTGTTCCACGGATACCAGTTCGTGGTGAAACGTTGTACCAAAATTCCTAACGTTGCATAAAATTCAAAATTCGAGTTTTCTTAGTAATTTAGTAGTGAAATTCCGACAACCCTCCGATTGCAGAATGACAAATGTTTTACTTTTCTTTGTCAAATCCACCAAATTTTCAATTTTTTTTTAATTTTCCATAAAGAGTAAAGGAAACTATCAATTACAATTTTATTTAGAGATTCATGTATTTTATGCAACTGGTGCTAAAAATTACAAAATTCAGTAAAACCTAACTGTTGCAATAGAGAAAAGGGCCATAATAACAATTTCTTTGACGATTGCCGCAATTTAAAATATTTACTATTATACAGTAATATCTCAAACACATTTCAAGCATTGACTTAGAAAATAATTGTCTCAACTACTCTAACAAGATAAAATCGAAGTGTGTTAAAATTAACAAGTTATTTGCACAAAAGTTGATTGAGAATGAACCTTACCTCCTAGCTTGAATTGTGTCTGCATTAAAGAACATCATAACTTGGTCTTTAGTTAAGTGGAGGTATTCGTTCTGCATGACTACACCTTCAAAATTATGAGCCAGGGTTTCAAAGGATTCACTGATAACTTTCTGAAGATTTGTTTTCCATTTTTCCACATCCATCATAACTGTATTTCCAAAGTTATTACATGAAACATCAATGTTCTGAAAGATAAATAGCACATGCTTTGACAAATGTTTCCAATTTAGAGATTTTTTCGAACTTTCAGATTATGCGTATTGTTGGGAAAACTAGAGATACACAAACGTATGTACACATTGTTAAAAATAAGAACTCAAAAATAAGTAAAATATATTCATTTTTTGATTAAATTTTATGCTTATCATTGCTCCGAATACATAAGTTTCATTTTTGGAAAATACATGTACTCAAAAATGAGTACAATGAATAAAAATAGCTGTATTTGGCCTACATAGACTGCCTTCATAAATTAATTTTAATAAATATCAACAATTACAACCAAGACTTACTGATATTGAACCCACATCTGCAGGTAGTGCAGTCCAGTGTCTTATCCGTTGAACTGCCAGGGAAACGTGATAAATTTATATAAAAAAATGCTAAAAAGTTATGCCAAAATAATGGGAAGAAGATCTTTAAAACCTCAAGATTTGAAAACAGTAATTTATTAAAGAAAATCCACCGTTTTGAAATCCATATAAAAAATTAGCAAAACGTTTTAGAGAAGAAAAATGGCCTAGTCCATACATTATTTGTTAAGTACGCATACTAATACAGACAATGAATAATTACGAATTCAATCCCTGTTAGCTCCGGCGGTTGCATTGAATTTTCGAGATTTTTCTATAAGTATCCCTTGATTCACGGTAGCCCAAGTATCTCAATAAAGCAAGAATTCTCACAATTGAAAGTCGATTTTCAAAGAATTAATTATTGATTATAGATGCTACTATTCTATGTGCACGAACATTTTAATATAAAAATAAGTTAGAGAATAAAAACTTAAAACTTATTTATTTTATTCAAATGTTTACCGAATAATATAAAATATCGTGAAACTCCAGAAAAGGTTTTAAAAATTCTCTATACTCACGAGCAGTGTAAGAGGCTCGTCGTTCAATAGGATCATTTTGGGTTTGAATGCCACGTCATTCAGGAACTTCTCCCCTTGTTCATGGTAGGAGGTGTCACACCTGAAAAAAATGAAAATAATTTAGGTTTCTTAAGAATTAAATTATCATGGGAATTCAAACTACTATTAAAACATCTTAAAAATAAAAAATAAATCGTAACCTGATAAATAATTTTACACTTAAAATTTAATGAACTCTGAAATGTTTATGTATTATATGCACGTGACGTCACGATGACATCATCTGATTGTATTCATTTGACCAATTGGTTAGTTACTGATCAATCACAGATACAAAATCTATTGTTTATCTATTAACATTTTAAACTTCACATCACGTCATACATAGAATCCATTAAATGAATATTGAGAATGTGTCTCCATTAATAAAGCATCCCCAGAATTTCAGCAAGTCGCTTATGACAACATAATGGTATTTAGTTTACAATTAAAGCATAAAAAGCATCTCTACTATCGTCCACATTTAAGATTATTTCCTATGACCTTCTGCCTTTCCAAATATGCAGTAACCAATCGACTTATTTTCCTTGACTCGTTAAAATTTACGTAGTTAAAAATGATTATATCTAACCAGAGTATAGTCAATAATATAACCAGAATAATTCATCTAAATCTCCGATAAGGGACCCCATCATAAATTCTCAGCGACAAAGTCATTTCTGTTACAATACATATAATCATTATGTTTTAAAACTTATTTCAAATTGTTTTTGTTTAGTTAGCCTTCAATTAATGAAAAGTTAGCCTTACATGAATGGAAACATTTGTTTACTAATCCTTTTGATTAGCCCTCTAGGTTTTCCTTAACCGCTTCTTAGCAATCGTTCATATTCTATGAATATTCGAATTCAGGTAAAATCTCAATAACTCATCTTAAATATATATATATTGGGATTTACTTCAACAAAAAGAAATACACACAAATTGGAGATCAAAAATGAAGGTTGAAACTTGTCCTCGATGTAATTTACATTTTTAGCATAATAGCTTTCAAAATCCTACCTTTTTGACTGAATGAAGTCATCGTCACACAGCTGCTTCAGTTGATCTGTAGATAAATCCACGGAATTGTTTTTGAAGAGGAGATCTTCGAAGGGTACTCCAACACTTTCTTGAGATTGGGCATGCTCAAGCTGTGTGTTCCAATACAGGGCTGTTGTAAACATCTTCAGTGCTCTTTCCAAGGTATTGTTAGTAGGATCCAAAGCCTGAAAGATTAAAATATTTAATATTTAGTTCATTGTATTAAAGGAAGAAGCATGTTCCCACGTTGACAGGAGCCCGTTAAAACTAATTTATTTATTTTATTTATTTTTTATTTATTTTATTTTTATTATAATTATATTACAGTAATAATTATAAAAATATGAAGGATGAAAAGTAGGATTATCCAGGATGAAATTTGTTTTACGTGTGTTTTATTAATTATTTGCAATAACGAAAATGTAAAGGTGCTGTAGTTATTGTTAGAGAACCCTATGTAATGTAATGGATTTTATAAGAAAAAATTGTTTAATCAAGTTGGTATGTTATTTAGAAGAACTTTGTCTGCCAGATTTCCGAAATTGATCCTCGAGGAAAATTTAATATATCGTTCTTGTTATGGAACAGTTATATTCCGTTCTTTACCCAATAATTTCCCGATCTTTTCACGATGATATCCAAGTAATATTATGCTTTTAGGAGTTCAATAAAAGACAAGCTCACAAGATAAAATCGTTTTCAACTTTCAAGATCATGCAATTGTCGCTCAACTCAAAGAACAGGGGGGGGGGGGGGGGGGGGGGGGGAGAACAGGTCGTTAGTCACGTGACTGCGGATCACATCCCGAGTACAAAAAGATTAAAATACAAATGGAGAAATATAATTTCAGTTGCATAAGATATTCGCGGTATTTTCACCTATTTGAGTCAATGTGGTACATTGAAACGCATTGTTAAATTGATAATATATGTTGCAATTATAATATTCGACCTTCCAACAGAATATAGTACAGAGATAAAGAATAAGTCACTTAAAACCTATAAGCTGTAAAAAGGGTAACAAAATTTTAAAGTTCTGCGCTTTGCAGTTACTAGGCTTCCTTTTAGTGATGGGTATCCAAAAAAATATTCAAACATTTATATATTAAATTTGTATTTCAATGATTTCAACTGACACAACTATTGCCACTTACGTAAAACTTCATGGAAAAAAAATAAAGCAATATTAAAGCATTCGAATGGAACATCATATAGATTAGTAAATAATTCCCTGAAAAGAAGAAAAAAAACTTATTTTTAACAAATAGATTATCATAGTCGAAAGCAGATTTTTACTTTTTGGCACCTATTGACTGCAGGCTCAATTCCTATGTAAACAGCAGTTCGGAGAAGGTATGGCAGGACCCGGCAAGATTCTGTAGGTTTGTTTTCATACAATAACTGCAATATGATGCTAAAGGCATCAGCGTCAATGTACTCAGAAGTGATCTAAAAATAAATTACAATAAATAAATTACAATAAGAAACTATTAGAATAATTATAAGAAAAACTGGCTAATAAACTTAACTAAATAGAATTTAAATAAAGGCATCCGCGTCAATGTATTCAAAAGCGATCAAAATAAATTACAACATTATAAGAAATTATAAGAAATATTATAGGAAAAAATGGTTAATAAACTTGACTAAATAGAATTTACCCTGTACTCGTATATCCAAATATCTAGCAGAAATTTTCTTTCGTAAGTTAAATTTAATTTTAACGTGGTTATCAGAGATAAACATCATTTATAACAGCTCATTTAGAACGATTGACAATCACAAAATTTAGGTCCATCCATAATGATATTTTTGAAAAAAAAATTGAAATAGGAAAAGGTTTAAGAAATTTTATAATCGACACTTTTAAAAGAATTCATCACAAAAAGTTAAAAAATAAAGTTTTTTTGATTACAAATCCAGTTTATTTTTAGATAAATCCAGTTAGTTTATTGCTTTCAGTTGAATTTTTAAAATTAAGTCTTACGAATTATATCAATGTTTAACACAGTTTAAACACAGGAGAACTTACTTGAAGGACGCATTGAGCTTTGCCCTTTCCAGTCAGTCGATGCTCAAAGTACATGGAGTTTGCACTCAATATTTCCTGATGTGCACGAAATTGCAGGTCTTTGACTATAACTAGTATGTCTGGGTTCACAATGGCCACTTCCTCCATGCCTTCAAGGGTCCTTTCCAATATCAGTGGTCTATTTAATGGCTCATCTTTGTCTTTTTCTGACCAAATATGTTGAACCTGGAATTCCTCTTCATATTGGACATCTTGTACTGTATTTTTGACATTTTCGTTGTCATCCAGTGGCTGAGTTTCAACCTTAGTGATGGTATTAGAATCTATGGCGAAAGTATGGCCTGGAATGCCGGTATAGTCACCACTAGCGTTGTCATCAGTAGCAAGATCGCAATCATCAGGTGGATCATCAGCACACTGAAGATTTGGCATGTCATTTTCTATCCAAGTGTCGTTATTTTCGGTTTCTGCTTTGAATTTAAACTTCGGTCGGTTGACCAGATCCTCCCAGAACACTGTGCCTCTCAGGTCTTCATCGGAAAGCTGTTTAAAAAACATCAAAAAAAGTGAAAAATTCAGATGAAATTATTCATGGAAGGAATTTCTCATTAGATAACAAGTACACCATACAACTGTAACCATATTATCAAATTTTTAATTTGGACTTTTTTTTTTTAAATTTACTTTTTGTTTCATATATGCAGTCAAATTGCTTACAAATAAAATTACCTAAAACATTTTCTTTTTTTTCCCTTAACTTTCATTTGGAAAGTTACTATGTATACCATTCTTAAACTTGATGAAGATTTAGTTACAAACCATTCTACAGTTGTTTCTGGTATGTTTTCTTAGAGAAAAGATTTGATTATCAGGACACAGAAAAATCCGATTTGTTGCTAAGAAGGACTTATTTAAATATTGTTTTTATTTTAAATTATTTTGTTCTTACAATTAATCTTCAGTAAGTTTCATCACACCCAATTTACCGTACTAGATTTGTTGTAAAAAGTTCCTAAACTTTCATTTTAAGGTAATGGTAATTACTCTCAACTTGAAAATTAATATTTCGTCATAATTTAACTTATTTTGAGGCATTTTTATTTTATCTGTCCCTGGTGATCAACAAACATAAATCGACATTTTGTCTGCGAAGTTGCAACTGTGGTTTATAACTTTTTATCAATAAATCATAGATTTTAAAACTCATCAAAGGTCTTGATACATTTTTGTTGGTTGTTTAAAACTTTACTGAGTTATTTTCAATAGTACATTTGTTATTTACAAAGTCTTTTAACATTTCCAAAAGCAGAAAATTATTTACATTTTTTAATAGTTTAGACGAGATATCGTCATTCTTACCAGCAATGCATACAATTTGACCATTTTGCAATAATTTTCAAATCTGCCAAAATAGAAATATAATCTTAAAGCTATGTCTATAAATATAAATTTAGAATGGTGTGATTATGTACAATGAAAAATTACTTTAAAATACATTGCAAAGAAAGTTATTTTAAAACTGAGTTTACTTTTCTGTCCATTCAGAAGGATGTTTAAAAAATGCTACATTGAAAATTCTGATAATTACAGATTCATTTACTAAGTTAAGGAAGTTAAGTAATTCACAAGTTCTGCATCCATTTGGACGAATTAAAACAAAATAAGTGTAAAACTTACCTGGTTGATGTTATCCGGTTGTTTCCTGGAGCAGTTCAGTCTCCCCCTATTAAAAATATTAAGAAATAATATGTTTTAATAAATTGTTAGTTTTACTCATAAAAACTAAGTTATTTACGTTGAAATTTATATACAACATTCATTTCTTTTTCTCAGTATTTTAAAGATTTGTTTTGAAATCAATACCGAAAAAAATCTAAAAAGTTTAAAATAATAATAAGCAAGTTGAACTTTACTTTTATAGTTTTTACTGTTATTCAATTTATTTTAAACGTTCTTCGGACCTGAAATGTTTTTATGTTTTATTATTAAAAATAAAGTTTTGAACCAAATGAAGATTGTTTCTTCTAACAATAAGGATACTTATAAACATCCCTTAAAATATGAAAGGCGCAATTGAAATTAAATAGTAGTTTTATGAAAAAGGGAGAATAGAAATGACACACACAAAATATTAATTTTGAACAAAATCAGAAAAAATAACTTTTATGAGGCATATTTCAATAGAGAAATATACAGACTTTATCTTTCAGTTAATGTTTAAGCAGTAAGGTAAAAATATTATCCTTATAAATATTTAAAAATATTTAAAAAAAATTCAATAAATAATTTTGTATATGTCGTTCCAAGACTTTAGAAAGATATTCAGAATTTTTTGTTCTTAAAATAGTTTTTCAAATCCAATAGAAAATTGAACGTTTTATGGTCAATGCATTAAGCAAATTGACTTAATGTTTAGAGTTGAATTGAAATATTTATTATAATAGTAGTATAGCAACATGTATTCATATTCTTTAAAATTATTATTCTTACAAATTACAAAGCCTGCTACCGAAATTGTTTCTACCCTGTAAAAAAAAGTACTTAAAATTGCGTTGCGGAACATTCTCGTTTTTCTTTAAGTACAATTGCATCATAAATGAGCGATGACGTACTCAAATATAGGTAATTATACTTTCTCAGAAATGAGCAGTGGGATTAATTATTACTAATCTCAGCTGCTGTTCAAGTCATATTAGCAAAGCAACCTGACAAACTTAAAATATTTGTTCAGAAGATGGTTTTCCACATTATTTGCTGTCGATTGAACTGATTTGTTACAACTCAATTAAATTGCTTCCCATTCTTTTGACATACTGTTTTAGCATTTATTCTGTTTATAACTTCATGTCGCCGTGGTAGTCCAACGGATAAGGCAATGGACTACGGTGACTCATGACCTCGGATCGATTCCATGTAAGTCGTCGTAGCAATTGTGGATATTTATTGAAAGTGATTTATGAAGGCAGCCTATGTAGGCTAGCATCTGCTTTTTAATTCATTGTACTCATTTTTGACTGCATGTCTTTTTCAAAATTGAAACTTATGTATTCGGAACTATGATAAGGATCGAATGTAGTCAAAAATCGGTATATTTTAATTATTTTTGTGAACCTATTTTTAACAGTGTATGCACGGCCGTTTTCAAATATTCTACAACTCTAAGTGTTTAAGATAAGTCTTGACATTTGCAATTAAGCACTTAATAAATACTGAATGGATAAATAGATCTCCATATAATTAGTATCGAAAATATTTGGCGTTGGGAAGTTATCAGATTTATTTTGGAATATTATCAATAAGGAGATTGAAAATCAGTTAACGATTTCATTTTGTTCTAACCAACTTTGCTGTAAATTCTTTCCCTATTTCAGTTAATACTTATTGGGAAATATATTCGTGTACTTACATAAATCTCCTGAACCATTTCATGAGTTTTGCCATTGCTATTCAATCCTTTAAAGGAATCCAATTGAAGAAATTCACACTCAAAATATATTTTGAAATATTACGCTGAACTTAGTTGATGAAATTACAAATGCGTCTGACATAATAATTAAATAACAATTAGTTTATAATTCCAAAGAGCATTGTTGTAAATCGATTTTTTCAATAATAAGTGTATTCAAGTATATAGACAACCCCTGTGTTTTGCTTTTCTTATTGTAAGATTGCAACAATAATACTTTTTTTTTGTAAATAGAGAAGTTTTTTTAATTGCTTATCAAATATGACATTGTTATAATTTTTTTAAGTTTTCTAACTGAGTTTTCGTTTAGTGAATTTTAGATGTCCAATGCGCTATTTATTATTTAAGCATTAGACTAAAGACTAAAAACTTGATTAAAAATAAGTCTTTGGTGTCTAAACATCAAATAGATTTACTAAGCATTATTAATATACGCTTAAGATCTATGCAATATGACACACAAATACTAATTAACATAAAATTAAAATTTCCATAAATATCAGCCATTCCGACGAATGTTATTATTGACAGTTATGATAAAAGTTTGGGAATATGAGATAAAACAACGAAACAAATAAAATAGCGATTAATACTATTTAATTGAAGGATAATGGACCAAAAACACAAATTTCAATAATAATTAAATCGCATGTTTTTAGCAAAGTTTCTTTAACAATATTTAAAATATATATCTTAACCAACGCTATAGGCCAGCTACTCACAACCTGTGGAACGCGAATTTTTATTATATAAGACAAACTCATAAAAAAAAGCAGGCAGCCTTTGTCCCCGCTGTACCTTAAAGTTTGTTTCGTGAATATTTTATGTGCGTGCCAGCTCGGCCTACTGTTTCTTTGACCAAAATTTAGCATATCTATCTCCCATCCTCACCCAACGCGGTACAAAGGTCAGACGGAGAAGTGGATTCATTGCCAACCTGGTCGACTTGTCCCATTCAAATATATACAATGGTAGGTCATTTATCCCCATAGGCTGATTGATTCCCTTGACTTATAGGGGACGGAAGCGCATACTGCAGACAAATGAAACATCCCTCCTCCCCTATCCAAAGGTCAGACGCAGAATAGGTTAACAATTGATCTGTTCGAAACGGCGTACTTTATTCTGGTAGGTCATACACGATGATAGGTCACATATTCCACATAAGTTTATTCTACCTGGAATTTTGCCGATTTTAAAAATGTCGCTTTTTAGGTTGCGTCCCCGTGCTACTAAAATGTACATGTACCGATTTTAAAGACGTATTTACGTTAAAAACAGAGACAAAAATTCATTTTGTTATAAAGACAATATTTAATCCATCTTAGGAAGAAATAAAAACAGTACGAGCACCTAGACAATCGTTTCCGCAGAACCTATCCATGTTTTTTGGTTGTGCATATCACCAACAGAAACGCAAAGACTACTGTAGGATCAAGGAAGAGAAATTCACCAGCAGAAACGCAAAGACTACTGCAAGCCCAAGGAAAGGAATCGATGTAATTCAAGAACCACTAATTCTATAATCCGATGACTTCACTTTTTAGGTAAACCACTTTGAGGTGAGGGTGTGCAAAAACATTAATATCCGATTGTTTTTAAATTTCATATAAAAAGGAGATTTGTATCCCATATTTTATTAAACTCATATTATAAGTGTTATCTGAAAAAAATATTCTAGAGGAATTATTTAATCCATTTTAAATTGAATTCTGAAATCCTTCTTGTATGCATCACTTGCTTACAAGTTCTTTTACAGCCCATAGCAACTTACGAATTAAGCAGACCTATAATTGTTTTCCTAAAATATTACTGATGTTATTAAAATATGAACAGGAAATGGAGTTAAATAAGCAGTAAAAATGTACAATGTTGTATTTTATATCTTAAGCAATGGTATTTTTGATAACGTAGGGCTTATGATAAATATAAAAATAAGTTTCTTGTTAACGCTTGTTTTTATTTTTCAATGATAGCGTGCAACAATTTTGGATAATTAATCTATCAACAGCTAATTTAACCCTATCTGTTTCCATTTAGCATGTCTTGTCTAATAAGCCAAAATCTGGCAAATTTTGCCTTTTGTAAGTTAGTAGATTGACACATTTCTTAACTTTAATTGAATTATAATTGTGCATACTTACAAAACCTTTCCAAACCACCTCACAATAGAAGCCATTGATAGATATATCCTATATAGGAATCCTAGCAATAATTTCTGGAGAAATTCACTTTATCGCTTTTTGACAAATTATAATGCGCAGCTGAGTCGTTGAAAGTTGTAGGCTGTCTGACAAAGCAAACTAAATGCTAGTATTGTTACGTTTTACTTGTCTGTTGCAAATTAACACTAGTATCTTTCAAAAGGCCATTTCAGTTTGATTCTATTGTTGACGTCCTTGTTGAAGACAAAGAAAGTGTTTTATCTGTTGCAATAGAAATGGAATAGATACCTATTGCTATATATATTTTTCAAAAGTATAAAAAAAACATTGATGTACAATAATTTAGAAAGATTTTTTTTAAAAAATCAATAGTTAGTAAATTTATTTTGAATTTTTTAACTTGTGTTTAATCATGAAGCTTTATTGTGGGCCCCCTTAAAACGGGGGCCCGGGCAAAGGCCCCAAATGCCCTGCTGTAAATCAGTCTCTGTATAGGTGTAGTCATAATATTTTGGCCACTCAATGTATATGAGCGGAATATCTAACGGATTTACGATGAAATTTCAACAAAGGTAGATTATTCTACATTTTAACCATGTTGAACGGTGGTCAGCAACCAGCGGCCCTTTGCATAATTTTTTGCGGCTCTTTCAAAGTTTCAAGTTTTTATAATTTTTCAACTGATAACAAAAACCCAATTTTTTTTTTTAAAACTTACCAAAAAATAAATATTTTTAATTCTTCAGCTTTTCTGTTACATTTCTTACGTCGATCTAACACAAATGATGTTTAACAGCATTTTTAACCAACTTAAGCGAGCCAACCAATTACGAAAAGCGCGCAAAGTATCAAATCGTCTATTATGTGCTTTGTTTTTTATGTTCACGCATTATTTTTGTTCTAATTCAGATATTTGGATAACATTATTTTTTTGTTGGATGGAAGGTCTCCCTTTTGTAACAAATGTCCGGTTATACGGTATTTAACTATCCAGAATTCTTAGTCAATCACACCATTTAAAAAAAATTTTTAGAAAGAAATTCACTTTTGTAAATGTTTTAAAAATTAGTTATCCGGTTTTTATTTATCCTGAAATATCTATTAACCGGACTGTTTTTTATTATTTTCACCGATTTCTAAATATTTTCATTGTTGGATAGGGATTGTTATAAAAATATACATTGTTGAGACAATAGTTTTTTTAACCCTACATTTTTTTAAACCGGATCCTGGGCGTCGGAAAAAGCGAGCAATTTCTAGATGATTAATCAGCAGGGGACGAAGCCCTCTGCTAAATTAAAAACTAAAAAGGGAAAAATAAAATATTCTTTTTAAAAAGTAAAACCAACTTTAAGAAAATATAAGCTATAAAGTAAATTTTTTTTTTTTAATTTTACGAGCTAATTGTAAAAATTTTAATACTAATGTTTTACTTATTAAACAAATTTAAGTTGGTTTCAAATATCAATTTCCGAAAAGGATACCCATAATTCTGATGTCTATTAAAGAAATTTGTAATAAGTACAATTTTAATATTAGATATTTAATTTTTTTCAACTTGTTCGTATTTTTTTTTACAACTTTTTAGCGCTTTTTTTTTAAAGATGGTTTTTTCTTTTTATGATTCGTACTATTTTATTTTAGAAGATTATTTTATAATTCGCACAATTTCACTTTAAAATTTGTTTCCTATGGTTTTTAGATGGTGAATTAAAAAAAATAATACTAAAATGCTTTTTCTATGGGAAGTTAAATAGCGCAAGAACTCGCAAAGTTCTTTTCGTGAAATGCCAGATGACAGTTGTCACTGTCGGCAAGGAATACAAAACATCTCCAAGAGGATTCCCATTTGTTTAGTTTGGATCCAAATGAAATATGGCATTTTCCTGATTTTATTTTAATAGATCGCCTTACTGACGGTGAATATACCTATGTAGATGACACAATGTTTCTTCTGTGTGAGTTCGAAGTTTCTCACAAGGGCAGAGAATATACCACTCGGAGTTCAGGGAAAGCATTTTGAATTCCCTGCAAGCCGTATACTTTTTTTTACGACAATATTTTAAAAATGTATTCTTGTTCCTTATTATGCAAGATATGCTTTGACATTATCTTATTATTTCCCAAAAATATATTTATTTTTAATGTATAAGTTTACTAACTATTTCGCTTGATTTTCCAAGTCCCAAAAAAGTGCAACCCAAGTTTAACATCCAAAAATCAATGCATAAAAATTTAATGTACCCCAAATTTAAAATTCCAGAGCATTTACCAAATATGTATCAATAATTCAAAATGCTAAAAATCATAAAAGTCCAATATATATCTTAGATTATTAGTGATTGTACTTTAAGATCAGTCTAAAGTAACCTCATATTAAAAAAGAAATCTAATATACTCAAAAAGTAGAAACCCAATGCATCCCTAACAATAAAACTAATTTATTAAATCTAATCCAGTATCTTTAGATATACAGCTTAGTACACAAAATATATTTCCTAAAATCTAAAATGTACCCAAAAAATAATAAAGGCAACAGTTTTGCCAAGTTTAACAGAAAAAAAATCATTTTAGGGACGTTCAAAAGCAATTTGAATGTTACTAGAAACTTAGCAAATTTTAAATATTTGAAAGATCTATTTTTAAAATAAATTGAGTGGGCGGGCAAGTACCTAGTCATAGACAGCCAATTGGTTTGTCAAATTTTAAACATCAGCATTTTAGTGCAGTTTCTACGACTTTGATGAAAGAGAAAATTTTCACTTTTAAAAGTCCCATACGCAATTTCCCTCTTTTTGATTGCATTTAAAAAGTATTTGAATATTTGTAACCAATGAACGATGTTTCACAGCAAGAAATCAAGTTAAAAATATTTTTTTTTGACCAATTCCTTGATTTTTTTTTTTTAAAAAATCTTCAAATCCCTGTTTGTGGACACCCTGGAACATGAAAGAAGGGAAAACAGGTGTCGTTGAGGTGAAAGACGTGGACCCCCAGACCCTGGAAAGGATGGTGAAATTCCTGTACTTGGATGTGATAGAAGATGGGTTGTCAGCCGAAGAAATATGCAAATTATATTTTGCCGCAGACAAGTAGGCGGTTTTGCCACTTCAACGTTGTTCGCTTTTGTCCACTTCATGTGTGGAAAATGTGTTTGATGTCATGGTCATTGCAGATGACTATGAAGATAAATTTCTTCGGGCGCACATAGATACTTTTTTGAGTATTCATTCGAGAGAAGTCTTTCATTCACCTCAGTGGAAGACTTTCATGGATGACTATCCTGCACTTTGGAAGAAGACCATGATAAAGATATGTATGGAATAGATATGTATTTTTTCCTAACCTTAACCTATATCTGAAAAATTTTATGTGATCAACTAACTTAACGTTAGTACAGTAGTGTTAGCAAATTATATATAATGTTACCAACTAACTTTCATTGGCATATTATGTGATAAAATCCTAAACTATTTTTTTAATAATTACTTTTACTCTATGGAAATGAAACCTAATTTTTTAATTAAACATTTATGTACTTATAATCATTAAGATAAAGAGAAATGTTATAGTTAGTCAAGTCTGCATCAGTTTTGGTTTATTGGCAAATAACTGGTGTTTTCAGTTTTGCGTTTGTGTTTTGAATAAATGTTTTCAATTATATAACATAGTTCGAGTTTATGAAACGAAAAATAATTATTTTTATTAATATGAGAAATCAGCCATTTGATTTAGGTTGTTTTCGATTTTTATATTTAAATAAAGTATTCAAAATGAAAATTGTTATTATCAATTATTACGTAATACAATTTAAAGTTGCATTACTTTAGTTGAATGCTAAATAAGGGATTGTAACATATAGTGGACAATACATTTTCATTACTATGCATTTATAGTTCAAACATTACACTTTAAAAATTATAGTAGATAAGAAATATATATATATATATATATATATATATATATAATTTAAAGAGTTGTTATTATTAACAACTGACAATGTTTAAATTGTACATTAATTGTACAGAGATGCCTTAGATACTATATTTGACAAATTCCATTGTATTTCTGGGCGCCATTGGCATTGAACTTGATTTCTGTTGAATTATTTTCTATTATTATATACTCTACTATCGCAGAATTTTGTGAATTGATATTGCATTGGAAATGTTATTTAAAACTTCCGTTTCATGAATAATGGTTACTTTATTTCTATCTTAATAAAAAATTATTTTTAAATCGTATTCAGTTGCTAATTATCTTAAGAAATTCTATAACATCCCTTATTTCAATTATTATTTATTGATTTATTATTTGATCTAGGAACATCTTGAAGTAGGTTTGGATATTTTTTGACAATAAAATTAGAAATTTACTCCATCTCTTTTCACATTACCCCTTTTTTTCCCTTTATTATACTAATAGCTGCTACACGCGGTTTCAAACGCTTTAAAAAATATATTAACCAATTGGTTCACTTTTCATGTTTGTACCTTCTAGTGAGGTGGCAGATGTAATATTTTCAGCCTTATTTTAGAAAGTGAGCCGAAATTGTTTTTTAATTCGATATGGGTCAAGAGGAACCCAAATATGAAATTTTTACTTGTTGTCAATTTTACATGTCAGTTTTTCATTGTACAAGGGGACTCTAAATTTATACTAAATTAACAAACTCAATATAGTAAATTATTCAAGTTATTATTATATGCTAATAACATATCATATTCAAGATTTTTTTTAAGCCGATTATGATTATATATATTAAAAATTCATACATATTATTTACAAGGAGATATGTCGTCAAAAGCTTTGGAACTATGATGGCATCAGCTATGGTTAAATACTTCACAATTGCTTCAGTATTATTGACAAGAAATATTCAAGTATATAAGATGTATGCAGGTATATCTGATAGAAACGGTATATCACTGCATTACGAGATGTTTCATGTATGTTTTTTGTTCCATGTAAGTTTTGTTAAAATCTGTTAATATTTGATTATTATTTTGCTAATAAAGCAAATCTTTTTAACCTTAAGCCTCATGGTTCAAAATGGAAATTGGATGCTTTAAACATTGGTCCATTGATCCTTTCGCTCCGCTAATACTCTCCATTTTCTTAAGGAGTGATCCAAAAATTTAAAAAAAAATTGTGTCTTATTTAGATGACTAGAAAATCCAATTTATAAGAAAAACAACGGTTTTTACTACGACAAAAAGTTGGGAGTAGAAGAATTCACTAGGATTTGCCGTATAATCGATGTCTGAAAAAATCAAAGTTTAAAATATATGTTAGTATACGCAGCAGCAGACAATACTCGAAATCGATTTTTTCTCGATAGAAGTTTATTTATAAAACAAAAATTAATAATGATGGAAAATTTCCAACTTCGGTATTTACATTCAGATACAATTCAGATTAATTGGTTTTAGTCTTCGGACACAGGTACCAAGAGAGAAATGAAATTAACGTAATGCTGGAAATAAACATCCAGTACGCCGAAAAGGCTCTCAAAAAGGACTCTTGCGCCAAACCGGCTTGCCAGTGGCGGCTTGTGGAATACAGCAAGTACAGCCGGGCTGTACCTAAATTTGGTAGTGTATTTTAAAACTAAAGTAAGATATTTTACTCATTTTCTTAAATGCAGATT
Source organism: Troglohyphantes excavatus (assembly GCA_963932185.1). NCBI lineage: Eukaryota > Metazoa > Arthropoda > Arachnida > Araneae > Linyphiidae > Troglohyphantes > Troglohyphantes excavatus. Next base: position 12,256,089 of record OZ010666.1, on the reverse strand, counting down.
TTGAAATTTCTACGATAAGTAAAAAGAAAACGTACGAAAGTAAGAAAATTAAGGGAAAAAAACTCCATTCAATCAAAACTACAGCCATAAATCGGTGTCAGGAATCGGCTGCATCAACCTCTACGTAGTATGGACACAGTGCGCCAAGCTAATACACTGCCTTCGAGGCGAAATTCAGCCCGAAATGAATTTTCCGACTTTGGCTGTACTTGTACTTGTGAATTCGATAAACTGATTGGCTCGTGGAAGAATCGCGGGGATGGGCGGGAGAACCGAGAATTTCCAAGACTCTCTCCAAATGGAAATAGTTTCCGTGGTAAGTTTACACGCGTTGTGTTGTTTTGTTACTTAAGTTACTAAGTTAATGTTAAAATTTACCGATTCGCAAGTTTAAAAGAAAGGAGGATTGATTCAATTTTAAAAAGTATGTAAATGTTTGCTGTTTTCTTCGCGTGTTATCATTTTTTTAAATTGAAAGGAAACTTTGATTTGATTAATAAATATTAAAGAATTTCTTTTCATGTATAGTTGTGGAAAGTAGGGGAGGGCTAGTCACATGATTTCGGCTGCACAAACATTTTCGATAATACATAAAAATTAAATAAATAAAACTCAAGCTATAAGTTTTTTTACCACAAAAATATTCTGTTCCTAAATAAAAAGAAATCAAAGTTGTAACTTAAAATGTAAAAAAAAAAAGATTAAAGCATTTTTTAAATCTTCAATTTTTTTAAAAAATAATATAAAAAATGTGAGATGGCACCCGTCTTACGCCCTTAAAGACGGCCCGGCCCTATCACTTACTTCTGATTTTAAACGTTATTTTTTTATGTCCGTCCGTTCTTAATGCAAATATTACTTTGGTGCTGCCCTCTGCCGATTTTAATTACAACTAATCAAGTATTCGAAGTTTTTTCAATTTTGTCAACGAGATGGTAGCGCAATACCAAAACAATCACTTACATTATGAGGGGGGGGGGTACAGTACAAAGACGTATTCAGGAGTGATGGAGAACACGTGGACACGATTCGGGCCCCCTCGGTCCTCCCGAAATCAATGTAAACAATTTTCTTTTCATAAATATTAGGTCATTAATTATTTTATTAATCAATAACTTAATTATCATTAATTTTTTAAAATTCGAACCCTTTTTAGCTTTACTTTTCAATAACTAATAGTTTTATTAGATTTTTAGAACCTGTACCCTTTTTGAAAAAAAAAATCAACTTTATAGAGAATTTGTATAGTTGACATTTCCAATGAATTACGGAATCGTCAAATTAGAAAGTCATTAGTTAAATAAAAGAGACCAGAAGGGGAATACAAACAGTCATTTATCCTATTGTAAATACGTGACTGACGCACGCCGGCCTATCTACCCTAAACATTAATGGTCATAGCTACCGTGTAATAAGAGGAGGGCATTTATGAAAAGACGTGGTATTGAGATTATTTCAGAGGAGAGATCCACTGCATGTTAAATTAATTTAGTGGTTGTTGTCCAAAGGTTCTTAATGTTAGACTTGCTTTTGTAGAACAGGAAAATAACAGTTCTATTTTTTTTACCTACGGAATGGGTATTGGGAAAAATAAGTGAACCGGTCCGTTAGTATTTATAATGTCCAATGTATTTGACGAGAACTTTTGTTGTCATTGTTTTATACAGTAAATATATTTAAGTTTGTTGTCTAATACTTATAATAGAAAGCATAATTAAATAAGAGTTACTCCGCTACTTAAAAATCGATTTGGATTATATACTGTTGTTTGTGGTATTTTTTTTATTCAACCTCGTTTCGTTAATCTAAATCTAAAATAAGCTCTTTTCATTAAAAAACACTTTGTCGCTATCTAACAGACATAAAATTTTCTACCTGTATTACAGCACCTGCTTAGTTTATATATAAATGTAATAAAATTCCGTATATTAAAATGGTCATATGAGAATGTATGTAAGTGAGATATGTATTATCTTTTTCGATTTAATTTCAAAAGTATTATTTGTATGTACTGATGTGCACAAAAAGTTTCAAAAGAACTGCACATAACGTTTCGAAACTCAATTTTATCTCATTAATTCAATTCAATGTTTAAAATATATATTTGTGATAATTCTTCAAAAGTTGTTTATTAAACAGATTTAAAGCAAAAGTATTATTTTGGTGCTGTCATTTTCAGGTACAAATAACAACTTATCTAATTCTCAAAGTTTTAAATTATGTCCACAATCCACATAATACATAACAATACGATACAAACAGGGACGGTTCAAGGAATTTTTATAATACAAGCAAATAAGATTTGGCGTCATAATTTTAATAAATATTTTTTAATACATTTTAGACTGACTTAAAACTCTGTCAAATAAAACACATTTAGTTTCACTAAAGCTGCGAAACGGGAAGAATGACTTTTCGTTGCTAAAAGTGAAAGAATGTTGTGTATGTCCATGAGACATTAAACTTAGTTTGGCATTTTTAGCAATGTATAACTCTAGATGGACTGTCACTGATCTTTCTCCAAGATAAATTAAGCAAAATAATTGTAATTATGCATATAATTATAACATGCATATTACTATTCATGTTATAAAAAATTAATATAATATATTTTATATGTGAGTATATAAATATATTAACTAATAATTAGTATTAACTAATATACTAATTGTGTAGTTAATTACTGTGAATATTGTATTGGGTATACATAAGCATTCACATTATGTTAACTATATATTTTCTGCATATTCATATTGTATAATGTTTAAAGTTATATAGAGTTTAATGCGGCAATATTTGACTACATTATATGGTATTTTGTTATTAAATTGACTTTTATTAAAGAAGTAATCACACAAACCCATAACATGCTTTTCATAAACTATTTTATTCCTGAGATCAACACTTTAATTTCGAACAAGAGCATTTTTTTTTTCATTTTACATATGTTCAAATAATAATACAATAATAAGGACGTTCAATTGAGGATAATACAATAATGCACTAAGCATTTTTTTACATGAACGATAACGATTTTTTTCCATGAAAAGTAACGATTTTTTTTTTACGATTCTCTGCATACATTGCTCATTTTCAAATAAAACTATAGAATATAATACTTTTAATGTCTATAAATTTTTGGACAGTTCAAGCACAAATACTTTGTATCTAGCATGCTGTTGAGCTTGTTCTTACCAACTCCTGTTTCTGCAGTTTATTTAGCCAGACAGCAGCTAACGAACTTTTCGAAACATGTCCAAAATATCATTCTATTAATTTTTTTTTCAAGATACTTCCAAGCTTTATAAAACAGTTCAAAATCGATGCCCAAATAATTCTAATGCAAATAATAATAGTTGCGTGCCACTGTGCTGAGCATGTTGTTAAAAAATACTCATCATGGTTTAAACCTATCAAATGCAGCTCCAAAACAAATCAGTAAGGCTGTCAGCTGTTGAGCATGTTTGCTTCCTGTATACATCCGGACAGTTCAAGATAGTTTTCAACAGTCGAATAACGCTGTGATTTTTTTTCTGTATACAGTATTGATTTTTGCGTTATTGACCAAGAAGAAGCTCCAAAACAATCTTTTGATGATGTGAACTCACAGTTAATCTTGCATCTGGTATATGCTGCTACAGATTTTCAGACAGTCCGCGACCAAATCCTTTGGAACCTGCATGCTATTGAGCTTGTTGAATCATCTGTCATGTTAAGCAGTTCTAAAGAAATCCAGTGATTGATGCTGTTGACCTTGCTTGTTGTACATTTAGATTCTCCCCAGTAGTGTTAACTTCTCCAAGGCAATCGAAAGATGCCGTGAGCTTTTGCATCTTGAATACGAATACCAGTCACAGTCACACAGTCCAAAAACAAACTATTTGTGGATGGTGCCATGCTATTGAGTTCCAGTCTGTAAAATGCAGCTCCTAAACAATCCAGAGATGCTGTGAGCTTGCTTCAGAAACTTTTGTGTTTGATGTTAGTAACCAATGATAGATACGACAGTGCAATTCTTCGTAATACAACGATTTTGGTAAGGAAGAGATTCTTTGGGGTCACTGGGTTCGTCCGTCTGTCGGATTGGATTCCATCTTTTGGTGGCCCCGGGTTCCATCGACAAGTCCACTGGCAGGTGGACTCCCGGCAAGGTCGACTGATTCCACTCAAAAGATGGAATCTTCCTCCTCGAGATTTCGAAACCGCCAACCTTACTCGACATCTCTTCCCCACCAGACATTTTGTATTCCGTAGATTCGCACTCTCAAATCTACCACTAATTACTAATTTTTTTTTACACCAAAACTTAAGATACTTTGACTTCAGCAAGTGTATCTTGTGTGTGTGTTTTTTTTTAAACTTTCAGTCAGTTCCAAGAACAAACTATTAGTAGAACTTTAGTTATTGAGCTTGTTGGAATATCTTTCATATTGCGGCTCCAATTCAATGCAACGCTACTGATCTTGCTGTAAATGCATCTAAACGTTTAAAGTTTGTTCATGAACTATTTTGGGGTAGATTTTCTTTTCAATTGTTTTTGATAATTACGTCCCAAGGGAATATATACACTGCTGCTAAACAATCCAATGATGTTGTGTTCTTCGATCTTGATTACGTATTAGCTTGGCTGTTGAGGTGTGTCTTTTAACCCATCTTGTAGGATAATTTGTCATACGATAATAACCAAGTTCTAAAACAATCCGACGATGCAGTGAGCATGATGTCCAGCTTTTATCTTGAGTACACTGATGATGTTTGGTGGGGTTTTGAGGAATTTAAGTAAGTTGACTTGCAACAATTAGGAAACTCCAAAACAATTCGACCATGTAGATAATCCCGAACTTTATTCCAGACATATGAAGTTATATCAAGCATCAACTTTTGATGGATTTTGCATGCCTTGAATGTTCCAAAAAGAACATAATGCAGCTCCAAAATAAATACTGAAATGTTGTGAGCTTGTTGTTAAGATTGCACGCTCCACACAGTACTAAATTTTTTATCACAGTTCAGGAAGCAACAATAAGTCACTTTTGTATTTTTTTTTATCTTGTTGTATAATAAGCATAAATTAATATTAACTTTCCAGAGTATATACTCAGTACCAAAATAATCCGATAGAGTTTTTTTTTTTTTTTAGTATTCTTTGCTTGCATGTGTTGAACATTGTATATAGCAGATAACTTTCAGACTAATGTGAACTACACTAAACGTTACTGAAAAATGTCACAATATTTTTTTTCCTTTTTTTGTAAGCAAACACAATAATCATAACCAGGTCCAACAAGTAGCATACGTAACTTCTCTAACTATCCTAATTCAAATCATAATCCAAATCGTCCTCCAAATCGTCCTCCAAATCGTCCTCCAAATCGTCCTGCAAATCGTCCTCAAAATCGTCCTCCGAATCGTCCTCAAAATCCTCTTCATACAAATCCATGAATCTTGAAAGGTGGTTTTTTTTCTCTTCTTGAAAAATTGCACGCATGTTTGGAGGTTGTAGGCGAATTGGTTTATAACTGAAAAAAATTAGTTTGATATAGTATATTGTTGAAAACATTTAAACTTTTAAGTGAACACATTTCACGAATCGCAATTAATATTTACACTCTATTCTTTTAAAAATGAAATAATATACATTCCAATTTTGAAATAAATGTTCTGTCACTGCAATCGATGAAAACAATTTGATGACACATTATTTTTTAATATTTAATTTTTGTTAAATAAATCTATAATTAAGAATTTAAAAAAAAAAAATTGAAATTCGTACCATTCTTAATTTTTTTTTTTTTTTGTAAATCTAATATCTGTGATGTAAATTATGTTGTTATTATTGTTGTAAGCAAAAATATATTAATCTCGGTATTGTTATTAAAAACTAACGCCTGTGTCGGGCATTTAGACCGTGCAATTATCTTACTTCTCATTCTTTTGGCACTCCTTTTTATTATTACTTATGTTTATTACTTATATACGTTTCCCTGGTAGTACAACGGATAATACTCTGGACAGCGCTGCCTGCAGATATGTGTTCGATTCCAGGTAAGTCTTCGTTGTCATTATCGATATTTGTTGAAAGTGATTTATGAAGACAGGCTATGTAAGCAAGCATCTGCTCTTTTCATTCTTTTTTTACCCATTGTACTCATATTTAAATACATGTTATTTTCAAAATTGAAAATTATGTATTCGGAATCATGATAAGCATCGAATGTATTCAAAATTGAGTTCATTTTACTTAGTTTTTAATACCGATTTTTAGCAGAGTTATTTGAATATGGTGAATACATATAATAACTTTTAATAAAAAAAATTTATTCAATGTCCTGCAAACTCACAAACTATTAATTTCTATATCACAAATACGATAAAACAAACGTTTATGGAATTTAAAAAAAGAATAATGTATCTTGTGAATAATTTGAATATAGCTGAGTAATAGTTTGAGGATTTTATGGAAATCGGATTTACCCTTCTAAGAACTTTAGCAGGAATCCTGCATCCTATGCTTTTAACACAATGAAAATATGCAGTGTCTCTAATTTTCTTAAACTATTTCGCATGCATTTGCAAATATTAGTAAAGATCAAAAATAAAAAAAAAATAATATAAATGACATATGAAGCTTTATAGTAAAACAAGTATTAGTCAATTTCTAAAAAAATTGCACAATATTAATCATATCAATATATTTTATTGTAATATTCACTCACCTTTCTCTCACTTGGTTGTCCTCAAGATCACGTGACTCAGTTGGAACTTCGGATGTTACCCCAGATGTGTTCTCAGGATCATCCGCTGCACTCATATCCTATAAGAGATAAATGTGATTTAAAAAAAAAAATATTCAGCATTCATATATTCTAAAATGAAAGAACTAGAAATTTAAAGCAATTTTTTAAATATAGGGAGATTGCTAATTTTAAAATAAATCGAGGTTTAAAAAGAATGTCCCTATAAGTTTCTATTTAATTATAAAAGAAAAGATGACGTTGTTTACAATTCCTGGTTTTGGCCTGTTAAGTCTAATGCGCATATATATATATATATATATATATATATATATATATATATATATATATATATATCCACAAATATCCGAAATGCGGTATTTTATAACCTGTACTAATTTCAAATGCTATTTCATTATTTAATTGGTTACTAGTTTAATTTGGTATGAACAGTATAAAAAAATCCTTAGTTTTTACATTACCTATAAACTTACAATAAGAAGTATATTTAAGAAGTCAATTGAGATGCTTCAGTATATTTCAAATTCAAATAATTCCAAAATGTAAAACGGATTGCAAATCCAATTACATGACATCCCACCGTATCTTAGCCTACATTCGAACTCTGACCCATGGTGCGGTATTCCCGTGCGGTATTCCTACAGTACTAGGTGATATAGCAGTCAAATTGAATAATCTCATGTGTTTGTCGAACAAACATACAGAAATGCTAGATTTTTTTTTGTTTTGGTAAAGATACTTTTAAGCATTTACATGTATCCATGGTTATAGAAACATCACTTGAATTTTTTTTTTTTTAAATAAGTTATTGTTTCTACGAAACAGGACAACATTTACACTTTCAAAAAAATTTAATTAACAGTATACTTACCCATAAATCAAATGGTTTCCACTTCAGCAATAAGGTTCTTTGTGCTGGTGTTGGATCTTCAAACAGTCCCTCTTTGTTTACTTGCTTGGCGACGATGAATCTAAAGAAGATGAAGATGGGAAATTAATATTTCATTCTTAAGTGCAAAAGTAGCATCCAACACAAGAACATTGTTATCTAAACTGCAAACTCCTTCGGACACTGATTTTAAATCACATTTAAAGAAATCTCTGTCGACAATACATGCATTGAACCCATTCAAATTAATACATTTAGTAACTTAAAAAAATTATCAAAATAAAATTTGTGAAAATAAATCCAAAAAATTAATATAATTACTCAAAAGTATTCTTTTTCACCTCTTCTATTAAAAGAACAGTAACAAGAACCACATTTTCTGCAAACCAGTTATCCTGCTATCGAGATCGAACACAAATTGAATTGTTTGTTGATCAACTTTGGGGCAGATTTCAGCACCCATGTAAGTTATTGTGGTTCATGACACCTAACTATACTATATTTTGCCATACTCTAAAAATAACCTTATGAAAAAATGCTAAAATTATACTCCTAATTTTATATATAGTTAAAGAATAAGATCAGGTTAGAAACTGTTCTAAAAAAATTAAATACTCGAGAGAGATTTTATATTAGCTGATACGAGTTAAAAAGTTAATCTAAGTAAACACGAAAAAAAAGATTTTTAAAACAAGATCCAAATTTCGTTGAGTGAAATATGAATTACTGACTGTAGGGATTTGTGAAGTCTGTCCTGGATTTCTGGCATCAGAACAATTTCCGTTAGCACAGGTGGGTGGTAGCAAGCCAGGATTTCTTCTGGAGTCATCTGGGAGAAGCGAACGCATTTCAGAACTTCAACGGCCGACTCCTCACGATGCAAGAGATCATGTTCGATCCACTTGAGTGCCGCCAGAAACACAACAACCTCACTATAAAAGTAAAAGATAGATGTTACAAACAGAATATTAAGTACACTGTTAAATAATATTACGACCTTGCACCAAAATTTGGCACCCATTAATCTGCTACCAACATTTGGTGCTTAGTTTCAACATTTTGCGGTTGTTCCACGGATACCAGTTCGTTGTGAAACGTTGTACCAAAATTCATAACGTTGCATAAAATTCAAAATTCGAGTTTTCTTAGTAATTTAGTAGTGAAATTTTTGTAGGAACGCCGACAACCCTCCGATTGCAGAATGACAAATGTTTTACTTTTCTTTGTCAAATCCACCAAATTTTCAATTTTTTTTTAATTTTTAATAAAGAGTAAAGGAAACTATCAATTACAATTTTATTTAGAGATTCATGTATTTTATGCAACTGGTGCTAAAAATTAAAAAATTTCAGTAAAACCTAACTGTTGCAATAGAGAAAAGGGCCATAATAACAATTTCTTTGACGATTGCCGCAATTTAAAATATTTACTATTATACAGTAATATCTCAAACACATTTCAAGCATTGTCTCAACTACTCTAACAAGATAAAATCGAAGTGTGTTAAAATTAACAAGTTATTTGCACTAAAGTTGATTGAGAATGAACCTTACCTCCTAGCTTGAATTGTGTCTGCATTAAAGAACATCATAACTTGGTCTTTAGTTAAGTGGAGGTATTCGTTCTGCATGACTACACCTTCAAAATTATGAGCCAGGGTTTCAAAGGATTCACTGATAACTTTCTGAAGATTTGTTTTCCATTTTTCCACATCCATCATAACTGTATTTCCAAAGTTATTACATGAAACATCAATGTTCTGAAAGATAAATAGCACATGCTTTGACAAATGTTTCCAATTTAGAGATTTATTCGAACTTTCAGATTATGCGTATTGTTGGGAAAACTAGAGATACACAAACGTATGTACACATTGTTAAAAATAAGAACTCAAAAATAAGTAAAATATATTCAGTTTTTGATTAAATTTTATGCTTATCATTGCTCCGAATACATAAGTTTCATTTTTGGAAAATACATGTACTCAAAAATGAGTACAATGAATAAAAATAGCTGTATTTGGCCTACATAGACTGCCTTCATAAATTAATTTTAATAAATATCAACAATTACAACCAAGACTTACTCATATTGAACCCACATCAGCAGGTAGTGCAGTCCAGTGTCTTATCCGTTGAACAGCCAGGGAAACGTGATAAATTTATATAAAAAAATGCCAAAAGAATGGGAAGAAGATCTTTTGAACCTCAAGATTTGAAAACAGTAATTTATTAAAGAAAATCCACCGTTTTGAAATCCATATAAAAAATTAGCAAATCGTTTTAGAGAAGAAAAATGGCCTAGTCCATACATTATTTGTTAAGTACGCATACTAATACAGACAATGAATAATTACGAATTCAATCCCTGTTAGCTCCGGCGATTGCATTGAATTTTCGAGATTTATCTTTAAAGTATCCCTTGATTCACGATAGCCTAAGTAGCTCAATCAAGCAAGAATTCTTACAATTGAAATTCAATTTTCAACGAATTAAATATTGATTATAAATGCTGCTATTTTATGTGCACGAGCATTTTACTATGAAAATAATTTAGAGAATAAAAATTTACAACCTATTTATTTTATTCAAATGTTTACCGTATAATATAAAATATCGTGAAACTCTAGAAAAAGTCTTAAAAATTCTCTATACTCACGAGCAGTGTAAGAGGCTCGTCATTCAATAGGATCATTTTGGGTTTGAATGCCACGTCATTCAGGAACTTCTCCCCTTGTTCATGGTAGGAGGTGTCACACCTGAAAAAAATGAAAATAATTTAGGTTTCTTAAGAATTAAATTATCATGGGAATTCAAACTACTATTAAAACATCTTAAAAATAAAAAATAAATCGTAACCTGATAAATAATTTTACACTTAAAATTTAATGAACTCTGAAATGTTTATGTATTATATGCACGTGACGTCACGATGACATCATCTGATTGTATTCATTTGACCAATTGATTAGTTACTGATCAATCACAGAGACAAAATCTATTGTTTATCTATTAACATTTTAAACTTCACATCAAGTCATACATAGCATCCATTAAATGAATATTGAGAATGTGTCTCCATCAATAAAGCATCCCCGGAATTTCAGCAAGTCGCTTATGACAACATAATGGTATTTAGTTTACAATTAAAGCATAAAAAGCATCTCTACTATCGTCCACATTTAAGATTATTTCCTATGACCTTCTGCCTTTCCAAATATGCAGTAACCAATCGACTTATTTTCCTTGACTCGTTAAAATTTACGTAGTTAAAAATGATTATATCTAACCAGAGTCAATAATATAACCAGAATAATGCATCTAAATCTCCGATAAGAGACACCATCATAAATTCTCAGCGACAAAGTAATTTCTGTTACAATACATATAATCATTATGTTTTAAAACTTATTTCAAATTGTTTTTGTTTAGTTAGCCTTCAATTAATAAAAAGTTAGCCTTACATGAATGAAAACATTTGTTTACTAATCCTTTTGATTAGCCCTCTAGGTTTTCCTTAACCGCTTCTTAGCAATCGTTCATATTCTATGAATATTCTAATTCAGGTGAAATCTCAATAACTCATCTTAAATATATATATATTGGGATTTACTTCAACAAAAAGAAATACACACAAATTGGAGATCAATAATAAAGTTTTCTACTTATCCTCGATGCAATTTACTATTTTAGCATAATAGTATTCCAAATCCTACCTTTTTGATTGAATGAAGTCATCGTCACACAGCTGCTTCAGTTGATCTGTAGATAAATCCACGGAATTGTTTCTGAAGACGAGATCTTCGAAGCGTACTCCAACACTTTCTGGAGATTGGGCATGCTCAAGCTGTGTGTTCCAATACAGGGCTGTAGTAAACATCTTCAATGCGCTTTCCAAGGTCTTGTTAGTAAGATCCAAAGCCTGAAAGATTAAAATATTTAATATTTAGTTCCTTGTATTATAGGAAGAAGCATGTTCCCACGTTGACAGGAACCCGTTAAAACTAATGCATTTTTTCATTTTATTTATAATTATATTACAGTAATAATTATAAAAATATGAAGGAAGAAAAGAAGGATTATCCAGGATGAAATATGTTTTACGTGTGTTTTATTAATTATTTGCAATAACGAAAATGTAAAGGTGCTGTAGTTATTGTTAGAGAACCCTATGTAATGTAATGGATTTTATAAGAAAAAATTGTTTAATCAAGTTGGTATGTTATTTAGAAGAACTTTGTCTGCCAGATTTCCGAAATTGATCCTCGAGGAAAATTTAATATATCGTTCTTGTTATGGAACAGTTATATTCCGTTCTTTACCCAATAATTTCCCGATCTTTTCACGATGATATCCAAGTAATATTATGCTTTTAGGAGTTCAATAAAAAACAAGCTCACAAGATAAAATCGTTTTCAACTTTCAAGATCATGCAATTGTCGTTCAACTCAAAGAACAGGGGGGGGGAGAACAGGTCGTTAGTCACGTGACTGAGGATCACATCCCGAGTACAAAAAGATTAAAATACAAATGGAGAAATATAATTTCAGTTGCATAAGATATTCGCGGTATTTTCACCAATTTGAGTCAATGTGGTACATTGAAACGCATTGTTAAATTGATAATATATGTTGCAATTATAATATTCGACCTTCCAACAGAATATAGTACAGAGATAAAGAATAAGTCACTTAAAACCTATAAGCTGTAAAAAGGGTAACAAAATTTTAAAGTTCTGCGCTTTGTAGTTACTAGGCTTCCTTTTAGTGATGGGTATCCAAAAAAATATTCAAACATTTATATATTAAATTTGTATTTCAATGATTTCAACTGACACAACTATTGCCACTTACGTAAAACTTCATGGAAAAAAAATAAAGCAATATTAAAGCATTCGAATGGAACATCATATAGATTAGTAAATAATTCCCTGAAAAGAAGAAACAAAAACCTAATTTTTATCAAATAGATTATCATAGTCGAAAGCAGATTCTTACTTTTTGGCACCTATTGACTGCAGGCTCAATTCCCATGTAAACAGCAGTTCGGAGAATGTGTGGCAGGACCCGGCAAGATTCTGTAGTTTGGTTTCCATACAATAACTGCAATATGATACTAAAGGCATCAGCGTCAATGTACTCAGAAGTGATCTAAAAATAAATTACAATAAATAAATTACAATAAGAAATTATTAGAATAATTATAAGAAAAACTGGCTAATAAACTTAACTAAATAGAATTTAAATAAAGGCATCCGCGTCATTGTAATCAGAGGCGAACAAAATAAATTACAACATTATAAGAAATTATAAGAAATATTATAGGAAAAAATGGTTAATAAACTTGAGTAAATAGAATTTACCCTGTACTCGTATATCCAAATATCTAGCAGAAATTTTCTTTCGTAAGTTAAATTTAATTTTAACGTGGTTATCAGAGATAAACATCATTTATAACAGCTCATTTAGAACGATTGACAATCACAAAATTTAGGTCCATCCATAATGATATTTTTGAAAAAAAAATTGAAATAGGAAAAGGTTTAAGAAATTTTATAATCGACACTTTTAAAAGAATTCATCACAAAAAGTTAAAAAATAAAGTTTTTTTGATTACAAATCCAGTATATTTTTAGATAAATCCAGTTAGTTTATTGCTTTCAGTTGAATTTTTAAAATTAAGTCTTACGAATTATATCAACGTTTAACACAGTTTAAACACAGGAGAACTTACTTGAAGGACGCATTGAGCTTTGCCCTTTCCAGCCAGTCGATGCGCAAAGTACATGGAGTTTGCACTCAATATTTCCTGATGTGCACGAAATTGCTGGTCTTTGACTATAACTAGAATGTCTGGGTTCACAATGACCTCTTCCTCCATACCTTCAAGGGTCCTTTCCAATATCAGTGGACTATTTAATGGCTCATCTTTGTCTTTTTCTGACCAAATATGTTGAACCTGGAATTCCTCTTCATATTGGACATCTTGTACTGTATTTTTATCATTTTCGTTGTCATCCAGTGGCTGAGTTTCAACCTTAGTGATGGTATTAGATTCTGTGGTCAAAGTATGGTCTGGAATGCCGGTATAGTCACCATTAGCGTTGTCATCAGTAGCAAGATCGCAATCATCAGGTGGATCATCAGCACACTGAAGATTTGGCATGTCATTTTCTATCCAAGTGTCGTTATTTTCGGTTTCTGCTTTGAATTTAAACTTCGGTCGGTTGACCAGATCCTCCCAGAACACTGTGCCTCTCAGGTCTTCATCGGAAAGCTGTTTAAAAAACATAAAAAAAAGTGAAAAATTCAGATGAAATTATTCATGGAAGGCATTTCGCATTAGATAACAGGTACAGTATAAAACTGTAACCATATATCAAATATTTAATTTGGACCTGTTTATTTTTTTATTTATTTTTTGCCTCATATATGCAGTCAAAATGCTTACAAATAAAATTACCTAAAACATTTTCTTTTTTTTCCCTTAACTTGCATTTGGAAAGTTACTATGTATACCATTTTTAAACTTGATGAAGATTTAGTTACAAACCATTCTACAGTTGTTTCTGGTATGCTTTCTTAGAGAAAAGATTTGATTATCAGGACACAGAAAAATCCGATTTGTTGCTAAGAAGGACTTATTTAAATATTGTTTTTATTTTAAATTATTTTGTTCTTACAATTAATCTTCAGTAAGTTTCATCACACCCAATTTACCGTACTAGATTTGTTGTAAAAAGTTCCTAAACTTTCATTTTAAGGTAATGGTAATTACTCTCAACTTGAAAATTAATATTTCGTCATAATTTAACTTATTTTGAGACATTTTTATTTTATCTGTCCCTGGTGATCAACAAACATAAATCGACATTTTGTCTGCGAAGTTGCAACTGTGGTTTATAACTTTTATCAATAAATCATAGATTTTAAAACTCATCAAAGGTCTTGATACATTTTTGTTGGTTGTTTAAAACTTCACTGAGTTATTTTCAATAGTACAATTGTTATTTACAAAGTCTTTTAACATTTCCAAAAGCAGAAAATTATTTACATTTTTTAATAGTTTAGACGAGATATCGTCATTCTTACCAGCAATGCATACAATTTGACCATTTTGCAATAATTTTCAAATCTGCCAAAATAGAAATATAATCTTAAAGCTATGTCTATAAATATAAATTTAGAATGGTATGATTATGTACAATGAAAAAATACTTTAAAATACATTACAAAGAAAGTTATTTTAAAACTGAGTTTACTTTTCTGTCCATTCAGAAGGATGTTTAAAAAATGCTACATTGAAAACTCTGAGAATTACAGATTCATTTACTAAGTGAAGGAAGTTAAGTAATTCACAAGTTCTGCATCCATTTGGACGAATTAAAACAAAATAAGTGTAAAACTTACCTGGTTGATGTTATCCGGTTGTTTCCTGGAGCAGTTCAGTCTCCCCCTATTAAAAATATTAAGAAATAATATGTTTTAATAAATTGTTAGTTTTACTCATAAAAACTAAGTTATTTACGTTGAAATTTATATACAACATTCATTTCTTTTTCTTAGTATTTTAAAGATTTGTTGAAATCAATACCGGAAAAAATATAAAAAGTTTAAAATAATAGGAATCAAGTTGAACATTACTTTTATAGTTTTTGCTGTTATTTAATTTATTTTAAACATTCTTCGGACCTGAAATGTTTTTATGTTTTATTATTAAAAATAAAGTTTTGAACCAAATGAAGATTGTTTCTTCTAACAATAAGGATACTTATAAACATCCCTTAAAATATGAAAGGCGCAATTGAAATTAAATAGTAGTTTTATGAAAAAGGGAGAATATAAATGACAGTTTGTAATTCTGGAAGCAAAACATCACACACAAAATATTAATTCTGAACAAAACCAGAAAAAATAACTTTTATGGGATATATTTCAAAAGCGATATATACAAACTTTATCTTTCAGTTAATGTTTAAGCAGTAAGGTAAAAATATTATCCTTATTTTGCATTAAATAATTAAGAAAATTCAACAAATAATTTTGTATCTATCGTTTTAAGACTTAAACGATTTTCACAATTTTATGTTCTTAAAATAGTTTTTAAATCCAATAAAAAATTGAACAATTTATGGTCAATGCTTTAAGCAAATTGACTCAATGTTTAGAGTAGAATTGAAATATTTATTATAATAGTAGTATAGCAACATCTATTCATATTCTTTAAAATTATTATTCTTACAAATTACAAAGCCTACTACTGAAATTGTTTCTACCCTGTAAAAAAAAGTACTTAAAATTGAGTTGCGGAACATTCTCGTTTTTCTTTAAGTACAATTGCATCATAAATAAGCGATGACGTACTCAAATATAGGTAATTATACTTTCTCAGAAATGAGCAGTGGGATTTAATATTGCTAATCTCAGCTGCTGTTCAAGTCATATTAGCAAAGCAACCTGGCAAACTTAAAATAGTTATTCAGAAGATGGTTTTCCACATTATTTGCTGTCGATTGAACTGATTTGTTACAACTCAATTAAATTGCTTCCCATTCTTTTTTGACATACTTTTTGAGCATTTATTCTGTTTATAACTTCTTCATGTCGCCGTGGTAGTCCAACGGATAAGGCAATGGACTACGGTGACTCATGACCTCGGATCGATTTCATGTAAGTCGTCGTTGCAATTGTGGATATTTATTGAAAGTGATTTATGAAGGCAGCCTATGTAGACTTTTTTCATCGAATGTAGTCAAAAATCGGTATATTTTAATTATTTTTGTGAACCTATTTTTAAAAGTGTATGCACGGCCGTTTTCAAATATTCTACAACTCTACGTGTTTAAGGTAAGACTTGACATTAGCAATTAAGCACTTAATAAATATTGAATGGATAAATAGATCTCCATATAATTAGTATCGAATATATTTGGCGTTGGGAAGTTATCAGATTTATTTTAGTATATTATCAATAAGGATATTGAAAATCAGTTAATGAGTTCATTTTGTTTTAACCAAATTTGCCCAAAATTCTTTCCCTATTTCAATTAGTACTTATTGTGAAATATATGCGTGTACTTACACCAATCTCCTGAACCATTTCATGAGTTTAGCCATTGCTATTCAATCCTTTAAAGGAATCCAATTGAAGTAATTCACACTCAAAATATATTTTGAAAGATTACGCTGAACTTAGTTGATGAAATTACAAATGCGTCTGACATAATAACTACATAACAATTAGTTTTATAATTCCAAACGCATTGTTTTAAATCGACTTTTTCTATAATAAGTGTATTCAAGTAAATAGACAACCCCTATGTTTTACTTTTCTTATTGTAAGTTTGCAACAATAATATTTTTTTTGTAAATAGAGAAGTTTTTTAATTGCTTTTCAAATATGACATTGTTGGAATTTTTTAAGTTTTTTGAGAATTCGTTTCGTGGATTTTATATGGATTTTAGATGTCCAATGCGCATTTATTATTTGAGCATTAGACTAAAAACTGAAAATTTTGAGTTTAAACTAGTCATTGTTTGCTAAACATCAAATAGAATTTCTAAGCATCATAAATATACGTTTAAGATTTATGCAATATGACACACAAATACTAATTCACATAAAATTAAAATTTCCTTAACTCTCAGCCATTCCGACGAATGTTATTATTGACAGTTATGATAAAAGTTTTAGTATTTGACATGGAACAACGAAACAAATAAAATAACGAATAATACTATTAAATTGAAGGGTAATGGGCCATGAAAACCAATTTTAATCGCTATCTATCATTAAATCGTATGTTTTTTTGCAAAGTTTCTTTAACAATATTTAAAATATATATCTTAACCAACGCTCTAGACCAGCTACTCACAACCTGTGGTACAAGAATCTTTATTATATAAGCCAAACTCACACATAAAAAAAATCAGGCACACTTAGTCCGTACCTTAAACTAAAATGTCGCACATCTATCTCTCATCCTCACCCAACGCGGTACAAGGGTCAGATGGAAAACTGGATTAAATGCCAACGTGGTCAACTTGTCCCATTCAAATATTTACGATGGTAGGTCATTTATCCCCATAGACTGATTCCCTTGAGTTAGGGGCGTATAAATGAAAATATTTTTATAAGAATGGATTAACTTCTAAAGGGATAATAAAAATAACAAATATCAATTCTGTAAGCAAAAAATCACAAAAAAAACTTTTATGGGGCATATATTTCAATGGAGATATATACAAACCTTTTATGAGTCCAAATCTGTATTTATAAAATTGTGATCTTTGATTCAATTTTTAAGCAGTAAAATATAAATAATGTCCTAATTTTGCATTAAATATTTAGGAAAAATTCAACAAGTAATTTTTTATCTATCGTTTTAAGACTTAAAGGATATTCACAATTTTATGTTCTTAAAATAGTTTTCGATTCGAAAAGAAAATTGAATGTTTTATGGTCAATGCTTTAACCAAATTTACTCCATGTTTAGAGTAGAAATGAAATACTTATAATGATAGTAGCATAGGTGCACCTATATATGTTCTTGAAAATTATTATTCTTACAAATTACAACGCCACCGCCTGCTACCGAAATTGTTTCTACGCTGCAAAAAAAGGTACTTAAGATTGAGTTCCTGAACATACTCATTTTTTTAGTACAATTGCATCGTAAATGAGCGATGACATAATCAAATATAAGTAATCGTACTTTCTCAAAAATGAGCAGTGTGATTAGGATTTAATATTGCTAACCTCAGCTGCTGTTCAAGTCATATTAGCAAAGCAACCTGACAAACTTAAAATAGTTGTTCAGAAGATGGTTTTCCAAATTATTTGCTGTCGATTGAACTGAGTTCTTACAACTTAATTATCTTACTCTTTCTATTCTTTTGGCAGACTTTTTTAGCATTTCTTCTGTTTATAACTGCTTTACGTCTCCCTGGTAGTATAGCGGATAAGACAATGGACTGAGATGCATCAGGACCTGAGTTCGATTCCAGGTAAATCTTGGTTTTAAATGTCGATATTTATTAAAAGTGATTTAACAAGGCAGCCTATGTAGGCTGGCATCTGTTTTTTTTATTATTCATTGTACTCATTTTTGAGTGCATGTCTTTTTCAAAGTTAAAACTTATGTATTTGGAACTACGATAAGCCTCGAATGAATTCAAAAATGAGTACATTTTACTTATTTTTGTGTACCTATTTTTAACAATGTATGCACGGTCGTTTTAAAACATTCTACAACTATACGCGTTCAGGCATTTGCAATTAGACAATAAATTCTGAATGGAGAAATATATCTCAATTACAAATAGTATTAAATATATTTGGTGTTGGGAAGTTATCTCATTTATTTTGGAATATTATCAATAAGGAGATTGAAAATCAGTTAACGATTTCATTTTGTTCTAACCAACTTTGCTGTAAATTCTTTCCCTATTTCAGTTAATACTTATTGGGAAATATATTCGTGTACTTACATAAATCTCCTGAACCATTTCATGAGTTTTGCCATTGCTATTCAATCCTTTAAAGGAATCCAATTGAAGAAATTCACACTCAAAATATATTTTGAAATATTACGCTGAACTTAGTTGATGAAATTACAAATGCGTCTGACATAATAATTAAATAACAATTAGTTTATAATTCCAAAGAGCATTGTTGTAAATCGATTTCTTCAATAATAAGTGTATTCAAGTATATAGACAACCCCTGTGTTTTGCTTTTCTTATTGTAAGATTGCAACAATAATACTTTTTTTTTGTAAATAGAGAAGTTTTTTTAATTGCTTATCAAATATGACATTGTTATAATTTTTTTAAGTTTTCTAACTGAGTTTTCGTTTAGTGAATTTTAGATGTCCAATGCGCTATTTATTATTTAAGCATTAGACTAAAGACTAAAAACTTGATTAAAAATAAGTCTTTGGTGTCTAAACATCAAATAGATTTACTAAGCATTATTAATATACGCTTAAGATCTATGCAATATGACACACAAATACTAATTAACATAAAATTAAAATTTCCATAAATATCAGCCATTCCGACGAATGTTATTATTGACAGTTATGATAAAAGTTTGGGAATATGAGATAAAACAACGAAACAAATAAAATAGCGATTAATACTATTTAATTGAAGGATAATGGACCAAAAACACAAATTTCAATAATAATTAAATCGCATGTTTTTAGCAAAGTTTCTTTAACAATATTTAAAATATATATCTTAACCAACGCTATAGGCCAGCTACTCACAACCTGTGGAACGCGAATTTTTATTATATAAGACAAACTCATAAAAAAAAGCAGGCAGCCTTTGTCCCCGCTGTACCTTAAAGTTTGTTTCGTGAATATTTTATGCGCGTGCCAGCTCGGCCTACTGTTTCTTTGACCAAAATTTAGCAGATCTATCTCCCATCCTCACCCAACGCGGTACAAAGGTCAGACGGAGAAGTGGATTCATTGCCAACCTGGTCGACTTGTCCCATTCAAATATATACAATGGTAGGTCATTTATCCCCATAGGCTGATTGATTCCCTTGACTTATAGGGGACGGAAGCGCATACTGCAGACAAATGAAACATCCCTCCTCCCCTATCCAAAGGTCAGACGCAGAATAGGTTAACAATTGATCTGTTCGAAACGGCGTACTTTATTCTGGTAGGTCATACACGATGATAGGTCACATATTCCACATAAGTTTATTCTACCTGGAATTTTGACGATTTTAAAAATGTCGCTTTTTAGGTTGCGTCCCCGTGCTACTAAAATGTACATGTACCGATTTTAAAGACGTATTTACGTTAAAAACAGAGACAAAAATTCATTTTGTTATAAAGACAATATTTAATCCATCTTAGGAAGAAATAAAAACAGTACGAGCACCTAGACAATCGTTTCCGCAGAACCTATCCATGTTTTTTGGTTGTGCATATCACCAACAGAAACGCAAAGACTACTGTAGGATCAAGGAAGAGAAATTCACCAGCAGAAACGCAAAGACTACTGCAAGCCCAAGGAAAGGAATCGATGTAATTCAAGAACCACTAATTCTATAATCCGATGACTTCACTTTTTAGGTAAACCACTTTGAGGTGAGGGTGTGCAAAAACATTAATATCCGATTGTTTTTAAATTTCATATAAAAAGGAGATTTGTATCCCATATTTTATTAAACTCATATTATAAGTGTTATCTGAAAAAAATATTCTAGAGGAATTATTTAATCCATTTTAAATTGAATTCTGAAATCCTTCTTGTATGCATCACTTGCTTACAAGTTCTTTTACAGCCCATAGCAACTTACGAATTAAGCAGACCTATAATTGTTTTCCTAAAATATTACTGATGTTATTAAAATATGAACAGGAAATGGAGTTAAATAAGCAGTAAAAATGTACAATGTTGTATTTTATATCTTAAGCAATGGTATTTTTGATAACGTAGGGCTTATGATAAATATAAAAATAAGTTTCTTGTTAACGCTTGTTTTTATTTTTCAATGATAGCGTGCAACAATTTTGGATAATTAATCTATCAACAGCTAATTTAACCCTATCTGTTTCCATTTAGCATGTCTTGTCTAATAAGCCAAAATCTGGCAAATTTTGCCTTTTGTAAGTTAGTAGATTGACACATTTCTTAACTTTAATTGAATTATAATTGTGCATACTTACAAAACCTTTCCAAACCACCTCACAATAGAAGCCATTGATAGATATATCCTATATAGGAATCCTAGCAATAATTTCTGGAGAAATTCACTTTATCGCTTTTTGACAAATTATAATGCGCAGCTGAGTCGTTGAAAGTTGTAGGCTGTCTGACAAAGCAAACTAAATGCTAGTATTGTTACGTTTTACTTGTCTGTTGCAAATTAACACTAGTATCTTTCAAAAGGCCATTTCAGTTTGATTCTATTGTTGACGTCCTTGTTGAAGACAAAGAAAGTGTTTTATCTGTTGCAATAGAAATGGAATAGATACCTATTGCTATATATATTTTTCAAAAGTATAAAAAAAACATTGATGTACAATAATTTAGAAAGATTTTTTTTAAAAAATCAATAGTTAGTAAATTTATTTTGAATTTTTTAACTTGTGTTTAATCATGAAGCTTTATTGTGGGCCCCCTTAAAACGGGGGCCCGGGCAAAGGCCCCAAATGCCCTGCTGTAAATCAGTCTCTGTATAGGTGTAGTCATAATATTTTGGCCACTCAATGTATATGAGCGGAATATCTAACGGATTTACGATGAAATTTCAACAAAGGTAGATTATTCTACATTTTAACCATGTTGAACGGTGGTCAGCAACCAGCGGCCCTTTGCATAATTTTTTGCGGCTCTTTCAAAGTTTCAAGTTTTTATAATTTTTCAACTGATAACAAAAACCCAATTTTTTTTTTTAAAACTTACCAAAAAATAAATATTTTTAATTCTTCAGCTTTTCTGTTACATTTCTTACGTCGATCTAACACAAATGATGTTTAACAGCATTTTTAACCAACTTAAGCGAGCCAACCAATTACGAAAAGCGCGCAAAGTATCAAATCGTCTATTATGTGCTTTGTTTTTTATGTTCACGCATTATTTTTGTTCTAATTCAGATATTTGGATAACATTATTTTTTTGTTGGATGGAAGGTCTCCCTTTTGTAACAAATGTCCGGTTATACGGTATTTAACTATCCAGAATTCTTAGTCAATCACACCATTTAAAAAAAATTTTTAGAAAGAAATTCACTTTTGTAAATGTTTTAAAAATTAGTTATCCGGTTTTTATTTATCCTGAAATATCTATTAACCGGACTGTTTTTTATTATTTTCACCGATTTCTAAATATTTTCATTGTTGGATAGGGATTGTTATAAAAATATACATTGTTGAGACAATAGTTTTTTTAACCCTACATTTTTTTAAACCGGATCCTGGGCGTCGGAAAAAGCGAGCAATTTCTAGATGATTAATCAGCAGGGGACGAAGCCCTCTGCTAAATTAAAAACTAAAAAGGGAAAAATAAAATATTCTTTTTAAAAAGTAAAACCAACTTTAAGAAAATATAAGCTATAAAGTAAATTTTTTTTTTTTAATTTTACGAGCTAATTGTAAAAATTTTAATACTAATGTTTTACTTATTAAACAAATTTAAGTTGGTTTCAAATATCAATTTCCGAAAAGGATACCCATAATTCTGATGTCTATTAAAGAAATTTGTAATAAGTACAATTTTAATATTAGATATTTAATTTTTTTCAACTTGTTCGTATTTTTTTTTACAACTTTTTAGCGCTTTTTTTTTAAAGATGGTTTTTTCTTTTTATGATTCGTACTATTTTATTTTAGAAGATTATTTTATAATTCGCACAATTTCACTTTAAAATTTGTTTCCTATGGTTTTTAGATGGTGAATTAAAAAAAATAATACTAAAATGCTTTTTCTATGGGAAGTTAAATAGCGCAAGAACTCGCAAAGTTCTTTTCGTGAAATGCCAGATGACAGTTGTCACTGTCGGCAAGGAATACAAAACATCTCCAAGAGGATTCCCATTTGTTTAGTTTGGATCCAAATGAAATATGGCATTTTCCTGATTTTATTTTAATAGATCGCCTTACTGACGGTGAATATACCTATGTAGATGACACAATGTTTCTTCTGTGTGAGTTCGAAGTTTCTCACAAGGGCAGAGAATATACCACTCGGAGTTCAGGGAAAGCATTTTGAATTCCCTGCAAGCCGTATACTTTTTTTTACGACAATATTTTAAAAATGTATTCTTGTTCCTTATTATGCAAGATATGCTTTGACATTATCTTATTATTTCCCAAAAATATATTTATTTTTAATGTATAAGTTTACTAACTATTTCGCTTGATTTTCCAAGTCCCAAAAAAGTGCAACCCAAGTTTAACATCCAAAAATCAATGCATAAAAATTTAATGTACCCCAAATTTAAAATTCCAGAGCATTTACCAAATATGTATCAATAATTCAAAATGCTAAAAATCATAAAAGTCCAATATATATCTTAGATTATTAGTGATTGTACTTTAAGATCAGTCTAAAGTAACCTCATATTAAAAAAGAAATCTAATATACTCAAAAAGTAGAAACCCAATGCATCCCTAACAATAAAACTAATTTATTAAATCTAATCCAGTATCTTTAGATATACAGCTTAGTACACAAAATATATTTCCTAAAATCTAAAATGTACCCAAAAAATAATAAAGGCAACAGTTTTGCCAAGTTTAACAGAAAAAAAATCATTTTAGGGACGTTCAAAAGCAATTTGAATGTTACTAGAAACTTAGCAAATTTTAAATATTTGAAAGATCTATTTTTAAAATAAATTGAGTGGGCGGGCAAGTACCTAGTCATAGACAGCCAATTGGTTTGTCAAATTTTAAACATCAGCATTTTAGTGCAGTTTCTACGACTTTGATGAAAGAGAAAATTTTCACTTTTAAAAGTCCCATACGCAATTTCCCTCTTTTTGATTGCATTTAAAAAGTATTTGAATATTTGTAACCAATGAACGATGTTTCACAGCAAGAAATCAAGTTAAAAATATTTTTTTTTGACCAATTCCTTGATTTTTTTTTAAAAAAAAATCTTCAAATCCCTGTTTGTGGACACCCTGGAACATGAAAGAAGGGAAAACAGGTGTCGTTGAGGTGAAAGACGTGGACCCCCAGACCCTGGAAAGGATGGTGAAATTCCTGTACTTGGATGTGATAGAAGATGGGTTGTCAGCCGAAGAAATATGCAAATTATATTTTGCCGCAGACAAGTAGGCGGTTTTGCCACTTCAACGTTGTTCGCTTTTGTCCACTTCATGTGTGGAAAATGTGTTTGATGTCATGGTCATTGCAGATGACTATGAAGATAAATTTCTTCGGGCGCACATAGATACTTTTTTGAGTATTCATTCGAGAGAAGTCTTTCATTCACCTCAGTGGAAGACTTTCATGGATGACTATCCTGCACTTTGGAAGAAGACCATGATAAAGATATGTATGGAATAGATATGTATTTTTTCCTAACCTTAACCTATATCTGAAAAATTTTATGTGATCAACTAACTTAACGTTAGTATAGTAGTGTTAGCAAATTATATATAATGTTACCAACTAACTTTCATTGGCATATTATGTGATAAAATCCTAAACTATTTTTTTAATAATTACTTTTACTCTATGGAAATGAAACCTAATTTTTTAATTAAACATTTATGTACTTATAATCATTAAGATAAAGAGAAATGTTATAGTTAGTCAAGTCTGCATCAGTTTTGGTTTATTGGCAAATAACTGGTGTTTTCAGTTTTGCGTTTGTGTTTTGAATAAATGTTTTCAATTATATAACATAGTTCGAGTTTATGAAACGAAAAATAATTATTTTTATTAATATGAGAAATCAGCCATTTGATTTAGGTTGTTTTCAATTTTTATATTTAAATAAAGTATTCAAAATGAAAATTGTTATTATCAATTATTACGTAATACAATTTAAAGTTGCATTACTTTAGTTGAATGCTAAATAAGGGATTGTAACATATAGTGGACCATACATTTTCATTACTATGCATTTATAGTTCAAACATTACACTTTAAAAATTATAGTAGATAAGAAATATATATATATTTATATATATATATATATATATATATATATATATATATATATATATATATATATATATATATATATATATATATATATATATATATATATATATATATATATATATATATATATATATATATATATATATATATATATATATATATATATATATATATATAATTTAAAGAGTTGTTATTATTAACAACTGACAATGTTTAAATTGTACATTAATTGTACAGAGATGCCTTAGATACTATATTTGACAAATTCCATTGTATTTCTGGGCGCCATTGGCATTGAACTTGATTTCTGTTGAATTATTTTCTATTATTATATACTCTACTATCGCAGAATTTTGTGAATTGATATTGCATTGGAAATGTTATTTAAAACTTCCGTTTCATGAATAATGGTTACTTTATTTCTATCTTAATAAAAAATTATTTTTAAATCGTATTCAGTTGCTAATTATCTTAAGAAATTCTATAACATCCCTTATTTCAATTATTATTTATTGATTTATTATTTGATCTAGGAACATCTTGAAGTAGGTTTGGATATTTTTTGACAATAAAATTAGAAATTTACTCCATCTCTTTTCACATTACCCCTTTTTTTCCCTTTATTATACTAATAGCTGCTACACGCGGTTTCAAACGCTTTAAAAAATATATTAACCAATTGGTTCACTTTTCATGTTTGTACCTTCTAGTGAGGTGGCAGATGTAATATTTTCAGCCTTACTTTAGAAAGTGAGCCGAAATTGTTTTTTAATTCGATATGGGTCAAGAGGAACCCAAATATGAAATTTTTACTTGTTGTCAATTTTACATGTCAGTTTTTCATTGTACAAGGGGACTCTAAATTTATACTAAATTAACAAACTCAATATAGTAAATTATTCAAGTTATTATTATATGCTAATAACATATCATATTCAAGATTTTTTTTAAGCCGATTATGATTATATATATTAAAAATTCATACATATTATTTACAAGGAGATATGTCGTCAAAAGCTTTGGAACTATTATGGCATCAGCTATGGTTAAATACTTCACAATTGCTTCAGTATTATTGACAAGAAATATTCAAGTATATAAGATGTATGCAGGTATATCTGATAGAAACGGTATATCACTGCATTACGAGATGTTTCATGTATGTTTTTTGTTCCATGTAAGTTTTGTTAAAATCTGTTAATATTTGATTATTATTTTGCTAATAAAGCAAATCTTTTTAACCTTAAGCCTCATGGTTCAAAATGGAAATTGGATGCTTTAAACATTGGTCCATTGATCCTTTCGCTCCGCTAATACTCTCCATTTTCTTAAGGAGTGATCCAAAAATTTAAAAAAAAATTGTGTCTTATGTAGATGACTAGAAAATCCAATTTATAAGAAAAACAACGGTTTTTACTACGACAAAAAGTTGGGAGTAGAAGAATTCACTAGGATTTGCCGTATAATCGATGTCTGAAAAAATCAAAGTTTAAAATATATGTTAGTATACGCAGCAGCAGACAATACTCGAAATCGATTTTTTCTCGATAGAAGTTTATTTATAAAACAAAAATTAATAATGATGGAAAATTTCCAACTTCGGTATTTACATTCAGATACAATTCAGATTAATTGGTTTTAGTCTTCGGACACAGGTACCAAGAGAGAAATGAAATTAACGTAATGCTGGAAATAAACATCCAGTACGCCGAAAAGTCTCTCAAAAAGGACTCTTGCGCCAAACCGGCTTGCCAGTGGCGGCTTGTGGAATACAGCAAGTACAGCCGGGCTGTACCTAAATTTGGTAGTGTATTTTAAAACTAAAATAAGATATTTTACTCATTTTCTTAAATGCAGATTTTGAAATTTCTACGATAAGTAAAAAGAAAACGTACGAAAGTAAGAAAATTAAGGGAAAAAAACTCCATTCAATCAAAACTACAGCCATAAATCGGTGTCAGGAATCGGCTGCATCAACCTCTACGTAGTATGGAGACAGTGCGCCAAGCTAATACACTGCCTTCGAGGCGAAATTCAGCCCGAAATGAATTTTCCGACTTTGGCTGTACTTGTACTTGTGAATTCGATAAACTGATTGGCTCGTGGAAGAATCGCGGGGATGGGCGGGAGAACCGAGAATTTCCAAGACTCTCTCCAAATGGAAATAGTTTCCGTGGTAAGTTTACACGCGTTGTGTTGTTTTGTTACTTAAGTTACTAAGTTAATGTTAAAATTGACCGATTCGAAAGTTTAAAAGAAAGGAGGATTGATTCAATTTTAAAAAGTATGTAAATGTTTGCTGTTTTCTTCGCGTGTTATCATTTTTTTAAATTGAAAGGAAACTTTGATTTGATTAATAAATATTAAAGAATTTCTTTTCATGTATAGTTGTGGAAAGTAGGGGAGGGCTAGTCACATGATTTCGGCTGCACAAACATTTTCGATAATAAATAAAAATTAAATAAATAAAACTCAAGCTATAAGTTTTTTTACCACAAAAATATTCTGTTCCTAAATAAAAAGAAATCAAAGTTGTAACTTAAAATGTAAAAAAAAAAAGATTAAAGCATTTTTTAAATCTTCAATTTTTTTTTTAAATAATATAAAAAATGTGAGATGGCACCCGTCTTACGCCCTTAAAGACGGCCCTATCACTTACTTCTGATTTTAAACGTTTTTTTTTTTTTATGTCCGTCCGTTCTTAATGCAAATATTACTTTGGTGCTGCCCTCTGCCGATTTTAATTACAACTAATCAAGTATTCGAAGTTTTTTCAATTTTGTCAACGAGATGGTAGCGCAATACCAAAACAATCACTTACATTATGAGGGGGGGGGGGGGCAACAGTACAAAGACGTACTCAGGAGTGATGGAGAACACGTGGACACGATTCGGCCCCCTCGGTCCTCCCGAAATCAATGTAAACAATTTTCTTTTCATAAATATTAGGTCATTAATTATTTTATTAATCAATAACTTAATTATCATTAATTTTTTAAAATTCGAACCCTTTTTAGCTTTACTTTTCAATAACTAATAGTTTTATTAGATTTTTAGAACCTGTACCCTTTTTGAAAAAAAAAATCAACTTTATAGAGAATTTGTATAGTTGACATTTCCAATGAATTACGGAATCGTCAAATTAGAAAGTCATTAGTTAAATAAAAGAGACCAGAAGGGGAATACAAACAGTCATTTATCCTATTGTAAATACGTGACTGACGCACGCCGGCCTATCTACCCTAAACATTAATGGTCATAGCTACCGTGTAATAAGAGGAGGGCATTTATGAAAAGACGTGGTATTGAGATTATTTCAGAGGAGAGATCCACTGCATGTTAAATTAATTTAGTGGTTGTTGTCCAAAGGTTCTTAATGTTAGACTTGCTTTTGTAGAACAGGAAAATAACAGTTCTATTTTTTTTACCTACGGAAGGGGTATTGGGATCAACTTATCAACCTCGTTTCGTTAATCTAAATCTAAAATAAGCTCTTTTCATTAAAAAACACTTTGTCGCTATCTAACAGACATAAAATTTTCTACCTGTATTACAGCACCTGCTTAGTTTATATATAAATGTAATAAAATTCCGTATATTAAAATGGTCATATGAGAATGTATGTAAGTGAGATATGTATTATCTTTTTCGATTTAATTTCAAAAGTATTATTTGTATGTACTGATGTGCACAAAAAGTTTCAAAAGAACTGCACATAACGTTTCGAAACTCAATTTTATCTCATTAATTCAATTCAATGTTTAAAATATATATTTGTGATAATTCTTCAAAAGTTGTTTATTAAACAGATTTAAAGCAAAAGTATTATTTTGGTGCTGTCATTTTCAGGTACAAATAACAACTTATCTAATTCTCAAAGTTTTAAATTATGTCCACAATCCACATAATACATAACAATACGATACAAACAGGGACGGTTCAAGGAATTTTTATAATACAAGCAAATAAGATTTGGCGTCATAATTTTAATAAATATTTTTTAATACATTTTAGACTGACTTAAAACTCTGTCAAATAAAACACATTTAGTTTCACTAAAGCTGCGAAACGGGAAGAATGACTTTTCGTTGCTAAAAGTGAAAGAATGTTGTGTATGTCCATGAGACATTAAACTTAGTTTGGCATTTTTAGCAATGTATAACTCTAGATGGACTGTCACTGATCTTTCTCCAAGATAAATTAAGCAAAATAATTGTAATTATGCATATAATTATAACATGCATATTACTATTCATGTTATAAAAAATTAATATAATATATTTTATATGTGAGTATATAAATATATTAACTAATAATTAGTATTAACTAATATACTAATTGTGTAGTTAATTACTGTGAATATTGTATTGGGTATACATAAGCATTCACATTATGTTAACTATATATTTTCTGCATATTCATATTGTATAATGTTTAAAGTTATATAGAGTTTAATGCGGCAATATTTGACTACATTATATGGTATTTTGTTATTAAATTGACTTTTATTAAAGAAGTAATCACACAAACACATAACATGCTTTTCATAAACTATTTTATTCCTGAGATCAACACTTTAATTTCGAACAAGAGCATTTTTTTTTTCATTTTACATATGTTCAAATAATAATACAATAATAAGGACGTTCAATTGAGGATAATACAATAATGCACTAAGCATTTTTTTACATGAACGATAACGATTTTTTTCCATGAAAAGTAACGATTTTTTTTTACGATTCTCTGCATACATTGCTCATTTTCAAATAAAACTATAGAATATAATACTTTTAATGTCTATAAATTTTTGGACAGTTCAAGCACAAATACTTTGTATCTAGCATGCTGTTGAGCTTGTTCTTACCAACTCCTGTTTCTGCAGTTTATTTAGCCAGACAGCAGCTAACGAACTTTTCGAAACATGTCCAAAATATCATTCTATTAATTTTTTTTTCAAGATACTTCCAAGCTTTATAAAACAGTTCAAAATCGATGCCCAAATAATTCTAATGCAAATAATAATAGTTGCGTGCCACTGTGCTGAGCATGTTGTTAAAAAATACTCATCATGGTTTAAACCAATCAAATGCAGCTCCAAAACAAATCAGTAAGGCTGTCAGCTGTTGAGCATGTTTGCTTCCTGTATACATCCGGACAGTTCAAGATAGTTTTCAACAGTCGAATAACGCTGTGATTTTTTTTCTGTATACAGTATTGATTTTTGCGTTATTGACCAAGAAGAAGCTCCAAAACAATCTTTTGATGATGTGAACTCACAGTTAATCTTGCATCTGGTATATGCTGCTACAGATTTTCAGACAGTCCGCGACCAAATCCTTTGGAACCTGCATGCTATTGAGCTTGTTGAATCATCTGTCATGTTAAGCAGTTCTAAAGAAATCCAGTGATTGATGCTGTTGACCTTGCTTGTTGTACATTTAGATTCTCCCCAGTAGTGTTAACTTCTCCAAGGCAATCGAAAGATGCCGTGAGCTTTTGCATCTTGAATACGAATACCAGTCACAGTCACACAGTCCAAAAACAAACTATTTGTGGATGGTGCCATGCTATTGAGTTCCAGTCTGTAAAATGCAGCTCCTAAACAATCCAGAGATGCTGTGAGCTTGCTTCAGAAACTTTTGTGTTTGATGTTAGTAACCAATGATAGATACGACAGTGCAATTCTTCGTAATACAACGATTTTGGTAAGGAAGAGATTCTTTGGGGTCACTGGGTTCGTCCGTCTGTCGGATTGGATTCCATCTTTTGGTGGCCCCGGGTTCCATCGACAAGTCCACTGGCAGGTGGACTCCCGGCAAGGTCGACTGATTCCACTCAAAAGATGGAATCTTCCTCCTCGAGATTTCGAAACCTCCAACCTTACTCGACATCTCTTCCCCACCAGACATTTTGTATTCCGTAGATTCGCACTCTCAAATCTACCACTAATTACTAATTTTTTTTTACACCAAAACTTAAGATACTTTGACTTCAGCAAGTGTATCTTGTGTGTGTGTGTTTTTTTTAAACTTTCAGTCAGTTCCAAGAACAAACTATTAGTAGAACTTTAGTTATTGAGCTTGTTGGAATATCTTTCATATTGCGGCTCCAATTCAATGCAACGCTACTGATCTTGCTGTAAATGCATCTAAACGTTTAAAGTTTGTTCATGAACTATTTTGGGGTAGATTTTCTTTTCAATTGTTTTTGATAATTACGTCCCAAGGGAATATATACACTGCTGCTAAACAATCCAATGATGTTGTGTTCTTCGATCTTGATTACGTATTAGCTTGGCTGTTGAGGTGTGTCTTTTAACCCATCTTATAGGATAATTTGTCATACGATAATAACCAAGTTCTAAAACAATCCGACGATGCAGTGAGCATGATGTCCAGCTTTTATCTTGAGTACACTGATGATGTTTGGTGGGGTTTTGAGGAATTTAAGTAAGTTGACTTGCAACAATTAGGAAACTCCAAAACAATTCGACCATGTAGATAATCCCGAACTTTATTCCAGACATATGAAGTTATATCAAGCATAAAATTTTGATGGATTTTGCATGCCTTGAATGTTCCAAAAAGAACATAATGCAGCTCCAAAATAAATACTGAAATGTTGTGAGCTTGTTGTTAAGATTGCACGCTCCACACAGTACTAAATTTTTTATCACAGTTCAGGAAGCAACAATAAGTCACTTTTGTATTTTTTTTTATCTTGTTGTATAATAAGCATAAATTAATATTAACTTTCCAGAGTATATACTCAGTACCAAAATAATCCGATAGAGTTTTTTTTTTTTTTTTAGTATTCTTTGCTTGCATGTGTTGAACATTGTATATAGCAGATAACTTTCAGACTAATGTGAACTACACTAAACGTTACTGAAAAATGTCACAATATTTTTTTTCCTTTTTTTGTAAGCAAACACAATAATCATAACCAGGTCCAACAAGTAGCATACGTAACTTCTCTAACTATCCTAATTCAAATCATAATCCAAATCGTCCTCCAAATCGTCCTCCAAATCGTCCTGCAAATCGTCCTCAAAATTGTCCTCCGAATCGTCCTCAAAATCCTCTTCATACAAATCCATGAATCTTGAAAGGTGGGTTTTTTTCTCTTCTTGAAAAATGGCACGCATGTTTGGAGGTTGTAGGCGAATTGGTTTATAACTGAAAAAAATTAGTTTGATATAGTATATTGTTGAAAACATTTAAACTTTTAAGTGAACACATTTCACGAATCGCAATTAATATTTACACTCTATTCTTTTAAAAATGAAATAATATACATTCCAATTTTGAAATAAATGTTCTGTCACTGCAATCGAAGAAAATAATTTGATGACACATTATTTTTTAATATTTAATTTTTGTTAAATAAATCTATAATTAAGAATTTAAAAAAAAAAAATTGAAATTCGTACCATTCTTAATTTTTTTTTTTTTGTAAATCTAATATCTGTGATGTAAATTATGTTGTTATTATTGTTGTAAGCAAAAATATATTAATCTCGGTATTGTTATTAAAAACTAACGCCTGTGTCGGGCATTTAGACCGTGCAATTATCTTACTTCTCATTCTTTTGGCACTCCTTTTTATTATTACTTATGTTTATTACTTATATACGTTTCCCTGGTAGTACAACGGATAATACTCTGGACAGCGCTGCCTGCAGATATGTGTTCGATTCCAGGTAAGTCTTCGTTGTCATTATCGATATTTGTTGAAAGTGATTTATGAAGACAGGCTATGTAAGCAAGCATCTGCTCTTTTCATTCTTTATTTACCCATTGTACTCATATTTAAATACATGTTATTTTCAAAATTGAAAATTATGTATTCGGAATCATGATAAGCATCGAATGTATTCAAAATTGAGTTCATTTTACTTAGTTTTTAATACCTATTTTTAGCAGAGTTATTTGAATATGGTGAATACATATAATAACTTTTAATAAAAAAAATTTATTCAATGTCCTGCAAACTCACAAACTATTAATTTCTATATCACAAATACGATAAAACAAACGTTTATGGAATTTAAAAAAAGAATAATGTATCTTGTGAATAATTTGAATATAGCTGAGTAATAGTTTGAGGATTTTATGGAAATCGGATTTACCCTTCTAAGAACTTTAGCAGGAATCCTGCATCCTATGCTTTTAACACAATGAAAATATGCAGTGTCTCTAATTTTCTTAAACTATTTCGCATGCATTTGCAAATATTAGTAAAGATCAAAAATAAAAAAAAAATAATATAAATGACATATGAAGCTTTATAGTAAAACAATTATTAGTCAATTTCTAAAAAAATTGCACAATATTAATCATATCAATATATTTTATTGTAATATTCACTCACCTTTCTCTCACTTGGTTGTCCTCAAGATCACGTGACTCAGTTGGAACTTCGGATGTTACCCCAGATGTGTTCTCAGGATCATCCGCTGCACTCATATCCTATAAGAGATAAATGTGATTTAAAAAAAAAAATATTCAGCATTCATATATTCTAAAATGAAAGAACTAGAAATTTAAAGCAATTTTTTAAATATAGGGAGATTGCTAATTTTAAAATAAATCGAGGTTTAAAAAGAATGTCCCTATAAGTTTCTATTTAATTATAAAAGAAAAGATGACGTTGTTTACAATTCCTGGTTTTGGCCTGTTAAGTCTAATGCGCATATATATATATATATATATATATATATATATATATATATATATATATATATATATATATATATCCACAAATATCCGAAATGCTGTATTTTATAACCTGTACTAATTTCAAATGCTATTTCATTATTTAATTGGTTACTAGTTTAATTTGGTATGAACAGTATAAAAAAATCCTTAGTTTTTACATTACCTATAAACTTACAATAAGAAGTATATTTAAGAAGTCAATTGAGATGCTTCAGTATATTTCAAATTCAAATAATTCCAAAATGTAAAACGGATTGCAAATCCAATTACATGACATCCCACCGTATCTTAGCCTACATTCGAACTCTGACCCATGGTGCGGTATTCCCGTGCGGTATTCCTACAGTACTAGGTGATATAGCAGTCAAATTGAATAATCTCATGTGTTTGTCGAACAAACATACAGAAATGCTAGATTTTTTTTTGTTTTGGTAAAGATACTTTTAAGCATTTACATGTATCCATGGTTATAGAAACATCACTTGAATTTTTTTTTTTTTAAATAAGTTATTGTTTCTACGAAACAGGACAACATTTACACTTTCAAAAAAATTTAATTAACAGTATACTTACCCATAAATCAAATGGTTTCCACTTCAGCAATAAGGTTCTTTGTGCTGGTGTTGGATCTTCAAACAGTCCCTCTTTGTTTACTTGCTTGGCGACGATGAATCTAAAGAAGATGAAGATGGGAAATTAATATTTCATTCTTAAGTGCAAAAGTAGCATCCAACACAAGAATATTGTTATCTAAACTGCAAACTCCTTCGGACACTGATTTTAAATCACATTTAAAGAAATCTCTGTCGACAATACATGCATTGAACCCATTCAAATTAATACATTTAGTAACTTAAAAAAATTATCAAAATAAAATTTGTGAAAATAAATCCAAAAAATTAATATAATTACTCAAAAGTATTCTTTTTCACCTCTTCTATTAAAAGAACAGTAACAAGAACCACATTTTCTGCAAACCAGTTATCCTGCTATCGAGATCGAACACAAATTGAATTGTTTGTTGATCAACTTTGGGGCAGATTTCAGCACCCATGTAAGTTATTGTGGTTCATGACACCTAACTATACTATATTTTGCCATACTCTAAAAATAACCTTATGAAAAAATGCTAAAATTATACTCCTAATTTTATATATAGTTAAAGAATAAGATCAGGTTAGAAACTGTTCTAAAAAAATTAAATACTCGAGAGAGATTTTATATTAGCTGATACGAGTTAAAAAGTTAATCTAAGTAAACACGAAAAAAAAGATTTTTAAAACAAGATCCAAATTTCGTTGAGTGAAATATGAATTACTGACTGTAGGGATTTGTGAAGTCTGTCCTGGATTTCTGGCATCAGAACAATTTCCGTTAGCACAGGTGGGTGGTAGCAAGCCAGGATTTCTTCTGGAGTCATCTGGGAGAAGCGAACGCATTTCAGAACTTCAACGGCCGACTCCTCACGATGCAAGAGATCATGTTCGATCCACTTGAGTGCCGCCAGAAACACAACAACCTCACTATAAAAGTAAAAGATAGATGTTACAAACAGAATATTAAGTACACTGTTAAATAATATTACGACCTTGCACCAAAATTTGGCACCCATTAATCTGCTACCAACATTTGGTGCTTAGTTTCAACATTTTGCGGTTGTTCCACGGATACCAGTTCGTTGTGAAACGTTGTACCAAAATTCATAACGTTGCATAAAATTCAAAATTCGAGTTTTCTTAGTAATTTAGTAGTGAAATTTTTGTAGGAACGCCGACAACCCTCCGATTGCAGAATGACAAATGTTTTACTTTTCTTTGTCAAATCCACCAAATTTTCAATTTTTTTTTAATTTTTAATAAAGAGTAAAGGAAACTATCAATTACAATTTTATTTAGAGATTCATGTATTTTATGCAACTGGTGCTAAAAATTAAAAAATTTCAGTAAAACCTAACTGTTGCAATAGAGAAAAGGGCCATAATAACAATTTCTTTGACGATTGCCGCAATTTAAAATATTTACTATTATACAGTAATATCTCAAACACATTTCAAGCATTGTCT
Organism: Troglohyphantes excavatus; assembly: GCA_963932185.1. NCBI lineage: Eukaryota > Metazoa > Arthropoda > Arachnida > Araneae > Linyphiidae > Troglohyphantes > Troglohyphantes excavatus. Next base: position 12,220,020 of record OZ010666.1, on the reverse strand, counting down.
CAACTACTCTAACAAGATAAAATCGAAGTGTGTTAAAATTAACAAGTTATTTGCACTAAAGTTGATTGAGAATGAACCTTACCTCCTAGCTTGAATTGTGTCTGCATTAAAGAACATCATAACTTGGTCTTTAGTTAAGTGGAGGTATTCGTTCTGCATGACTACACCTTCAAAATTATGAGCCAGGGTTTCAAAGGATTCACTGATAACTTTCTGAAGATTTGTTTTCCATTTTTCCACATCCATCATAACTGTATTTCCAAAGTTATTACATGAAACATCAATGTTCTGAAAGATAAATAGCACATGCTTTGACAAATGTTTCCAATTTAGAGATTTTTTCGAACTTTCAGATTATGCGTATTGTTGGGAAAACTAGAGATACACAAACGTATGTACACATTGTTAAAAATAAGAACTCAAAAATAAGTAAAATATATTCAGTTTTTGATTAAATTTTATGCTTATCATTGCTCCGAATACATAAGTTTCATTTTTGGAAAATACATGTACTCAAAAATGAGTACAATGAATAAAAATAGCTGTATTTGGCCTACATAGACTGCCTTCATAAATTAATTTTAATAAATATCAACAATTACAACCAAGACTTACTGATATTGAACCCACATCAGCAGGTAGTGCAGTCCAGTGTCTTATCCGTTGAACAGCCAGGGAAACGTGATAAATTTATATAAAAAAATGCCAAAAGAATGGGAAGAAGATCTTTTGAACCTCAAGATTTGAAAACAGTAATTTATTAAAGAAAATCCACCGTTTTGAAATCCATATAAAAAATTAGCAAATCGTTTTAGAGAAGAAAAATGGCCTAGTCCATACATTATTTGTTAAGTACGCATACTAATACAGACAATGAATAATTACGAATTCAATCCCTGTTAGCTCCGGCGATTGCATTGAATTTTCGAGATTTATCTTTAAAGTATCCCTTGATTCACGATAGCCTAAGTAGCTCAATCAAGCAAGAATTCTTACAATTGAAATTCAATTTTCAACGAATTAAATATTGATTATAAATGCTGCTATTTTATGTGCACGAGCATTTTACTATGAAAATAATTTAGAGAATAAAAATTTACAACCTATTTATTTTATTCAAATGTTTACCGTATAATATAAAATATCGTGAAACTCTAGAAAAAGTCTTAAAAATTCTCTATACTCACGAGCAGTGTAAGAGGCTCGTCATTCAATAGGATCATTTTGGGTTTGAATGCCACGTCATTCAGGAACTTCTCCCCTTGTTCATGGTAGGAGGTGTCACACCTGAAAAAAATGAAAATAATTTAGGTTTCTTAAGAATTAAATTATCATGGGAATTCAAACTACTATTAAAACATCTTAAAAATAAAAAATAAATCGTAACCTGATAAATAATTTTACACTTAAAATTTAATGAACTCTGAAATGTTTATGTATTATATGCACGTGACGTCACGATGACATCATCTGATTGTATTCATTTGACCAATTGATTAGTTACTGATCAATCACAGAGACAAAATCTATTGTTTATCTATTAACATTTTAAACTTCACATCAAGTCATACATAGCATCCATTAAATGAATATTGAGAATGTGTCTCCATCAATAAAGCATCCCCGGAATTTCAGCAAGTCGCTTATGACAACATAATGGTATTTAGTTTACAATTAAAGCATAAAAAGCATCTCTACTATCGTCCACATTTAAGATTATTTCCTATGACCTTCTGCCTTTCCAAATATGCAGTAACCAATCGACTTATTTTCCTTGACTCGTTAAAATTTACGTAGTTAAAAATGATTATATCTAACCAGAGTCAATAATATAACCAGAATAATGCATCTAAATCTCCGATAAGAGACACCATCATAAATTCTCAGCGACAAAGTAATTTCTGTTACAATACATATAATCATTATGTTTTAAAACTTATTTCAAATTGTTTTTGTTTAGTTAGCCTTCAATTAATAAAAAGTTAGCCTTACATGAATGAAAACATTTGTTTACTAATCCTTTTGATTAGCCCTCTAGGTTTTCCTTAACCGCTTCTTAGCAATCGTTCATATTCTATGAATATTCTAATTCAGGTGAAATCTCAATAACTCATCTTAAATATATATATATTGGGATTTACTTCAACAAAAAGAAATACACACAAATTGGAGATCAATAATAAAGTTTTCTACTTATCCTCGATGCAATTTACTATTTTAGCATAATAGTATTCCAAATCCTACCTTTTTGATTGAATGAAGTCATCGTCACACAGCTGCTTCAGTTGATCTGTAGATAAATCCACGGAATTGTTTCTGAAGACGAGATCTTCGAAGCGTACTCCAACACTTTCTGGAGATTGGGCATGCTCAAGCTGTGTGTTCCAATACAGGGCTGTAGTAAACATCTTCAATGCGCTTTCCAAGGTCTTGTTAGTAAGATCCAAAGCCTGAAAGATTAAAATATTTAATATTTAGTTCCTTGTATTATAGGAAGAAGCATGTTCCCACGTTGACAGGAACCCGTTAAAACTAATGCATTTTTTCATTTTATTTATAATTATATTACAGTAATAATTATAAAAATATGAAGGAAGAAAAGAAGGATTATCCAGGATGAAATATGTTTTACGTGTGTTTTATTAATTATTTGCAATAACGAAAATGTAAAGGTGCTGTAGTTATTGTTAGAGAACCCTATGTAATGTAATGGATTTTATAAGAAAAAATTGTTTAATCAAGTTGGTATGTTATTTAGAAGAACTTTGTCTGCCAGATTTCCGAAATTGATCCTCGAGGAAAATTTAATATATCGTTCTTGTTATGGAACAGTTATATTCCGTTCTTTACCCAATAATTTCCCGATCTTTTCACGATGATATCCAAGTAATATTATGCTTTTAGGAGTTCAATAAAAAACAAGCTCACAAGATAAAATCGTTTTCAACTTTCAAGATCATGCAATTGTCGTTCAACTCAAAGAACAGGGGGGGGGAGAACAGGTCGTTAGTCACGTGACTGAGGATCACATCCCGAGTACAAAAAGATTAAAATACAAATGGAGAAATATAATTTCAGTTGCATAAGATATTCGCGGTATTTTCACCAATTTGAGTCAATGTGGTACATTGAAACGCATTGTTAAATTGATAATATATGTTGCAATTATAATATTCGACCTTCCAACAGAATATAGTACAGAGATAAAGAATAAGTCACTTAAAACCTATAAGCTGTAAAAAGGGTAACAAAATTTTAAAGTTCTGCGCTTTGTAGTTACTAGGCTTCCTTTTAGTGATGGGTATCCAAAAAAATATTCAAACATTTATATATTAAATTTGTATTTCAATGATTTCAACTGACACAACTATTGCCACTTACGTAAAACTTCATGGAAAAAAAATAAAGCAATATTAAAGCATTCGAATGGAACATCATATAGATTAGTAAATAATTCCCTGAAAAGAAGAAACAAAAACCTAATTTTTATCAAATAGATTATCATAGTCGAAAGCAGATTCTTACTTTTTGGCACCTATTGACTGCAGGCTCAATTCCCATGTAAACAGCAGTTCGGAGAATGTGTGGCAGGACCCGGCAAGATTCTGTAGTTTGGTTTCCATACAATAACTGCAATATGATACTAAAGGCATCAGCGTCAATGTACTCAGAAGTGATCTAAAAATAAATTACAATAAGAAATTATTAGAATAATTATAAGAAAAACTGGCTAATAAACTTAACTAAATAGAATTTAAATAAAGGCATCCGCGTCATTGTAATCAGAGGCGAACAAAATAAATTACAACATTATAAGAAATTATAAGAAATATTATAGGAAAAAATGGTTAATAAACTTGAGTAAATAGAATTTACCCTGTACTCGTATATCCAAATATCTAGCAGAAATTTTCTTTCGTAAGTTAAATTTAATTTTAACGTGGTTATCAGAGATAAACATCATTTATAACAGCTCATTTAGAACGATTGACAATCACAAAATTTAGGTCCATCCATAATGATATTTTTGAAAAAAAAATTGAAATAGGAAAAGGTTTAAGAAATTTTATAATCGACACTTTTAAAAGAATTCATCACAAAAAGTTAAAAAATAAAGTTTTTTTGATTACAAATCCAGTATATTTTTAGATAAATCCAGTTAGTTTATTGCTTTCAGTTGAATTTTTAAAATTAAGTCTTACGAATTATATCAACGTTTAACACAGTTTAAACACAGGAGAACTTACTTGAAGGACGCATTGAGCTTTGCCCTTTCCAGCCAGTCGATGCGCAAAGTACATGGAGTTTGCACTCAATATTTCCTGATGTGCACGAAATTGCTGGTCTTTGACTATAACTAGAATGTCTGGGTTCACAATGACCTCTTCCTCCATACCTTCAAGGGTCCTTTCCAATATCAGTGGACTATTTAATGGCTCATCTTTGTCTTTTTCTGACCAAATATGTTGAACCTGGAATTCCTCTTCATATTGGACATCTTGTACTGTATTTTTATCATTTTCGTTGTCATCCAGTGGCTGAGTTTCAACCTTAGTGATGGTATTAGATTCTGTGGTCAAAGTATGGTCTGGAATGCCGGTATAGTCACCACTAGCGTTGTCATCAGTAGCAAGATCGCAATCATCAGGTGGATCATCAGCACACTGAAGATTTGGCATGTCATTTTCTATCCAAGTGTCGTTATTTTCGGTTTCTGCTTTGAATTTAAACTTCGGTCGGTTGACCAGATCCTCCCAGAACACTGTGCCTCTCAGGTCTTCATCGGAAAGCTGTTTAAAAAACATAAAAAAAAGTGAAAAATTCAGATGAAATTATTCATGGAAGGCATTTCGCATTAGATAACAGGTACAGTATAAAACTGTAACCATATATCAAATATTTAATTTGGACCTGTTTATTTTTTTATTTATTTTTTGCCTCATATATGCAGTCAAAATGCTTACAAATAAAATTACCTAAAACATTTTCTTTTTTTTCCCTTAACTTGCATTTGGAAAGTTACTATGTATACCATTTTTAAACTTGATGAAGATTTAGTTACAAACCATTCTACAGTTGTTTCTGGTATGCTTTCTTAGAGAAAAGATTTGATTATCAGGACACAGAAAAATCCGATTTGTTGCTAAGAAGGACTTATTTAAATATTGTTTTTATTTTAAATTATTTTGTTCTTACAATTAATCTTCAGTAAGTTTCATCACACCCAATTTACCGTACTAGATTTGTTGTAAAAAGTTCCTAAACTTTCATTTTAAGGTAATGGTAATTACTCTCAACTTGAAAATTAATATTTCGTCATAATTTAACTTATTTTGAGACATTTTTATTTTATCTGTCCCTGGTGATCAACAAACATAAATCGACATTTTGTCTGCGAAGTTGCAACTGTGGTTTATAACTTTTATCAATAAATCATAGATTTTAAAACTCATCAAAGGTCTTGATACATTTTTGTTGGTTGTTTAAAACTTCCCTGAGTTATTTTCAATAGTACATTTGTTATTTACAAAGTCTTTTAACATTTCCAAAAGCAGAAAATTATTTACATTTTTTAATAGTTTAGACGAGATATCGTCATTCTTACCAGCAATGCATACAATTTGACCATTTTGCAATAATTTTCAAATCTGCCAAAATAGAAATATAATCTTAAAGCTATGTCTATAAATATAAATTTAGAATGGTATGATTATGTACAATGAAAAAATACTTTAAAATACATTACAAAGAAAGTTATTTTAAAACTGAGTTTACTTTTCTGTCCATTCAGAAGGATGTTTAAAAAATGCTACATTGAAAACTCTGAGAATTACAGATTCATTTACTAAGTGAAGGAAGTTAAGTAATTCACAAGTTCTGCATCCATTTGGACGAATTAAAACAAAATAAGTGTAAAACTTACCTAGTTGATGTTATCCGGTTGTTTCCTGGAGCAGTTCAGTCTCCCCCTATTAAAAATATTAAGAAATAATATGTTTTAATAAATTGTTAGTTTTACTCATAAAAACTAAGTTATTTACGTTGAAATTTATATACAACATTCATTTCTTTTTCTTAGTATTTTAAAGATTTGTTTTGAAATCAATACCGGAAAAAATCTAAAAAGTTTAAAATAATAGGAATCAAGTTGAACATTACTTTTATAGTTTTTGCTGTTATTTAATTTATTTTAAACATTCTTCGGACCTGAAATGTTTTTATGTTTTATTATTAAAAATAAAGTTTTGAACCAAATGAAGATTGTTTCTTCTAACAATAAGGATACTTATAAACATCCCTTAAAATATGAAAGGCGCAATTGAAATTAAATAGTAGTTTTATGAAAAAGGGAGAATATAAATGACAGTTTGTAATTCTGGAAGCAAAACATCACACACAAAATATTAATTCTGAACAAAACCAGAAAAAATAACTTTTATGGGATATATTTCAAAAGCGATATATACAAACTTTATCTTTCAGTTAATGTTTAAGCAGTAAGGTAAAAATATTATCCTTATTTTGCATTAAATAATTAAGAAAATTCAACAAATAATTTTGTATCTATCGTTTTAAGACTTAAACGATATTCACAATTTTATGTTCTTAAAATAGTTTTTAAATCCAATAAAAAATTGAACAATTTATGGTCAATGCTTTAAGCAAATTGACTCAATGTTTAGAGTAGAATTGAAATATTTATTATAATAGTAGTATAGCAACATCTATTCATATTCTTTAAAATTATTATTCTTACAAATTACAAAGCCTACTACTGAAATTGTTTCTACCCTGTAAAAAAAAGTACTTAAAATTGAGTTGCGGAACATTCTCGTTTTTCTTTAAGTACAATTGCATCATAAATAAGCGATGACGTACTCAAATATAGGTAATTATACTTTCTCAGAAATGAGCAGTGGGATTTAATATTGCTAATCTCAGCTGCTGTTCAAGTCATATTAGCAAAGCAACCTGGCAAACTTAAAATAGTTATTCAGAAGATGGTTTTCCACATTATTTGCTGTCGATTGAACTGATTTGTTACAACTCAATTAAATTGCTTCCCATTCTTTTTTGACATATTTTTTGAGCATTTATTCTGTTTATAACTTCTTCATGTCGCCGTGGTAGTCCAACGGATAAGGCAATGGACTACGGTGACTCATGACCTCGGATCGATTTCATGTAAGTCGTCGTTGCAATTGTGGATATTTATTGAAAGTGATTTATGAAGGCAGCCTATGTAGACTTTTTTCATCGAATGTAGTCAAAAATCGGTATATTTTAATTATTTTTGTGAACCTATTTTTAAAAGTGTATGCACGGCCGTTTTCAAATATTCTACAACTCTACGTGTTTAAGGTAAGACTTGACATTAGCAATTAAGCACTTAATAAATATTGAATAGATAAATAGATCTCCATATAATTAGTATCGAATATATTTGGCGTTGGGAAGTTATCAGATTTATTTTAGTATATTATCAATAAGGATATTGAAAATCAGTTAATGAGTTCATTTTGTTTTAACCAAATTTGCCCAAAATTCTTTCCCTATTTCAATTAGTACTTATTGTGAAATATATGCGTGTACTTACACCAATCTCCTGAACCATTTCATGAGTTTAGCCATTGCTATTCAATCCTTTAAAGGAATCCAATTGAAGTAATTCACACTCAAAATATATTTTGAAAGATTACGCTGAACTTAGTTGATGAAATTACAAATGCGTCTGACATAATAACTACATAACAATTAGTTTTATAATTCCAAACGCATTGTTTTAAATCGACTTTTTCTATAATAAGTGTATTCAAGTAAATAGACAACCCCTATGTTTTACTTTTCTTATTGTAAGTTTGCAACAATAATATTTTTTTTGTAAATAGAGAAGTTTTTTAATTGCTTTTCAAATATGACATTGTTGGAATTTTTTAAGTTTTTTGAGAATTCGTTTCGTGGATTTTATATGGATTTTAGATGTCCAATGCGCATTTATTATTTGAGCATTAGACTAAAAACTGAAAACTTTGAGTTTAAACTAGTCATTGTTTGCTAAACATCAAATAGAATTTCTAAGCATCATAAATATACGTTTAAGATTTATGCAATATGACACACAAATACTAATTCACATAAAATTAAAATTTCCTTAACTCTCAGCCATTCCGACGAATGTTATTATTGACAGTTATGATAAAAGTTTTAGTATTTGACATGGAACAACGAAACAAATAAAATAACGAATAATACTATTAAATTGAAGGGTAATGGGCCATGAAAACCAATTTTAATCGCTATCTATCATTAAATCGTATGTTTTTTTGCAAAGTTTCTTTAACAATATTTAAAATATATATCTTAACCAACGCTCTAGACTAGCTACTCACAACCTGTGGTACAAGAATCTTTATTATATAAGCCAAACTCACACATAAAAAAAATCAGGCACACTTAGTCCGTACCTTAAAGTTTTTTTCGTGAATATTTTATTCGCGTGCCTGCTCGGCCTACTGCGCCTTCAACTAAAATGTCGCACATCTATCTCTCATCCTCACCCAACGCGGTACAAGGGTCAGATGGAAAACTGGATTAAATGCCAACGTGGTCGACTTGTCCCATTCAAATATTTACGATGGTAGGTCATTTATCCCCATAGACTGATTCCCTTGAGTTAGGGGCGTATAAATGAAAATATTTTTATAAGAATGGATTAACTTCTAAAGGGATAATAAAAATAACAAATATCAATTCTGTAAGCAAAAAATCACAAAAAAAACTTTTATGGGGCATATATTTCAATGGAGATATATACAAACCTTTTATGCGTCCAAATCTGTATTTATAAAATTGTGATCTTTGATTCAATTTTTAAGCAGTAAAATATAAATAATGTCCTGCATTAAATATTTAGGAAAAATTCAACAAGTAATTTTTTATCTATCGTTTTAAGACTTAAAGGATATTCACAATTTTATGTTCTTAAAATAGTTTTCGATTCGAAAAGAAAATTGAATGTTTTATGGTCAATGCTTTAACCAAATTTACTCCATGTTTAGAGTAGAAATGAAATACTTATAATGATAGTAGCATAGGTGCACCTATATATGTTCTTGAAAATTATTATTCTTACAAATTACAACGCCACCGCCTGCTACCGAAATTGTTTCTACGCTGCAAAAAAAGGTACTTAAGATTGAGTTCCTGAACATACTCATTTTTTTAGTACAATTGCATCGTAAATGAGCGATGACATAATCAAATATAAGTAATCGTACTTTCTCAAAAATGAGCAGTGTGATTAGGATTTAATATTGCTAACCTCAGCTGCTGTTCAAGTCATATTAGCAAAGCAACCTGACAAACTTAAAATAGTTGTTCAGAAGATGGTTTTCCAAATTATTTGCTGTCGATTGAACTGAGTTCTTACAACTTAATTATCTTACTCTTTCTATTCTTTTGGCAGACTTTTTTAGCATTTCTTCTGTTTATAACTGCTTTACGTCTCCCTGGTAGTATAGCGGATAAGACAATGGACTGAGATGCATCAGGACCTGAGTTCGATTCCAGGTAAATCTTGGTTTTAAATGTCGATATTTATTAAAAGTGATTTAACAAGGCAGCCTATGTAGGCTGGCATCTGTTTTTTTTATTATTCATTGTACTCATTTTTGAGTGCATGTCTTTTTCAAAGTTAAAACTTATGTATTTGGAACTACGATAAGCCTCGAATGAATTCAAAAATGAGTACATTTTACTTATTTTTGTGTACCTATTTTTAACAATGTATGCACGGTCGTTTTAAAACATTCTACAACTATACGCGTTCAGGCATTTGCAATTAGACAATAAATTCTGAATGGAGAAATATATCTCAATTACAAATAGTATTAAATATATTTGGTGTTGGGAAGTTATCTCATTTATTTTGGAATATTATCAATAAGGAGATTGAAAATCAGTTAACCATTTCATTTTGTTCTAACCAACTTTGCTGTAAATTCTTTCCCTATTTCAGTTAATACTTATTGGGAAATATATTCGTGTACTTACATAAATCTCCTGAACCATTTCATGAGTTTTGCCATTGCTATTCAATCCTTTAAAGGAATCCAATTGAAGAAATTCACACTCAAAATATATTTTGAAATATTACGCTGAACTTAGTTGATGAAATTACAAATGCGTCTGACATAATAATTAAATAACAATTAGTTTATAATTCCAAAGAGCATTGTTGTAAATCGATTTTTTCAATAATAAGTGTATTCAAGTATATAGACAACCCCTGTGTTTTGCTTTTCTTATTGTAAGATTGCAACAATAATACTTTTTTTTTGTAAATAGAGAAGATTTTTTAATTGCTTATCAAATATGACATTGTTATAATTTTTTTAAGTTTTCTAACTGAGTTTTCGTTTAGTGAATTTTAGATGTCCAATGCGCTATTTATTATTTAAGCATTAGACTAAAGACTAAAAACTTAGATTAAAAATAAGTCTTTGGTGTCTAAACATCAAATAGATTTACTAGGCATTATTAATATACGCTTAAGATCTATGCAATATGACACACAAATACTAATTAACATAAAATTAAAATTTCCATAAATATCAGCCATTCCGACGAATGTTATTATTGACAGTTATGATAAAAGTTTGGGAATATGAGATAAAACAACGAAACAAATAAAATAGCGATTAATACTATTTAATTGAAGGATAATGGACCAAAAACACAAATTTCAATAATAATTAAATCGCATGTTTTTAGCAAAGTTTCTTTAACAATATTTAAAATATATATCTTAACCAACGCTATAGGCCAGCTACTCACAACCTGTGGAACGCGAATTTTTATTATATAAGACAAACTCATAAAAAAAAGCAGGCAGCCTTTGTCCCCGCTGTACCTTAAAGTTTGTTTCGTGAATATTTTATGCGCGTGCCAGCTCGGCCTACTGTTTCTTTGACCAAAATTTAGCATATCTATCTCCCATCCTCACCCAACGCGGTACAAAGGTCAGACGGAGAAGTGGATTCATTGCCAACCTGGTCGACTTGTCCCATTCAAATATATACAATGGTAGGTCATTTATCCCCATAGGCTGATTGATTCCCTTGACTTATAGGGGACGGAAGCGCATACTGCAGACAAATGAAACATCCCTCCTCCCCTATCCAAAGGTCAGACGCAGAATAGGTTAACAATTGATCTGTTCGAAACGGCGTACTTTATTCTGGTAGGTCATACACGATGATAGGTCACATATTCCACATAAGTTTATTCTACCTGGAATTTTGACGATTTTAAAAATGTCGCTTTTTAGGTTGCGTCCCCGTGCTACTAAAATGTACATGTACCGATTTTAAAGACGTATTTACGTTAAAAACAGAGACAAAAATTCATTTTGTTATAAAGACAATATTTAATCCATCTTAGGAAGAAATAAAAACAGTACGAGCACCTAGACAATCGTTTCCGCAGAACCTATCCATGTTTTTTGGTTGTGCATATCACCAACAGAAACGCAAAGACTACTGTAAGATCAAGGAAGAGAAATTCACCAGCAGAAACGCAAAGATTACTTCAAGCTCATAGAAGAGAAAATCACCAGCAGAAACGCAAAGACTACTGCAAGCCCAAGGAAAGGAATCGATGTAATTCAAGAACCACTAAACCACTATTTCTATAATCCGATGACTTCACTTTTTAGGTAAACCACTTTGAGGTGAGGGTGTGCAAAAACATTAATATCCGATTGTTTTTAAATTTCATATAAAAAGGAGATTTGTATCCCATATTTTATTAAACTCATATTATAAGTGTTATCTGAAAAAAATATTCTAGAGGAATTATTTAATCCATTTTAAATTGAATTCTGAAATCCTTCTTGTATGCATCACTTGCTTACAAGTTCTTTTACAGCCCATAGCAACTTACGAATTAAGCAGACCTATAATTGTTTTCCTAAAATATTACTGATGTTATTAAAATATGAACAGGAAATGGAGTTAAATAAGCAGTAAAAATGTACAATGTTGTATTTTATATCTTAAGCAATGGTATTTTTGATAACGTAGGGCTTATGATAAATATAAAAATAAGTTTCTTGTTAACGCTTGTTTTTATTTTTCAATGATAGCGTGCAACAATTTTGGATAATTAATCTATCAACAGCTAATTTAACCCTATGTGTTTCCATTTAGCATGTCTTGTCTAATAAGCCAAAATCTGGCAAATTTTGCCTTTTGTAAGTTAGTAGATTGACACATTTCTTAACTTTAATTGAATTATAATTGTGCATACTTACAAAACCTTTCCAAACCACCTCACAATAGAAGCCATTGATAGATATATCCTATATAGGAATCCTAGCAATAATTTCTGGAGAAATTCACTTTATCGCTTTTTGACAAATTATAATGCGCAGCTGAGTCGTTGAAAGTTGTAGGCTGTCTGACAAAGCAAACTAAATGCTAGTATTGTTACGTTTTACTTGTCTGTTGCAAATTAACACTAGTATCTTTCAAAAGGCCATTTCAGTTTGATTCTATTGTTGACGTCCTTGTTGAAGACAAAGAAAGTGTTTTATCTGTTGCAATAGAAATGGAATAGATACCTATTGCTATATATATTTTTCAAAAGTATAAAAAAAAACATTGATGTACAATAATTTAGAATGATTTTTTTTAAAAAATCAATAGTTAGTAAATTTATTTTGAATTTTTTAACTTGTGTTTAATCATGAAGCTTTATTGTGGGCCCCCTTAAAACGGGGGCCCGGGCAAAGGCCCCAAATGCCCTGCTGTAAATCAGTCTCTGTATAGGTGTAGTCATAATATTTTGGCCACTCAATGTATATGAGCGGAATATCTAACGGATTTACGATGAAATTTCAACAAAGGTAGATTATTCTACATTTTAACCATGTTGAACGGTGGTCAGCAACCAGCGGCCCTTTGCATAATTTTTTGCGGCTCTTTCAAAGTTTCAAGTTTTTATAATTTTTCAACTGATAACAAAAACCCAATTTTTTTTTTTTAAACTTACCAAAAAATAAATATTTTTAATTCTTCAGCTTTTCTGTTACATTTCTTACGTCGATCTAACACAAATGATGTTTAACAGCATTTTTAACCAACTTAAGCGAGCCAACCAATTACGAAAAGCGCGCAAAGTATCAAATCGTCTATTATGTGCTTTGTTTTTTATGTTCACGCATTATTTTTGTTCTAATTCAGATATTTGGATAACATTATTTTTTTGTTGGATGGAAGGTCTCCCTTTTGTAACAAATGTCCGGTTATACGGTATTTAACTATCCAGAATTCTTAGTCAATCACACCATTTAAAAAAAAATTTTAGAAAGAAATTCACTTTTGTAAATGTTTTAAAAATTAGTTATCCGGTTTTTATTTATCCTGAAATATCTATTAACCGGACTGTTTTTTATTATTTTCACCGATTTCTAAATATTTTCATTGTTGGATAGGGATTGTTATAAAAATATACATTGTTGAGACAATAGTTTTTTTAACCCTACATTTTTTTAAACCGGATCCTGGGCGTCGGAAAAAGCGAGCAATTTCTAGATGATTAATCAGCAGGGGACGAAGCCCTCTGCTAAATTAAAAACTAAAAAGGGAAAAATAAAATATTCTTTTTAAAAAGTAAAACCAACTTTAAGAAAATATAAGCTATAAAGTAAATTTTTTTTTTTTAATTTTACGAGCTAATTGAAAAAATTTTAATACTAATGTTTTACTTATTAAACAAATTTAAGTTGGTTTCAAATATCAATTTCCGAAAAGGATACCCATAATTCTGATGTCTATTAAAGAAATTTGTAATAAGTACAATTTTAATATTAGATATTTAATTTTTTTCAACTTGTTCGTATTTTTTTTTACAACTTTTTAGCGCTTTTTTTTTAAAGATGGTTTTTTCTTTTTATGATTCGTACTATTTTATTTTAGAAGCTTATTTTATAATTCGCACAATTTCACTTTAAAATTTGTTTCCTATGGTTTTTAGATGGTGAATTAAAAAAAATAATACTAAAATGCTTTTTCTATGGGAAGTTAAATAGCGCAAGAACTCGCAAAGTTCTTTTCGTGAAATGCCAGATGACAGTTGTCACTGTCGGCAAGGAATACAAAACATCTCCAAGAGGATTCCCATTTGTTTAGTTTGGATCCAAATGAAATATGGCATTTTCCTGATTTTATTTTAATAGATCGCCTTACTGACGGTGAATATACCTATGTAGATGACACAATGTTTCTTCTGTGTGAGTTCGAAGTTTCTCACAAGGGCAGAGAATATACCACTCGGAGTTCAGGGAAAGCATTTTGAATTCCCTGCAAGCCGTATACTTTTTTTTACGACAATATTTTAAAAATGTATTCTTGTTCCTTATTATGCAAGATATGCTTTGACATTATCTTATTATTTCCCAAAAATATATTTATTTTTAATGTATAAGTTTACTTACTATTTCGCTTGATTTTCCAAGTCCCAAAAAAGTGCAACCCAAGTTTAACATCCAAAAATCAATGCATAAAAATTTAATGTACCCCAAATTTAAAATTCCAGAGCATTTACCAAATATGTATCAATAATTCAAAATGCTAAAAATCATAAAAGTCCAATATATATCTTAGATTATTAGTGATTGTACTTTAAGATCAGTCTAAAGTAACCTCATATTAAAAAAGAAATCTAATATACTCAAAAAGTAGAAACCCAATGCATCCCTAACAATAAAACTAATTTATTAAATCTAATCCAGTATCTTTAGATATACAGCTTAGTACACAAAATATATTTCCTAAAATCTAAAATGTACCCAAAAAATAATAAAGGCAACAGTTTTGCCAAGTTTAACAGAAAAAAAATCATTTTAGGGACGTTCAAAAGCAATTTGAATGTTACTAGAAACTTAGCAAATTTTAAATATTTGAAAGATCTATTTTTAAAATAAATTGAGTGGGCGGGCAAGTACCTCGTCATAGACAGCCAATTGGTTTGTCAAATTTTAAACATCAGCATTTTAGTGCAGTTTCTACGACTTTGATGAAAGAGAAAATTTTCACTTTTAAAAGTCCCATACGCAATTTCCCTCTTTTTGATTGCATTTAAAAAGTATTTGAATATTTGTAACCAATGACCGATGTTTCACAGCAAGAAATCAAGTTAAAAATATTTTTTTTTGACCAATTCCTTGATTTTTTTTTTAAAAAAAATCTTCAAATCCCTGTTTGTGGACACCCTGGAACATGAAAGAAGGGAAAACAGGTGTCGTTGAGGTGAAAGACGTGGACCCCCAGACCCTGGAAAGGATGGTGAAATTCCTGTACTTGGATGTGATAGAAGATGGGTTGTCAGCCGAAGAAATATGCAAATTATATTTTGCCGCAGACAAGTAGGCGGTTTTGCCACTTCAACGTTGTTCGCTTTTGTCCACTTCATGTGTGGAAAATGTGTTTGATGTCATGGTCATTGCAGATGACTATGAAGATAAATTTCTTCGGGCGCACATAGATACTTTTTTGAGTATTCATTCGAGAGAAGTCTTTCATTCACCTCAGTGGAAGACTTTCATGGATGACTATCCTGCACTTTGGAAGAAGACCATGATAAAGATATGTATGGAATAGATATGTATTTTTTCCTAACCTTAACCTATATCTGAAAAATTTTATGTGATCAACTAAATAAACGTTAGTATAGTAGTGTTATCAAATTATATATAATGTTACCAACTAACTTTCATTGGCATATTATGTGATAAAATCCTAAACTATTTTTTTAATAATTACTTTTACTCTATGGAAATGAAACCTAATTTTTTAATTAAACATTTATGTACTTATAATCATTAAGATAAAGAGAAATGTTATAGTTAGTCAAGTCTGCATCAGTTTTGGTTTATTGGCAAATAACTGGTGTTTTCAGTTTTGCGTTTGTGTTTTGAATAAATGTTTTCAATTATATAACATAGTTCGAGTTTATGAAACGAAAAATAATTATTTTTATTAATATGAGAAATCAGCCATTTGATTTAGGTTGTTTTCGATTTTTATATTTAAATAAAGTATTCAAAATGAAAATTGTTATTATCAATTATTACGTAATACAATTTAAAGTTGCATTACTTTAGTTGAATGCTAAATAAGGGATTGTAACATATAGTGGACCATACATTTTCATTACTATGCATTTATAGTTCAAACATTACACTTTAAAAATTATAGTAGATAAGAAATATATATATATATATATATATATATATATATATATATATAATTTAAAGAGTTGTTATTATTAACAACTGACAATGTTTAAATTGTACATTAATTGTACAGAGATGCCTTAGATACTATATTTGACAAATTCCATTGTATTTCTGGGCGCCATTGGCATTGAACTTCATTTCTGTTGAATTATTTTCTATTATTATATACTCTACTATCGCAGAATTTTGTGAATTGATATTGCATTGGAAATGTTATTTAAAACTTCCGTTTCATGAATAATGGTTACTTTATTTCTATCTTAATAAAAAATTATTTTTAAATCGTATTCAGTTGCTAATTATCTTAAGAAATTCTATAACATCCCTTATTTCAATTATTATTTATTGATTTATTATTTGATCTAGGAACATCTTGAAGTAGGTTTGGATATTTTTTGACAATAAAATTAGAAATTTACTCCATCTCTTTTCACATTACCCCTTTTTTTCCCTTTATTATACTAATAGCTGCTACACGCGGTTTCAAACGCTTTAAAAAATATATTAACCAATTGGTTCACTTTTCATGTTTGTACCTTCTAGTGAGGTGGCAGATGTAATATTTTCAGCCTTACTTTAGAAAGTGAGCCGAAATTGTTTTTTAATTCGATATGGGTCAAGAATAACCCAAATATGAAATTTTTACTTGTTGTCAATTTTACATGTCAGTTTTTCATTGTACAAGGGGACTCTAAATTTATACTAAATTAACAAACTCAATATAGTAAATTATTCAAGTTATTATTATATGCTAATAACATATCAAATTCAAGATTTTTTTAAGCCGATTATGATTATATATATTAAAAATTCATACATATTATTTACAAGGAGATATGTCGTCAAAAGCTTTGGAACTATGATGGCATCAGCTATGGTTAAATACTTCACAATTGCTTCAGTATTATTGACAAGAAATATTCAAGTATATAAGATGTATGCAGGTATATCTGATAGAAACGGTATATCACTGCATTACGAGATGTTTCATGAAATGTATGTTTTTTGTTCCATGTAAGTTTAGTTAAAATCTGTTAATATTTGATTATTATTTTGCTAATAAAGCAAATCTTTTTAACCTTAAGCCTCATGGTTCAAAATGGAAATTGGATGCTTTAAACATTGGTCCATTGATCCTTTCGCTCCGCTAATACTCTCCATTTTCTTAAGGAGTGATCCAAAAATTTAAAAAAAAATTGTGTCTTATTTAGATGACTAGAAAATCCAATTTATAAGAAAAACAACGGTTTTTACTACGACAAAAAGTTGGGAGTAGAAGAATTCACTAGGATTTGCCGTATAATCGATGTCTGAAAAAATCAAAGTTTAAAATATATGTTAGTATACGCAGCAGCAGACAATACTCGAAATCGATTTTTTCTCGATAGAAGTTTATTTATAAAACAAAAATTAATAATGATGGAAAATTTCCAACTTCGGTATTTACATTCAGATACAATTCAGATTAATTGGTTTTAGTCTTCGGACACAGGTACCAAGAGAGAAATGAAATTAACGTAATGCTGGAAATAAACATCCAGTACGCCGAAAAGGCTCTCAAAAAGGACTCTTGCGCCAAACCGGCTTGCCAGTGGCGGCTTGTGGAATACAGCAAGTACAGCCGGGCTGTACCTAAATTTGGTAGTGTATTTTAAAACTAAAATAAGATATTTTACTCATTTTCTTAAATGCAGATTTTGAAATTTCTACGATAAGTAAAAAGAAAACGTACGAAAGTAAGAAAATTAAGGGAAAAAAACTCCATTCAATCAAAACTACAGCCATAAATCGGTGTCAGGAATCGGCTGCATCAACCTCTACGTAGTATGGAGACAGTGCGCCAAGCTAATACACTGCCTTCGAGGCGAAATTCAGCCCGAAATGAATTTTCCGACTTTGGCTGTACTTGTACTTGTGAATTCGATAAACTGATTGGCTCGTGGAAGAATCGCGGGGATGGGCGGGAGAACCGAGAATTTCCAAGACTCTCTCCAAATGGAAATAGTTTCCGTGGTAAGTTTACACGCGTTGTGTTGTTTTGTTACTTAAGTTACTAAGTTAATGTTAAAATTTACCGATTCGCAAGTTTAAAAGAAAGGAGGATTGATTCAATTTTAAAAAGTATGTAAATGTTTGCTGTTTTCTTCGCGTGTTATCATTTTTTTAAATTGAAAGGAAACTTTGATTTGATTAATAAATATTAAAGAATTTCTTTTCATGTATAGTTGTGGAAAGTAGGGGAGGGCTAGTCACATGATTTCGGCTGCACAAACATTTTCGATAATAAATAAAAATTAAATAAATAAAACTCAAGCTATAAGTTTTTTTACCACAAAAATATTCTGTTCCTAAATAAAAAGAAATCAAAGTTGTAACTTAAAATGTAAAAAAAAAAAGATTAAAGCATTTTTTAAATCTTCAATTTTTTTTAAAAATAATATAAAAAATGTGAGATGGCACCCGTCTTACGCCCTTAAAGACGGCCCTATCACTTACTTCTGATTTTAAACGTTTTTTTTTTTTTATGTCCGTCCGTTCTTAATGCAAATATTACTTTGGTGCTGCCCTCTGCCGATTTTAATTACAACTAATCAAGTATTCGAAGTTTTTTCAATTTTGTCAACGAGATGGTAGCGCAATACCAAAACAATCACTTACATTATGAGGGGGGGGGGGGGGGTACAGTACAAAGACGTACTCAGGAGTGATGGAGAACACGTGGACACGATTCGGGCCCCCTCGGTCCTCCCGAAATCAATGTAAACAATTTTCTTTTCATAAATATTAGGTCATTAATTATTTTATTAATCAATAACTTAATTATCATTAATTTTTTAAAATTCGAACCCTTTTTAGCTTTACTTTTCAATAACTAATAGTTTTATTAGATTTTTAGAACCTGTACCCTTTTTGAAAAAAAAATCAACTTTATAGAGAATTTGTATAGTTGACATTTCCAATGAATTACGGAATCGTCAAATTAGAAAGTCATTAGTTAAATAAAAGAGACCAGAAGGGGAATACAAACAGTCATTTATCCTATTGTAAATACGTGACTGACGCACGCCGGCCTATCTACCCTAAACATTAATGGTCATAGCTACCGTGTAATAAGAGGAGGGCATTTATGAAAAG
Source organism: Troglohyphantes excavatus (assembly GCA_963932185.1). Classification (NCBI taxonomy): domain Eukaryota; kingdom Metazoa; phylum Arthropoda; class Arachnida; order Araneae; family Linyphiidae; genus Troglohyphantes; species Troglohyphantes excavatus. The sequence continues at coordinate 12,200,585 of OZ010666.1, read as the reverse complement.
ACGTGGTATTGAGATTATTTCAGAGGAGAGATCCACTGCATGTTAAATTAATTTAGTGGTTGTTGTCCAAAGGTTCTTAATGTTAGACTTGCTTTTGTAGAACAGGAAAATAACAGTTCTATTTTTTTTACCTACGGAATGGGTATTGGGAAAAATAAGTGAACCGGTCCGTTAGTATTTATAATGTCCAATGTATTTGACGAGAACTTTTGTTGCCATTGTTTTATACAGTAAATATATTTAAGTTTGTTGTCTAATACTTATAATAGAAAGCATAATTAAATAAGAGTTACTCCGCTACTTAAAAATCGATTTGGATTAGATACTGTTGTTTGTGGTATTTTTTTTATTCAACCTCGTTTCGTTAATCTAAATCTAAAATAAGCTCTTTTCATTAAAAAACACTTTGTCGCTATCTAACAGACATAAAATTTTCTACCTGTATTACAGCATCTGCTTAGTTTATATATAAATGTAATAAAATTCCGTATATTAAAATGGTAATATGAGAATGTATGTAAGTGAGATATGTATTATCTTTTTCGATTTAATTTCAAAAGTATTATTTGTATGTACTGATGTGCACAAAAAGTTTCAAAAGAACTGCACATAACGTTTCGAAACTCAATTTTATCTCATTAATTCAATTCAATGTTTAAAATATATATTTGTGATAATTCTTCAAAAGTTGTTTATTAAACAGATTTAAAGCAAAAGTATTATTTTGGTGCTGTCATTTTCAGGTACAAATAACAACTTATCTAATTCTCAAAGTTTTAAATTATGTCCACAATCCACATAATACATAACAATACGATACAAACAGGGACGGTTCAAGGAATTTTTATAATACAAGCAAATAAGATTTGGCGTCATAATTTTAATAAATATTTTGTAATACATTTTAGACTGACTTAAAACTCTGTCAAATAAAACACATTTAGTTTCACTAAAGCTGCGAAACGGGAAGAATGACTTTTCGTTGCTAAAAGTGAAAGAATGTTGTGTATGTCCATGAGACATTAAACTTAGTTTGGCATTTTTAGCAATGTATAACTCTAGATGGACTGTCACTGATCTTTCTCCAAGATAAATTAAGCAAAATAATTGTAATTATGCATATAATTATAACATGCATATTACTATTCATGTTATAAAAAATTAATATAATATATTTTATATGTGAGTATATAAATATATTAACTAATAATTAGTATTAACTAATATACTAATTGTGTAGTTAATTACTGTGAATATTGTATTGGGTATACATAAGCATTCACATTATGTTAACTATATATTTTCTGCATATTCATATTGTATAATGTTTAAAGTTATATAGAGTTTAATGCGGCAATATTTGACTACATTATATGGTATTTTGTTATTAAATTGACTTTTATTAAAGAAGTAATCACACAAACACATAACATGCTTTTCATAAACTATTTTATTCCTGAGATCAACACTTTAATTTCGAACAAGAGCATTTTTTTTTTCATTTTACATATGTTCAAATAATAATACAATAATAAGGACGTTCAATTGAGGATAATACAATAATGCACTAAGCATTTTTTTACATGAACGATAACGATTTTTTTCCATGAAAAGTAACGATTTTTTTTTACGATTCTCTGCATACATTGCTCATTTTCAAATAAAACTATAGAATATAATACTTTTAATGTCTATAAATTTTTGGACAGTTCAAGCACAAATACTTTGTATCTAGCATGCTGTTGAGCTTGTTCTTACCAACTCCTGTTTCTGCAGTTTATTTAGCCAGACAGCAGCTAACGAACTTTTCGAAACATGTCCAAAATATCATTCTATTAATTTTTTTTTCAAGATACTTCCAAGCTTTATAAAACAGTTCAAAATCGATGCCCAAATAATTCTAATGCAAATAATAATAGTTGCGTGCCACTGTGCTGAGCATGTTGTTAAAAAATACTCATCATGGTTTAAACCAATCAAATGCAGCTCCAAAACAAATCAGTAAGGCTGTCAGCTGTTGAGCATGTTTGCTTCCTGTATACATCCGGACAGTTCAAGATAGTTTTCAACAGTCGAATAACGCTGTGATTTTTTTTCTGTATACAGTATTGATTTTTGCGTTATTGACCAAGAAGAAGCTCCAAAACAATCTTTTGATGATGTGAACTCACAGTTAATCTTGCATCTGGTATATGCTGCTACAGATTTTCAGACAGTCCGCGACCAAATCCTTTGGAACCTGCATGCTATTGAGCTTGTTGAATCATCTGTCATGTTAAGCAGTTCTAAAGAAATCCAGTGATTGATGCTGTTGACCTTGCTTGTTGTACATTTAGATTCTCCCCAGTAGTGTTAACTTCTCCAAGGCAATCGAAAGATGCCGTGAGCTTTTGCATCTTGAATACGAATACCAGTCACAGTCACACAGTCCAAAAACAAACTATTTGTGGATGGTGCCATGCTATTGAGTTCCAGTCTGTAAAATGCAGCTCCTAAACAATCCAGAGATGCTGTGAGCTTGCTTCAGAAACTTTTGTGTTTGATGTTAGTAACCAATGATAGATACGACAGTGCAATTCTTCGTAATACAACGATTTTGGTAAGGAAGAGATTCTTTGGGGTCACTGGGTTCGTCCGTCTGTCGGATTGGATTCCATCTTTTGGTGGCCCCGGGTTCCATCGACAAGTCCACTGGCAGGTGGACTCCCGGCAAGGTCGACTGATTCCACTCAAAAGATGGAATCTTCCTCCTCGAGATTTCGAAACCTCCAACCTTACTCGACATCTCTTCCCCACCAGACATTTTGTATTCCGTAGATTCGCACTCTCAAATCTACCACTAATTACTAATTTTTTTTTACACCAAAACTTAAGATACTTTGACTTCAGCAAGTGTATCTTGTGTGTGTGTTTTTTTTTAAACTTTCAGTCAGTTCCAAGAACAAACTATTAGTAGAACTTTAGTTATTGAGCTTGTTGGAATATCTTTCATATTGCGGCTCCAATTCAATGCAACGCTACTGATCTTGCTGTAAATGCATCTAAACGTTTAAAGTTTGTTCATGAACTATTTTGGGGTAGATTTTCTTTTCAATTGTTTTTGATAATTACGTCCCAAGGGAATATATACACTGCTGCTAAACAATCCAATGATGTTGTGTTCTTCGATCTTGATTACGTATTAGCTTGGCTGTTGAGGTGTGTCTTTTAACCCATCTTGTAGGATAATTTGTCATACGATAATAACCAAGTTCTAAAACAATCCGACGATGCAGTGAGCATGATGTCCAGCTTTTATCTTGAGTACACTGATGATGTTTGGTGGGGTTTTGAGGAATTTAAGTAAGTTGACTTGCAACAATTAGGAAACTCCAAAACAATTCGACCATGTAGATAATCCCGAACTTTATTCCAGACATATGAAGTTATATCAAGCATCAACTTTTGATGGATTTTGCATGCCTTGAATGTTCCAAAAAGAACATAATGCAGCTCCAAAATAAATACTGAAATGTTGTGAGCTTGTTGTTAAGATTGCACGCTCCACACAGTACTAAATTTTTTATCACAGTTCAGGAAGCAACAATAAGTCACTTTTGTATTTTTTTTTATCTTGTTGTATAATAAGCATAAATTAATATTAACTTTCCAGAGTATATACTCAGTACCAAAATAATCCGATAGAGTTTTTTTTTTTTTTTTAGTATTCTTTGCTTGCATGTGTTGAACATTGTATATAGCAGATAACTTTCAGACTAATGTGAACTACACTAAACGTTACTGAAAAATGTCACAATATTTTTTTTCCTTTTTTTGTAAGCAAACACAATAATCATAACCAGGTCCAACAAGTAGCATACGTAACTTCTCTAACTATCCTAATTCAAATCATAATCCAAATCGTCCTCCAAATCGTCCTCCGAATCATCCTCCAAATCGTCCTCCGAATCGTCCTCAAAATCCTCTTCATACAAATCCATGAATCTTGAAAGGTGGGTTTTTTTCTCTTCTTGAAAAATTGCACGCATGTTTGGAGGTTGTAGGCGAATTGGTTTATAACTGAAAAAAATTAGTTTGATATAGTATATTGTTGAAAACATTTAAACTTTTAAGTGAACACATTTCACGAATCGCAATTAATATTTACACTCTATTCTTTTAAAAATGAAATAATATACATTCCAATTTTGAAATAAATGTTCTGTCACTGCAATCGATGAAAACAATTTGATGACACATTATTTTTTAATATTTAATTTTTGTTAAATAAATCTATAATTAAGAATTTAAAAAAAAAAAAATTGAAATTCGTACCATTCTTAATTTTTTTTTTTTTTGTAAATCTAATATCTGTGATGTAAATTATGTTGTTATTATTGTTGTAAGCAAAAATATATTAATCTCGGTATTGTTATTAAAAACTAACGCCTGTGTCGGGCATTTAGACCGTGCAATTATCTTACTTCTAATTCTTTTGGCACTCCTTTTTATTATTACTTATGTTTATTACTTATATACGTTTCCCTGGTAGTACAACGGATAATACTCTGGACAGCGCTGCCTGCAGATATGTGTTCGATTCCAGGTAAGTCTTCGTTGTCATTATCGATATTTGTTGAAAGTGATTTATGAAGACAGGCTATGTAAGCAAGCATCTGCTCTTTTCATTCTTTTTTTACCCATTGTACTCATATTTAAATACATGTTATTTTCAAAATTGAAAATTATGTATTCGGAATCATGATAAGCATCGAATGTATTCAAAATTGAGTTCATTTTACTTAGTTTTTAATACCTATTTTTAGCAGAGTTATTTGAATATGGTGAATACATATAATAACTTTTAATAAAAAAAATTTATTCAATGTCCTGCAAACTCACAAACTATTAATTTCTATATCACAAATACGATAAAACAAACGTTTATGGAATTTAAAAAAAGAATAATGTATCTTGTGAATAATTTGAATATAGCTGAGTAATAGTTTGAGGATTTTATGGAAATCGGATTTACCCTTCTAAGAACTTTAGCAGGAATCCTGCATCCTATGCTTTTAACACAATGAAAATATGCAGTGTCTCTAATTTTCTTAAACTATTTCGCATGCATTTGCAAATATTAGTAAAGATCAAAAATAAAAAAAAAATAATATAAATGACATATGAAGCTTTATAGTAAAACAATTATTAGTCAATTTCTAAAAAAATTGCACAATATTAATCATATCAATATATTTTATTGTAATATTCACTCACCTTTCTCTCACTTGGTTGTCCTCAAGATCACGTGACTCAGTTGGAACTTCGGATGTTACCCCAGATGTGTTCTCAGGATCATCCGCTGCACTCATATCCTATAAGAGATAAATGTGATTTAAAAAAAAAAATATTCAGCATTCATATATTCTAAAATGAAAGAACTAGAAATTTAAAGCAATTTTTTTAAATATAGGGAGATTGCTAATTTTAAAATAAATCGAGGTTTAAAAAGAATGTCCCTATAAGTTTCTATTTAATTATAAAAGAAAAGATGACGTTGTTTACAATTCCTGGTTTTGGCCTGTTAAGTCTAATGCGCATATATATATATATATATATATATATATATATATATATATATCCACAAATATCCGAAATGCGGTATTTTATAACCTGTACTAATTTCAAATGCTATTTCATTATTTAATTGGTTACTAGTTTAATTTGGTATGAACAGTATAAAAAAATCCTTAGTTTTTACATTACCTATAAACTTACAATAAGAAGTATATTTAAGAAGTCAATTGAGATGCTTCAGTATATTTCAAATTCAAATTATTCCAAAATGTAAAACGGATTGCAAATCCAATTACATGACATCCCACCGTATCTTAGCCTACATTCGAACTCTGACCCATGGTGCGGTATTCCCGTGCGGTATTCCTACAGTACTAGGTGATATAGCAGTCAAATTGAATAATCTCATGTGTTTGTCGAACAAACATACAGAAATGCTAGATTTTTTTTTGTTTTGGTAAAGATACTTTTAAGCATTTACATGTATCCATGGTTATAGAAACATCACTTGAATTTTTTTTTTTTAAATAAGTTATTGTTTCTACGAAACAGGACAACATTTACACTTTCAAAAAAATTTAATTAACAGTATACTTACCCATAAATCAAATGGTTTCCACTTCAGCAATAAGGTTCTTTGTGCTGGTGTTGGATCTTCAAACAGTCCCTCTTTGTTTACTTGCTTGGCGACGATGAATCTAAAGAAGATGAAGATGGGAAATTAATATTTCATTCTTAAGTGCAAAAGTAGTGCATCCAACACAAGAATATTGTTATCTAAACTGCAAACTCCTTCGGACACTGATTTTAAATCACATTTAAAGAAATCTCTGTCGACAATACATGCATTGAACCCATTCAAATTAATACATTTAGTAACTTAAAAAAATTATCAAAATAAAATTTGTGAAAATAAATCCAAAAAATTAATATAATTACTCAAAAGTATTCTTTTTCACCTCTTTTATTAAAAGAACAGTAACAAGAACCACATTTTCTGCAAACCAGTTATCCTGCTATCGAGATCGAACACAAATTGAATTGTTTGTTGATCAACTTTGGGGCAGATTTCAGCACCCATGTAAGTTATTGTGGTTCATGACACCTAACTATACTATATTTTGCCATACTCTAAAAATAACCTTATGAAAAAATGCTAAAATTATACTCCTAATTTTATATATAGTTAAAGAATAAGATCAGGTTAGAAACTGTTCTAAAAAAATTAAATACTCGAGAGAGATTTTATATTAGCTGATACGAGTTAAAAAGTTAATCTAAGTAAACACGAAAAAAAAGATTTTTAAAACAAGATCCAAATTTCGTTGAGTGAAATATGAATTACTGACTGTAGGGATTTGTGAAGTCTGTCCTGGATTTCTGGCATCAGAACAATTTCCGTTAGCACAGGTGGGTGGTAGCAAGCCAGGATTTCTTCTGGAGTCATCTGGGAGAAGCGAACGCATTTCAGAACTTCAACGGCCGACTCCTCACGATGCAAGAGATCATGTTCGATCCACTTGAGTGCCGCCAGAAACACAACAACCTCACTATAAAAGTAAAAGATAGATGTTACAAACAGAATATTAAGTACACTGTTAAATAATATTACGACCTTGCACCAAAATTTGGCACTCATTAATCTGCTACCAACATTTGGTGCTTAGTTTCAACATTTTGCGGTTGTTCCACGGATACCAGTTCGTTGTGAAACGTTGTACCAAAATTCATAACGTTGCATAAAATTCAAAATTCGAGTTTTCTTAGTAATTTAGTAGTGAAATTTTTGTAGGAACGCCGACAACCCTCCGATTGCAGAATGACAAATGTTTTACTTTTCTTTGTCAAATCCACCAAATTTTCAATTTTTTTTTAATTTTCCATAAAGATTAAAGGAAACTATCAATTACAATTTTATTTAGAGATTCATGTATTTTATGCAACTGGTGCTAAAAATTACAAAATTCAGTAAAACCTAACTGTTGCAATAGAGAAAAGGGCCATAATAACAATTTCTTTGACGATTGCCGCAATTTAAAATATTTACTATTATACAGTAATATCTCAAACACATTTCAAGCATTGTCTCAACTACTCTAACAAGATAAAATCGAAGTGTGTTAAAATTAACAAGTTATTTGCACTAAAGTTGATTGAGAATGAACCTTACCTCCTAACTTGAATTGTGTCTGCATTAAAGAACATCATAACTTGGTCTTTAGTTAAGTGGAGGTATTCGTTCTGCATGACTACACCTTCAAAATTATGAGCCAGGGTTTCAAAGGATTCACTGATAACTTTCTGAAGATTTGTTTTCCATTTTTCCACATCCATCATAACTGTATTTCCAAAGTTATTACATGAAACATCAATGTTCTGAAAGATAAATAGCACATGCTTTGACAAATGTTTCCAATTTAGAGATTTTTTCGAACTTTCAGATTATGCGTATTGTTGGGAAAACTAGAGATACACAAACGTATGTACACATTGTTAAAAATAAGAACTCAAAAATAAGTAAAATATATTCAGTTTTTGATTAAATTTTATGCTTATCATTGCTCCGAATACATAAGTTTCATTTTTGGAAAATACATGTACTCAAAAATGAGTACAATGAATAAAAATAGCTGTATTTGGCCTACATAGACTGCCTTCATAAATTAATTTTAATAAATATCAACAATTACAACCAAGACTTACTGATATTGAACCCACATCAGCAGGTAGTGCAGTCCAGTGTCTTATCCGTTGAACAGCCAGGGAAACGTGATAAATTTATATAAAAAAATGCCAAAAGAATGGGAAGAAGATCTTTTGAACCTCAAGATTTGAAAACAGTAATTTATTAAAGAAAATCCACCGTTTTGAAATCCATATAAAAAATTAGCAAATCGTTTTAGAGAAGAAAAATGGCCTAGTCCATACATTATTTGTTAAGTACGCATACTAATACAGACAATGAATAATTACGAATTCAATCCCTGTTAGCTCCGGCGATTGCATTGAATTTTCGAGATTTATCTTTAAAGTATCCCTTGATTCACGATAGCCTAAGTAGCTCAATCAAGCAAGAATTCTTACAATTGAAATTCAATTTTTAACGAATTAAATATTGATTATAAATGCTGCTATTTTATGTGCACGAGCATTTTACTATGAAAATAATTTAGAGAATAAAAATTTACAACCTATTTATTTTATTCAAATGTTTACCGTATAATATAAAATATCGTGAAACTCTAGAAAAAGTCTTAAAAATTCTCTATACTCACGAGCAGTGTAAGAGGCTCGTCATTCAATAGGATCATTTTGGGTTTGAATGCCACGTCATTCAGGAACTTCTCCCCTTGTTCATGGTAGGAGGTGTCACACCTGAAAAAAATGAAAATAATTTAGGTTTCTTAAGAATTAAATTATCATGGGAATTCAAACTACTATTAAAACATCTTAAAAATAAAAAATAAATCGTAACCTGATAAATAATTTTACACTTAAAATTTAATGAACTCTGAAATGTTTATGTATTATATGCACGTGACGTCACGATGACATCATCTGATTGTATTCATTTGACCAATTGATTAGTTACTGATCAATCACAGAGACAAAATCTATTGTTTATCTATTAACATTTTAAACTTCACATCACGTCATACATAGAATCCATTAAATGAATATTGAGAATGTGTCTCCATTAATAAAGCATCCCCAGAATTTCAGCAAGTCGCTTATGACAACATAATGGTATTTAGTTTACAATTAAAGCATAAAAAGCATCTCTACTATCGTCCACATTTAAGATTATTTCCTATGACCTTCTGCCTTTCCAAATATGCAGTAACCAATCGACTTATTTTCCTTGACTCGTTAAAATTTACGTAGTTAAAAATGATTATATCTAACCAGAGTATAGTCAATAATATAACCAGAATAATGCATCTAAATCTCCGATAAGGGACACCATCATAAATTCTCAGCGACAAAGTCATTTCTGTACATATAATCATTATGTTTTAAAACTTATTTCAAATTGTTTTTGTTTAGTTAGCCTTCAATTAATGAAAAGTTAGCCTTACATGAATGGAAACATTTGTTTACTAATCCTTTTGATTAGCCCTCTAGGTTTTCCTTAACCGCTTTTTAGCAATCGTTCATATTCTATGAATATTCGAATTCAGGTAAAATCTCAATAACTCATCTTAAATATATATATATTGGGATTTACTTCAACAAAAAGAAATACACACAAATTGGAGATCAATAATAAAGTTTTCTACTTATCCTCGATGCAATTTACTATTTTAGCATAATAGTATTCCAAATCCTACCTTTTTGATTGAATGAAGTCATCGTCACACAGCTGCTTCAGTTGATCTGTAGATAAATCCACGGAATTGTTTCTGAAGACGAGATCTTCGAAGCGTACTCCAACACTTTCTGGAGATTGGGCATGCTCAAGCTGTGTGTTCCAATACAGGGCTGTAGTAAACATCTTCAATGCGCTTTCCAAGGTCTTGTTAGTAAGATCCAAAGCCTGAAAGATTAAAATATTTAATATTTAGTTCCTTGTATTATAGGAAGAAGCATGTTCCCACGTTGACAGGAACCCGTTAAAACTAATGCATTTTTTCATTTTATTTATAATTATATTACAGTAATAATTATAAAAATATGAAGGAAGAAAAGAAGGATTATCCAGGATGAAATATGTTTTACGTGTGTTTTATTAATTATTTGCAATAACGAAAATGTAAAGGTGCTGTAGTTATTGTTAGAGAACCCTATGTAATGTAATGGATTTTATAAGAAAAAATTGTTTAATCAAGTTGGTATGTTATTTAGAAGAACTTTGTCTGCCAGATTTCCGAAATTGATCCTCGAGGAAAATTTAATATATCGTTCTTGTTATGGAACAGTTATATTCCGTTCTTTACCCAATAATTTCCCGATCTTTTCACGATAATATCCAAGTAATATTATGCTTTTAGGAGTTCAATAAAAAACAAGCTCACAAGATAAAATCGTTTTCAACTTTCAAGATCATGCAATTGTCGTTCAACTCAAAGAACAGGGGGGGGGGGGGAGAACAGGTCGTTAGTCACGTGACTGAGGATCACATCCCGAGTACAAAAAGATTAAAATACAAATGGAGAAATATAATTTCAGTTGCATAAGATATTCGCGGTATTTTCACCAATTTGAGTCAATGTGGTACATTGAAACGCATTGTTAAATTGATAATATATGTTGCAATTATAATATTCGACCTTCCAACAGAATATAGTACAGAGATAAAGAATAAGTCACTTAAAACCTATAAGCTGTAAAAAGGGTAACAAAATTTTAAAGTTCTGCGCTTTGCAGTTACTAGGCTTCCTTTTAGTGATGGGTATCCAAAAAAATATTCAAACATTTATATATTAAATTTGTATTTCAATGATTTCAACTGACACAACTATTGCCACTTACGTAAAACTTCATGGAAAAAAAATAAAGCAATATTAAAGCATTCGAATGGAACATCATATAGATTAGTAAATAATTCCCTGAAAAGAAGAAACAAAAACCTAATTTTTATCAAATAGATTATCATAGTCGAAAGCAGATTCTTACTTTTTGGCACCTATTGACTGCAGGCTCAATTCCCATGTAAACAGCAGTTCGGAGAATGTGTGGCAGGACCCGGCAAGATTCTGTAGTTTGGTTTCCATACAATAACTGCAATATGATACTAAAGGCATCAGCGTCAATGTACTCAGAAGTGATCTAAAAATAAATTACAATAAATAAATTACAATAAGAAATTATTAGAATAATTATAAGAAAAACTGGCTAATAAACTTAACTAAATAGAATTTAAATAAAGGCATCCGCGTCATTGTAATCAGAGGCGAACAAAATAAATTACAACATTATAAGAAATTATAAAAAATATTATAGGAAAAAATGGTTAATAAACTTGAGTAAATAGAATTTACCCTGTACTCGTATATCCAAATATCTAGCAGAAATTTTCTTTCGTAAGTTAAATTTAATTTTAACGTGGTTATCAGAGATAAACATCATTTATAACAGCTCATTTAGAACGATTGACAATCACAAAATTTAGGTCCATCCATAATGATATTTTTGAAAAAAAAATTGAAATAGGAAAAGGTTTAAGAAATTTTATAATCGACACTTTTAAAAGAATTCATCACAAAAAGTTAAAAAATAAAGTTTTTTTGATTACAAATCCAGTATATTTTTAGATAAATCCAGTTAGTTTATTGCTTTCAGTTGAATTTTTAAAATTAAGTCTTACGAATTATATCAACGTTTAACACAGTTTAAACACAGGAGAACTTACTTGAAGGACGCATTGAGCTTTGCCCTTTCCAGCCAGTCGATGCGCAAAGTACATGGAGTTTGCACTCAATATTTCCTGATGTGCACGAAATTGCTGGTCTTTGACTATAACTAGAATGTCTGGGTTCACAATGACCTCTTCCTCCATACCTTCAAGGGTCCTTTCCAATATCAGTGGACTATTTAATGGCTCATCTTTGTCTTTTTCTGACCAAATATGTTGAACCTGGAATTCCTCTTCATATTGGACATCTTGTACTGTATTTTTATCATTTTCGTTGTCATCCAGTGGCTGAGTTTCAACCTTAGTGATGGTATTAGATTCTGTGGTCAAAGTATGGTCTGGAATGCCGGTATAGTCACCATTAGCGTTGTCATCAGTAGCAAGATCGCAATCATCAGGTGGATCATCAGCACACTGAAGATTTGGCATGTCATTTTCTATCCAAGTGTCGTTATTTTCGGTTTCTGCTTTGAATTTAAACTTCGGTCGGTTGACCAGATCCTCCCAGAACACTGTGCCTCTCAGGTCTTCATCGGAAAGCTGTTTAAAAAACATAAAAAAAAGTGAAAAATTCAGATGAAATTATTCATGGAAGGCATTTCGCATTAGATAACAGGTACAGTATAAAACTGTAATCATATATCAAATATTTAATTTGGACCTGTTTATTTTTTTATTTATTTTTTGCCTCATATATGCAGTCAAAATGCTTACAAATAAAATTACCTAAAACATTTTCTTTTTTTTCCCTTAACTTGCATTTGGAAAGTTACTATGTATACCATTTTTAAACTTGATGAAGATTTAGTTACAAACCATTCTACAGTTGTTTCTGGTATGCTTTCTTAGAGAAAAGATTTGATTATCAGGACACAGAAAAATCCGATTTGTTGCTAAGAAGGACTTATTTAAATATTGTTTTTATTTTAAATTATTTTGTTCTTACAATTAATCTTCAGTAAGTTTCATCACACCCAATTTACCGTACTAGATTTGTTGTAAAAAGTTCCTAAACTTTCATTTTAAGGTAATGGTAATTACTCTCAACTTGAAAATTAATATTTCGTCATAATTTAACTTATTTTGAGACATTTTTATTTTATCTGTCCCTGGTGATCAACAAACATAAATCGACATTTTGTCTGCGAAGTTGCAACTGTGGTTTATAACTTTTATCAATAAATCATAGATTTTAAAACTCATCAAAGGTCTTGATACATTTTTGTTGGTTGTTTAAAACTTCACTGAGTTATTTTCAATAGTACATTTGTTATTTACAAAGTCTTTTAACATTTCCAAAAGCAGAAAATTATTTACATTTTTTAATAGTTTAGACGAGATATCGTCATTCTTACCAGCAATGCATACAATTTGACCATTTTGCAATAATTTTCAAATCTGCCAAAATAGAAATATAATCTTAAAGCTATGTCTATAAATATAAATTTAGAATGGTATGATTATGTACAATGAAAAAATACTTTAAAATACATTACAAAGAAAGTTATTTTAAAACTGAGTTTACTTTTCTGTCCATTCAGAAGGATGTTTAAAAAATGCTACATTGAAAACTCTGAGAATTACAGATTCATTTACTAAGTGAAGGAAGTTAAGTAATTCACAAGTTCTGCATCCATTTGGACGAATTAAAACAAAATAAGTGTAAAACTTACCTGGTTGATGTTATCCGGTTGTTTCCTGGAGCAGTTCAGTCTCCCCCTATTAAAAATATTAAGAAATAATATGTTTTAATAAATTGTTAGTTTTACTCATAAAAACTAAGTTATTTACGTTGAAATTTATATACAACATTCATTTCTTTTTCTTAGTATTTTAAAGATTTGTTTTGAAATCAATACCGGAAAAAATCTAAAAAGTTTAAAATAATAGGAATCAAGTTGAACATTACTTTTATAGTTTTTGCTGTTATTTAATTTATTTTAAACATTCTTCGGACCTGAAATGTTTTTATGTTTTATTATTAAAAATAAAGTTTTGAACCAAATGAAGATTGTTTCTTCTAACAATAAGGATACTTATAAACATCCCTTAAAATATGAAAGGCGCAATTGAAATTAAATAGTAGTTTTATGAAAAAGGGAGAATATAAATGACAGTTTGTAATTCTGGAAGCAAAACATCACACACAAAATATTAATTCTGAACAAAACCAGAAAAAATAACTTTTATGGGATATATTTCAAAAGCGATATATACAAACTTTATCTTTCAGTTAATGTTTAAGCAGTAAGGTAAAAATATTATCCTTATTTTGCATTAAATAATTAAGAAAATTCAACAAATAATTTTGTATCTATCGTTTTAAGACTTAAACGATTTTCACAATTTTATGTTCTTAAAATAGTTTTTAAATCCAATAAAAAATTGAACAATTTATGGTCAATGCTTTAAGCAAATTGACTCAATGTTTAGAGTAGAATTGAAATATTTATTATAATAGTAGTATAGCAACATCTATTCATATTCTTTAAAATTATTATTCTTACAAATTACAAAGCCTACTACTGAAATTGTTTCTACCCTGTAAAAAAAGTACTTAAAATTGAGTTGCGAAACATTCTCGTTTTTCTTTAAGTACAATTGCATCATAAATAAGCGATGACGTACTCAAATATAGGTAATTATACTTTCTCAGAAATGAGCAGTGGGATTTAATATTGCTAATCTCAGCTGCTGTTCAAGTCATATTAGCAAAGCAACCTGGCAAACTTAAAATAGTTATTCAGAAGATGGTTTTCCACATTATTTGCTGTCGATTGAACTGATTTGTTACAACTCAATTAAATTGCTTCCCATTCTTTTTTGACATACTTTTTGAGCATTTATTCTGTTTATAACTTCTTCATGTCGCCGTGGTAGTCCAACGGATAAGGCAATGGACTACGGTGACTCATGACCTCGGATCGATTTCATGTAAGTCGTCGTTGCAATTGTGGATATTTATTGAAAGTGATTTATGAAGGCAGCCTATGTAGACTTTTTTCATCGAATGTAGTCAAAAATCGGTATATTTTAATTATTTTTGTGAACCTATTTTTAAAAGTGTATGCACGGCCGTTTTCAAATATTCTACAACTCTACGTGTTTAAGGTAAGACTTGACATTAGCAATTAAGCACTTAATAAATATTGAATGGATAAATAGATCTCCATATAATTAGTATCGAATATATTTGGCGTTGGGAAGTTATCAGATTTATTTTAGTATATTATCAATAAGGATATTGAAAATCAGTTAATGAGTTCATTTTGTTTTAACCAAATTTGCCCAAAATTCTTTCCCTATTTCAATTAGTACTTATTGTGAAATATATGCGTGTACTTACACCAATCTCCTGAACCATTTCATGAGTTTAGCCATTGCTATTCAATCCTTTAAAGGAATCCAATTGAAGTAATTCACACTCAAAATATATTTTGAAAGATTACGCTGAACTTAGTTGATGAAATTACAAATGCGTCTGACATAATAACTACATAACAATTAGTTTTATAATTCCAAACGCATTGTTTTAAATCGACTTTTTCTATAATAAGTGTATTCAAGTAAATAGACAACCCCTATGTTTTACTTTTCTTATTGTAAGTTTGCAACAATAATATTTTTTTTGTAAATAGAGAAGTTTTTTAATTGCTTTTCAAATATGACATTGTTGGAATTTTTTAAGTTTTTTGAGAATTCGTTTCGTGGATTTTATATGGATTTTAGATGTCCAATGCGCATTTATTATTTGAGCATTAGACTAAAAACTGAAAACTTTGAGTTTAAACTAGTCATTGTTTGCTAAACATCAAATAGAATTTCTAAGCATCATAAATATACGTTTAAGATTTATGCAATATGACACACAAATACTAATTCACATAAAATTAAAATTTCCTTAACTCTCAGCCATTCCGACGAATGTTATTATTGACAGTTATGATAAAAGTTTTAGTATTTGACATGGAACAACGAAACAAATAAAATAACGAATAATACTATTAAATTGAAGGGTAATGGGCCATGAAAACCAATTTTAATCGCTATCTATCATTAAATCGTATGTTTTTTTGCAAAGTTTCTTTAACAATATTTAAAATATATATCTTAACCAACGCTCTAGACCAGCTACTCACAACCTGTGGTACAAGAATCTTTATTATATAAGCCAAACTCACACATAAAAAAAATCAGGCACACTTAGTCCGTACCTTAAAGTTTTTTTCGTGAATATTTTATTCGCGTGCCTGCTCGGCCTACTGCGCCTTCAACTAAAATGTCGCACATCTATCTCTCATCCTCACCCAACGCGGTACAAGGGTCAGATGGAAAACTGGATTAAATGCCAACGTGGTCGACTTGTCCCATTCAAATATTTACGATGGTAGGTCATTTATCCCCATAGACTGATTCCCTTGAGTTAGGGGCGTATAAATGAAAATATTTTTATAAGAATGGATTAACTTCTAAAGGGATAATAAAAATAACAAATATCAATTCTGTAAGCAAAAAATCACAAAAAAAACTTTTATGGGGCATATATTTCAATGGAGATATATACAAACCTTTTATGCGTCCAAATCTGTATTTCTAAAATTGTGATCTTTGATTCAATTTTTAAGCAGTAAAATATAAATAATGTCCTAATTTTGCATTAAATATTTAGGAAAAATTCAACAAGTATTTTTTTATCTATCGTTTTAAGACTTAAAGGATATTCACAATTTTATGTTCTTAAAATAGTTTTCGATTCGAAAAGAAAATTGAATGTTTTATGGTCAATGCTTTAACCAAATTGACTCCATGTTTAGAGTAGAAATAAAATACTTATAAGGATAGTAGTATAGGTGCACCTATATATGTTCTTGAAAATTATTATTCTTACAAATTACAACGCCACCGCCTGCTACCGAAATTGTTTCTACGCTGCAAAAAAAGGTACTTAAGATTGAGTTCCTGAACATACTCATTTTTTTAGTACAATTGCATCGTAAATGAGCGATGACATAATCAAATATAAGTAATCGTACTTTCTCAAACATGAGCAGTGTGATTAGGATTTAATAGTGCTAACCTCAGCTGCTGTTCAAGTCATCTTAAGAAAGCGCCCTGATAAACGTAAAATAGGTGTTCAGAAGATGGTTTTCCAAATTATTTGCTGTCGATTGAACTGAGTTGTTACAACTCAATTATATTGCTTCCCATTCTTATGACATACTGTTTTAGCATTTATTCTGTTTATAACTGCTTTACGTCTCCCTGGTAGTATAGCGGATAAGACAATGGACTGAGATGCATCAGGACCTGAGTTCGATTCCAGGTAAATCTTGGTTTTAAATGTCGATATTTATTAAAAGTGATTTAACAAGGCAGCCTATGTAGGCTGGCATCTGTTTTTTTTATTATTCATTGTACTCATTTTTGAGTGCATGTCTTTTTCAAAGTTAAAACTTATGTATTTGGAACTACGATAAGCCTCGAATGAATTCAAAAATGAGTACATTTTACTTATTTTTGTGTACCTATTTTTAACAATGTATGCACGGTCGTTTTAAAACATTCTACAACTATACGCGTTCAGGCATTTGCAATTAGACAATAAATTCTGAATGGAGAAATATATCTCAATTACAAATAGTATTAAATATATTTGGTGTTGGGAAGTTATCAGATTTATTTTGGAATATTATCAATAAGGAGATTGAAAATCAGTTAACGATTTCATTTTGTTCTAACCAACTTTGCTGTAAATTCTTTCCCTATTTCAGTTAATACTTATTGGGAAATATATTCGTGTACTTACATAAATCTCCTGAACCATTTCATGAGTTTTGCCATTGCTATTCAATCCTTTAAAGGAATCCAATTGAAGAAATTCACACTCAAAATATATTTTGAAATATTACGCTGAACTTAGTTGATGAAATTACAAATGCGTCTGACATAATAATTAAATAACAATTAGTTTATAATTCCAAAGAGCATTGTTGTAAATCGATTTTTTCAATAATAAGTGTATTCAAGTATATAGACAACCCCTGTGTTTTGCTTTTCTTATTGTAAGATTGCAACAATAATACTTTTTTTTTGTAAATAGAGAAGTTTTTTTAATTGCTTATCAAATATGACATTGTTATAATTTTTTAAGTTTTCTAACTGAGTTTTCATTTAGTGAATTTTAGATGTCCAATGCGATATTTATTATTTAAGCATTAGACTAAAGACTAAAAACTTGATTAAAAATAAGTCTTTGGTGTCTAAACATCAAATAGATTTACTAAGCATTATTAATATACGCTTAAGATCTATGCAATATGACACACAAATACTAATTAACATAAAATTAAAATTTCCATAAATATCAGCCATTCCGACGAATGTTATTATTGACAGTTATGATAAAAGTTTGGGAATATGAGATAAAACAACGAAACAAATAAAATAGCGATTAATACTATTTAATTGAAGGATAATGGACCAAAAACACAAATTTCAATAATAATTAAATCGCATGTTTTTAGCAAAGTTTCTTTAACAATATTTAAAATATATATCTTAACCAACGCTATAGGCCAGCTACTCACAACCTGTGGAACGCGAATTTTTATTATATAAGACAAACTCATAAAAAAAAGCAGGCAGCCTTTGTCCCCGCTGTACCTTAAAGTTTGTTTCGTGAATATTTTATGCGCGTGCCAGCTCGGCCTACTGTTTCTTTGACCAAAATTTAGCATATCTATCTCCCATCCTCACCCAACGCGGTACAAAGGTCAGACGGAGAAGTGGATTCATTGCCAACCTGGTCGACTTGTCCCATTCAAATATATACAATGGTAGGTCATTTATCCCCATAGGCTGATTGATTCCCTTGACTTATAGGGGACGGAAGCGCATACTGCAGACAAATGAAACATCCCTCCTCCCCTATCCAAAGGTCAGACGCAGAATAGGTTAACAATTGATCTGTTCGAAACGGCGTACTTTATTCTGGTAGGTCATACACGATGATAGGTCACATATTCCACATAAGTTTATTCTACCTGGAATTTTGACGATTTTAAAAATGTCGCTTTTTAGGTTGCGTCCCCGTGCTACTAAAATGTACATGTACCGATTTTAAAGACGTATTTACGTTAAAAACAGAGACAAAAATTCATTTTGTTATAAAGACAATATTTAATCCATCTTAGGAAGAAATAAAAACAGTACGAGCACCTAGACAATCGTTTCCGCAGAACCTATCCATGTTTTTTGGTTGTGCATATCACCAACAGAAACGCAAAGACTACTGTAAGATCAAGGAAAGGAATCGATGTAATTCAAGAACCACTAAACCACTATTTCTATAATCCGATGACTTCACTTTTTAGGTAAACCACTTTGAGGTGAGGGTGTGCAAAAACATTAATATCCGATTGTTTTTAAATTTCATATAAAAAGGAGATTTGTATCCCATATTTTATTAAACTCATATTATAAGTGTTATCTGAAAAAAATATTCTAGAGGAATTATTTAATCCATTTTAAATTGAATTCTGAAATCCTTCTTGTATGCATCACTTGCTTACAAGTTCTTTTACAGCCCATAGCAACTTACGAATTAAGCAGACCTATAATTGTTTTCCTAAAATATTACTGATGTTATTAAAATATGAACAGGAAATGGAGTTAAATAAGCAGTAAAAATGTACAATGTTGTATTTTATATCTTAAGCAATGGTATTTTTGATAACGTAGGGCTTATGATAAATATAAAAATAAGTTTCTTGTTAACGCTTGTTTTTATTTTTCAATGATAGCGTGCAACAATTTTGGATAATTAATCTATCAACAGCTAATTTAACCCTATGTGTTTCCATTTAGCATGTCTTGTCTAATAAGCCAAAATCTGGCAAATTTTGCCTTTTGTAAGTTAGTAGATTGACACATTTCTTAACTTTAATTGAATTATAATTGTGCATACTTACAAAACCTTTCCAAACCACCTCACAATAGAAGCCATTGATAGATATATCCTATATAGGAATCCTAGCAATAATTTCTGGAGAAATTCACTTTATCGCTTTTTGACAAATTATAATGCGCAGCTGAGTCGTTGAAAGTTGTAGGCTGTCTGACAAAGCAAACTAAATGCTAGTATTGTTACGTTTTACTTGTCTGTTGCAAATTAACACTAGTATCTTTCAAAAGGCCATTTCAGTTTGATTCTATTGTTGACGTCCTTGTTGAAGACAAAGAAAGTGTTTTATCTGTTGCAATAGAAATGGAATAGATACCTATTGCTATATATATTTTTCAAAAGTATAAAAAAAACATTGATGTACAATAATTTAGAATGATTTTTTTTAAAAAATCAATAGTTAGTAAATTTATTTTGAATTTTTTAACTTGTGTTTAATCATGAAGCTTTATTGTGGGCCCCCTTAAAACGGGGGCCCGGGCAAAGGCCCCAAATGCCCTGCTGTAAATCAGTCTCTGTATAGGTGTAGTCATAATATTTTGGCCACTCAATGTATATGAGCGGAATATCTAACGGATTTACGATGAAATTTCAACAAAGGTAGATTATTCTACATTTTAACCATGTTGAACGGTGGTCAGCAACCAGCGGCCCTTTGCATAATTTTTTGCGGCTCTTTCAAAGTTTCAAGTTTTTATAATTTTTCAACTGATAACAAAAACCCAATTTTTTTTTTTAAAACTTACCAAAAAATAAATATTTTTAATTCTTCAGCTTTTCTGTTACATTTCTTACGTCGATCTAACACAAATGATGTTTAACAGCATTTTTAACCAACTTAAGCGAGCCAACCAATTACGAAAAGCGCGCAAAGTATCAAATCGTCTATTATGTGCTTTGTTTTTTATGTTCACGCATTATTTTTGTTCTAATTCAGATATTTGGATAACATTATTTTTTTGTTGGATGGAAGGTCTCCCTTTTGTAACAAATGTCCGGTTATACGGTATTTAACTATCCAGAATTCTTAGTCAATCACACCATTTAAAAAAAAATTTTAGAAAGAAATTCACTTTTGTAAATGTTTTAAAAATTAGTTATCCGGTTTTTATTTATCCTGAAATATCTATTAACCGGACTGTTTTTTATTATTTTCACCGATTTCTAAATATTTTCATTGTTGGATAGGGATTGTTATAAAAATATACATTGTTGAGACAATAGTTTTTTTAACCCTACATTTTTTTAAACCGGATCCTGGGCGTCGGAAAAAGCGAGCAATTTCTAGATGATTAATCAGCAGGGGACGAAGCCCTCTGCTAAATTAAAAACTAAAAAGGGAAAAATAAAATATTCTTTTTAAAAAGTAAAACCAACTTTAAGAAAATATAAGCTATAAAGTAAATTTTTTTTTTTAATTTTACGAGCTAATTGTAAAAATTTTAATACTAATGTTTTACTTATTAAACAAATTTAAGTTGGTTTCAAATATCAATTTCCGAAAAGGATACCCATAATTCTGATGTCTATTAAAGAAATTTGTAATAAGTACAATTTTAATATTAGATATTTAATTTTTTTCAACTTGTTCGTATTTTTTTTTACAACTTTTTAGCGCTTTTTTTTTAAAGATGGTTTTTTCTTTTTATGATTCGTACTATTTTATTTTAGAAGATTATTTTATAATTCGCACAATTTCACTTTAAAATTTGTTTCCTATGGTTTTTAGATGGTGAATTAAAAAAAATAATACTAAAATGCTTTTTCTATGGGAAGTTAAATAGCGCAAGAACTCGCAAAGTTCTTTTCGTGAAATGCCAGATGACAGTTGTCACTGTCGGCAAGGAATACAAAACATCTCCAAGAGGATTCCCATTTGTTTAGTTTGGATCCAAATGAAATATGGCATTTTCCTGATTTTATTTTAATAGATCGCCTTACTGACGGTGAATATACCTATGTAGATGACACAATGTTTCTTCTGTGTGAGTTCGAAGTTTCTCACAAGGGCAGAGAATATACCACTCGGAGTTCAGGGAAAGCATTTTGAATTCCCTGCAAGCCGTATACTTTTTTTTATGACAATATTTTAAAAATGTATTCTTGTTCCTTATTATGCAAGATATGCTTTGACATTATCTTATTATTTCCCAAAAATATATTTATTTTTAATGTATAAGTTTACTAACTATTTCGCTTGATTTTCCAAGTCCCAAAAAAGTGCAACCCAAGTTTAACATCCAAAAATCAATGCATAAAAATTTAATGTACCCCAAATTTAAAATTCCAGAGCATTTACCAAATATGTATCAATAATTCAAAATGCTAAAAATCATAAAAGTCCAATATATATCTTAGATTATTAGTGATTGTACTTTAAGATCAGTCTAAAGTAACCTCATATTAAAAAAGAAATCTAATATACTCAAAAAGTAGAAACCCAATGCATCCCTAACAATAAAACTAATTTATTAAATCTAATCCAGTATCTTTAGATATACAGCTTAGTACACAAAATATATTTCCTAAAATCTAAAATGTACCCAAAAAATAATAAAGGCAACAGTTTTGCCAAGTTTAACAGAAAAAAAATCATTTTAGGGACGTTCAAAAGCAATTTGAATGTTACTAGAAACTTAGCAAATTTTAAATATTTGAAAGATCTATTTTTAAAATAAATTGAGTGGGCGGGCAAGTACCTAGTCATAGACAGCCAATTGGTTTGTCAAATTTTAAACATCAGCATTTTAGTGCAGTTTCTACGACTTTGATGAAAGAGAAAATTTTCACTTTTAAAAGTCCCATACGCAATTTCCCTCTTTTTGATTGCATTTAAAAAGTATTTGAATATTTGTAACCAATGAACGATGTTTCACAGCAAGAAATCAAGTTAAAAATATTTTTTTTTGACCAATTCCTTGATTTTTTTTTTTAAAAAAATCTTCAAATCCCTGTTTGTGGACACCCTGGAACATGAAAGAAGGGAAAACAGGTGTCGTTGAGGTGAAAGACGTGGACCCCCAGACCCTGGAAAGGATGGTGAAATTCCTGTACTTGGATGTGATAGAAGATGGGTTGTCAGCCGAAGAAATATGCAAATTATATTTTGCCGCAGACAAGTAGGCGGTTTTGCCACTTCAACGTTGTTCGCTTTTGTCCACTTCATGTGTGGAAAATGTGTTTGATGTCATGGTCATTGCAGATGACTATGAAGATAAATTTCTTCGGGCGCACATAGATACTTTTTTGAGTATTCATTCGAGAGAAGTCTTTCATTCACCTCAGTGGAAGACTTTCATGGATGACTATCCTGCACTTTGGAAGAAGACCATGATAAAGATATGTATGGAATAGATATGTATTTTTTCCTAACCTTAACCTATATCTGAAAAATTTTATGTGATCAACTAACTTAACGTTAGTACAGTAGTGTTAGCAAATTATATATAATGTTACCAACTAACTTTCATTGGCATATTATGTGATAAAATCCTAAACTATTTTTTTAATAATTACTTTTACTCTATGGAAATGAAACCTAATTTTTTAATTAAACATTTATGTACTTATAATCATTAAGATAAAGAGAAATGTTATAGTTAGTCAAGTCTGCATCAGTTTTGGTTTATTGGCAAATAACTGGTGTTTTCAGTTTTGCGTTTGTGTTTTGAATAAATGTTTTCAATTATATAACATAGTTCGAGTTTATGAAACGAAAAATAATTATTTTTATTAATATGAGAAATCAGCCATTTGATTTAGGTTGTTTTCGATTTTTATATTTAAATAAAGTATTCAAAATGAAAATTGTTATTATCAATTATTACGTAATACAATTTAAAGTTGCATTACTTTAGTTGAATGCTAAATAAGGGATTGTAACATATAGTGGACAATACATTTTCATTACTATGCATTTATAGTTCAAACATTACACTTTAAAAATTATAGTAGATAAGAAATATATATATATATATATATATATATATATATATATATATATATATATATATATATAATTTAAAGAGTTGTTATTATTAACAACTGACAATGTTTAAATTGTACATTAATTGTACAGAGATGCCTTAGATACTATATTTGACAAATTCCATTGTATTTCTGGGCGCCATTGGCATTGAACTTCATTTCTGTTGAATTATTTTCTATTATTATATACTCTACTATCGCAGAATTTTGTGAATTGATATTGCATTGGAAATGTTATTTAAAACTTCCGTTTCATGAATAATGGTTACTTTATTTCTATCTTAATAAAAAATTATTTTTAAATCGTATTCAGTTGCTAATTATCTTAAGAAATTCTATAACATCCCTTATTTCAATTATTATTTATTGATTTATTATTTGATCTAGGAACATCTTGAAGTAGGTTTGGATATTTTTTGACAATAAAATTAGAAATTTACTCCATCTCTTTTCACATTACCCCTTTTTTTCCCTTTATTATACTAATAGCTGCTACACGCGGTTTCAAACGCTTTAAAAAATATATTAACCAATTGGTTCACTTTTCATGTTTGTACCTTCTAGTGAGGTGGCAGATGTAATATTTTCAGCCTTACTTTAGAAAGTGAGCCGAAATTGTTTTTTAATTCGATATGGGTCAAGAGGAACCCAAATATGAAATTTTTACTTGTTGTCAATTTTACATGTCAGTTTTTCATTGTACAAGGGGACTCTAAATTTATACTAAATTAACAAACTCAATATAGTAAATTATTCAAGTTATTATTATATGCTAATAACATATCATATTCAAGATTTTTTTAAGCCGATTATGATTATATATATTAAAAATTCATACATATTATTTACAAGGAGATATGTCGTCAAAAGCTTTGGAACTATGATGGCATCAGCTATGGTTAAATACTTCACAATTGCTTCAGTATTATTGACAAGAAATATTCAAGTATATAAGATGTATGCAGGTATATCTGATAGAAACGGTATATCACTGCATTACGAGATGTTTCATGTATGTTTTTTGTTCCATGTAAGTTTTGTTAAAATCTGTTAATATTTGATTATTATTTTGCTAATAAAGCAAATCTTTTTAACCTTAAGCCTCATGGTTCAAAATGGAAATTGGATGCTTTAAACATTGGTCCATTGATCCTTTCGCTCCGCTAATACTCTCCATTTTCTTAAGGAGTGATCCAAAAATTTAAAAAAAAATTGTGTCTTATTTAGATGACTAGAAAATCCAATTTATAAGAAAAACAACGGTTTTTACTACGACAAAAAGTTGGGAGTAGAAGAATTCACTAGGATTTGCCGTATAATCGATGTCTGAAAAAATCAAAGTTTAAAATATATGTTAGTATACGCAGCAGCAGACAATACTCGAAATCGATTTTTTCTCGATAGAAGTTTATTTATAAAACAAAAATTAATAATGATGGAAAATTTCCAACTTCGGTATTTACATTCAGATACAATTCAGATTAATTGGTTTTAGTCTTCGGACACAGGTACCAAGAGAGAAATGAAATTAACGTAATGCTGGAAATAAACATCCAGTACGCCGAAAAGGCTCTCAAAAAGGACTCTTGCGCCAAACCGGCTTGCCAGTGGCGGCTTGTGGAATACAGCAAGTACAGCCGGGCTGTACCTAAATTTGGTAGTGTATTTTAAAACTAAAATAAGATATTTTACTCATTTTCTTAAATGCAGATTTTGAAATTTCTACGATAAGTAAAAAGAAAACGTACGAAAGTAAGAAAATTAAGGGAAAAAAACTCCATTCAATCAAAACTACAGCCATAAATCGGTGTCAGGAATCGGCTGCATCAACCTCTACGTAGTATGGAGACAGTGCGCCAAGCTAATACACTGCCTTCGAGGCGAAATTCAGCCCGAAATGAATTTTCCGACTTTGGCTGTACTTGTACTTGTGAATTCGATAAACTGATTGGCTCGTGGAAGAATCGCGGGGATGGGCGGGAGAACCGAGAATTTCCAAGACTA
Source organism: Troglohyphantes excavatus (assembly GCA_963932185.1). Classification (NCBI taxonomy): domain Eukaryota; kingdom Metazoa; phylum Arthropoda; class Arachnida; order Araneae; family Linyphiidae; genus Troglohyphantes; species Troglohyphantes excavatus. The sequence continues at coordinate 12,174,720 of OZ010666.1, read as the reverse complement.
TCTCCAAATGGAAATAGTTTCCGTGGTAAGTTTACACGCGTTGTGTTGTTTTGTTACTTAAGTTACTAAGTTAATGTTAAAATTGACCGATTCGCAAGTTTAAAAGAAAGGAGGATTGATTCAATTTTAAAAAGTATGTAAATGTTTGCTGTTTTCTTCGCGTGTTATCATTTTTTTAAATTGAAAGGAAACTTTGATTTGATTAATAAATATTAAAGAATTTCTTTTCATGTATAGTTGTGGAAAGTAGGGGAGGGCTAGTCACATGATTTCGGCTGCACAAACATTTTCGATAATAAATAAAAATTAAATAAATAAAACTCAAGCTATAAGTTTTTTTACCACAAAAATATTCTGTTCCTAAATAAAAAGAAATCAAAGTTGTAACTTAAAATGTAAAAAAAAAAAGATTAAAGCATTTTTTAAATCTTCAATTTTTTTTTTAAATAATATAAAAAATGTGAGATGGCACCCGTCTTACGCCCTTAAAGACGGCCCTATCACTTACTTCTGATTTTAAACGTTTTTTTTTTTTTTATGTCCGTCCGTTCTTAATGCAAATATTACTTTGGTGCTGCCCTCTGCCGATTTTAATTACAACTAATCAAGTATTCGAAGTTTTTTCAATTTTGTCAACGAGATGGTAGCGCAATACCAAAACAATCACTTACATTATGAGGGGGGGGGGGTACAGTACAAAGACGTACTCAGGAGTGATGGAGAACACGTGGACACGATTCGGGCCCCCTCGGTCCTCCCGAAATCAATGTAAACAATTTTCTTTTCATAAATATTAGGTCATTAATTATTTTATTAATCAATAACTTAATTATCATTAATTTTTTAAAATTCGAACCCTTTTTAGCTTTACTTTTCAATAACTAATAGTTTTATTAGATTTTTAGAACCTGTACCCTTTTTGAAAAAAAAATCAACTTTATAGAGAATTTGTATAGTTGACATTTCCAATGAATTACGGAATCGTCAAATTAGAAAGTCATTAGTTAAATAAAAGAGACCAGAAGGGGAATACAAACAGTCATTTATCCTATTGTAAATACGTGACTGACGCACGCCGGCCTATCTACCCTAAACATTAATGGTCATAGCTACCGTGTAATAAGAGGAGGGCATTTATGAAAAGACGTGGTATTGAGATTATTTCAGAGGAGAGATCCACTGCATGTTAAATTAATTTAGTGGTTGTTGTCCAAAGGTTCTTAATGTTAGACTTGCTTTTGTAGAACAGGAAAATAACAGTTCTATTTTTTTTACCTACGGAATGGGTATTGGGAAAAATAAGTGAACCGGTCCGTTAGTATTTATAATGTCCAATGTATTTGACGAGAACTTTTGTTGCCATTGTTTTATACAGTAAATATATTTAAGTTTGTTGTCTAATACTTATAATAGAAAGCATAATTAAATAAGAGTTACTCCGCTACTTAAAAATCGATTTGGATTAGATACTGTTGTTTGTGGTATTTTTTTTATTCAACCTCGTTTCGTTAATCTAAATCTAAAATAAGCTCTTTTCATTAAAAAACACTTTGTCGCTATCTAACAGACATAAAATTTTCTACCTGTATTACAGCACCTGCTTAGTTTATATATAAATGTAATAAAATTCCGTATATTAAAATGGTAATATGAGAATGTATGTAAGTGAGATATGTATTATCTTTTTCGATTTAATTTCAAAAGTATTATTTGTATGTACTGATGTGCACAAAAAGTTTCAAAAGAACTGCACATAACGTTTCGAAACTCAATTTTATCTCATTAATTCAATTCAATGTTTAAAATATATATTTGTGATAATTCTTCAAAAGTTGTTTATTAAACAGATTTAAAGCAAAAGTATTATTTTGGTGCTGTCATTTTCAGGTACAAATAACAACTTATCTAATTCTCAAAGTTTTAAATTATGTCCACAATCCACATAATACATAACAATACGATACAAACAGGGACGGTTCAAGGAATTTTTATAATACAAGCAAATAAGATTTGGCGTCATAATTTTAATAAATATTTTGTAATACATTTTAGACTGACTTAAAACTCTGTCAAATAAAACACATTTAGTTTCACTAAAGCTGCGAAACGGGAAGAATGACTTTTCGTTGCTAAAAGTGAAAGAATGTTGTGTATGTCCATGAGACATTAAACTTAGTTTGGCATTTTTAGCAATGTATAACTCTAGATGGACTGTCACTGATCTTTCTCCAAGATAAATTAAGCAAAATAATTGTAATTATGCATATAATTATAACATGCATATTACTATTCATGTTATAAAAAATTAATATAATATATTTTATATGTGAGTATATAAATATATTAACTAATAATTAGTATTAACTAATATACTAATTGTGTAGTTAATTACTGTGAATATTGTATTGGGTATACATAAGCATTCACATTATGTTAACTATATATTTTCTGCATATTCATATTGTATAATGTTTAAAGTTATATAGAGTTTAATGCGGCAATATTTGACTACATTATATGGTATTTTGTTATTAAATTGACTTTTATTAAAGAAGTAATCACACAAACACATAACATGCTTTTCATAAACTATTTTATTCCTGAGATCAACACTTTAATTTCGAACAAGAGCATTTTTTTTTTCATTTTACATATGTTCAAATAATAATACAATAATAAGGACGTTCAATTGAGGATAATACAATAATGCACTAAGCATTTTTTTACATGAACGATAACGATTTTTTTCCATGAAAAGTAACGATTTTTTTTTACGATTCTCTGCATACATTGCTCATTTTCAAATAAAACTATAGAATATAATACTTTTAATGTCTATAAATTTTTGGACAGTTCAAGCACAAATACTTTGTATCTAGCATGCTGTTGAGCTTGTTCTTACCAACTCCTGTTTCTGCAGTTTATTTAGCCAGACAGCAGCTAACGAACTTTTCGAAACATGTCCAAAATATCATTCTATTAATTTTTTTTTCAAGATACTTCCAAGCTTTATAAAACAGTTCAAAATCGATGCCCAAATAATTCTAATGCAAATAATAATAGTTGCGTGCCACTGTGCTGAGCATGTTGTTAAAAAATACTCATCATGGTTTAAACCAATCAAATGCAGCTCCAAAACAAATCAGTAAGGCTGTCAGCTGTTGAGCATGTTTGCTTCCTGTATACATCCGGACAGTTCAAGATAGTTTTCAACAGTCGAATAACGCTGTGATTTTTTTTCTGTATACAGTATTGATTTTTGCGTTATTGACCAAGAAGAAGCTCCAAAACAATCTTTTGATGATGTGAACTCACAGTTAATCTTGCATCTGGTATATGCTGCTACAGATTTTCAGACAGTCCGCGACCAAATCCTTTGGAACCTGCATGCTATTGAGCTTGTTGAATCATCTGTCATGTTAAGCAGTTCTAAAGAAATCCAGTGATTGATGCTGTTGACCTTGCTTGTTGTACATTTAGATTCTCCCCAGTAGTGTTAACTTCTCCAAGGCAATCGAAAGATGCCGTGAGCTTTTGCATCTTGAATACGAATACCAGTCACAGTCACACAGTCCAAAAACAAACTATTTGTGGATGGTGCCATGCTATTGAGTTCCAGTCTGTAAAATGCAGCTCCTAAACAATCCAGAGATGCTGTGAGCTTGCTTCAGAAACTTTTGTGTTTGATGTTAGTAACCAATGATAGATACGACAGTGCAATTCTTCGTAATACAACGATTTTGGTAAGGAAGAGATTCTTTGGGGTCACTGGGTTCGTCCGTCTGTCGGATTGGATTCCATCTTTTGGTGGCCCCGGGTTCCATCGACAAGTCCACTGGCAGGTGGACTCCCGGCAAGGTCGACTGATTCCACTCAAAAGATGGAATCTTCCTCCTCGAGATTTCGAAACCTCCAACCTTACTCGACATCTCTTCCCCACCAGACATTTTGTATTCCGTAGATTCGCACTCTCAAATCTACCACTAATTACTAATTTTTTTTTACACCAAAACTTAAGATACTTTGACTTCAGCAAGTGTATCTTGTGTGTGTGTTTTTTTTTAAACTTTCAGTCAGTTCCAAGAACAAACTATTAGTAGAACTTTAGTTATTGAGCTTGTTGGAATATCTTTCATATTGCGGCTCCAATTCAATGCAACGCTACTGATCTTGCTGTAAATGCATCTAAACGTTTAAAGTTTGTTCATGAACTATTTTGGGGTAGATTTTCTTTTCAATTGTTTTTGATAATTACGTCCCAAGGGAATATATACACTGCTGCTAAACAATCCAATGATGTTGTGTTCTTCGATCTTGATTACGTATTAGCTTGGCTGTTGAGGTGTGTCTTTTAACCCATCTTGTAGGATAATTTGTCATACGATAATAACCAAGTTCTAAAACAATCCGACGATGCAGTGAGCATGATGTCCAGCTTTTATCTTGAGTACACTGATGATGTTTGGTGGGGTTTTGAGGAATTTAAGTAAGTTGACTTGCAACAATTAGGAAACTCCAAAACAATTCGACCATGTAGATAATCCCGAACTTTATTCCAGACATATGAAGTTATATCAAGCATCAACTTTTGATGGATTTTGCATGCCTTGAATGTTCCAAAAAGAACATAATGCAGCTCCAAAATAAATACTGAAATGTTGTGAGCTTGTTGTTAAGATTGCACGCTCCACACAGTACTAAATTTTTTATCACAGTTCAGGAAGCAACAATAAGTCACTTTTGTATTTTTTTTTATCTTGTTGTATAATAAGCATAAATTAATATTAACTTTCCAGAGTATATACTCAGTACCAAAATAATCCGATAGAGTTTTTTTTTTTTTTTTAGTATTCTTTGCTTGCATGTGTTGAACATTGTATATAGCAGATAACTTTCAGACTAATGTGAACTACACTAAACGTTACTGAAAAATGTCACAATATTTTTTTTCCTTTTTTTGTAAGCAAACACAATAATCATAACCAGGTCCAACAAGTAGCATACGTAACTTCTCTAACTATCCTAATTCAAATCATAATCCAAATCGTCCTCCAAATCGTCCTCCGAATCATCCTCCAAATCGTCCTCCGAATCGTCCTCAAAATCCTCTTCATACAAATCCATGAATCTTGAAAGGTGGGTTTTTTTCTCTTCTTGAAAAATTGCACGCATGTTTGGAGGTTGTAGGCGAATTGGTTTATAACTGAAAAAAATTAGTTTGATATAGTATATTGTTGAAAACATTTAAACTTTTAAGTGAACACATTTCACGAATCGCAATTAATATTTACACTCTATTCTTTTAAAAATGAAATAATATACATTCCAATTTTGCAATAAATGTTCTGTCACTGCAATCGATGAAAACAATTTGATGACACATTATTTTTTAATATTTAATTTTTGTTAAATAAATCTATAATTAAGAATTTAAAAAAAAAAATTGAAATTCGTACCATTCTTAATTTTTTTTTTTTGTAAATCTAATATCTGTGATGTAAATTATGTTGTTATTATTGTTGTAAGCAAAAATATATTAATCTCGGTATTGTTATTAAAAACTAACGCCTGTGTCTGGCATTTAGACCGTGCAATTATCTTACTTCTCATTCTTCTGGCACTCCTTTTTATTATTACTTATGTTTATTACTTATATACGTCTCCCTGGTAGTACAACGGATAATACTCTGGACAGCGCTGCCTGCAGATATGTGTTCGATTCCAGGTAAGTCTTCGTTGTCATTATCGATATTTGTTGAAAGTGATTTATGAAGACAGGCTATGTAAGCAAGCATCTGCTCTTTTCATTCTTTTTTTACCCATTGTACTCATATTTAAATACATGTTATTTTCAAAATTGAAAATTATGTATTCGGAATCATGATAAGCATCGAATGTATTCAAAATTGAGTTCATTTTACTTAGTTTTTAATACCTATTTTTAGCAGAGTTATTTGAATATGGTGAATACATATAATAACTTTTAATAAAAAAAATTTATTCAATGTCCTGCAAACTCACAAACTATTAATTTCTATATCACAAATACGATAAAACAAACGTTTATGGAATTTAAAAAAAGAATAATGTATCTTGTGAATAATTTGAATATAGCTGAGTAATAGTTTGAGGATTTTATGGAAATCGGATTTACCCTTCTAAGAACTTTAGCAGGAATCCTGCATCCTATGCTTTTAACACAATGAAAATATGCAGTGTCTCTAATTTTCTTAAACTATTTCGCATGCATTTGCAAATATTAGTAAAGATCAAAAATAAAAAAAAAATAATATAAATGACATATGAAGCTTTATAGTAAAACAAGTATTAGTCAATTTCTAAAAAAATTGCACAATATTAATCATATCAATATATTTTATTGTAATATTCACTCACCTTTCTCTCACTTGGTTGTCCTCAAGATCACGTGACTCAGTTGGAACTTCGGATGTTACCCCAGATGTGTTCTCAGGATCATCCGCTGCACTCATATCCTATAAGAGATAAATGTGATTTAAAAAAAAAAATATTCAGCATTCATATATTCTAAAATGAAAGAACTAGAAATTTAAAGCAATTTTTTAAATATAGGGAGATTGCTAATTTTAAAATAAATCGAGGTTTAAAAAGAATGTCCCTATAAGTTTCTATTTAATTATAAAAGAAAAGATGACGTTGTTTACAATTCCTGGTTTTGGCCTGTTAAGTCTAATGCGCATATATATATATATATATATATATATATATATATATATATATATATATATATATATATATATATATATATATATATCCACAAATATCCGAAATGCGGTATTTTATAACCTGTACTAATTTCAAATGCTATTTCATTATTTAATTGGTTACTAGTTTAATTTGGTATGAACAGTATAAAAAAATCCTTAGTTTTTACATTACCTATAAACTTACAATAAGAAGTATATTTAAGAAGTCAATTGAGATGCTTCAGTATATTTCAAATTCAAATAATTCCAAAATGTAAAACGGATTGCAAATCCAATTACATGACATCCCACCGTATCTTAGCCTACATTCGAACTCTGACCCATGGTGCGGTATTCCCGTGCGGTATTCCTACAGTACTAGGTGATATAGCAGTCAAATTGAATAATCTCATGTGTTTGTCGAACAAACATACAGAAATGCTAGATTTTTTTTTGTTTTGGTAAAGATACTTTTAAGCATTTACATGTATCCATGGTTATAGAAACATCACTTGAATTTTTTTTTTTTTAAATAAGTTATTGTTTCTACGAAACAGGACAACATTTACACTTTCAAAAAAATTTAATTAACAGTATACTTACCCATAAATCAAATGGTTTCCACTTCAGCAATAAGGTTCTTTGTGCTGGTGTTGGATCTTCAAACAGTCCCTCTTTGTTTACTTGCTTGGCGACGATGAATCTAAAGAAGATGAAGATGGGAAATTAATATTTCATTCTTAAGTGCAAAAGTAGCATCCAACACAAGAATATTGTTATCTAAACTGCAAACTCCTTCGGACACTGATTTTAAATCACATTTAAAGAAATCTCTGTCGACAATACATGCATTGAACCCATTCAAATTAATACATTTAGTAACTTAAAAAAATTATCAAAATAAAATTGGTGAAAATAAATCCAAAAAATTAATATAATTACTCAAAAGTATTCTTTTTCACCTCTTCTATTAAAAGAACAGTAACAAGAACCACATTTTCTGCAAACCAGTTATCCTGCTATCGAGATCGAACACAAATTGAATTGTTTGTTGATCAACTTTGGGGCAGATTTCAGCACCCATGTAAGTTATTGTGGTTCATGACACCTAACTATACTATATTTTGCCATACTCTAAAAATAACCTTATGAAAAAATGCTAAAATTATACTCCTAATTTTATATATAGTTAAAGAATAAGATCAGGTTAGAAACTGTTCTAAAAAAATTAAATACTCGAGAGAGATTTTATATTAGCTGATACGAGTTAAAAAGTTAATCTAAGTAAACACGAAAAAAAAGATTTTTAAAACAAGATCCAAATTTCGTTGAGTGAAATATGAATTACTGACTGTAGGGATTTGTGAAGTCTGTCCTGGATTTCTGGCATCAGAACAATTTCCGTTAGCACAGGTGGGTGGTAGCAAGCCAGGATTTCTTCTGGAGTCATCTGGGAGAAGCGAACGCATTTCAGAACTTCAACGGCCGACTCCTCACGATGCAAGAGATCATGTTCGATCCACTTGAGTGCCGCCAGAAACACAACAACCTCACTATAAAAGTAAAAGATAGATGTTACAAACAGAATATTAAGTACACTGTTAAATAATATTACGACCTTGCACCAAAATTTGGCACCCATTAATCTGCTACCAACATTTGGTGCTTAGTTTCAACATTTTGCGGTTGTTCCACGGATACCAGTTCGTTGTGAAACGTTGTACCAAAATTCATAACGTTGCATAAAATTCAAAATTCGAGTTTTCTTAGTAATTTAGTAGTGAAATTTTTGTAGGAACGCCGACAACCCTCCGATTGCAGAATGACAAATGTTTTACTTTTCTTTGTCAAATCCACCAAATTTTCAATTTTTTTTTTAATTTTTAATAAAGAGTAAAGGAAACTATCAATTACAATTTTATTTAGAGATTCATGTATTTTATGCAACTGGTGCTAAAAATTAAAAAATTTCAGTAAAACCTAACTGTTGCAATAGAGAAAAGGGCCATAATAACAATTTCTTTGACGATTGCCGCAATTTAAAATATTTACTATTATACAGTAATATCTCAAACACATTTCAAGCATTGTCTCAACTACTCTAACAAGATAAAATCGAAGTGTGTTAAAATTAACAAGTTATTTGCACTAAAGTTGATTGAGAATGAACCTTACCTCCTAGCTTGAATTGTGTCTGCATTAAAGAACATCATAACTTGGTCTTTAGTTAAGTGGAGGTATTCGTTCTGCATGACTACACCTTCAAAATTATGAGCCAGGGTTTCAAAGGATTCACTGATAACTTTCTGAAGATTTGTTTTCCATTTTTCCACATCCATCATAACTGTATTTCCAAAGTTATTACATGAAACATCAATGTTCTGAAAGATAAATAGCACATGCTTTGACAAATGTTTCCAATTTAGAGATTTATTCGAACTTTCAGATTATGCGTATTGTTGGGAAAACTAGAGATACACAAACGTATGTACACATTGTTAAAAATAAGAACTCAAAAATAAGTAAAATATATTCAGTTTTTGATTAAATTTTATGCTTATCATTGCTCCGAATACATAAGTTTCATTTTTGGAAAATACATGTACTCAAAAATGAGTACAATGAATAAAAATAGCTGTATTTGGCCTACATAGACTGCCTTCATAAATTAATTTTAATAAATATCAACAATTACAACCAAGACTTACTGATATTGAACCCACATCAGCAGGTAGTGCAGTCCAGTGTCTTATCCGTTGAACAGCCAGGGAAACGTGATAAATTTATATAAAAAAATGCCAAAAGAATGGGAAGAAGATCTTTTGAACCTCAAGATTTGAAAACAGTAATTTATTAAAGAAAATCCACCGTTTTGAAATCCATATAAAAAATTAGCAAATCGTTTTAGAGAAGAAAAATGGCCTAGTCCATACATTATTTGTTAAGTACGCATACTAATACAGACAATGAATAATTACGAATTCAATCCCTGTTAGCTCCGGCGATTGCATTGAATTTTCGAGATTTATCTTTAAAGTATCCCTTGATTCACGATAGCCTAAGTAGCTCAATCAAGCAAGAATTCTTACAATTGAAATTCAATTTTCAACGAATTAAATATTGATTATAAATGCTGCTATTTTATGTGCACGAGCATTTTACTATGAAAATAATTTAGAGAATAAAAATTTACAACCTATTTATTTTATTCAAATGTTTACCGTATAATATAAAATATCGTGAAACTCTAGAAAAAGTCTTAAAAATTCTCTATACTCACGAGCAGTGTAAGAGGCTCGTCATTCAATAGGATCATTTTGGGTTTGAATGCCACGTCATTCAGGAACTTCTCCCCTTGTTCATGGTAGGAGGTGTCACACCTGAAAAAAATGAAAATAATTTAGGTTTCTTAAGAATTAAATTATCATGGGAATTCAAACTACTATTAAAACATCTTAAAAATAAAAAATAAATCGTAACCTGATAAATAATTTTACACTTAAAATTTAATGAACTCTGAAATGTTTATGTATTATATGCACGTGACGTCACGATGACATCATCTGATTGTATTCATTTGACCAATTGATTAGTTACTGATCAATCACAGAGACAAAATCTATTGTTTATCTATTAACATTTTAAACTTCACATCAAGTCATACATAGCATCCATTAAATGAATATTGAGAATGTGTCTCCATCAATAAAGCATCCCCGGAATTTCAGCAAGTCGCTTATGACAACATAATGGTATTTAGTTTACAATTAAAGCATAAAAAGCATCTCTACTATCGTCCACATTTAAGATTATTTCCTATGACCTTCTGCCTTTCCAAATATGCAGTAACCAATCGACTTATTTTCCTTGACTCGTTAAAATTTACGTAGTTAAAAATGATTATATCTAACCAGAGTCAATAATATAACCAGAATAATGCATCTAAATCTCCGATAAGAGACACCATCATAAATTCTCAGCGACAAAGTAATTTCTGTTACAATACATATAATCATTATGTTTTAAAACTTATTTCAAATTGTTTTTGTTTAGTTAGCCTTCAATTAATAAAAAGTTAGCCTTACATGAATGAAAACATTTGTTTACTAATCCTTTTGATTAGCCCTCTAGGTTTTCCTTAACCGCTTCTTAGCAATCGTTCATATTCTATGAATATTCTAATTCAGGTAAAATCTCAATAACTCATCTTAAATATATATATATTGGGATTTACTTCAACAAAAAGAAATACACACAAATTGGAGATCAATAATAAAGTTTTCTACTTATCCTCGATGCAATTTACTATTTTAGCATAATAGTATTCCAAATCCTACCTTTTTGATTGAATGAAGTCATCGTCACACAGCTGCTTCAGTTGATCTGTAGATAAATCCACGGAATTGTTTCTGAAGACGAGATCTTCGAAGCGTACTCCAACACTTTCTGGAGATTGGGCATGCTCAAGCTGTGTGTTCCAATACAGGGCTGTAGTAAACATCTTCAATGCGCTTTCCAAGGTCTTGTTAGTAAGATCCAAAGCCTGAAAGATTAAAATATTTAATATTTAGTTCCTTGTATTATAGGAAGAAGCATGTTCCCACGTTGACAGGAACCCGTTAAAACTAATGCATTTTTTCATTTTATTTATAATTATATTACAGTAATAATTATAAAAATATGAAGGAAGAAAAGAAGGATTATCCAGGATGAAATATGTTTTACGTGTGTTTTATTAATTATTTGCAATAACGAAAATGTAAAGGTGCTGTAGTTATTGTTAGAGAACCCTATGTAATGTAATGGATTTTATAAGAAAAAATTGTTTAACCAAGTTGGTATGTTATTTAGAAGAACTTTGTCTGCCAGATTTCCGAAATTGATCCTCGAGGAAAATTTAATATATCGTTCTTGTTATGGAACAGTTATATTCCGTTCTTTACCCAATAATTTCCCGATCTTTTCACGATGATATCCAAGTAATATTATGCTTTTAGGAGTTCAATAAAAAACAAGCTCACAAGATAAAATCGTTTTCAACTTTCAAGATCATGCAATTGTCGTTCAACTCAAAGAACAGGGGGGGGGGGGGAGAACAGGTCGTTAGTCACGTGACTGAGGATCACATCCCGAGTACAAAAAGATTAAAATACAAATGGAGAAATATAATTTCAGTTGCATAAGATATTCGCGGTATTTTCACCAATTTGAGTCAATGTGGTACATTGAAACGCATTGTTAAATTGATAATATATGTTGCAATTATAATATTCGACCTTCCAACAGAATATAGTACAGAGATAAAGAATAAGTCACTTAAAACCTATAAGCTGTAAAAAGGGTAACAAAATTTTAAAGTTCTGCGCTTTGTAGTTACTAGGCTTCCTTTTAGTGATGGGTATCCAAAAAAATATTCAAACATTTATATATTAAATTTGTATTTCAATGATTTCAACTGACACAACTATTGCCACTTACGTAAAACTTCATGGAAAAAAAATAAAGCAATATTAAAGCATTCGAATGGAACATCATATAGATTAGTAAATAATTCCCTGAAAAGAAGAAACAAAAACCTAATTTTTATCAAATAGATTATCATAGTCGAAAGCAGATTCTTACTTTTTGGCACCTATTGACTGCAGGCTCAATTCCCATGTAAACAGCAGTTCGGAGAATGTGTGGCAGGACCCGGCAAGATTCTGTAGTTTGGTTTCCATACAATAACTGCAATATGATACTAAAGGCATCAGCGTCAATGTACTCAGAAGTGATCTAAAAATAAATTACAATAAATAAATTACAATAAGAAATTATTAGAATAATTATAAGAAAAACTGGCTAATAAACTTAACTAAATAGAATTTAAATAAAGGCATCCGCGTCATTGTAATCAGAGGCGAACAAAATAAATTACAACATTATAAGAAATTATAAGAAATATTATAGGAAAAAATGGTTAATAAACTTGAGTAAATAGAATTTACCCTGTACTCGTATATCCAAATATCTAGCAGAAATTTTCTTTCGTAAGTTAAATTTAATTTTAACGTGGTTATCAGAGATAAACATCATTTATAACAGCTCATTTAGAACGATTGACAATCACAAAATTTAGGTCCATCCATAATGATATTTTTGAAAAAAAAATTGAAATAGGAAAAGGTTTAAGAAATTTTATAATCGACACTTTTAAAAGAATTCATCACAAAAAGTTAAAAAATAAAGTTTTTTTGATTACAAATCCAGTATATTTTTAGATAAATCCAGTTAGTTTATTGCTTTCAGTTGAATTTTTAAAATTAAGTCTTACGAATTATATCAACGTTTAACACAGTTTAAACACAGGAGAACTTACTTGAAGGACGCATTGAGCTTTGCCCTTTCCAGCCAGTCGATGCGCAAAGTACATGGAGTTTGCACTCAATATTTCCTGATGTGCACGAAATTGCTGGTCTTTGACTATAACTAGAATGTCTGGGTTCACAATGACCTCTTCCTCCATACCTTCAAGGGTCCTTTCCAATATCAGTGGACTATTTAATGGCTCATCTTTGTCTTTTTCTGACCAAATATGTTGAACCTGGAATTCCTCTTCATATTGGACATCTTGTACTGTATTTTTATCATTTTCGTTGTCATCCAGTGGCTGAGTTTCAACCTTAGTGATGGTATTAGATTCTGTGGTCAAAGTATGGTCTGGAATGCCGGTATAGTCACCATTAGCGTTGTCATCAGTAGCAAGATCGCAATCATCAGGTGGATCATCAGCACACTGAAGATTTGGCATGTCATTTTCTATCCAAGTGTCGTTATTTTCGGTTTCTGCTTTGAATTTAAACTTCGGTCGGTTGACCAGATCCTCCCAGAACACTGTGCCTCTCAGGTCTTCATCGGAAAGCTGTTTAAAAAACATAAAAAAAAGTGAAAAATTCAGATGAAATTATTCATGGAAGGCATTTCGCATTAGATAACAGGTACAGTATAAAACTGTAATCATATATCAAATATTTAATTTGGACCTGTTTATTTTTTTATTTATTTTTTGCCTCATATATGCAGTCAAAATGCTTACAAATAAAATTACCTAAAACATTTTCTTTTTTTTCCCTTAACTTGCATTTGGAAAGTTACTATGTATACCATTTTTAAACTTGATGAAGATTTAGTTACAAACCATTCTACAGTTGTTTCTGGTATGCTTTCTTAGAGAAAAGATTTGATTATCAGGACACAGAAAAATCCGATTTGTTGCTAAGAAGGACTTATTTAAATATTGTTTTTATTTTAAATTATTTTGTTCTTACAATTAATCTTCAGTAAGTTTCATCACACCCAATTTACCGTACTAGATTTGTTGTAAAAAGTTCCTAAACTTTCATTTTAAGGTAATGGTAATTACTCTCAACTTGAAAATTAATATTTCGTCATAATTTAACTTATTTTGAGACATTTTTATTTTATCTGTCCCTGGTGATCAACAAACATAAATCGACATTTTGTCTGCGAAGTTGCAACTGTGGTTTATAACTTTTATCAATAAATCATAGATTTTAAAACTCATCAAAGGTCTTGATACATTTTTGTTGGTTGTTTAAAACTTCACTGAGTTATTTTCAATAGTACATTTGTTATTTACAAAGTCTTTTAACATTTCCAAAAGCAGAAAATTATTTACATTTTTTAATAGTTTAGACGAGATATCGTCATTCTTACCAGCAATGCATACAATTTGACCATTTTGCAATAATTTTCAAATCTGCCAAAATAGAAATATAATCTTAAAGCTATGTCTATAAATATAAATTTAGAATGGTATGATTATGTACAATGAAAAAATACTTTAAAATACATTACAAAGAAAGTTATTTTAAAACTGAGTTTACTTTTCTGTCCATTCAGAAGGATGTTTAAAAAATGCTACATTGAAAACTCTGAGAATTACAGATTCATTTACTAAGTGAAGGAAGTTAAGTAATTCACAAGTTCTGCATCCATTTGGACGAATTAAAACAAAATAAGTGTAAAACTTACCTGGTTGATGTTATCCGGTTGTTTCCTGGAGCAGTTCAGTCTCCCCCTATTAAAAATATTAAGAAATAATATGTTTTAATAAATTGTTAGTTTTACTCATAAAAACTAAGTTATTTACGTTGAAATTTATATACAACATTCATTTCTTTTTCTTAGTATTTTAAAGATTTGTTTTGAAATCAATACCGGAAAAAATCTAAAAAGTTTAAAATAATAGGAATCAAGTTGAACATTACTTTTATAGTTTTTGCTGTTATTTAATTTATTTTAAACATTCTTCGGACCTGAAATGTTTTTATGTTTTATTATTAAAAATAAAGTTTTGAACCAAATGAAGATTGTTTCTTCTAACAATAAGGATACTTATAAACATCCCTTAAAATATGAAAGGCGCAATTGAAATTAAATAGTAGTTTTATGAAAAAGGGAGAATATAAATGACAGTTTGTAATTCTGGAAGCAAAACATCACACACAAAATATTAATTCTGAACAAAACCAGAAAAAATAACTTTTATGGGATATATTTCAAAAGCGATATATACAAACTTTATCTTTCAGTTAATGTTTAAGCAGTAAGGTAAAAATATTATCCTTATTTTGCATTAAATAATTAAGAAAATTCAACAAATAATTTTGTATCTATCGTTTTAAGACTTAAACGATTTTCACAATTTTATGTTCTTAAAATAGTTTTTAAATCCAATAAAAAATTGAACAATTTATGGTCAATGCTTTAAGCAAATTGACTCAATGTTTAGAGTAGAATTGAAATATTTATTATAATAGTAGTATAGCAACATCTATTCATATTCTTTAAAATTATTATTCTTACAAATTACAAAGCCTACTACTGAAATTGTTTCTACCCTGTAAAAAAAGTACTTAAAATTGAGTTGCGAAACATTCTCGTTTTTCTTTAAGTACAATTGCATCATAAATAAGCGATGACGTACTCAAATATAGGTAATTATACTTTCTCAGAAATGAGCAGTGGGATTTAATATTGCTAATCTCAGCTGCTGTTCAAGTCATATTAGCAAAGCAACCTGGCAAACTTAAAATAGTTATTCAGAAGATGGTTTTCCACATTATTTGCTGTCGATTGAACTGATTTGTTACAACTCAATTAAATTGCTTCCCATTCTTTTTTGACATACTTTTTGAGCATTTATTCTGTTTATAACTTCTTCATGTCGCCGTGGTAGTCCAACGGATAAGGCAATGGACTACGGTGACTCATGACCTCGGATCGATTTCATGTAAGTCGTCGTTGCAATTGTGGATATTTATTGAAAGTGATTTATGAAGGCAGCCTATGTAGACTTTTTTCATCGAATGTAGTCAAAAATCGGTATATTTTAATTATTTTTGTGAACCTATTTTTAAAAGTGTATGCACGGCCGTTTTCAAATATTCTACAACTCTACGTGTTTAAGGTAAGACTTGACATTAGCAATTAAGCACTTAATAAATATTGAATGGATAAATAGATCTCCATATAATTAGTATCGAATATATTTGGCGTTGGGAAGTTATCAGATTTATTTTAGTATATTATCAATAAGGATATTGAAAATCAGTTAATGAGTTCATTTTGTTTTAACCAAATTTGCCCAAAATTCTTTCCCTATTTCAATTAGTACTTATTGTGAAATATATGCGTGTACTTACACCAATCTCCTGAACCATTTCATGAGTTTAGCCATTGCTATTCAATCCTTTAAAGGAATCCAATTGAAGTAATTCACACTCAAAATATATTTTGAAAGATTACGCTGAACTTAGTTGATGAAATTACAAATGCGTCTGACATAATAACTACATAACAATTAGTTTTATAATTCCAAACGCATTGTTTTAAATCGACTTTTTCTATAATAAGTGTATTCAAGTAAATAGACAACCCCTATGTTTTACTTTTCTTATTGTAAGTTTGCAACAATAATATTTTTTTTGTAAATAGAGAAGTTTTTTAATTGCTTTTCAAATATGACATTGTTGGAATTTTTTAAGTTTTTTGAGAATTCGTTTCGTGGATTTTATATGGATTTTAGATGTCCAATGCGCATTTATTATTTGAGCATTAGACTAAAAACTGAAAACTTTGAGTTTAAACTAGTCATTGTTTGCTAAACATCAAATAGAATTTCTAAGCATCATAAATATACGTTTAAGATTTATGCAATATGACACACAAATACTAATTCACATAAAATTAAAATTTCCTTAACTCTCAGCCATTCCGACGAATGTTATTATTGACAGTTATGATAAAAGTTTTAGTATTTGACATGGAACAACGAAACAAATAAAATAACGAATAATACTATTAAATTGAAGGGTAATGGGCCATGAAAACCAATTTTAATCGCTATCTATCATTAAATCGTATGTTTTTTTGCAAAGTTTCTTTAACAATATTTAAAATATATATCTTAACCAACGCTCTAGACCAGCTACTCACAACCTGTGGTACAAGAATCTTTATTATATAAGCCAAACTCACACATAAAAAAAATCAGGCACACTTAGTCCGTACCTTAAAGTTTTTTTCGTGAATATTTTATTCGCGTGCCTGCTCGGCCTACTGCGCCTTCAACTAAAATGTCGCACATCTATCTCTCATCCTCACCCAACGCGGTACAAGGGTCAGATGGAAAACTGGATTAAATGCCAACGTGGTCAACTTGTCCCATTCAAATATTTACGATGGTAGGTCATTTATCCCCATAGACTGATTCCCTTGAGTTAGGGGCGTATAAATGAAAATATTTTTATAAGAATGGATTAACTTCTAAAGGGATAATAAAAATAACAAATATCAATTCTGTAAGCAAAAAATCACAAAAAAAACTTTTATGGGGCATATATTTCAATGGAGATATATACAAACCTTTTATGCGTCCAAATCTGTATTTCTAAAATTGTGATCTTTGATTCAATTTTTAAGCAGTAAAATATAAATAATGTCCTAATTTTGCATTAAATATTTAGGAAAAATTCAACAAGTATTTTTTTATCTATCGTTTTAAGACTTAAAGGATATTCACAATTTTATGTTCTTAAAATAGTTTTCGATTCGAAAAGAAAATTGAATGTTTTATGGTCAATGCTTTAACCAAATTGACTCCATGTTTAGAGTAGAAATAAAATACTTATAAGGATAGTAGTATAGGTGCACCTATATATGTTCTTGAAAATTATTATTCTTACAAATTACAACGCCACCGCCTGCTACCGAAATTGTTTCTACGCTGCAAAAAAAGGTACTTAAGATTGAGTTCCTGAACATACTCATTTTTTTAGTACAATTGCATCGTAAATGAGCGATGACATAATCAAATATAAGTAATCGTACTTTCTCAAACATGAGCAGTGTGATTAGGATTTAATAGTGCTAACCTCAGCTGCTGTTCAAGTCATCTTAAGAAAGCGCCCTGATAAACGTAAAATAGGTGTTCAGAAGATGGTTTTCCAAATTATTTGCTGTCGATTGAACTGAGTTGTTACAACTCAATTATATTGCTTCCCATTCTTATGACATACTGTTTTAGCATTTATTCTGTTTATAACTGCTTTACGTCTCCCTGGTAGTATAGCGGATAAGACAATGGACTGAGATGCATCAGGACCTGAGTTCGATTCCAGGTAAATCTTGGTTTTAAATGTCGATATTTATTAAAAGTGATTTAACAAGGCAGCCTATGTAGGCTGGCATCTGTTTTTTTTATTATTCATTGTACTCATTTTTGAGTGCATGTCTTTTTCAAAGTTAAAACTTATGTATTTGGAACTACGATAAGCCTCGAATGAATTCAAAAATGAGTACATTTTACTTATTTTTGTGTACCTATTTTTAACAATGTATGCACGGTCGTTTTAAAACATTCTACAACTATACGCGTTCAGGCATTTGCAATTAGACAATAAATTCTGAATGGAGAAATATATCTCAATTACAAATAGTATTAAATATATTTGGTGTTGGGAAGTTATCAGATTTATTTTGGAATATTATCAATAAGGAGATTGAAAATCAGTTAACGATTTCATTTTGTTCTAACCAACTTTGCTGTAAATTCTTTCCCTATTTCAGTTAATACTTATTGGGAAATATATTCGTGTACTTACATAAATCTCCTGAACCATTTCATGAGTTTTGCCATTGCTATTCAATCCTTTAAAGGAATCCAATTGAAGAAATTCACACTCAAAATATATTTTGAAATATTACGCTGAACTTAGTTGATGAAATTACAAATGCGTCTGACATAATAATTAAATAACAATTAGTTTATAATTCCAAAGAGCATTGTTGTAAATCGATTTTTTCAATAATAAGTGTATTCAAGTATATAGACAACCCCTGTGTTTTGCTTTTCTTATTGTAAGATTGCAACAATAATACTTTTTTTTTGTAAATAGAGAAGTTTTTTTAATTGCTTATCAAATATGACATTGTTATAATTTTTTAAGTTTTCTAACTGAGTTTTCATTTAGTGAATTTTAGATGTCCAATGCGCTATTTATTATTTAAGCATTAGACTAAAGACTAAAAACTTGATTAAAAATAAGTCTTTGGTGTCTAAACATCAAATAGATTTACTAAGCATTATTAATATACGCTTAAGATCTATGCAATATGACACACAAATACTAATTAACATAAAATTAAAATTTCCATAAATATCAGCCATTCCGACGAATGTTATTATTGACAGTTATGATAAAAGTTTGGGAATATGAGATAAAACAACGAAACAAATAAAATAGCGATTAATACTATTTAATTGAAGGATAATGGACCAAAAACACAAATTTCAATAATAATTAAATCGCATGTTTTTAGCAAAGTTTCTTTAACAATATTTAAAATATATATCTTAACCAACGCTATAGGCCAGCTACTCACAACCTGTGGAACGCGAATTTTTATTATATAAGACAAACTCATAAAAAAAAGCAGGCAGCCTTTGTCCCCGCTGTACCTTAAAGTTTGTTTCGTGAATATTTTATGCGCGTGCCAGCTCGGCCTACTGTTTCTTTGACCAAAATTTAGCATATCTATCTCCCATCCTCACCCAACGCGGTACAAAGGTCAGACGGAGAAGTGGATTCATTGCCAACCTGGTCGACTTGTCCCATTCAAATATATACAATGGTAGGTCATTTATCCCCATAGGCTGATTGATTCCCTTGACTTATAGGGGACGGAAGCGCATACTGCAGACAAATGAAACATCCCTCCTCCCCTATCCAAAGGTCAGACGCAGAATAGGTTAACAATTGATCTGTTCGAAACGGCGTACTTTATTCTGGTAGGTCATACACGATGATAGGTCACATATTCCACATAAGTTTATTCTACCTGGAATTTTGACGATTTTAAAAATGTCGCTTTTTAGGTTGCGTCCCCGTGCTACTAAAATGTACATGTACCGATTTTAAAGACGTATTTACGTTAAAAACAGAGACAAAAATTCATTTTGTTATAAAGACAATATTTAATCCATCTTAGGAAGAAATAAAAACAGTACGAGCACCTAGACAATCGTTTCCGCAGAACCTATCCATGTTTTTTGGTTGTGCATATCACCAACAGAAACGCAAAGACTACTGTAAGATCAAGGAAAGGAATCGATGTAATTCAAGAACCACTAAACCACTATTTCTATAATCCGATGACTTCACTTTTTAGGTAAACCACTTTGAGGTGAGGGTGTGCAAAAACATTAATATCCGATTGTTTTTAAATTTCATATAAAAAGGAGATTTGTATCCCATATTTTATTAAACTCATATTATAAGTGTTATCTGAAAAAAATATTCTAGAGGAATTATTTAATCCATTTTAAATTGAATTCTGAAATCCTTCTTGTATGCATCACTTGCTTACAAGTTCTTTTACAGCCCATAGCAACTTACGAATTAAGCAGACCTATAATTGTTTTCCTAAAATATTACTGATGTTATTAAAATATGAACAGGAAATGGAGTTAAATAAGCAGTAAAAATGTACAATGTTGTATTTTATATCTTAAGCAATGGTATTTTTGATAACGTAGGGCTTATGATAAATATAAAAATAAGTTTCTTGTTAACGCTTGTTTTTATTTTTCAATGATAGCGTGCAACAATTTTGGATAATTAATCTATCAACAGCTAATTTAACCCTATGTGTTTCCATTTAGCATGTCTTGTCTAATAAGCCAAAATCTGGCAAATTTTGCCTTTTGTAAGTTAGTAGATTGACACATTTCTTAACTTTAATTGAATTATAATTGTGCATACTTACAAAACCTTTCCAAACCACCTCACAATAGAAGCCATTGATAGATATATCCTATATAGGAATCCTAGCAATAATTTCTGGAGAAATTCACTTTATCGCTTTTTGACAAATTATAATGCGCAGCTGAGTCGTTGAAAGTTGTAGGCTGTCTGACAAAGCAAACTAAATGCTAGTATTGTTACGTTTTACTTGTCTGTTGCAAATTAACACTAGTATCTTTCAAAAGGCCATTTCAGTTTGATTCTATTGTTGACGTCCTTGTTGAAGACAAAGAAAGTGTTTTATCTGTTGCAATAGAAATGGAATAGATACCTATTGCTATATATATTTTTCAAAAGTATAAAAAAAACATTGATGTACAATAATTTAGAATGATTTTTTTTAAAAAATCAATAGTTAGTAAATTTATTTTGAATTTTTTAACTTGTGTTTAATCATGAAGCTTTATTGTGGGCCCCCTTAAAACGGGGGCCCGGGCAAAGGCCCCAAATGCCCTGCTGTAAATCAGTCTCTGTATAGGTGTAGTCATAATATTTTGGCCACTCAATGTATATGAGCGGAATATCTAACGGATTTACGATGAAATTTCAACAAAGGTAGATTATTCTACATTTTAACCATGTTGAACGGTGGTCAGCAACCAGCGGCCCTTTGCATAATTTTTTGCGGCTCTTTCAAAGTTTCAAGTTTTTATAATTTTTCAACTGATAACAAAAACCCAATTTTTTTTTTTAAAACTTACCAAAAAATAAATATTTTTAATTCTTCAGCTTTTCTGTTACATTTCTTACGTCGATCTAACACAAATGATGTTTAACAGCATTTTTAACCAACTTAAGCGAGCCAACCAATTACGAAAAGCGCGCAAAGTATCAAATCGTCTATTATGTGCTTTGTTTTTTATGTTCACGCATTATTTTTGTTCTAATTCAGATATTTGGATAACATTATTTTTTTGTTGGATGGAAGGTCTCCCTTTTGTAACAAATGTCCGGTTATACGGTATTTAACTATCCAGAATTCTTAGTCAATCACACCATTTAAAAAAAAATTTTAGAAAGAAATTCACTTTTGTAAATGTTTTAAAAATTAGTTATCCGGTTTTTATTTATCCTGAAATATCTATTAACCGGACTGTTTTTTATTATTTTCACCGATTTCTAAATATTTTCATTGTTGGATAGGGATTGTTATAAAAATATACATTGTTGAGACAATAGTTTTTTTAACCCTACATTTTTTTAAACCGGATCCTGGGCGTCGGAAAAAGCGAGCAATTTCTAGATGATTAATCAGCAGGGGACGAAGCCCTCTGCTAAATTAAAAACTAAAAAGGGAAAAATAAAATATTCTTTTTAAAAAGTAAAACCAACTTTAAGAAAATATAAGCTATAAAGTAAATTTTTTTTTTTAATTTTACGAGCTAATTGTAAAAATTTTAATACTAATGTTTTACTTATTAAACAAATTTAAGTTGGTTTCAAATATCAATTTCCGAAAAGGATACCCATAATTCTGATGTCTATTAAAGAAATTTGTAATAAGTACAATTTTAATATTAGATATTTAATTTTTTTCAACTTGTTCGTATTTTTTTTTACAACTTTTTAGCGCTTTTTTTTTAAAGATGGTTTTTTCTTTTTATGATTCGTACTATTTTATTTTAGAAGATTATTTTATAATTCGCACAATTTCACTTTAAAATTTGTTTCCTATGGTTTTTAGATGGTGAATTAAAAAAAATAATACTAAAATGCTTTTTCTATGGGAAGTTAAATAGCGCAAGAACTCGCAAAGTTCTTTTCGTGAAATGCCAGATGACAGTTGTCACTGTCGGCAAGGAATACAAAACATCTCCAAGAGGATTCCCATTTGTTTAGTTTGGATCCAAATGAAATATGGCATTTTCCTGATTTTATTTTAATAGATCGCCTTACTGACGGTGAATATACCTATGTAGATGACACAATGTTTCTTCTGTGTGAGTTCGAAGTTTCTCACAAGGGCAGAGAATATACCACTCGGAGTTCAGGGAAAGCATTTTGAATTCCCTGCAAGCCGTATACTTTTTTTTATGACAATATTTTAAAAATGTATTCTTGTTCCTTATTATGCAAGATATGCTTTGACATTATCTTATTATTTCCCAAAAATATATTTATTTTTAATGTATAAGTTTACTAACTATTTCGCTTGATTTTCCAAGTCCCAAAAAAGTGCAACCCAAGTTTAACATCCAAAAATCAATGCATAAAAATTTAATGTACCCCAAATTTAAAATTCCAGAGCATTTACCAAATATGTATCAATAATTCAAAATGCTAAAAATCATAAAAGTCCAATATATATCTTAGATTATTAGTGATTGTACTTTAAGATCAGTCTAAAGTAACCTCATATTAAAAAAGAAATCTAATATACTCAAAAAGTAGAAACCCAATGCATCCCTAACAATAAAACTAATTTATTAAATCTAATCCAGTATCTTTAGATATACAGCTTAGTACACAAAATATATTTCCTAAAATCTAAAATGTACCCAAAAAATAATAAAGGCAACAGTTTTGCCAAGTTTAACAGAAAAAAAATCATTTTAGGGACGTTCAAAAGCAATTTGAATGTTACTAGAAACTTAGCAAATTTTAAATATTTGAAAGATCTATTTTTAAAATAAATTGAGTGGGCGGGCAAGTACCTAGTCATAGACAGCCAATTGGTTTGTCAAATTTTAAACATCAGCATTTTAGTGCAGTTTCTACGACTTTGATGAAAGAGAAAATTTTCACTTTTAAAAGTCCCATACGCAATTTCCCTCTTTTTGATTGCATTTAAAAAGTATTTGAATATTTGTAACCAATGAACGATGTTTCACAGCAAGAAATCAAGTTAAAAATATTTTTTTTTGACCAATTCCTTGATTTTTTTTTTTAAAAAAATCTTCAAATCCCTGTTTGTGGACACCCTGGAACATGAAAGAAGGGAAAACAGGTGTCGTTGAGGTGAAAGACGTGGACCCCCAGACCCTGGAAAGGATGGTGAAATTCCTGTACTTGGATGTGATAGAAGATGGGTTGTCAGCCGAAGAAATATGCAAATTATATTTTGCCGCAGACAAGTAGGCGGTTTTGCCACTTCAACGTTGTTCGCTTTTGTCCACTTCATGTGTGGAAAATGTGTTTGATGTCATGGTCATTGCAGATGACTATGAAGATAAATTTCTTCGGGCGCACATAGATACTTTTTTGAGTATTCATTCGAGAGAAGTCTTTCATTCACCTCAGTGGAAGACTTTCATGGATGACTATCCTGCACTTTGGAAGAAGACCATGATAAAGATATGTATGGAATAGATATGTATTTTTTCCTAACCTTAACCTATATCTGAAAAATTTTATGTGATCAACTAACTTAACGTTAGTACAGTAGTGTTAGCAAATTATATATAATGTTACCAACTAACTTTCATTGGCATATTATGTGATAAAATCCTAAACTATTTTTTTAATAATTACTTTTACTCTATGGAAATGAAACCTAATTTTTTAATTAAACATTTATGTACTTATAATCATTAAGATAAAGAGAAATGTTATAGTTAGTCAAGTCTGCATCAGTTTTGGTTTATTGGCAAATAACTGGTGTTTTCAGTTTTGCGTTTGTGTTTTGAATAAATGTTTTCAATTATATAACATAGTTCGAGTTTATGAAACGAAAAATAATTATTTTTATTAATATGAGAAATCAGCCATTTGATTTAGGTTGTTTTCGATTTTTATATTTAAATAAAGTATTCAAAATGAAAATTGTTATTATCAATTATTACGTAATACAATTTAAAGTTGCATTACTTTAGTTGAATGCTAAATAAGGGATTGTAACATATAGTGGACAATACATTTTCATTACTATGCATTTATAGTTCAAACATTACACTTTAAAAATTATAGTAGATAAGAAATATATATATATATATATATATATATATATATATATATATATATATATATATATAATTTAAAGAGTTGTTATTATTAACAACTGACAATGTTTAAATTGTACATTAATTGTACAGAGATGCCTTAGATACTATATTTGACAAATTCCATTGTATTTCTGGGCGCCATTGGCATTGAACTTCATTTCTGTTGAATTATTTTCTATTATTATATACTCTACTATCGCAGAATTTTGTGAATTGATATTGCATTGGAAATGTTATTTAAAACTTCCGTTTCATGAATAATGGTTACTTTATTTCTATCTTAATAAAAAATTATTTTTAAATCGTATTCAGTTGCTAATTATCTTAAGAAATTCTATAACATCCCTTATTTCAATTATTATTTATTGATTTATTATTTGATCTAGGAACATCTTGAAGTAGGTTTGGATATTTTTTGACAATAAAATTAGAAATTTACTCCATCTCTTTTCACATTACCCCTTTTTTTCCCTTTATTATACTAATAGCTGCTACACGCGGTTTCAAACGCTTTAAAAAATATATTAACCAATTGGTTCACTTTTCATGTTTGTACCTTCTAGTGAGGTGGCAGATGTAATATTTTCAGCCTTACTTTAGAAAGTGAGCCGAAATTGTTTTTTAATTCGATATGGGTCAAGAGGAACCCAAATATGAAATTTTTACTTGTTGTCAATTTTACATGTCAGTTTTTCATTGTACAAGGGGACTCTAAATTTATACTAAATTAACAAACTCAATATAGTAAATTATTCAAGTTATTATTATATGCTAATAACATATCATATTCAAGATTTTTTTAAGCCGATTATGATTATATATATTAAAAATTCATACATATTATTTACAAGGAGATATGTCGTCAAAAGCTTTGGAACTATGATGGCATCAGCTATGGTTAAATACTTCACAATTGCTTCAGTATTATTGACAAGAAATATTCAAGTATATAAGATGTATGCAGGTATATCTGATAGAAACGGTATATCACTGCATTACGAGATGTTTCATGTATGTTTTTTGTTCCATGTAAGTTTTGTTAAAATCTGTTAATATTTGATTATTATTTTGCTAATAAAGCAAATCTTTTTAACCTTAAGCCTCATGGTTCAAAATGGAAATTGGATGCTTTAAACATTGGTCCATTGATCCTTTCGCTCCGCTAATACTCTCCATTTTCTTAAGGAGTGATCCAAAAATTTAAAAAAAAATTGTGTCTTATTTAGATGACTAGAAAATCCAATTTATAAGAAAAACAACGGTTTTTACTACGACAAAAAGTTGGGAGTAGAAGAATTCACTAGGATTTGCCGTATAATCGATGTCTGAAAAAATCAAAGTTTAAAATATATGTTAGTATACGCAGCAGCAGACAATACTCGAAATCGATTTTTTCTCGATAGAAGTTTATTTATAAAACAAAAATTAATAATGATGGAAAATTTCCAACTTCGGTATTTACATTCAGATACAATTCAGATTAATTGGTTTTAGTCTTCGGACACAGGTACCAAGAGAGAAATGAAATTAACGTAATGCTGGAAATAAACATCCAGTACGCCGAAAAGGCTCTCAAAAAGGACTCTTGCGCCAAACCGGCTTGCCAGTGGCGGCTTGTGGAATACAGCAAGTACAGCCGGGCTGTACCTAAATTTGGTAGTGTATTTTAAAACTAAAATAAGATATTTTACTCATTTTCTTAAATGCAGATTTTGAAATTTCTACGATAAGTAAAAAGAAAACGTACGAAAGTAAGAAAATTAAGGGAAAAAAACTCCATTCAATCAAAACTACAGCCATAAATCGGTGTCAGGAATCGGCTGCATCAACCTCTACGTAGTATGGAGACAGTGCGCCAAGCTAATACACTGCCTTCGAGGCGAAATTCAGCCCGAAATGAATTTTCCGACTTTGGCTGTACTTGTACTTGTGAATTCGATAAACTGATTGGCTCGTGGAAGAATCGCGGGGATGGGCGGGAGAACCGAGAATTTCCAAGACTATCTCCAAATGGAAATAGTTTCCGTGGTAAGTTTACACGCGTTGTGTTGTTTTGTTACTTAAGTTACTAAGTTAATGTTAAAATTGACCGATTCGCAAGTTTAAAAGAAAGGAGGATTGATTCAATTTTAAAAAGTATGTAAATGTTTGCTGTTTTCTTCGCGTGTTATCATTTTTTTAAATTGAAAGGAAACTTTGATTTGATTAATAAATATTAAAGAATTTCTTTTCATGTATAGTTGTGGAAAGTAGGGGAGGGCTAGTCACATGATTTCGGCTGCACAAACATTTTCGATAATAAATAAAAATTAAATAAATAAAACTCAAGCTATAAGTTTTTTTACCACAAAAATATTCTGTTCCTAAATAAAAAGAAATCAAAGTTGTAACTTAAAATGTAAAAAAAAAAAGATTAAAGCATTTTTTAAATCTTCAATTTTTTTTTTAAATAATATAAAAAATGTGAGATGGCACCCGTCTTACGCCCTTAAAGACGGCCCTATCACTTACTTCTGATTTTAAACGTTTTTTTTTTTTTTATGTCCGTCCGTTCTTAATGCAAATATTACTTTGGTGCTGCCCTCTGCCGATTTTAATTACAACTAATCAAGTATTCGAAGTTTTTTCAATTTTGTCAACGAGATGGTAGCGCAATACCAAAACAATCACTTACATTATGAGGGGGGGGGGGTACAGTACAAAGACGTACTCAGGAGTGATGGAGAACACGTGGACACGATTCGGGCCCCCTCGGTCCTCCCGAAATCAATGTAAACAATTTTCTTTTCATAAATATTAGGTCATTAATTATTTTATTAATCAATAACTTAATTATCATTAATTTTTTAAAATTCGAACCCTTTTTAGCTTTACTTTTCAATAACTAATAGTTTTATTAGATTTTTAGAACCTGTACCCTTTTTGAAAAAAAAATCAACTTTATAGAGAATTTGTATAGTTGACATTTCCAATGAATTACGGAATCGTCAAATTAGAAAGTCATTAGTTAAATAAAAGAGACCAGAAGGGGAATACAAACAGTCATTTATCCTATTGTAAATACGTGACTGACGCACGCCGGCCTATCTACCCTAAACATTAATGGTCATAGCTACCGTGTAATAAGAGGAGGGCATTTATGAAAAGACGTGGTATTGAGATTATTTCAGAGGAGAGATCCACTGCATGTTAAATTAATTTAGTGGTTGTTGTCCAAAGGTTCTTAATGTTAGACTTGCTTTTGTAGAACAGGAAAATAACAGTTCTATTTTTTTTACCTACGGAATGGGTATTGGGAAAAATAAGTGAACCGGTCCGTTAGTATTTATAATGTCCAATGTATTTGACGAGAACTTTTGTTGCCATTGTTTTATACAGTAAATATATTTAAGTTTGTTGTCTAATACTTATAATAGAAAGCATAATTAAATAAGAGTTACTCCGCTACTTAAAAATCGATTTGGATTAGATACTGTTGTTTGTGGTATTTTTTTTATTCAACCTCGTTTCGTTAATCTAAATCTAAAATAAGCTCTTTTCATTAAAAAACACTTTGTCGCTATCTAACAGACATAAAATTTTCTACCTGTATTACAGCACCTGCTTAGTTTATATATAAATGTAATAAAATTCCGTATATTAAAATGGTAATATGAGAATGTATGTAAGTGAGATATGTATTATCTTTTTCGATTTAATTTCAAAAGTATTATTTGTATGTACTGATGTGCACAAAAAGTTTCAAAAGAACTGCACATAACGTTTCGAAACTCAATTTTATCTCATTAATTCAATTCAATGTTTAAAATATATATTTGTGATAATTCTTCAAAAGTTGTTTATTAAACAGATTTAAAGCAAAAGTATTATTTTGGTGCTGTCATTTTCAGGTACAAATAACAACTTATCTAATTCTCAAAGTTTTAAATTATGTCCACAATCCACATAATACATAACAATACGATACAAACAGGGACGGTTCAAGGAATTTTTATAATACAAGCAAATAAGATTTGGCGTCATAATTTTAATAAATATTTTGTAATACATTTTAGACTGACTTAAAACTCTGTCAAATAAAACACATTTAGTTTCACTAAAGCTGCGAAACGGGAAGAATGACTTTTCGTTGCTAAAAGTGAAAGAATGTTGTGTATGTCCATGAGACATTAAACTTAGTTTGGCATTTTTAGCAATGTATAACTCTAGATGGACTGTCACTGATCTTTCTCCAAGATAAATTAAGCAAAATAATTGTAATTATGCATATAATTATAACATGCATATTACTATTCATGTTATAAAAAATTAATATAATATATTTTATATGTGAGTATATAAATATATTAACTAATAATTAGTATTAACTAATATACTAATTGTGTAGTTAATTACTGTGAATATTGTATTGGGTATACATAAGCATTCACATTATGTTAACTATATATTTTCTGCATATTCATATTGTATAATGTTTAAAGTTATATAGAGTTTAATGCGGCAATATTTGACTACATTATATGGTATTTTGTTATTAAATTGACTTTTATTAAAGAAGTAATCACACAAACACATAACATGCTTTTCATAAACTATTTTATTCCTGAGATCAACACTTTAATTTCGAACAAGAGCATTTTTTTTTTCATTTTACATATGTTCAAATAATAATACAATAATAAGGACGTTCAATTGAGGATAATACAATAATGCACTAAGCATTTTTTTACATGAACGATAACGATTTTTTTCCATGAAAAGTAACGATTTTTTTTTACGATTCTCTGCATACATTGCTCATTTTCAAATAAAACTATAGAATATAATACTTTTAATGTCTATAAATTTTTGGACAGTTCAAGCACAAATACTTTGTATCTAGCATGCTGTTGAGCTTGTTCTTACCAACTCCTGTTTCTGCAGTTTATTTAGCCAGACAGCAGCTAACGAACTTTTCGAAACATGTCCAAAATATCATTCTATTAATTTTTTTTTCAAGATACTTCCAAGCTTTATAAAACAGTTCAAAATCGATGCCCAAATAATTCTAATGCAAATAATAATAGTTGCGTGCCACTGTGCTGAGCATGTTGTTAAAAAATACTCATCATGGTTTAAACCAATCAAATGCAGCTCCAAAACAAATCAGTAAGGCTGTCAGCTGTTGAGCATGTTTGCTTCCTGTATACATCCGGACAGTTCAAGATAGTTTTCAACAGTCGAATAACGCTGTGATTTTTTTTCTGTATACAGTATTGATTTTTGCGTTATTGACCAAGAAGAAGCTCCAAAACAATCTTTTGATGATGTGAACTCACAGTTAATCTTGCATCTGGTATATGCTGCTACAGATTTTCAGACAGTCCGCGACCAAATCCTTTGGAACCTGCATGCTATTGAGCTTGTTGAATCATCTGTCATGTTAAGCAGTTCTAAAGAAATCCAGTGATTGATGCTGTTGACCTTGCTTGTTGTACATTTAGATTCTCCCCAGTAGTGTTAACTTCTCCAAGGCAATCGAAAGATGCCGTGAGCTTTTGCATCTTGAATACGAATACCAGTCACAGTCACACAGTCCAAAAACAAACTATTTGTGGATGGTGCCATGCTATTGAGTTCCAGTCTGTAAAATGCAGCTCCTAAACAATCCAGAGATGCTGTGAGCTTGCTTCAGAAACTTTTGTGTTTGATGTTAGTAACCAATGATAGATACGACAGTGCAATTCTTCGTAATACAACGATTTTGGTAAGGAAGAGATTCTTTGGGGTCACTGGGTTCGTCCGTCTGTCGGATTGGATTCCATCTTTTGGTGGCCCCGGGTTCCATCGACAAGTCCACTGGCAGGTGGACTCCCGGCAAGGTCGACTGATTCCACTCAAAAGATGGAATCTTCCTCCTCGAGATTTCGAAACCTCCAACCTTACTCGACATCTCTTCCCCACCAGACATTTTGTATTCCGTAGATTCGCACTCTCAAATCTACCACTAATTACTAATTTTTTTTTACACCAAAACTTAAGATACTTTGACTTCAGCAAGTGTATCTTGTGTGTGTGTTTTTTTTTAAACTTTCAGTCAGTTCCAAGAACAAACTATTAGTAGAACTTTAGTTATTGAGCTTGTTGGAATATCTTTCATATTGCGGCTCCAATTCAATGCAACGCTACTGATCTTGCTGTAAATGCATCTAAACGTTTAAAGTTTGTTCATGAACTATTTTGGGGTAGATTTTCTTTTCAATTGTTTTTGATAATTACGTCCCAAGGGAATATATACACTGCTGCTAAACAATCCAATGATGTTGTGTTCTTCGATCTTGATTACGTATTAGCTTGGCTGTTGAGGTGTGTCTTTTAACCCATCTTGTAGGATAATTTGTCATACGATAATAACCAAGTTCTAAAACAATCCGACGATGCAGTGAGCATGATGTCCAGCTTTTATCTTGAGTACACTGATGATGTTTGGTGGGGTTTTGAGGAATTTAAGTAAGTTGACTTGCAACAATTAGGAAACTCCAAAACAATTCGACCATGTAGATAATCCCGAACTTTATTCCAGACATATGAAGTTATATCAAGCATCAACTTTTGATGGATTTTGCATGCCTTGAATGTTCCAAAAAGAACATAATGCAGCTCCAAAATAAATACTGAAATGTTGTGAGCTTGTTGTTAAGATTGCACGCTCCACACAGTACTAAATTTTTTATCACAGTTCAGGAAGCAACAATAAGTCACTTTTGTATTTTTTTTATCTTGTTGTATAATAAGCATAAATTAATATTAACTTTCCAGAGTATATACTCAGTACCAAAATAATCCGATAGAGTTTTTTTTTTTTTTTTAGTATTCTTTGCTTGCATGTGTTGAACATTGTATATAGCAGATAACTTTCAGACTAATGTGAACTACACTAAACGTTACTGTAAAATGTCACAATATTTTTTTTCCTTTTTTTGTAAGCAAACACAATAATCATAACCAGGTCCAACAAGTAGCATACGTAACTTCTCTAACTATCCTAATTCAAATCATAATCCAAATCGTCCTCCAAATCGTCCTCCAAATCGTCCTCCAAATCGTCCTCCGAATCGTCCTCAAAATCCTCTTCATACAAATCCATGAATCTTGAAAGGTGGGTTTTTTTCTCTTCTTGAAAAATGGCACGCATGTTTGGAGGTTGTAGGCGAATTGGTTTATAACTGAAAAAAATTAGTTTGATATAGTATATTGTTGAAAACATTTAAACTTTTAAGTGAACACATTTCACGAATCGCAATTAATATTTACACTCTATTCTTTTAAAAATGAAATAATATACATTCCAATTTTGAAATAAATGTTCTGTCACTGCAATCGATGAAAACAATTTGATGACACATTAATTTTTAATATTTAATTTTTGTTAAATAAATCTATAATAAAGAATTTAAAAAATATATATATATTTTAAAATTCGTAACATTCTTAATTTTTTTTTTTTTTTGTAAATCTAATATATGTGATGTAAATAATATTGTTATTATTGTTATAAGCAAAAATATTTTAATCTCGGTATTGTTATTAAAAACTAACGCCTGTGTCGGGCATTTAGACTGTGCAATTATCTTACTTCCCATTCTTCTGGCACTCCTTTTTATTATTACTTATGTTTATTACTTATATACGTCTCCCTGGTAGTACAACGGATAAGACTCTGGACTGCGCTGCCTGCTGATACGTGTTCGATTCCAGGTAAGTCTTGGTTGTCATTATCGATATTTGTTGAAAGTGATTTATGAAGGCAGGCTATGTAAGCAAGCATCTGCTCTTTTCATTCTTTTTTTACCCATTGTACTCATATTTAAATACATGTCATTTTCAAAATTGAAAATTATGTATTTGGAATCATGATAAGCATCGAATGTATTCAAAATTGAGTTCATTTTACTTAGTTTTTAATACCTATTTTTAGCAGAGTTATTTGAATATGGTGTATACATATAATAACTTTTAATGAAAATTATTTATCCAATGTCCTGCAAACTCACAAACTATTATTTTCTATATCTCTAATACGATAAAACAAACGTTTATGGAATTTAAAAAAACAATAATGTATCTTGTGAATAATTTGAATATAGCTGTGTAATAGTTTGAGGATTTTATGGAAATCGGATTTACCCTTCATAGATATTTGGATGGAATCCTGCATCCTATGCTTTTAGCACAGTTAAAATCTGCAGTGTCTCAAATTTTTGTAAATTATTTCGCATTTATTTGCAAATATTAATAAAGACCACAAATAAAAATAATAATATATATGACATATGAAACTTTATAGTAAAACAATTATTTGTCAATTTCTAAAACAATTGTACAATATTAATCATATCAATATATTTTATTGTAATATTCACTTACCTATCTCTCACTTGGTTGTCCTCAAGATCAGATGACTCAGTTGAAACTTCTGATGTAACCCCAGATGAGTACTCAGGATCATCCGCACTCATATCCTATAAGAGATCAATGTGAAAATTAAAAAATATTCAACATTCATATACTCTAAAATGAAAGAGCTAGAAATTTAAAGCAATTTTTTAAATATAGGGAGATTGCTAATTTTAAAATAAATCGAGGTTTAAAAAGGATGTCGCTATAAGTTTCTATTTAATTATAAAAGAAAAGATGACGTTGTTTACCATTCCTGGTTTTGGCCGAAGTCTAATGCGAATATAAATATCTCCACAAATATCCGAAATGCAGTATTTTATAACCTGTACTAATTTCAAATGCGATTTCATTATCTAATCGGTTACTAGCTTAATTTGGTATGAACAGTATAAAAAAAATCCTTTGTATTTACATTGCCTATAAACTTACAATAAGAAGTCAATTTAAGAAGTCAATTGAGATGCTTCAGTATATTTCAAATTCAAATTATTCCAAAATGCAAAACGGATTGCAAATCTAATTTAATGACACCCCACCGTATCTTAGCCGACATTCGAACTCAGACCCATGGTGCGGTATTCCCTTGCGGTACTCCTACAGTATTGGGTGACATACATATATCGCAGTCAAAATTGAATAATCTCGTGTGTTTGACGAACAAACATACGAAATTCTAGAATTTGTTTTGTTTTGGTAAAGATACTTTTATACATTTACATGTATCCATGGCTATAAAAACATCACTTAAATTAAAAAAAAAATAAGTTACTTGTTTCTACGAAACAGTACAACATTTTCATTAATAGTACACCTACCCAAAGTTCAAGAGGTTTTCCCTTCAGCAATAAGGTTCTTTGTGCTGGTGTTGGATCTTCAAACAGTCCCTCTTTGTTTACTTGCTTGGCAACAATGAATCTAAAGAAAATATAGAAAAGATGTAAGTTATTGTGGTTCATGACACATAACTATACTATATTTTGCGATACTCTAAAAATAACCTTATGAAAAAATGCTAAAATTACACTCCTAATTTTATTTATAGTTAAAGAATAAGATCAGGTTAGAAACTGTTCTAAAAAAAATAAATACTGCCAAGAGAGATTTTATATTAGCTGATACGAGTTAAAAAGTTAATCTAAGTAAACACGAAAAAAAAGATTTTTAAAACAAGATCCAAATTTCGTTGAGTGAAATATGAATTACTGACTGTAGGGATTTGTGAAGTCTGTCCTGGATTTCTGGCATCAGAACAATTTCCGTGAGCACAGGTGGGTGGTAGCAAGCCAGGATTTCTTCTGGAGTCATCTGGGAGAAGCGAACGCATTTCAGAACTTCAACGGCCGACTCCTCACGATGCAAGTGATCATGTTCGATCCACTTGAGTGCCGCCAGAAACACAACAACCTCACTATAAAAGTAAAAGATAGATGTTACAAACAGAATATTAAGTACACTGTTAAATAATATTACGACCTTGCACCAAAATTTGGCACCCATTAATCTGCTACCAACATTTGGTGCTTAGTTTCAACATTTTGAGGTTGTTCCACGGATACCAGTTCGTGGTGAAACGTTGAACCAAAATTCCTAACGTTGCATAAAATTCAAAATTCGAGTTTTCTTAGTAATTTAGTAGTGAAATTCCGACAACCCTCCGATTGCAGAATGACAAATGTTTTACTTTTCTTTGTCAAATCCACCAAATTTTCAATTTTTTTTTAATTTTCCATAAAGAGTAAAGGAAACTATCAATTACAATTTTATTTAGAGATTCATGTATTTTATGCAACTGGTGCTAAAAATTACAAAATTCAGTAAAACCTAACTGTTGCAATAGAGAAAAGGGCCATAATAACAATTTCTTTGACGATTGCCGCAATTTAAAATATTTACTATTATACAGTAATATCTCAAACACATTTCAAGCATTGACTTAGAAAATAATTGTCTCAACTACTCTAACAAGATAAAATCGAAGTGTGTTAAAATTAACAAGTTATTCGCACAAAAGTTGATTGAGAATGAACCTTACCTCCTAGTTTGAATTGTGTCTGCATTAAAGAACATCATAACTTGGTCTTTAGTTAAGTGGAGGTATTCGTTCTGCATGACTACACCTTCAAAATTATGAGCCAGGGTTTCAAAGGATTCACTGATAACTTTCTGAAGATTTGTTTTCCATTTTTCCACATCCATCATAACTGTATTTCCAAAGTTATTACATGAAACATCAATGTTCTGAAAGATAAATAGCACATGCTTTGACAAATGTTTCCAATTTAGAGATTTTTTCGAACTTTCAGATTATGCGTATTGTTGGGAAAACTAGAGATACACAAACGTATGTACACATTGTTAAAAATAAGAACTCAAAAATAAGTAAAATATATTCATTTTTTGATTAAATTTTATGCTTATCATTGCTCCGAATACATAAGTTTCATTTTTGGAAAATACATGTACTCAAAAATGAGTACAATGAATAAAAATAGCTGTATTTGGCCTACATAGACTGCCTTCATAAATTAATTTTAATAAATATCAACAATTACAACCAAGACTTACTGATATTGAACCCACATCTGCAGGTAGTGCAGTCCAGTGTCTTATCCGTTGAACTGCCAGGGAAACGTGATAAATTTATATAAAAAAATGCTAAAAAGTTATGCCAAAATAATGGGAAGAAGATCTTTAAAACCTCAAGATTTGAAAACAGTAATTTATTAAAGAAAATCCACCGTTTTGAAATCCATATAAAAAATTAGCAAAACGTTTTAGAGAAGAAAAATGGCCTAGTCCATACATTATTTGTTAAGTACGCATACTAATACAGACAATGAATAATTACGAATTCAATCCCTGTTAGCTCCGGCGGTTGCATTGAATTTTCGAGATTTTTCTATAAGTATCCCTTGATTCACGATAGCCCAAGTATCTCAATAAAGCAAGAATTCTCACAATTGAAAGTCGATTTTCAAAGAATTTATTATTGATTATAGATGCTACTATTCTATGTGCACGAACATTTTAATATAAAAATAATTTAGAGAATAAAAACTTAAAACTTATTTATTTTATTCAAATGTTTACCGAATAATATAAAATATCGTGAAACTCCAGAAAAGGTTTTAAAAATTCTCTATACTCACGAGCAGTGTAAGAGGCTCGTCGTTCAATAGGATCATTTTGGGTTTGAATGCCACGTCATTCAGGAACTTCTCCCCTTGTTCATGGTAGGAGGTGTCACACCTGAAAAAAATGAAAATAATTTAGGTTTCTTAAGAATTAAATTATCATGGGAATTCAAACTACTATTAAAACATCTTAAAAATAAAAAATAAATCGTAACCTGATAAATAATTTTACACTTAAAATTTAATGAACTCTGAAATGTTTATGTATTATATGCATGTGACGTCACGATGACATCATCTGATTGTATTCATTTGACCAATTGGTTAGTTACTGATCAATCACAGATACAAAATCTATTGTTTATCTATTAACATTTTAAACTTCACATCACGTCATACATAGAATCCATTAAATGAATATTGAGAATGTGTCTCCATTAATAAAGCATCCCCAGAATTTCAGCAAGTCGCTTATGACAACATAATGGTATTTAGTTTACAATTAAAGCATAAAAAGCATCTCTACTATCGTCCACATTTAAGATTATTTCCTATGACCTTCTGCCTTTCCAAATATGCAGTAACCAATCGACTTATTTTCCTTGACTCGTTAAAATTTACGTAGTTAAAAATGATTATATCTAACCAGAGTATAGTCAATAATATAACCAGAATAATTCATCTAAATCTCCGATAAGGGACCCCATCATAAATTCTCAGCGACAAAGTCATTTCTGTTACAATACATATAATCATTATGTTTTAAAACTTATTTCAAATTGTTTTTGTTTAGTTAGCCTTCAATTAATGAAAAGTTAGCCTTACATGAATGGAAAAATTTGTTTACTAATCCTTTTGATTAGCCCTTTAGGTTTTCCTTAACCGCTTTTTAGCAATCGTTCATATTCTATGAATATTCGAATTCAGGTAAAATCTCAATAACTCATCTTAAATATATATATATTGGGATTTACTTCAACAAAAAGAAATACACACAGATTGGAGATCAAAAATGAAGGTTGAAACTTGTCCTCGATGTAATTTACATTTTTAGCATAATAGCTTTCAAAATCCTACCTTTTTGACTGAATGAAGTCATCGTCACACAGCTGCTTCAGTTGATCTGTAGATAAATCCACGGAATTGTTTTTGAAGAGGAGATCTTCGAAGGGTACTCCAACACTTTCTTGAGATTGGGCATGCTCAAGCTGTGTGTTCCAATACAGGGCTGTTGTAAACATCTTCAGTGCTCTTTCCAAGGTATTGTTAGTAGGATCCAAAGCCTGAAAGATTAAAATATTTAATATTTAGTTCATTGTATTAAAGGAAGAAGCATGTTCCCACGTTGACAGGAGCCCGTTAAAACTAATTTATTTATTTTATTTATTTATTATTTATTTTATTTTTATTATAATTATATTACAGTAATAATTATAAAAATATGAAGGATGAAAAGAAGGATTATCCAGGATGAAATTT
This sequence comes from Troglohyphantes excavatus, assembly GCA_963932185.1. Classification (NCBI taxonomy): domain Eukaryota; kingdom Metazoa; phylum Arthropoda; class Arachnida; order Araneae; family Linyphiidae; genus Troglohyphantes; species Troglohyphantes excavatus. The sequence continues at coordinate 12,136,633 of OZ010666.1, read as the reverse complement.
GTTTTACGTGTGTTTTATTAATTATTTGCAATAACGAAAATGTAAAGGTGCTGTAGTTATTGTTAGAGAACCCTATGTAATGTAATGGATTTTATAAGAAAAAATTGTTTAATCAAGTTGGTATGTTATTTAGAAGAACTTTGTCTGCCAGATTTCCGAAATTGATCCTCGAGGAAAATTTAATATATCGTTCTTGTTATGGAACAGTTATATTCCGTTCTTTACCCAATAATTTCCCGATCTTTTCACGATGATATCCAAGTAATATTATGCTTTTAGGAGTTCAATAAAAGACAAGCTCACAAGATAAAATCGTTTTCAACTTTCAAGATCATGCAATTGTCGTTCAACTCAAAGAAGGGGGGGGGGGGGAGAACAGGTCGTTAGTCACGTGACTGAGGATCACATCCCGAGTACAAAAAGATTAAAATACAAATGGAGAAATATAATTTCAGTTGCATAAGATATTCGCGGTATTTTCACCTATTTGAGTCAATGTGGTACATTGAAACGCATTGTTAAATTGATAATATATGTTGCAATTATAATATTCGACCTTCCAACAGAATATAGTACAGAGATAAAGAATAAGTCACTTAAAACCTATAAGCTGTAAAAAGGGTAACACAATTTTAAAGTTCTGCGCTTTGCAGTTACTAGGCTTCCTTTTAGTGATGGGTATCCAAAAAAAATATTCAAACATTTATATATTAAATTTGTATTTCAATGATTTCAACTGACACAACTATTGCCACTTACGTAAAACTTCATGGAAAAAAAATAAAGCAATATTAAAGCATTCGAATGGAACATCATATAGATTAGTAAATAATTCCCTGAAAAGAAGAAAAAAAACTTATTTTTAACAAATAGATTATCATAGTCGAAAGCAGATTTTTACTTTTTGGCACCTATTGACTGCAGGCTCAATTCCCATGTAAACAGCAGTTCGGAGAAGGTATGGCAGGACCCGGCAAGATTCTGTAGGTTTGTTTTCATACAATAACTGCAATATGATGCTAAAGGCATCAGCGTCAATGTACTCAGAAGTGATCTAAAAATAAATTACAATAAATAAATTACAATAAGAAATTATTAGAATAATTATAAGAAAAACTGGCTAATAAACTTAAGTAAATAGAATTTAAATAAAGGCATCCGCGTCAATGTATTCAAAAGCGATCAAAATAAATTACAACATTATAAGAAATTATAAGAAATATTATAGGAAAAAATGGTTAATAAACTTGACTAAATAGAATTTACCCTGTACTCGTATATCCAAATATCTAGCAGAAATTTTCTTTCGTAAGTTAAATTTAATTTTAACGTGGTTATCAGAGATAAACATCATTTATAACAGCTCATTTAGAACGATTGACAATCACAAAATTTAGGTCCATCCATAATGATATTTTTGAAAAAAAAATTGAAATAGGAAAAGGTTTAAGAAATTTTATAATCGACACTTTTAAAAGAATTCATCACAAAAAGTTAAAAAATAAAGTTTTTTTTATTACAAATCCAGTTTATTTTTAGATAAATCCAGTTAGTTTATTGCTTTCAGTTGAATTTTTAAAATTAAGTCTTAAGAATTATATCAACGTTTAACACAGTTTAAACACAGGAGAACTTACATGAAGGACGCATTGAGCTTTGCCCTTTCCAGTCAGTCGATGCTCAAAGTACATGGAGTTTGCACTCAATATTTCCTGATGTGCACGAAATTGCAGGTCTTTGACTATAACTAGTATGTCTGGGTTCACAATGGCCACTTCCTCCATGCCTTCAAGGGTCCTTTCCAATATCAGTGGTCTATTTAATGGCTCATCTTTGTCTTTTTCTGACCAAATATGTTGAACCTGGAATTCCTCTTCATATTGGACATCTTGTACTGTATTTTTGTCATTTTCGTTGTCATCCAGTGGCTGAGTTTCAACCTTAGTGATGGTATTAGATTCTATGGTCAAAGTATGGTCTGGAATGCCTGGATTGTCACCAATAGCTTTGTCTTTAGTAGCAAGATCACAATCATCAGGTGCATCATCAGCACACTGAAGATTTGGCATGTCATTTTCTATCCAAGTGTCATTACTTTCGGTTTGGGCTTTGAATTTAAATTTTGGTCGATTGACCAGATCCTCCCAGAAGACTGTACCTTTCAGGTCTTCATCGGAAAGCTGTTTAAAAAACATAAAAAAAAGTAAAAAATTCAGATGAAATTATTCATGGAAGGCATTTCTCATTAGATAACAAGTACACCATACAACTGTAACCATATTATCAATTTTTTAATTTGGACCTTTTTTTTTTTAAGTTACTTTTTGTTTCATATATGCAGTCAAATTGCTTACAAATAAAGTTACCTAAAACATTTTCTTTTTTTCCCCTTAACTTGCATTTGGAAAGTAACTATGTATACCATTCTTAAACTTGATGAAGATTTAGTTACAAACCATTCTACAGTTGTTTCTGGTATGTTTTCTTAGAGAAAAGATTTGATTATCAGGACTCAGAAAAATCCGATTTGTTGCTAAGAAGGACTTATTTAAATATTGTTTTTATTTTAAATTATTTTGTTCTTACAATTAATCTTCAGTAAGTTTCATCACACCCAATTAACCGTAATAGATTTGTTGTAAAAAGTTCCTAAACTTTCATTTTAAGGTAATGGTAATTACTCTCAACTTGAAAATTAATATTTCGTCATAATTTAACTTATTTTGAGGCATTTTTATTTTATCTGTCCCTGGTGATCAACAAACATAAATCGACATTTTGTCTGCGAAGTTGCAACTGTGGTTTATAACTTTTTATCAATAAATCATAGATTTTAAAACTCATCAAAGGTCTTGATACATTTTTGTTGGTTGTTTAAAACTTTACTGAGTTATTTTCAATAGTACATTTGTTATTTACAAAGTCTTTTAACATTTCCAAAAGCAGAAAATTATTTACATTTTTTAATAGTTTAGACGAGATATCGTCATTCTTACCAGCAATGCATACAATTTGACCATTTTGCAATAATTTTCAAATCTGCCAAAATAGAAATATAATCTTAAAGCTATGTCTATAAATATAAATTTACAATGGTATGATTATGTACAATGAAAAAATACTTTAAAATACATTGCAAAGAAAGTTATTTTAAAACTGAGTTTACTTTTCTGTCCATTCAGAAGGATGTTTAAAAAATGCTACATTGAAAATTCTGAGAATTACAGATTCATTTACTAAGTGAAGGAAGTTAAGTAATTCACAAGTTCTGCATCCATTTGGACGAATTGAAACAAAATAAGTGCAAAACTTACCTGGTTGATGTTATCCGGTTGTTTCCTGGAGCAGTTCAGTCTCCCCCTATTAAAAATATTAAGAAATAATATGTTTTAATAAATTGTTAGTTCCACTGATAAAAACTAAGTTATTTACATTGAAATTTATATACAACATTCATTTCTTTTTCTCGGTATTTTAAAGAGTTTTTTTTAAATCAATACCGGAAAAAATCTAAAAAGTTTAAAATAATAAGAATAAAGTTAAACATTACTTTTATAGTTTTTACTGTTATTCAATTTATTTTAAACATTATTCGGACCTGAAATGTTTTTATGTTTTATTATTAAAAATGAAGTTTTGAACCAAATGAAGATTGTTTCTTCTAACAATAAGGATACTTATTAGCATCCCTTAAAATATGAAAGGCGCAATTGAAATTGAATAGTAGTTTTATGAAAAAGGGAGAATAAATATGACTGTTTGTAATTCTGGAAGCAAAACATCACACACAAAATATTAATTCTGAACAAAACCAGAAAAAATAACTTTTATGGGATATATTTCAAAAGCGATATATACAGACTTTATCTTTCAGTTAATGTTTAAGCAGTAAGGTAAAAATATTATCCTTATTTTGCATTAAATAATTAAGAAAATTCAACAAAAAATTTTGTATCTATCGTTTTAAAACTTAAACGATATTCACAATTTTATGTTCTTAAAATAGTTTTTAAATCCAATAAAAAATTGAAAAAATTATGGTCAATGCTTTAAGCAAATTGACTCAATGTTTAGATTAGAATTAAAATATTTATTATAATAGTAGTATAGAAACATCTATACATATTCTTTAAAATTATTATTCTTACATATTACAACGCCTGCTACCGAAATTGTTTCTACTCTGTAAAAAAATAGTACTTAAAATTGAGTTGCTGAACATTCTCGTTTTTCTTTAAGTACAATTGCATCGTAAATGAGCGATGACGTACTCAAATATAGGTAATTATACTTTCTCAGAAATGAGCAGTGAGATTTAATATTGCTAACCTCATCTGCTGTTCAAGTCATATTAACAATGCAACCTGACAAACTTAAAATAATTCTTCAGAAGATGGTTTTCCACATTATTTGCTGTTGATTGAACTGAGTTGTTACAACTCAATTATATTGCTTCCCATTCTTATGACATACTTTTTTGGCATTTATTCTGTTTATAAGTTCTTCACGTCGCCGTGGTAGTACAACGGATAAAGCAATGGACTACGGTGACTCAGGACCTGGGATCGATTCCATGTAAGACTTCGTTGTAATTATGGATATTTATTAAAAGTGATTTATGAAGGCAGCCTATGAGGCTAGCCTCTGCTTTTTTATTCACTGTACTAATTTTTCACTGCATGTCTTTTCCAAAATTGAAACTCATGTGTTTGGAACTATGAGAAGCATCGAATAAACACAAAAATGATTACGTTTTCAATATTTTTGAGTACCTATTTTTAACAGTGTATGCACGGCCGTTTTAAAATATTCTACAACTCTACGTGTTTAGGATAATTCTTGACATTAGCAATTAGGCACTTAATAAATATTGAATGGAAAAATATATCTTCATATAATTAGTAGCGAATATATTTGACGTTGGGAAGTTATCACATTTATTTTAGAATATTAACTATGAGGATATTGAAAAGCAGTTAACGAGTTCCTTTGGTTTTAACCAACTTTGCCCAAAATTATTTCCCTATTTCAATTAATACTTATTACGAAATATACGCGTGTACTTACACCACTCTCCTGAACCATTTCATGAGTTTTGCCATTGCTATTCAATCCTTTAAAGGAATCCAATTGAAGAAATTCACACTCAAAATATATTTTGAAAGATTACGCTGAACTTAGTTGATGAAATCACAAATGCGTCTGACATAATAATTAAATAATAATTAGTTTTTTAATTCCAAAGAGCATTGTTGTAAATCGACTTTTTAATAATAAGTGTATTCAAATAAAGAGACAACCCCTGTGTTTTGCTTTTCTTACTGTAGATTTGCAACAATAATATTTTTTTTTTGTAAATGGAGAAGTTTTTTTAATTGCTTATCAAATATGACATTGTTATAATTTTTTTTAAATTTCTAACTGAGTTTTCGTTTCGTGGATTTAATAGGTATTTTATATGGATTTTAGTTCTGCAATGCACACTTATCACTTAAGCATTAGACTAATGCAAGAGTAAAAACTAGTCTTTGTTTGCTAAACATCAAATAGAATTTTCTAAGCATCTTTGCTATCCACTTAAGATCCATGCAATATGACACACAAATACTAATTCACATAAAATTAAAATTTCCATAAATATCAGCCATTCCAACGAATGTTATTATTGACAGTTATGATAAAAGTTTTAGTCTAAGACATAAAACAACGAAACAAATAAAATAACGAATAATACTATTTAATTGAAGGGAATTGGGCCATAAAAACAAATTTCAATCATTATCTAAAATTAAATCGCATGTTCTTACAAAAACGTTTTTAACAATATTTAAAATATATATTTTAACCTACGCTCTAGACTAGCTACTCGGAACCTGTGGTACGCGAATTTTTATTATATAAGCCAAACTCACACAAAAAAAACCAGACATACTTAGTCCCCACTGTATTTTAAAGTTTGGTACGGGAATATTTTATACGCGTGCCATCTCGGCCTACTGCGTTTTTGACTAAAATGTCACACATCTATCTCCCATACTCATCCAACGAGGTACAAGGGTCAGATGGCGAAGTGGATTAATTGCCAACCTGGTCGACTTGTCCCATTCAAATATTTACGATGGTAGGTCATTTATCCCCATAGGCTTATACCCTTGATTTATGGGCGTATAATAGGCGTATAAATGAAAATATTTTTATAAGAATGGATTAACTTCTAAAGGGATAATAAAAATGGCAGTTAGCAATTCTGTAAGCAAAAAAATCATACAAAAAAACCTTTGATGGGACATATATTTCAATGGAGATATATACAAACTTTTTATGCGTGCAAATCTGTATTTATAAAATTGTTATCTTTGAGTCAATTTTTAAGCAGTAAAATATAAATAATGTCTTAATTTTGCATTAAAAATTGAGGAAAAATTCAACAAGTAATTTTTTATCTATCGTTTTAAGACTTAAAGGATATTCACAATTTTATGTTCTTAAAGTAGTTTTCGAATCGAATAGAAAATTGAATTATTTATGGTCAATGCTTTAAACAAATTGACTCAATGTTTAGAGTAGAAATAAAATACTTATAAGGATAGTAGTATAGGTGCACCTATATATTTTCTTGAAAATTATTATTCTTACAAATTACAACGCCACCGCCTGCTACCGATATTGTTTCTACGCTGCAAAAAAAGGTACTGAAGATTGAGATCCTGAACATACTTATTTTTTTTTAGTACAATTGCATCGTAAATGAGCGATGACGCAATCAAATATAAGTAATCGGACTTTCTCAAAACTGAGCAGTGGGATTTAATATTGCTCATTTCAGCTTCTGTACAAGCCACCTTAACAAAGCGATCTGACAAACTTAAAATAGTTTTTCCGAAGATGGTTTTCCACATTATTTGCTGTCGATCCAACTGAGTTATTACAATTCAATTATCTTACTTCCCCTTCTTTCGCCTACATTTTTAGCATTTATTCTGTTTAGAACTTCTTTACGTCGCTCTGGTAGTACATAGGATAAGTCAATGGAATGCGGTGCCTCGGGACCTGGATTCGATTCTAGGTAAATCTTGGTTTTAAATGTCGATATTTATTAAAAGTGATTTAACAAGGCAGCCTATGTAGGCTAGCATCTGTTTTTTTTTATTCACTGTACTCATATTTGAGTGCGTGTCTTTTTCAAAGTTAAAATTCATGTATTCGGAACTATAATAAGCCTCGAATGAATTCAAAAATGAGTACATTTTACTTATTTTTGAGTACCTATTTTTAAAAGTGTGTGCACGGTCGTTTTAAAACATTCTACAACTATACGCGTTTAGGCATTTGCAATTAGACAATAAATTCTGAATGGAGAAATATATCTCAATTATAAATAGTATTAAATATATTTGGTGTTGGGAATTTATCTCATTTATTTTAGAATATTAACTATGAGGATATTACAAAGCAGTTAACGTGTTCCTTTGGTTTTAACCAACTTTGTTATAAATTATTTCTCTATTTCAATTAATACTTATTGTGAAATATATGCGTGTACTTACACCACTCTCCTGAACCATTTCATGAGTTTAGCCATTGCTAGTCAATCCAATTGAAGAAATTCACACTCAAAATATATTTTGAAATATCACGCTGAACTTAGTTGATGAAATTACAAATGCGTCTGACATAATAATTAAATAACAATTAGTTTTTTAATTCCAAAGAGCATTGTTGTAAATCGACTTTTTCAATAATAAGTGTATTCAAGTAAAGAGACAACCCCTGTGTTTTGCTTTTCTTATTCTAAAATTGCAACAATAATATTTTTTTTTTTGTAAATGGAGAAGTTTTTTTAATTGCTTATCAAATATGACATTGTTATAATTTTTTAAGTTTTCTAACTGAGTTTTCATTTAGTGGATGTTAGATGTCCAATGCGCTATTTATTATTTAAGAATTAGACTAAAGACTACAAACTTAGATTAAAAATAAGTCTTTGGTGTCTGAACATCAAATAGATTTCCTAAGCATTATTATTATAACTTTAAGATCTATGCAATATGATATACAAATACTAATTTACATAAAATTAAAATTTCCATCAATATCAGCCATTCCGACGAATGTTATTTTTGACAGTTATGATAAAAGTTTGGGCATAAGAGATCAAACAACGAAACAAATAAAATAGCAAATATTACTATTTAATTGAAGGGTAATAGGCCCAAAACACATATTACAATCATTATCTATAATTAAACCGCAAGTTTTTAGCAAAGTTTTTTTAACAATATTTAAAATATATATCTTAACCAACGCTATAGGTCAGCTACTCACAACCTGTGGTACGCGAATTTTTATTATATAAGACAAACTCATAAAAATAAGCAGGCAGCCTTTGTCCCCGCTGTACCTTAAAGTTTGTTTCCTGAATATTTTATACGCGTGCCTGCTCGGCCTACTGTTCCTTCGACCAAAATTTCGCATATATATCTCCCATCCTCACCCAACGCGGTACAAAGGTCAGATGGAGAAGTGGATTCATTGCCAACCTGGTCGACTTGTCCCATTCAAATATATACAATGGTAGGTCATTTATCCCCATAGGCTGATTGATTCCCTTGACTTATAGGGGACGGAAGCGCATACTGCAGACAAATGAAACATCCCTCCTCCCCTATCCAAAGGTCAGACGCAGAATAGGTTAACAATTGATCTGTTCGAAACGGCGTACTTTATTCTGGTAGGTCATACACGATGATAGGTCACATATTCCACATAGGTTTATTCTACCTGGAATTTTGACGATTTTAAAAATGTCGCTTTTTAGGTTGCGTCCCCGTTCTACTAAAATGTACCCGTACCAATTTTAAAAACGTATTTACGTTAAAAACAGAGACAAAAAAATCATTTAAGTATAAAGACCGTATTTAATCCGTCTTAGGAAGAAATAAAAACAGGAGGAACATCTAGACAACCGTTTTCTCAGAACCTGTCCACGTTTTTTGGTTGTGCATTTCACCAACAGAAACGCAAAGACTACTGTAAGATCAAGGAAGGGAATCTATGTAATTCAAGAACCACTATTTCTATAATCTGATGACTTCACTTTTTACGTAAACCACTTTGGGGTGAGGGTGTGCAGAAACATTAATATCCGATTGTTTTTAAATTTCATATAAAATGGAGATTTGTATCACATATTTTATTAAACTCATATTATAAGTGTTATCTGAAATAAATATTCTATCAACTATTTAATCCATTTTAAATTGAATTCCAAAAGCCCTCTTATATGCATCACTTGCTTCCATGTTCTTTAACAGACTATAGCAACTCACAAATTAAGCAGACCTATAACTGTTTTCCTAAAATAATACTAATGTTATTAAAATATGAACAGGAAATGGAGTTAAATAAGCATTAAAAATGTACAATATTATATTTTATATCTTAAGCAATGGTATTTTTGATAACGTAGAGCTTATGATAAATATTAAAAAAAAAGTTGCTTCTATAACACTTGTTTTTATTTTTCAATGATAGCGTGCAACAATTTTGGATAATTAATCTATCAACAGCTAATTTAACCCTATGTGTTTCCATTTAGCATGTCTTGTCTAATAAGCCAAAATCTGGAAAATTTTGCCTTTTGTAAGTTAGTAGATTGACACATTTCTTAACTTTAATTGAATTATAATTGTGCATACTTACAAAACTTTTCCAAACCACCTCACAATAGAAGCCATTGATAGATATATCCTATATAGGAATCCTAGCAATAATTTCTGGAGAAATTCACTTTATCGCTTTTTGACAAATTATAATGCGCAGCTGAGTCGTTGAAAGTTGTAGGCTGTCTGACAAAGCAAACTAAATGCTAGTATTGTTATGTTTTACTTGTCTGTTGCAAATTAACACTAGTATCTTTCAAAAGGCCATTTCAGTTTGATTCTATTGTTGACGTCCTTGTTGAAGACAAAGAAAGTGTTTTATCTGTTGCAATAGAAATGGAATAGATACCTATTGCTATATTTTTTTTTTCAAAAGTATAAAAAAAACATTGATGTACAATAATTTAGAATGATTTTTTAAAAAAAATCAATAGTTAGTAAATTTATTTTGAATTTTTTAACTTGTGTTTAATCATGAAGCTTTATTGTGGGCCCCCTTAAAACGGGGGCCCGGGCAAAGGCCCCAAATGCCCTGCTGTAAATCAGTCTCTGTATAGGTGTAGTCATAATATTTTGGCCACTCAATGTATATGAGCGGAATATCTAACGGATTTACAATGAAATTTCAACAAAGGTGGATTATTCTACATTTTAACCATGTTGAACGATGGTCAGCAACCAGCGGCCCTTTGCATAATTTTTTGCGGCTCTTCAAGTTTTTATAATTTTTCAACTGATAACAAAAACCCAAATTTTTTTTTTTTTAAACTTACCAAAAAATAAATATTTTTAATTCTTCAGCTTTTCTGTTACATTTCTTATGTCGATCTAACACAAACGATATTTAACAGCATTTTTAACCAACTTAAGCGAGCCAACCAATTACGAAAAGCGCGCAAAGTATCAATTCGTCTATTATGTGCTTTGTTTTTTATGTTCGAGCATTATTTTTGTTCTAATTCAGATATTTGGATACCATTATTTTTTTGTTGGATGGAAGGTCTCCCTTTTGTAACAAATGTCCGGTTATACGGTATTTAACTATCCAGAATTCTTAGTCAATCACACCATTTAAAAAAAATTTTAGAAAGAAATCCACTTTTGTAAATGTTTTAAAAATTAGTTATCCGGTTTTTATTTATCCTGAAATATCTATTAACCGGACTGTTTTTTATTATTTTCACCGATTTCTAAATATTTTCATTGTTGGATAGGGATTGTTATAAAAATATACATTGTTGAGACAATAGTTTTTTTTACCCTACATTTTTTTAAACCGGATCCTGGGCGTCGGAAAAAGCGAGCAATTTCTAGATGATTAATTAGCAGGGGGCGAAGCCCTCTGCTAAATTAAAAACTAAAAAGGGAAAAATAAAATATTTTTTTTAAAAAAGTAAAACCAACTTTAAGAAAATATAAGCTATAAAGTAAAAAAATAGTTTTTAATTTTACGAGTTAATTGTAAAAATTTTAATACTAACGTTTTACTTATTAAAAAATGTTAAGTTGGTTTCAAATATCAATTTCCAAAAAGGATACCCATAATTTTGATGTCTATTAAGGGGGTCCGATACCTTCGACATTTTTTTCTTTATTTTTATACTTGTACAATCCAATTTTTTTTCTCTTTCTAAATATGCATAAAAAACCATTTTAAGACGCTCAATTTTTTTTTTAAATTGCACATTTATTTTTAAATTAAAATTTTAGTAAATTTTTTAACAATTTTAAAATTCCTACTCCTTTTTTGTTTTTCAATATTTTGAAGGAATTTTTTTTATTTAAGATCTTGAATAATATGTAAATAGATGTATGCATTCAAATTTTGATTCAGATACATCACTTTAAAAAAATAAAATATATTAGAAATTTTGGAAAAAAAATTGACGAAAAAAAATAAAATTCCATTTTAAGTGGTTTTAAAAAACAAAATAATGTTAAAAATAGGAAATCTGAATGCATACATCTATTTAAAATATATTTATCTTGCTATACACACAAAAATTATGATTTTAAGTATAATAGTAAAAAAGCCTTAGCATTTTTAGTGTTCATTAAATTTCAAAACCACGAACAGAGATATTTGCTTTTAAAGTTTACATATGATACAACTATGTTATAGGAACACATCATTAAAACATTCATAACTAAAAAAGTAATAGGAATTTTTGGAAGCAGTTTTTTGTGAGTTATTAAGATAAGTTTGAATATTATTTTTTAAATATAAAAAAAAAATGACTTTTTTTGCGAATTTTGGGTATCGGACCCCCTTAAAGAAATTTATAATGAGTACAATTTTAATATTAGATATTTAAATTTGTTCAACTTGCTCGTAATTATTTTTACAACTTTTAGGTTTTTTTTTTTCAAAGGTGGTTTTTCCTTTTTATGATTTGTACTATTTTGCTTTAGAAGAATATTTTAGGATTCGTACAATTTCACTTTAGAAGATTATTTTATAATTCGCACTATTTCACTTCAAAATTTGTTTCCTATGGCTTTTAGATGGTGAATTAAAAAAAATACTAAAATGCTTTTTCTATGGGGAGCGCAAGAACTCGCAAAGTTTGAAATTAAAAAAACAAGCTTTCTTATGGGAAAATATCTGTTCGTGAAATGCCAGATGATCACTGTCGGCAAGGAATACAAAACATCACAAGAGGATTCCCATTTGTTTAGTTTTGATTGAAATATTGCATTTTCCTGACTTTATTTTAATAGATCGCCTTACTGACGGTGAATATACCTACGTATATGACACAATGTTTCTTCTGTGTGTGGTTCGATGTTCCCCAAAAGGGTAGCGAATACCAATCGGAGTTACCTATGTATGTGCCTCACATTTGCTAAGAGAAAGAAGACAAAAAATTAACACACTTGATTAGCAATATTGGAGATCTTTTTGTGACGAAAAAAATTCTGTGACGTCAAAATCCAGGCTGGTGAAAAGACTTTTCCTGTGTGTCTAATCCCTTGTGTTCAGCGCCATGTTTGAGAACAGCATGAAAGAGAAGGAAGCAGGTGTCATGACGATTTGGACCACCAGACCTTGCAAAGGATGTTGAAATTTCTGTACTTGGATGTGATAGAAGATGGGTTGTCAGCCGAAGAAATATGCAAATTATATTTTGAAGACTTTTCCTGTGTGTCTAATCCCTTGTGTTCAGCGCCATGTTTGAGAACAACATGAAAGAGAAGGAAACAGGTGTCATTGAGATCGACGATTCGGACCACCAGACCTTGCAAAGGATGTTGAAATTTCTGTACTTGGATGTGATAGAAGATGGAATGTCAGCCGAAGAAATAAGCAAATTATATTTTGTCGCAGACAAGTAGGTGGTTTTGCCACTTCGACGTTGTTCGTTTTTGTCCACTTTATGTGTGGAAAATGTGTTTGATGTCATGGTCATTGCAGATGACTATGAAGATAAATTTCTTCGGGTGCACATAGATACTGTTTTGAATGTTCATTCAAGAGAAGTTTTTCATTATCCTATCCAGCACATTGGAGTGAAATCATGATTAAGATATACATGGAATAGACATTTCTGAAATGAAAATAATATACTTTTATGTAGGTTTCCTTCATAACTTTAAAACTGGAAGTTTTTTTTTTGTGTTATCAACATGTGTTCTACGATAAAATTTTAATATTTTCTTTTAAATAAATAGTTCAAATTATTATCAAATTCATGTAATAATTTAAAGTTTTAATACATAGTTGAATCATAAGTAAAGGATGTAGGATATCGTGCATAATTTTAACTATTAAAACATCTTTCTTATACATATACACAGTTCAGAAAATACATTAAAAAAATTATAGTAGCAATTCCCTTCAATAAGTATTAACCCAGGGAATTGGGTATCAACGGATACCCAATTCTCAAAACATGGGTAAAGGTATCAATGTAGGTCAAATTAATCTTCACCATAGTCGTTCAGCTTCTGCTATTCTTAACAGAAAGATGACTAGAGGTGGAATTGACATTGCCCTCATTCAGGAACCCTGGATCCCTAATGGTAAAATCATGGGTCTGGGGGTTAAAGGTTACAATATTTTCTTTGATAATACCTGTGACAAACCTAGAACCTGCATTTTAGTTAACTCTAAGATCAACGTTCTTAACTTGGTCAATTACCTCACTGGAGACTGTGTTGCTGTTAAGGCAATGTACAGTTCCTCCCAAGGATTTAAGGATGAGGTCATTCTTGTATCGGCCTATCTCCCCTATGAGGAGTCCGATCCTTTCTCCAACACCATCTTTGCCATTTTGGATTATAGTGTTGCTAAACACTGTAAAATAATTCTAGGCCTAGATGCTAACTCGCACCACATTCTTTGGGGCAGCAGTGACTGCAACAAACGTGGTGAAGTACTCATTGAACATCTGTTGAGATATAACTTGTCTATTCTTAATACTGGCAATGAACCCACTTTTGTGAATGTTAACCGAAGGGAAGTCATTGATATCACTTTGTGTAACAACCCTTGCCATGCGCTAGTTCATAATTGGAAAGTATCAGATGAAACCACTTTATCTGATCACAGACTAATTATGTTTTCAGTTTTAGGTCCGTCAAGGATCTTTACTGAAGGTAGGAACCCAAAGAAAACAAACTGGAGTTCCTACAAGGATGAATTGGCTAGGTTGTTAGAGACCGACAACCAATTTGGTAAGCTGTCCTCTGTTAATAACTTGGAGATGGCTGTTGATCAGCTTCAGCATGCCATTATCCAATCTTATTATCATAACTGTGATATTACACGCACTGCCTCACGCAGGATCGTTCCATGGTGGAACACAGAACTTAGCGCATTACGTAACAAATGCAGAAAACTGTTTAATAGAGCTAAGAAGAGCTGTGACTGGCTAGCCTATCGCACTGCTCTCACTGTCTATAATAAGGCTGTCAGAGATGCCAAAAGGAAATCCTGGCAAGCATATTGTAGCAGTATTGAAAATCTCTCTGCTACATCTAAGCTTGTCAAAATCATGTCGAAAGACAAGAGCTGTAGCTTAAAACTATAAAGCTTCCTAATGGCAAGTATGCTTCCTTTGGGAATTAAATCCTGAAAGAGATGTTTCGGGTTCATTTCCCGGGCTCCCTTGAAGTGTGCACAGCAGCCACCCCTATTCTAACCACGATCTCGTGCGGTAAGAACAATTGGGATGCTGCAAAGATGGTTGTGTCCCATGACAAAGTTGTCTGGGCAATTAATACCCTCAAACCCTTCAAATCTCCTGGTATGGATGAAGTGGTCCCGGCCCTTCTTAAAGAAGGGCTTTTTATTTTGGCACCTATTCTCTGCAGAATCTATAGAGCCTGCATTGCTTATGAATATGTTCCAACTTCCTGGATGCAAACTAAGGTAATATTCATTCCAAAAATTGGAAAAGATAATTACTATGAGGCTAAGTCCTTTCGACCTATCAGCCTTACATCTTTCTTGCTCAAAACGCTTGAAAAACTTATTGATAGGCATATCAGGGAGACTGTCTTGGTTTCCAAGCCACTCTCTGTCTCTCAACATGCCTATCAGCCTGGTAAATCCACTGACAGTGCCCTATACAATCTTTCCTTTATTTTGGAAAAAAATATCAGGGCTAAGGAGATTGCTCTGGCTGTCTTTCTCGACATTGAGGGGGCCTTTGATAAGGTTCCTGTTGAATCTATCATTCGTGCTCTTACTCAAAGAGGAGTCAACAATGTTGTTGTTAACTTCATTAATAATCTGCTTTCATCAAGATATGTCTGTGCCTCACTTCTTGGTGACGACTTGATGGTGCATGCAGTCGCTGGGTGCCCCCAGGGAGGAGTTCTTTCACCCATCATCCTGTGGTGCCTGGTTGTTGATTCACTTCTAGAGACTTTTTCTCTCTCAGGTGTGTCCTGCATTGGCTATGCTGATGATGTTGTAATTATCACTAGGGGTAAATTCATTGACACCATTTGTGATGTCATGAATAAGGCACTTCGCGATGTCGAAAAGTGGTGCCACAACGAGGGTCTCTCAGTAAATCCTCAGAAAACCAACTTGATTGCTTTCACTAGAAAGACATCCACTCTTGATGTAAACATCAAGTTCTTTGGTCAGTCCCTTATTTGTACTAATGAAATCAAATTTTTGGGAGTTTTCTTTGACAAAAAACTTAATTGGATTAGGCACTCTGAGTTCTGCATTGGTAAAGCCAAGAGGATCTTTTGGAGCTGCAAAAATGCCATTGGGAAAACTTGGGGGTTAAATCCTAAGGTCCTTCATTGGGTATATACAATGATCATTTGTCCTATGCTAACCTATGGCTCTGTTGTATGGTGGTCTAGGACCAAGATACTTAACTGCAGACTTGATATTGGAAAAATTCAAAGGATGGTCTGTGTTGCAATCTCTGGGTGTCTTAAAACCACCCCTTCAGCCACCTTGGAGCTTCTCCTTGGGCTACACCCTCTTCATATGCGAATTGAGGCTGAGGCTCTTATTTGTGTAAGAAGACTGAAATATTTAGGTCATTGGCATGATTATTCAAAATATCTGTCATGGAAAGATCTTAATTCTAAGGTAACTGAGCACCAGCTGTTCAACATGCCCTGCGACATAACGCTTGCAAGATTCGGCTTCAATAAGCCTTTTAAAGTCCATTTCCCTTCACGGTCGGATTGGACTGAAGCTCCAACAAGTGAACATAACCGTATTGTTTGGTACACATACGGTTCTAAACTTGATAACTCCACTGGGGCAGGTGTCTTCTGCCATGCTGACAATACCAAACTATCTTATCCTCTTGGTCAATTCACCAGTTTTCCAAGCTGAGGTCTACGCTATCCTTATGTGTTGTAGAATATGCATAGACAGAAACTATCATGGCAAACATATTTATATATGTTCAGATAGCCAGGCTGCCCTCCTGGCTCTTCAGAAACCTAGTTTCACCTCACTACTGGTTTGGGACTGTTATTCTAACCTATGTAAACTGGTTGTGAATAATAAAGTCTCCTTATTTTGGGTTCCTGGACACTCGGGCATTCCGGGTAATGAAATGGCAGATGAATTGGCCAGACTAGGCTCTTGTTCTCCCTTTATTGGTCCTGAGCCAGCATTAGGTATCTCTAATGAAGTTATCAGACGTACTGTCTTCTCTATTTTTAGGAAGTTACAGTACGAGGACTGGCGCAGCGCATCAGACCAGAGACAAGCTAGAGAACTTAATAGTGGATGTCCTAGCTCTCGTCATAAGGAGCTGTTAAGGCTCCTCGACACCGTCCATCTTGGATTCGACCTCTAATGTTAAGTCTATGGGGAAAAGTTTGTTTTCCTTTGAAGATAAATAGAAAAGTTATTCGAATATTTTGATGCAGTTTTTTTTATTAGATAAAGATTAGCTTAACATTCGTTTCCTTGCAATTACTTTTTTCGAAAATTGTTCTCAAAATTTTTTAATGAGAATTTTAACTTTAATGGAACGTTTTAAAAGGATTAAAGAAAGATAATTAAAATCCATCTGTAAGAAAACCAAGTTTAAACATTTATGTATTCATAGCATGTCATAAATTTGAAATCGGAGAATTTAAAGTATTGAATTTTTCTATATGTAAAAGCTATGTATTGAAAATATCCGATAAAACACGCCTCTCGCCAAGCTCCTCCTCTTTCGACTTCAGCAGTATGTCAAAGGTCACCACCACACCCGTATTCAGTGACAAGGGTAGGAAGATAATTACCTCGACAAAGGGGAAGAAATGGGGGTTCTTTTTAACACCCTGTTTCCAGACAGGCCTAAGGCACTGGTCGGAAGGTTCTTTCAAAAGCATTCGAAGACTTTTTTGTAGTTTACTTGAATGGTTTTTTCCTCAAGTAATTATATTGAATACTGAAACGTATTCGCTGTATTTGTGGTTCTATGAAATATACTTTTAATAAAATGCTTATATTAATTTGAGTTAACTTTCTTTATTTACACTAAAAACATGAAAAGGTGTCTGTGTTTGATTGTTCACATATCCGACGCTAATAATCCGATTTTAATGATACTTGTATCTTCTAGGAAGAATGTTTTAAAAAGTCCCAATTTTTTTTAATATGCATTAGATTTCTAATAAGTAACTATGAAATATTATCTATGTGTTTTTTCAATTTAGTGGAAGTCAAATTTGTTCGCGGTAATTACATCATCTTTTTGGCTGATTTTATGAAACTTGAAGAATATTTTGCGAATAAAATTTTCCATTTTATTTTGTCTCGATGATTTATTACAACTTACTTCTGTGGCGAGTCAATTTCTCTCTTTTTTTACACTCATTTATTTTTATCCGGACGTACCATTTTACTGTGTATACCAATTTGTAGATATAGGGTGATCCTACGATAGTCTCATTCCACAAAAAATTCGTCAAAATTAAAAAAATAATTGCAAGAAATATATTTAAAAAAAAAAAATGGTGATATTGTGTGTGTAGGTTTTTGTTTAATTAGATCCTAGACTTATTTATTTCTGTGGTCCGTAGTGTATTAGTTACGATAAATGGATATTTTTACTAGTTCACTATAACCGATCGTAACTTATTTAAAAGTTGTAATCATTGAATACATTAATATAAAACATTTTTTTTTCCACATTTGTTTAGATCAGTGGTTCCCAACCCGTAGTCCGCGAGATGGTCTGAAATGTTCCGGGGAGTCATTGTTCAATAACTCAAATGTGTTCATTTTACTTTTCCAAAATTGGGTGTTGTCTGAGAATATTATTTTCATACTAATTTTTAATTTTGAAGTAATTGTAAAGAAAAAGATAAATAATAGTAATAGTTTAATAACATTGACTTTAATATACATAATAATAGATTTATAACATTGACAGTTTTTAATAAATTATTTATGTGAAAAATTAAATTATACAATTTTTTACAAGCCAGAAAAATTACGCTGAAAGTATAATTTAATAATGCTTTAATAAATACAAATTAATCCATTAAAAACTTAATAGCACGTGCAATTAATAAAAATTTGCTGCAAATTTAATGGTTGTATATTGATTGTTGTTGTAAATTGTATAATAATTAAGGACATAATTTTTATGTTTTCAGTCTTATTGTGGCCATTTGCAGTCGATTGGCTTCACGACAAACACTTCATTTTTGCCTTAGTGCCAAACCATAACAATCGTTTTTATTGGTGTTGCGGTTTTTGTGACGGGCAATGTATACAATTGTTTTCATGACCGACCTCTTCTAATACATATTCTAAAATCCCAACATTGTGTTTCTGAATAGAATATGGTATGTTAGTTCTATAAAAGTAAACATAAGTTAAAAAATTGTCTACATTTTTAATTTAATAAACTTTAACATTCAAATGCTTTTTCTCATTATTGAAATTTAAGATATTTAGCAATGTTCAAAATGCCATTTGTGTTCCAAATTTTCTTTGAATGACTAGATGACTACGAACCACCAAATTAAAAATTAAATAAAGTACGGATCACCATTTTTTAATTGTAAACTGTGTTACTACTAAATAAAATTCACGTACAAAATATTATTTTAGCATTAAATATGGTTAGTTTGTTGAATTAATGTCACACTAGATCTGCACAGATGGCTATTGGTGACGATTCGAAACTAAAAGGATCCTAAAATGTATTATTTGCTGTACACTTCAGCGTATGGGATATAGGGGTGGTCATAGTATTATTTTGGCCACTCAGCATAGGCGTAGGAAGTAGGGGAGCTGGGGGTGCTAGAGCCCCCCCCCCCCCAGAAATATTTTGAAGGGGCTGAGCCCCCCCAATATTTAAATTTTTTATTCCTTTTTTTTAAAAATAAGTCGCATAAATACCAATCGTAGGAATAGAAAATGTCTACAAAAACCCGCCTTGGAAAAGAATCGCCAGATTCACCCCTTGCTTATTCCTAAACACGTTTGAAGTGCGCTTGAGGGTAGGGTTATTCGTTTTGAAAGGAACAGGAGGACAATGAGTTGTAGCTTTGACAATGAAATCGCTTGCAAACCATTTCAAGTTTCCTTTCAAAGACGGTTTGTATATATCATTAGTCAAATGTCCTATTTTTCAAAGAAAGCAGCACTTGTAATTGTGACCTGTAGTAAAAG